>OX123186.2:26513307-27204930 GCA_944739405.2 Euclidia mi
TCTTCCACTGCGCACCCAGAAAATACCTGCCTGCCTGCCGTAATTCTAGACAGGTACAACTTGAATCATTTGTAAGACAGATGTACAGTTTAAACTTCAACTTGAAATGAGACTCAACATTTCTTCTAGAGTTTTCAATTGCGAAAACAAAACAATAGCTTTGTTACCGTTCACAGAACAGCTTTGTTAACAGAGGTTACATTCAACAAATTGCATTCAGCCTTGCTTCGACGTAAAATCTTGTGCACTTTAACTCTGTAATTTACGCCCTACTTAAATATAAACTGAACGAAATGTTTCTCAAATTAGGCTAGATTGGTGGATTTTAAAAATGGAGCGTGTGCTATTGATGGTCTTTATTATTGCATTTGTAGAACAATTGTTGAAGTATCTTAGAAATTTGCGCAATATAATTGATATTTTCTTAGCAGCTAACGTGATGCAATTACCCTTGGCGTCTAATGTTGCTACTGCAAGTCAAAACGTCTTGAAAAGAGGACGATGTCTCTTATGTGATAGAAAAAAAATGATGGAAAATTTACTACAAACTGCAATAATTGTTCTAAATTCATTTGCAAAGTACAGAGTAGCAAAAACACGCTATGTGATGATTCTCAAGACTGAAAGTTTTGTTATTGTATTCATAAATCACAAGTGAAGATTACAGTTGATTTTTGTGAAATCTTAATAAAAAAATAAAAGCGTTATTTTTTATTTAAGTTTATATATTCTGGATTAAGTAAAATAATATTATTTTTAGTTATAACTTTCCAAGCAATAGGTTTCACAATGATTATAAACGTAAAATAATATATTACCAAAAAAATTTACTACTTTGGTGATCTATTGTAATAAGTAAGTAAGAATAATTATAAAAATAAAAAGTAATTGATTTCATAAATCAAACCTATTATTTGTCATAGTTCAAATTTGCTTGCTAGAAGCAAAACTCAGATGGGGGCCGCGCGGCCCCCATAATACCAGTTAGGCCCTTCTCTCACGAAGCTATTCAAATGCTACGGGACTGAGATGCAAACCATGATCGCCTACTGGTATGCTACTCGTTACCGCACACGGTGCTACGCTAATGAGACTATATTTTATAATTTGAAGAACAACATTCGTACGACGATGTCTAGTGACTCTAGCGATGAAGACAATTTTCTTCTGTATTAATATTACAAGAATAAACGAAAATATAAAAGAAGATTCTGGGTGCATCAATCGTACATCGAAAAAAATATCAAGCATTTGTCAAGGGACGAGCCGTAGTTTTTATAGAATGTCAAAAGAATCATATTATTATTTGAATTTAAATCTGAGAAATTATCTTGCCAACTTTCTAATAACCCCACATGCTTCGTTTCCTTGGCAATATAATTATTGTGTATAAATTTAATGTATATGTAAATGAACTGTTTTTTCTTTTCTAAATTTCAATCCACGCCTTTTTTTATAATTATACAAACATGGATAATTTTCTATCTCCTGCACAAAAATAATATTAAAAGTATGTTCCGCCGCCATTTTGTAATGCAACGCATATACGACTCGGATAGCGTGCGACCAGCAAGACGGTAGCGTGTGGCTGATATCAAACGCGTCGTAGAAGCGTCTCGTCGTGTGCGAAATTGGTTGCATATTAAAAATCAAAACTTTTCTCAGCAAATTTCAAAATAACAACGTACAAATCAACAAAGTTTAAAATAACGATGGTCATTTGATCAAAAGTTCAGCTGACCAAAGTCTGGAAGGTTGCATATTAGAAAATCAAAACTTTTCTGAGCAAATTTCAAAAGAACAACGTGCAAATCAACAAAGTTTAAAATAACGATGGTCATTTGATCAAAAGTTCAGCTGACCAAAGTCTGGAATATCAGTGTTTATATTATTTATTACACTATTGACCAAATCGTTTAAGTACAAAATCCCTAGTGCTAGTGCCTAGGGTTCGGTGTGACGAACTAAATAAATAGGTTATGTTAGGTTCTCTTTTGACCCGTAACTCAAAAATAGGAGCCCTGCGAAGCAGGGCTCCGTCAACTTAGTCCACATTCTTCACACTAGTTTAATAAACTGAACTTGACGGAGCCCCTGCAGGGCTCCTATTTTCGGCTTAAGAGTCAAAAGAGAACCTAACATAACCTATTTAGTTACCGGAATTACAGTCGGACCTAACCCTAGGCACTCGAAAGCAAATAAATCATTATTAGTCTAGTGAAACATTAATTTTAATAAAATTATTGCATTTGAAAATACGGTCAAATGACATTATTTCAAAGAAATAAAATGGTAAATAAAAATCTTACATTCGGGATTTTTATACCTACATCATCAGCCTTTAATAGTCCACTGCTGGACTAGGCCTCTCATTTGAAAGGAGGAATTGGCGTACTATACCACGCTGGCCAAGCGGGTTGGTATAGGGTTTGTATCAAGTTTTCCTTCTCCTACAGTGCTGTTTTCTGCATAATATGCTCCCTCTGTCGGCTCTTACGACACCCATGGGTTGATATGGGATGGTGACAATTCGTATTCTTAATCTGTCACCACACGGACATAATTTTATACCTACATTTAAATTAATAATTCTTAATTAGAAATCATTTGTTCATTTGATTAGTTATGATTTGATATTTTAAAATTTCATCTAGCAACTTTTGATCAGTCGTTCATTTGATGTCACATACATTGGGATTCTAAAATTTTTCTACATAAAACATTTGGTCATTTAAATTTTGTTATTTCGTTTTCTCTCGAGAAAGTTTTGATTTTTTAATATGCAACCGCGAAATTAGCTGAATATGTATGGCGGCTACTCACAAGCGACGCGTAGGATACGGGTACAAAACACAAATCGCTTGAGAGTCGCTTCGTGAGAGAAGGGCCTTACGTTTGTCAAATTTGCGATACCAGTCAAGGGTTAAGCAAAGTCACGCCGAGGCCTAAATTTGAGGCAACATCTCCTTTTGTGCTGCCACCTGATGGTAAGTGATGACGCCTATGGATACTAAGCAGACCCGCATCCCCAGAAGACTCGCAATCATAAGTGTGTTGCCGAAATAGATCCGAAAAGGAACAGGAGGACGAGCGAGTTGAAGGAGAAGAAAATGGGGATGGTTCCACCTGCACTCTCACTCACCGACCAAAACGCACCAGTATAGATACTGTTACTGCTCTACAGTAACTGTCTGTGAGAGGAGACTTGCACGCTCGAGCCAAAACTAGCAAGGAGCTACTACATACTAGATTTATACATTAGGTATGTGCAAACGAAGCAATTAAAAAAACCTATCCACGACGTTGATTGATGTAAGCTGGTCAACACTTGGAGAAAACGTAAAATATGATAAGTTGATTAAGTGGATACAAATCGCGCAACTTTGAAAGAAAGTAAAACTATTTGTGTGAGGAAAAAGCATAATTTATTTTAGCACTGTCCCAGCACCAAACCAAAACTAGTCAAACTCCATATAACTTTACAGTAACATCAAGCGTAAAAGCACAAATGTATTACAAACAGACGGTACATTAGATGAATACAATGAAGTACCTCTATCGCTCATATTCTCATACAAGACCTAGATATTGGTATTTTACTTATTTTTACACTTCTGCAAAATGTATGCAAGGCGGACTTAATGCTATATAGCATTTTCTGCCAGTCAACCTTAGGGTGATGCAGAGAAGAGTGTGGCAGGTGTATAAAATATATAAAACTTGATATTAATTTTCAATCATATTATAAATAGGTTCATTATAATAATCTACACAATAAATACCCATAAAAAGTTAAATATTTATTTAAATATCTATACATACATTATACATATATATATATGTATACAATATACGGATACATATGTAAATAAATGATACATATTTATATATATTACATAAATAAAATAAGAAATATATATATATATATAAGTACATATCATACTAAACATAACATGAAAGATTTTTATTATTTCTTACCTTCAAGTAACAGTTTCATATAGTGCTGGCGCACTTTAGACTTAAACGTGAACCGGTTAGCCGACATCCTGATCTCGAGAGAGAGCGCATTCCAGAGGAGAATAGATTGAACATTGAAAGAAGAATGAACAAGACTCGAACTATGAGAGGGACATGAAAGAAGAGAATTGTGAGAAGAGCGAAGATTTCTATCATGGTTAGAGCAACGGTATTGAAAATGCGGAGTTAGATAGCTAGGGTTATTAGGAGAATGAAGTAAAGAGTAAAGTGTAGACAACGCGCGCATATTGCGACGCTGTCGGATAGGTAACCATGATAGCTGAGTACGATATGCAGAGACATGGTTGTACTTTCGGAGGTTGAAAATGAACCGAATGCAATTATTGAGAAGTCGGTCTAGTTTGTTGAGCAGATCTGCAGTCAGGTCGAAATAACACACATCACCATAGTCGATTATAGGTAAAACCAAAGTCTGTACAAGCATTGTCTTTGTCTTGTCAGAAAGGAAGTTTTTAAGGCGGTACAGAGAACGTAGGACACCAGTTACTTTTTGGCAAACATTTGTGATCTGGGGTTGCCAGCTGAGTGTGGAATCCAGGCGTATGCCGAGATCTTTGACGGTGGGGCTCAGAGGTATGTTGATGCCATTAAATGTGACAGGTGGTAGCGATGCCAAGTCCAGCCTGCTGATTATTCTTGGGCTCCCAATGATAATTGCTTGGCATTTCGAAGGATTCACGCATAAGCCATACTTCTCTGACCAGTTTTGAATCACCGCTAAGTCCCGGTTCACAGCGTGAAACGCATTCGGCAAATCCTCAGTAGAAGCATGCGAGTACAGCTGCAGATCATCGGCGTACAAATGATACGAACACTGAAGATCCAGGGTTAAGAGATTAATAAAGAGTGAAAATAAAAGAGGAGATAGTATGCCGCCTTGTGGAACACCAGCCTCGAGGTCTCGCCAAATCGATAAGGAGTCATCGATTCTGACCGACTGCTGGCGTCCACGAAGATACGAAGAGAATTCCAGTGCTTTGGAGGAGATCATAAGATAGGATAGAATAGATAGGAGGATATCGTGACTGACGGTATTGAAGGCGTTTGAGAAGTCAACCAAGACCAGCACAGTGATCTTGGTATCCTCCACGCCCGCCCTTATATCGCCAGTCACTTTAAGCATAGCGGAGACAGTGCTATGCCTAGGTCTAAACCCGGATTGGAAAGGACTGAGGACATTGTTTTCATGCACAAACTGAGACAGTTGTTTATGAACACAAGCCTCAAGGACTTTGGAAAGGAAAGTACTTACTTACTTACTCCTCTGGCGCAGCGACCCGAAGTGGGTCTTGGCCTCCGATACAAGAAAACGCCATTTATTTCGATCTTGTGCTGCCCCCTTCCAGTCTGTAACCTGGAGCTCTTGCAAATCCCGCTCAACTGTGTCCTTCCACCGGTATTTAGGCCTGCCAACGGGTCGGCGGCCGATCGGAGTACCAAGATATACTTTCTTGACACTACGACCGCCATCCATTCTCTCTAGGTGGCCCAACCAGCGGAGTCTCTGGGCCTTTGTTTCCCCGATGATGTTTGGTTCGGCGATTAGCGTCTCGATTTCGTAATTTTTTCGGACTCTCCAAGTGCCATCTTCTCTTTGGGTTGGGCCAAGAATCTTACGCATGATTTTCCTCTCCGTCACTAAAAGCTTTTCTTCTTCCTTAAGGGTTAGTGTCCACGCCTCGCTACCATAAAGAAGAAGAAAATAAATGGAAAGGAAAGGGAGGATGGATATAGGTCGAAAGTGGTTGGGAGTGATTGGATTAGACACTTTGGGCAACGGCCGAACATAGGCCTTGCGCCAAATCTCCGGCAATTGCCCAGAGTCAAGGGAGTGGTTAATGATGTAGATAATAGCAGGAAGGACATGGTCTAAAATGGTGACAATCATATAACGGCTGACATGATTACAGCCAACCGCTTTTGATTTGATGTAGAGGATAATCTTTTTAATCTCCGCCTCAGCAACTGGAGGAAAAATGAAAGGGGTTATATTAGGGCGAGCTAAGCCATCGATGTAGTTTACCGTTCGTCTCATAGTCTGGCGATTAAACTGTGGTGTAGAAACAAAATGAATGTTTATATCACCCAGACTAAGACCTCGCGGCGGATCTATATGACTCGCTTTGCCGATACCCAGAGTTCCTAAGAACTTCCAGATATCGGCAGAGGAGGAGGAAGAAATATTACTAAAAATGTGGCCGCGTTTAGCATTCCATATCATTTGATTGCAGCGATTCCTAGCCACTTTGTAAAGGACCCAGTTCTCATCACAACGATCCCGTTTGAATTTGCGAAAAGCTCGGTCCCTACGTCTCATCGCCATCTGAACCCCTCGTGTCAACCATGGTGCAGGAGGTCGCTTTAATTTAATTTTCCTCATTGGAGCATGAACATCATATAACTTTAGAACGATGTCATTGAAGATGTTAACTTTAGCATTAATAGTAGCAGCAGCCTCCAGAGGCACCCAATCAATTTTCGACGCATCCATTTGCAGGTTATCGACATTCATACGTACGACATACAAAACAACGCCTGTACAGTACTTTAGGTTTAGGTTTAGGAGGTTTAAGGATATAGGAAATATATATGAGGTCGTGATGGGAAAAGCCAGGACCAGGGTATTGGCCGTGGGAGGACACAAGGGATGGGGATGAGGTGATGATCAAATCTAGCCATGTATCATCACTGTGGATGTTGTGATGTGTGGCCTTCATAGGAAGAATATGTAGACCAACAGATTCGATCATGGCTAAGAGTTTTCGGGAACGATGGGAGTTGGGAGAAAGGAGATCAGTATTTAAATCACCCATGATAATATGGTGTTCATAATCAGACCCTAAAGGCTCTAAAACCAATTCTAAATTGGTGAAGTAATCAATATTAGGGGGACAGTAAATTACACCAAGAATGGTACTCGCTCCTTTGACACAAACCTTAATGAAAAGGAATTCAGCAGCAATAGTGGAAGAAGAAGAGGTAATAACTTTATAAGGAAGGTCACTGCGTAGGTAGATAGCAACACCACCACCCCTTTTACCAGAACGATAATTCCGAATTAGAATGTAACCGGTTTGGGGGTAAGTAGTAGAAAGTGGTTGAGGCTTGAGCCAACTCTCAGAGACCAGTATGGCATGGACGTTTGTCTGATTAAAAGCATCAACAAGATCACTATGATGACTCGGCAAACTTTGGGCGTTATTGTGGCAAACATTCAAATTTTTGACACAAATTTGTGACATTGCAGACTAAAGGTTCCACGAATGAAGTCACCAAGTGTCTCTGTTACGGAACAAAAACTATCATCAGCAGAACTTTGTGCGGAGTGGAAGGACGATTCATCATCAGATGTCATAAAAATAAAGTAATGTACTAAATAAATAAAAATAAATACTATAAGTAAGAATAAATTATAATATAAAATATATACAAGTATAATATGAAGTAAAAAAATAAAAAAATGTCTGGGTGCAAAACTCACATCTCTGCACCACCCGCCAGCTGACACCAACACAAATTACTACAAGATTAAAAGAAAGTTAGGCCACAAATTAGAGTTACAATCTCAGACTACAAAAAAAGAAGGTTACAAGTTACAATTATAGAAAGATAATCCTGGAAAGTGATATTAATAAAACATTCTAGAACATTTCCGAACACAATATTTTGCGATGACATTAAACGTCAATATGTCAAAGTGACAGCAGTCTGTAGTGTGATCAAAATAATTATATCGGAATTGAAGACATTGAACTTTAAGTTTAGCAAAATGGCAAGTGAAGTTATTATAAAGTATTTTGCGGGTAAACAAAAGTAAACATAAACTCATGAATTGCATAACAAGTAATGCGTTCAGTATATGCGTAACTTGCAACACAAAATGAGATATCTATAATGAGCGAAAGTAACTGCAAAGATAAAAGTTCTAATTACGCCGGGTCGAAGCTTTGGTGTCGATGCTCGCTGTCATGACGCTCTCACCTCCCAGACGAACAGCAGGACGGGGATTACCTTTCGTCTGCGGATGTTTGGACATCAGCGGTCTCAACTCGTCCAAAGACGTTATTTTATACCGAGTGCCATCCGTCACTCTAATGTTTATTACATCGTCTTTTGTCCAACACGCTTTGATGCCGAAATGTGCCTGCGCCTTGGTGAATGTGGTCTGCGGACCTTAGTTAGAAACTCCTTGACCGTGATCGTAGAGCCTTTTAACTTCGCTTTCGCCCTCCAGACAGCAGCCTTCATGTCCAAACTACTGAACCTCACCAGAATGGGACGATGGCGGTCCTTCCTGATTTTTCCTAGTCTGTGACATACGTTAAAGGTTGTTTGTGGAGCTGCTGATATGGCCAACCTCTTTGTAATAATATCCATCACAACGGCAGGGCAGTCCTCATTATCCACCTCTGGAACTCCAAAAAGTACTACAGCCTTGCGTCGGTGCTGGGTCTCAAGTGTGTCCATCATCCGGGAGTACTCATCGATCTGCTTGCGGAGCAACCCCAGCATGATGAACATAAGCTCCCGAAAAGTCCGATACTCCTCAGCAACTTTGGCGACGGTGTCCTTTGCGGGTCCACTACTTTGGATCTGGGCCTCAAGTTCAGCCATTCTTTTAGTGAAGTTTTCTTCCAGGCTTCTCTGTGCAGACTCAATATCAGCTAGTTGGGACATTGTTGGTTCAAAGTGATTTCAAGATAATATGAATGTGTGTCAGTGATAGCCGGCAGGTGGTTTTGCTAGTACCAAGTGAACTAGTGCATAGAGTGATACACTAATGTAAGTACCAGTGAGATACAATATATTACACACAGTAAACTAGTTTTTTGTTCAGGATATAACTTGATTATAATTTAAATAAAATTTTCGCAAATTCGTAAGTGTGTACACTTTTGACACCTACCGCCGAAAAAAATACAGTATGACATAATGATGTATATATACTCACATTTTATCATGATCCATCATTTTTATATCATTATTTTTATCATACTATACATGTAGGTACCTACTCCTTTTATTGTATTAAACATCTTACTAATAGTACAACCAGGAAAGTTTGTGAAAATTTATGGATGTATGATTTTGGTTACAGTTTTACGCAAATAAGTAATACGCAATACTGTATATAGTAAGGATTTCACCAAAATCCTTACTATATACAGTAAGGATTTTGGTGGAATTGTGTTGTCATATAACTTATACTTGCACATCAGAAAGGCACATGGGCTTTGACCTGATAACCAATGCCCAGGCAGGTGCAGCAGCGTGCAGGAGCTTGTTTTAAATATATTAGGCCTTCATGGTGTTCATTCCTTGTTTACATTTTGTTTCCATTTATAAATTGTATTTATTTACTAATCTGTATAGTAAGCGACTTAAAGTTATATTATTACATTGATTTTTCATTAAATTTTAATTAAATTAATATTATATAATTAAGTAACTAGAGGCGTATTAAATGTATGTGGTGTTAACCTATAATTAATCGTTGAACTGACGTATGTTGCTTTAGTCTATAATCTCTGATTGATGTATTAGTGTAAACAGTTGTTGGTTGACCTAATAATAATAAATAAATTCTTGAAAGAGGATCATGATCATCTCTGGGTTGTCGCGGTTGCGATCCAAGACCTTGGACCACGGGGTCCACTAAAAAGTCTTTAACCTTTTCAATCGTATTTAACCTATTTTTTTATTTGGAGCGTTCTACATAAATATAAAATATACAGTTAATTGTCTGACAAGGCTCTTACGTGGTTCGGCATTTATGTAACCTAGATGCCTACATATCATTTATACATATAATAAATAATCCTGCTCCTGCCTAAATGTGCTTATGGATCTTAATGATTTGTAGTATTACGTTTATATCTGGTATATGTTTATTCTAATACTAAGAACTCAAGTAATTTGCCTGGAAAGAAGGCATAGTGGGTTAATCGGACGTCTCGCCGTTTAGTACGGCGCCAAGTATTGTGGATTCGATTCCAACACAATACCACATTTTGTCTGTTTCACAAATTATTGTTTCGAGTCTGAGTTTTATTTGTGTCCGTTGACTGAATGATTGAAAAGTCTCCTCGACACGGAAGCTATTCTGATTGCGAGTGCCATTCTTTAAAAAATCGACAAATGGTACTAATCCCGCATCTTTACAATTACAGCCAAATATTTGACTTTTGAGCCTGCATAACTAAGATCGAATATCTAGAAGAAATAGTAGTTAATTGTTGAGTGGATAAAAGTGCTATGCAATACACCAATTGCTTAAAAATATTTTAATACGCCCGATGCAGTGGCACCCAGTCATAAATTTATACTTACGTGCCAGACGGTTTTATAGTCCCAACCAACACGTAAGTAATTTTTTAAAGAAAATTTGTGTAGTAAGTTTGTTTTCAGTAGTGTGTTTTATTATAATAGAAGTGTTAGACGTTTATAAGACCGCCATCTTAAAATACAGGTGCCTAAATTGTGTGTAGCATAGCATAGTCATTTAGAAGTAAGTTTATATCGTACGCATGTGCGTATTTATTACAAATTCAAAGTTTAGCGTCACGAGATTTATTAACAACAAATAAATATAAAAAACTCATTTAGATGGCTAGTCTGCCCTCCAAATACCAGCATTTTGGTTTAGTAAACCAATAAGCTAACATACGTTATATAGCGCGATAATAAAATATAGCTATATCAGATAAAAAGAGTAATAATATGTTCTACGCCTAAGTGTAAATGTGCCTATTAGGTGCCAAGGAAATTCAGGCGATATGTGTGAGCCTTTATGCCGTAAAAATAAAGAATTGAATGTTTTATTGAGTACTTAGGTGAATGTACTAGGTACCCTATATAGTAAATTATGTAGTGATGAAAGTAGTATGTTATAGCGTTCGTAGTGAGTATAGTAGTGATCGCTAGATTAGAGAGGTATAGCGACTCGTCGCTTTCTAGTTGGGATCATAAAAAGTCACACTCAACAGTACATAGCAGAACCTCAGACATCTAGTTAACTTCAAACAATCGTATTAAGCCACACAAACAAACAATATAATGGTACCTACTATTTCTCGTCCAGTAGTAAGTGGTCAAGCACAACTTAAATATTCGATTACCCATAATATAAAAGAACTCTACCGTTATTGCCTCCAGAAACGCAAGCATAAATATTTGGACCATTTTCCTGTGATGCTATCTTTCATAGCAATAAGAAGAGACAAAGCTTATATATTTACAAAATTTCACTTAAAGACCATAATAATAAAACCCAAATAATTCTAATTGATTCATGTTATGAAAGAAAATAACACACCTGGAGTGTGCCGGTAACAATCCCAACTTCCTTTAAAAGCGCAGATTCAATTTAACTTGGAATAATATTTTCGTTTAGCTTTTAACAAAAGTAATATTCTTCTCGCAATGTTCCTTTAATTCACAATCTTCGTTTGATCCGCAGTAATGGACGGATAAAAAAGATACCACACGATTTTGTGCGGGTATTGTTTGAAATACGCAGAAATATGAAAGCTTTTTACCTTTATATTCAGATGATAATCTCTCTGTAATACTCTTAATAGGATTTTGATGAGCAGATTGAGGGAAGATAATTTTAGTACATGTTAGTTCTACTTGAAGAAGCTTTGTCAGGTTATTTATTTTATTTCTGTTTGAATTCGTAGCAAGTTTTCTAGTGTCTGAATAAAAAGGCAAACTAGAGCAAAATGTACACTCTCTATAATTATAATTACTAGTGACTACTCCTAGATTGTATTTTAAAACTTGATTCGATTTATTATTTACCCTACCTTTATATTACTTCAATGGTATAATAGAAATAAAACTGCGTAAGAAGTTAGACAATGTTTTCTCCGTGATGAAATTTATATTCATCATCACCATCATCATCAGCCTGCCATAGTCCACTGCTGGATATAGGCAGGCTGATGATGATGGTGATGATGAATATGGCACGCCTCTGAGCCCGATTTTTGGCTTTTCGTGTCCACTGCCAGCCACTGTGCGTATTTCGTCACTCCACTATTTATATTACCTATATCAAACTATACATAACAACTATCGGGCAAGACCAGTAAGTAAAGGTCAATATTTACTATGAAAAATATAGAAATGATATATCTTGTAACAAATTTTATAGAATAACCTTCGTGCTCAAATTGAAGTTTTATACTTTTTAGTTAAGTAAACACTCTAGCAACGTGCCAATGCTGTTGAAATTTCGTTATGTTACTCCAGAAATGTCAAAGTTCTTGGCAGTTTCCAGTTTTCGAATTCAAGTAGTTTATAAAATGTAGCAGTACATTTTAACCACACAAATTCATAATGTTATTTGCGAATGTTCAAAATTCACTATGCAACTGATGGAGGTCAGACACATATATATTAACTGGCAAATTATATAAAAGTAATGATTCATGCTATTTGCCAACGACATCGTCCTGGTAGCAGAGAGTGGACTGGAGGTGCAAAGCAAGCTGGAGGAGTGGTGGCAGAGACTGGAGAACGTAGGTCTTAAAATAAGCAGAAAAAAAAACCAAATACACGTTCTGTGACTTTGGCGGCCTCTCTAGTCCAAAACCGGTTACACTCGGCGGTATACCTCTACCAGTATGCTCCGACTTTCGCTACCTCGGTTCACTCCTGCAACACGACGGCGAAATTAATCGGGATGTTTGTCAAAGGTTCAACTCAGGACGGATGAAATGGCGAAAGGTCTCGGGAACAATATGCGATCAAAGATCAAAAAAATGAAATGAATTCCCTTGAAATTCAAGGGACGCATATATAAGGCGGTTATGAGGCCTGTCAAATTGTATGTAGCTGAGTGTTGGGCCACTAAGAAGATGGATGAAAAGTGATTACATGTGGTAAAGATGAGAATGTTGCGATGGATGTGTGAAGTTACGAGAATGAATAAGATTAGGAATGAATATGTGAGAGGTCGTGTGAAAGTGGTGCCTATAGACGAAAAAGTGAAAGGAAGCCGTTTGGCTTGGTATGGACATATTATGTGAGGAGATGATATGTATGTAGGTAAGCAAATGATGAATATGAAGTTAGAGGGATGGAAAGGTAGAAGGAGGCCAAGGAAAAGATGGATGGACTGTGTGAGGATGGATATGAAAGAAAAAGGGATCAGATGACGGGTGACAGAGAAGCATGGAAGCGAAGGACGTACTGTGCCGACCCCAAATAAATTGGGAGCTGGGCAAGAAGATGATGATAAGAGTATATATAAGTAATGAACAGTTTCGCAGTCAGGTAACTTGTATCTTGATCCTTAAATGCCGTACATGCTGTTCTATTTTTTAATAGCCATTGCAGTTACAAAATCTGCCATTATTTAGATTTAAAACAAAATTAAAAACATTGTTAATGGAAAAAATGGTTTACTCTGTTAATGAATGGCTCCTGTAATATTATATTGGTTTTTGATGTTTTTTATAATAAGTTATTGATGTTATTTTTAATTCACTATGACATTTATTTTTATTTTTGACATTTTGTATCCCTATTTTAATTAATGCTATAACATAATTCACATGCCAAATATCGGCTTAATAGATCATAAGTACATACATTGTTACATGCCATCTGTATACTCTATTATATGTGAATAAATGACTATGACTATTAAACTAATGTCTTATTATGCAAGTTTATAAGACGGTGTTTAATTGCAATTGTTTAATATGAAGAATTTTTTGCTTTCCGACTCATCTCTTATAGGTGCTGGGTCACCCTACAGCTCCTAGTTGATGAAGGCCAACCTAGCTAACTCATCATAGTGTAGCCTGCTATGCGTTCAACCTCAAAATGTAATAAAGACGACATCGAAAACTGAAGACAAAAGTGTCAAATTCCGGGATTTTGATCTACTTAGTTAATTGGATAAACGCCATTCAATTGATATGATTATATGATGTTTAATTCAGCGGCACTAGTGTTGCAATTATATGGTGACATTTGAGTCATAAATTAAACGAGGACATGAATTTGAAACAACAGGTCTACAAGCTAACACGTAGTTTGTACGTTTAATAGTATTAAGCTGTCAGATGGTCCCTTCTGTGGCCCAGTTATTTATTAAAATAAGGACAGTAAGCACTGCCACAAAAATATTTCTATTTTTTACTGTATATCTTTAAATAGACTTATATTGATAACTTTAGTAATGATTCGTAGAAACTCTAGTGTTGTTTCTTAAGAAAAAGTTTACGCAGGTTGAGTTTACGAGTTTAATTTTCATGCCGAGCAAAATCAAAGACAGACTATTTTAAGGAATCCGGTAATGGACTGACTGTCTATAAAGCGAGTCTTAAGATAAAATGCCAAACATTTAAATGTTTTGTAAAATCGTCATTTATTTATTTTTCTTCCACTGTTCAATATGGCTTCCTATGTTACCGGTGGTATCCGGTGTGAGAAAACAAAGATAAACCTTCTGGAAAGCTTTCACAATCGGAATAAAGCAAGGAACTTTTGCTTTCATTTAGTTTTATTTCCAAACTACGTATTACAAAATTGCTTACAAAGTGTTACGATAGTATGTGCTTACCAAAACACATATACAAGGCCTTTACAACGCTTAACACAGCGCTACTCAAGCATTACAAAACCCAATAACATTAGAAGGAACCGTTTTAAGCCAAAAGGCAAGACGTATACATTTTTTACACTTCACTATAAACTTTTATGTTCTAAGAAAACCGAAGCATGTGGCGTTCTATAGTCTCTACCTACCCCAATGGGAGACAGGCGTGACGATTTCGATAGATAGATAGATAGAAAACTTTCGACAACCTTCTAAAGACGTTCTTTTTGTAATGTCTTTATAGATCCTAGATCACAAAAAATGTACAATGTACAACGATACAATTTCAGGCCGTCAATGCGGCATTTCCAAAATTAGACTTCAAACAGTCCTCAATAACAATTTGAACTCCCATATAACTCGAATAACTACGAAATATAGCATTCAATATGTTATTTTGTTTTTAGGTGTAACTTCCTTTTTGCATGGCCCATTATCTATTGTAGCATAATTTCGGTATTTTTTTACCGCGTAATCGTCTGCTATATTTACCTCACCGTAATGTTTTAAAAATTCCAAGAAGCTTTTAGACGTCTATTAAGACAGGAAAAGTTGAATGAAATGTAATTAGCAGTTGTTTAAACTTATGTTGTTTTGCAAAGTTTACTATGAAAAATCACTTTGGTATCAATTTTATATTTAGTAAAAATTACCTTAAATTGTACATGATTGTTAGTTTCAAGTTCCTAACTATTTCGTTGGAATATTTTAGTTGATGATTTCTGCTTGTTTTATGCAAACTTGCTTTTGGCAGTAGCATATTCGTATGTTACTGATTTTCAACCTTTTTATTATGTCCATTTAAACCTATTACTGACTGTGTCGATTCCAAATATAAAATCAATTAAAAACAAATTTCATTTTAATATGCCTTTTCTGGCTTAACAAGACGGATTTGCCCTGGCCAGTACAATTTTAACCAACTATTTCACCAATTCCACACTTCAACAAACCTCGGATGTAATTACAAACATACATAAATAACTCACTGACTCCATAGTTCATGTCATGGACTGCGTCATGGGAAGCTGTCCCATGTCACGGGAGTACATTATGGTGGCGAGACAAGTATTTCCGACCCATCGGTCCCTCGTGACATTACAAATAAATCATGCCCTTTAATTTCTCACTCCAGAGGCATGAGGAATCCCTATTATGATTTGACATAACGATTGTATTTTTAATTTTGCTATCATTACCATTAAGATTATTTGTGATGTTGTAGACTCTGTCTTTAACTTTAAACTTTGTTTGAAGAAAGTAAAATTGCAGAGTTGCTTATAAAAATGGTTTTGGGGTTTTTACCATCAAATGCTATGTGCTCATTCATACTTAATATTATAAATTCGAAAGTGTGTGTGTGTATGTACGAGTATGTATGTATGTTCCGTTTTCACGCTAAAACGACTGAAACAATTTTGTTGAAATTTAATATGGAGATAATTATATTGGACCATGGAGATGGACATAGGCTACCATAAGTTGCAAAAATTAAACTGGGAGGGATTGTAGGGAGGTTAGAAGTTTGTACGGCACAAATTTGTCTGTTGGAAGCAAGAACCCATGCGCTGTATTAATTGAGTGCTGCGCATTAGCTATCATATATTTGTCAGTACTCTCACATAATATGTAAGTACATATTGTCATATCGTGCACTGTGATTACATTGTTCGCATATATAAACTAATTAGCGATTATCTCTACTAATATTATAAATGCAAAACTGTGTATAGAGATATATTGGACTTGGCTTTGCTATTTGACTGAATGCAAGGTGATGTTATTAAGTACTTTTCGGCAGATAATGGTAGATAATGTCATGGATACTGACCCTATAGAGTTTCTGAACTCATTAGAATAATGAGGAGTGCCTTCACACTGAGGCTGAAAGTAGATTTGTGTAACTCCGAATTCAACGCGCGTGAAGCCGCGGGCAAAAGCTAGTAGTACTATAAAATGACAAAGTCAAGACAAGACCCTATATATCAAAGAAAAGTTTCATGAAGGAAACTCAGTGCAACAAGTCGGCAAAAAATATGCCGCAAAGTCAAAATATAAAACCTTTTGAAGTACTTAGTCCCTCATACAAAGGGAGATTATTTTGCCATGTTCATTTCCATTAACAGCTTTGATCGTTATTAATATTCTCAATTTAGGCTTCTTAATTTTCATCATACTTTACGAATGCCATGCATATTTTATTAATTTTCACTTACTTGTTAATCCATAACAACGTAACACGGCCATTACTTTTATACCAATGCTTTTCCTCATGGTCACACAATCATATAAAATTAATGGAATAGAGGGTGTCGAGAACGTGTTCACTCATAATTGGACTTTCTAAGACTGGCGCTAGTAGACAAGACCAGAAATAATCTCTTTGACGGACACGGAAAAGCTTCCCAAGTTATAATAAACCAATTTCTATACCGTTCTCGAAAACAGTGGCAAAATGTAGCTTTAAACTGTAAATTTATGTTTTCAGTGTAATTTATTCCGATCACATAAGACATAAATGAATCCGAAAAGTTTATAAATGGGCATTCCAAAGGTGGACGCTTGCTTTCCTGAATTTCGTGTACTGCATTTATAATAATACTATGATTTATTCCCGTTGCTGTCTGCGGTTCAGACATTAATCGAATCTAATTTAGCGTGTGAGCTATTGCTGTTATGTTAACTTCCCATAATTGAATTATGAATGATTTATACCTTTGGTGTGATACTTACAAATCTACAGTTTATTTGTTTATTTTTGTTGCTTTATTTGTTTTATATCACCATAATGTGAGCCATTATTAATTCATATTTAACATTGTTAAAATCTTCAAAACATTATGTTTTAGACCACACATTGTCCAATAGATGTTGGACAAGGTGTGGTCTCAAAAAAGCTTCTAGATTGCTCTGAAAAAATTGCGATTTCTAACGCGTTTCATCGAATTGTGTGGATTGAACCTGCAATATTCGGTATAATAATTATAGAAATACATTCTCTGTAAATGAAGTCTAAATATGAAATATATAAATTCATTTATGTTGACATAGACAATACAATGTTATTTGTGTTACATACATTTATCACCTTACTTTGTATGCCAAACAATAACATCATCTCTACAGATTGTCTTGATAACAGAATAATGACAACTTTTGAAGCAATAACTACTTTAATAAGGCTTCCTCGCTTTGTGCCTATCTCAAACAGCTACATAAGATAACATCGAGAATGTGAATGGACGGAGAGGTGACTTCTTTAACCGTACATAAATCATTATTGCACATTAGTAACAACAATGCGTTCCATTCGACGCAGAGAACGCGGTTTTCGCAACAATGGCGTCCCGTGTGTCATCATTACGTTGTCGTTGGGACTACTCGCTGTGTTAGTTGCAATTATTTGCTTTGTGACTGATTTTAGTGGTATTCAAAGTTAAGTATTTGGAATGAGGCTAGTGTTTGATGTATTTATGTACTAGTAAACTATTAAATTTTTTATACTATGTTAAGGATACATTGATAATGAAACACGTTCTTTTTACATTTAAATACATACATACATATACTCACGCCTTTTTCCCGTCGGGGTAGGCAGAGACAACAGAACGCCACTTGCTAAAGTAACAACATTGAACATTTAAATAGGCATTAATAAACTCTTATGTGACATCATTGACTCTAGGTGCACTATTCCAAAAAGAGGTAGGCCACATGACCTACATAATATCATGTCTGTAATGGCAGACGATCGGAATACGCCATGAGTAGATATTGGGTGTGATTTTTGCTAAAACATGGTGGTCATTTTTAATATATTCATTTGGAACTTACGACGATGGCGGGACGAACTGGACGCGTATAGGAGGAACTGGCTTGTGCTGGTACAAAGAAGAGATGTGTGGAATGATGAGAGGGAGGCCTTTGCCTTTGGAGTGGGACGCTACAAGCTGAAAGTAAAATAAAATAATTAGGAACCTGGGGCTTTCTCATGCATTAAGGTACCGCGGTACTTCCCATCTACTACCATTTGGAATCTGAAGAACACAACCTGCTGCCATCCTTTTTGAGTCACATATATGTGTTGCCATAACACAAACTTCGGTTTATTCGCGATTCATTAAATCCTTTTAGCTCTTCTTTTTATAGTAAGACTCAATGAAACCGTAGTTACGTAGAACGATTATTGTAACTTATGCCTACGCCATTTACTAAACTATGATTCTTTACCAAGTGTTGAAAGCTTTGACCTTAACAAGAATCTTTTAATCTTATTCCCGTCATGTATGAGCTAGATGAAATACCTCTTGAATATCATATTTTCTACAAATACATAATATAAAGTACCTACGTACGGGGCCGGTTATGACTTTTTTTACTCTTCTCTAGATTACTATTTTGTTCTTTTTTTGGACGGACTCGTCACTTACTGTGGATCTGATAAAATGTACCAAGAATGTCTTCATTACACTTTATAGCGTAATACATGTAACTTTAACAAGATTGCACTCGTTTCTTGGAGGTAATATAGCTCTGATGTCACACCTATAGCCTTTAGCTGAGAATAGTAAATAGGATTTCGAAGAATGCGCTATAATTGTATTGTCAGCGGCAAATAGTTGCTATTAAATAAGTATATAGATTAAGAAGACCGTAATCTGAGAATTGTGGGATTTTGGGTTTTCGGTGAATCAACAGTCATTTATCTATAGCAATACAATATTAAATCCATTGTTATGTACCTACAAACTTTGCTTGATTCCATGCTAATGCCAAGACATGCTCTGAAAAATGGTATAAAGTCATCAGTTTAAAAATAAGTTTGATGAATCAAACCATAGTAAAGTCTTAAAATGTTAAGCATTCTTTTATTTAAAGATATAGAATGTTAACTGTCACATTAGATTAGACATGCCTACTGCAGCCTGTTGGCGAGTAATCAAACAATAGATGCCGTAATTGAGCATTGATTGAAGAGCATTCCTCATAATAACTGACGAGGAATGCTCTTCAATTATTACAGCACATCCTCCTTAAAACAAAAGGACTGAAATAAAAAATACGCCCTGATGCGATTCTGTGTTCTTCTAACATGAGGGACGATTAATTTGCCCTGTGTACAATAATCAAGTCTCAAGAACTTCAATCAACCACAAAACTATCAACATGTAAAAAAACACAATTATCCGACACAAAAACCAAGATTTCTTTAATTTTGGCACTTTCTTCGTGCAGAGTGTTCATTGTGTCCGTTTGTTGTATGTTTGTAAAGTCCCCGCGACACAGGAATTATTCATAGTGCGGGAGTTGTCTTTTTAAAGAAAGAAAAAGAGTATGCACAGTTATTGACCGTCTGGATAAAGCAAAATGTATATATGTACATTATCGGTGTACCCCGTTTGCTCAGATGCCGGTGACACGCTACGGATATGAGCAACAATCGCTTTCTAACGGATATAAAGTTTTGTTCAGCCAGCAGCGTTTAAAACCACTTGGCGAGAATTGTTTCATTTTCTCCTTAGGTTTTAGTCTTAGTCTTTATTTTGCCGTCCAGTTTGATTTGTATTGCACTTATTTGTTGTTGCCAGCACATATCGGCAGTTTTGGTTTAAGTTTTTTTATAACACCCTAGTTCCGGAAATGACTTAAATTCTATACACATTTTAATTTACATGCAGATTTACTCTTAAGAATAAACATGGGAACACATAATTGTCTTATATTTATTAGTGTTATAAATACAATAATAGGTAGCTGTAATTTCACTATGACCACGGTATAGATTTACACTTTATTCTATGGATACAGTGGTATCCATAGAATAAAGAATACTTTTACGACGACGACAACGATCACATTGAAAGTTGAAAAAACATAGAAATCTAATATTACATTTAATTCACCCTGAACATGATTACCAAATTTAGGGTGAATTATTTGTTATTTAAAGTCATTGAACTTTGTGTGGCGCCCATAAGAATATATGTAATTCGCGAAGTTAAGCGTCTTTGTCACCATCTAGTTTATTAATATATAGCTGGCTCGGGTGACAAAATTCATACCTTTTCGTGTCTCGGCCCCGGCTACTTTAGTGATAGAATTCAGTATGTAGATTTTACTGGGAGTAGGTCTCTAGGTTTGCCAGTAGGAATGGGCGTTCCACAGGGCTCTATTCTCGGTCCATTTCTTTTTTTAATATATATTAATTATTTTCCGTTCTTTGTACAAAATTTATGTGATATTGTTTTGTTTGCCGACGATACGTCACTAATTTTTAAAGTTGATCGTAATTTAAGTAACTTTGATACCGTCAATAACACTCTTGCACAAGTATTAGATTGGTTTTCAACAAATAATTTGGTACTCAACTCTAGCAAAACCAAATGTGTTAAATTCTCTTTGCCTAATGTCAAAAGTGTTCCTACTAATATAATTTTAAATAAAGAAACAATTGAACTAGTTGAATCAACCGTATTCTTAGGTGTAACTTTTGATTGTAAGCTTCAGTGGGGCGCCCAAATATCCTGTCTCGCAGTAAAAAGTTCTGCAGTGTTTGCAGTTAGAAAAGTTAGGGAATTCACAGATATAGATACTGCTAGACTAGTTTACTTTAGTCATTTTCACAGCGTAATGTCTTACGGAATATTGTTATGGGATACAGCTGTTGATATACAGACTATTTTTGTCATTCAAAAGAGGGCCATACGTGAAATTTATAAGTTAGGTGCTAGAGATTCTTTACGTGATAAATTTAAAGAAGTAGATATATTGACAGTTGCATCGCAATATATATATGCTAACTTAATGCACATTAAGAAAAACTTAATTCTATAACGCAAAAATAGTGATTTGCACAAAGTGAACACAAGGAATAAGCATAAACTGGTGGGAACTAACTACCGTCTACATAAAGTTCAGAACTCATTTGCGGGGATTGGTATACGATTTTTCAACAAATTGCCTCATGAAATAATGAATTTACCCATGCACAAATACAAACGAACAATTAGGAACTTTCTTTTACAAAGGGGTTATTACACTGTTAAAGAATTTTTAAGTGATAAGACACCGTGGGGATAGGCTTGTTTAACTCACGATTATTTTATTTTCTGACCGTTTAATATAATTGTTATATAAATCTATTAAATTCTAGTATTGATAAGTGTCATGTTAAGTGGAGGTGCCTCGTGAACACATGATTTTTGCAGGATTTGGATAATTTTATGATTTGTTGAATGTATTTTAACATTATTTATCCCTGATCATATCGTTGTTCACTTGTCACCTTCACAAATTTCTTTCTACATTTGCATTCCTTCACGCGTTCCACTAATTTATGTTAATAATAACGATCTGGAAAATGGAGGTAATTGGCGGTCATGGTCAGTATACCAATAGATTGTTTCATACTGCCGATTCGTATACCGTTGACGACATGCTCACTAAAATGTCATTTCTTGTAGTGGCGTCGTGTGTCGGGTCATCCCTGTCCCTCTAATATGGCGAGAGGGATGACGGCTGGCACATGCGTCATACTCGTGAATGGGCGCTACTTGCGATGACTGGTCAATGACGGTCTCGCGGGCTGGTATTACATTTTAATAATTAACTACATCATTTACATCATGGGTGTGATCACTTTCGCGGATTGCCTGCATTATTAGGTATATATAATGTAAGTGGATGCTCCTGTTTCACCATGTCTATTCTGAGGAGGCTAACCAAATGAACATCAAAAGTATTATGCTTGAGTATTATTATGTACAGTAAATATATACAAGTGATATAGAAGGTGTAACAGTTGCAGCACCTTACAAAATGTAAATTATGTGTATTATGCAAACCTGGCGATGAAAAAGTGACCGTGAGTTTTATTGCCCGTTCTTTCTCATGGTTCTACCTATTGCTTTGCGAACGTGGCAGTAAATGTAAATGTAGAGTCTTTAAAAAGTTATTATTTTATAAATTTATTATTTTGTTGTTCATAAGCGTCACATTGTGACCCAAATAAATAAAGGATTTTGAATTTGAATTTTGAATTTGAATTTGACTGACAAGAAGGTCTATAACAGTCATCAAACACATCAGTATCAAGTTTTCCGTCTTTGAGCCTTAAAATACAACAACCTTTTAAAGTTGCGAATAACTGTCGAAAGTGGTTGGGCTACAAGTTAACAAAAGAAATATTATTTTTATAATCAGACTAATATTCAGATGGTAACAATCATGCATGGTGCGTTAGAGAGGAAAGGAATGAAAGTGAATGTAAGTAAAACGAAAGTTATGGTTTTTGAAAAGGAGGAATGCGTTACGGCTTGTAATGTTATGATCGATGGACAGCGAGTGGAGCAATTGAATGAGTTTGTATATTTAGGTACGCTGTTTACAAGAGATGGTAAGAATGTAGAAGATATTGAAAGAAGAGATAATGCAGGTAATAGAGTGAATGGAGCTCTAAAGGCGTTTATGAATAGCCAAAACGTGTCCAAAAAGGCACGTTTGGCTATGCATAGAGGGGTGTTAGTACCTACTCTTATGTATGGTAGTGATAGTTGGGTATGGCAGAAAAGTCATGAAAGTAGAATAAATGCTGTAGAAATGAGAGAACTGAGAAGTATGTGTGGTGTCTCTGACTGACAGAGTAAAGAATTGTGTGATAAGAGAGTGTTGTGGGGTAGAAGAAGATGTAGTGACAAGCATCGAGAAAGGTATGCTAAGATGGTTTGGGCACGTGGAGAGGATGGATGACGAAAGACTGACCAAGCAGATATATAAGGCAAGTGTGGAAGGGACAGGACGAAGGGGAAGACCTAGGCGGACGTTCTCTGATCAGATTGGAGACATCCTAAAAACAGGACAGGTGAGAAGTACCCTGAACAGAAGAGCATGCATGAGGAATCTGATGGGAGTGAATGAAGCAAGAGAGATATGTCTGGATCGTTGCAAATGGCGTTCCGTAGTCTCTGCCTACTCCTCCGGGAAACAGGCGTGAGTCTATGTATGTATGTATGTTCTGCACTAAAGAGCAAATACGGTTGTAAGTGTACGGGGCATACATACTAAAACATGATGTCCTTTGACGTCCCGTAGCTGCGCGGTCGCGCGAATGACGGCAGACATACTATAAATGTTTCGACGATTCACGATAATTGAGCTTATAGATTACCAATTTTAGATGATATGAATATCTGTATATATAAAATAGTCCGTGTGGTGACGGATTACGAAGAATACGGAATATCACCACCCCATATCATCCCATGGGTGTCGTAAGAGCCGACAGAGGGAGCATATTATGCAGAGAACAGCACTGTAAGAGAAGGAAAACTTGATACAAACCCTATACCAACCCGTTTGGCCAGCGTGGTATAGTAGGCCAATTCATCCTTTCAAAGGAGAGGCCTAGTCCAGCAGTGGACTGTTAAAGGCTGATGATGCTATATATAAAATCCTTGCGTTACTGACTGACTGAAAGACAAGCTACAGCTAAAGCTATTGGGCGCAAGAAGCTGAAATTCGGCATGTATGTTCTTTGGGGACCACAGGGGTGCATTCAGAAGGGATTTCCCGAAATACCCACGGGACTGGGCAAAACGTGTAAATAAAAAAATATTGCGGGCATAGCCGTGGGCGCCCTCTAGTTTACTTATAAAAGTTCATAGATTAGTTTATCAAGTACGATAGCTTTAATTGAATTATTTGAGCTAATAGCCACGATTCGCAGAAAGTAAATGAAGTGAAATAAAACAAATGAAAAGGTTATCGCCTACGAGAACAGTTCTCGAAGAAACTCTCCGTTTATCAACATTTTGCTTTCAACACAACTTATAATGACTTTGGAAACTTTGTTTCTTTGATTTGTAGAGTTATATCGATGTATTTTTATTTCATTACTGCGATATTTTATGTATAATACTTATGAAGAGTAATTAAGGCAGTCATAGATAGAGAGATATAGGAGAAACTAACGGACCGTTATGCAGAAGTCCATAGGTTCTATATACAGATCAATGGACGACGCGCACCGTTTACTTTTCTTATCCAAAGATTGTGTGCCTACAACACAAACAAATAATTGTTTCTAGCGTGGGTTATCAGCAACACAAAATATGACCTTAGCGTCTTTTATAACAAAAAAATATTACGACTTGTGCATATTCTATGTCAGTTTGTCAGTATACGACATTTATGCCGCCACCATAATTATCGAAACTGATATTTTCTTTATAGATAAACATAAACTATATATTCTCACTGTATATATTTTTCTTCTATTCTTACTCACATACTTTCCTTGATCTTCCATTAATTCCAATCTCAATAGTACTGAAATTTTCCTTATCATCGATCTAACACGCTTTTGGGCGACCCTCATTCAGTGATCTGCACTGAGCCTTATCAGTATGAAAGAAAGTGAGAACATTCCCTAAAATATAAATTGAAAGGAATTTATCTAAATATATGAAGTATAAATATTTACATAACATACAATAAGTTCATGACTTTATCCCCGAAAGAATAGGTAGCGATAGCCTAGTGGAGATACCAACAGACTGCCATGCAATGACTTTTCGGAGTTATGTGCGTATGAAGGTATTTATTTAAATGATTAACAATATAATTAAATTGAGTCTTAAAATAATAAAAAAAACGAATTAATATATACAAGGGAAAATTCAAAAAATTAAAATTTAGAAGGCGTCATGAAACTCATCCGCATCGCAGTCAATTGGAAGCGTGCCCAGATGACTGGCAGCATTGCCTCGTTGGATGGCTATACTTATTTTTTGAGCCAAATACGTGCCAGCCATCTGGTCACGCGAGGCGTCTATAAGTCTCTTTGCGAGATCTCTAAAAAGTGATCGCGCACTTGGACCCCATGGCCCCAATGTTTCGACCCCAAACGGCTCAAATACATAATCTCCTATTAGATTTACATATTTGTGTGTATTGAATTGTTGTGTGTGAAACTAGTCTAAACCACGTAATATCGCTATATAAAGCTAATATTCAGTCAAATCCGGTTAGACCAGTAAGCGGACGCCAGATTGAAACTGGGAATTATCCCAGTTTCAATCTGGCGTCGTTCTTCTGGCCAAGAGGATGATGATAAGTTGGCAGAGCTGTATTACACACCCACACTTCGCCAGTTATGTTTTGGTCGCCATGTAATCGGGAGCGAGTCTATTGCCATCTATCGGGCATATTATTAAGCGAGCGAAAATTGTCCTATGTAATACAGACATAACTACGCATACACATATAACACATATACGGATCGAACGAGAGACCATCATCCGTCAGTCCGTTACGTACACTGCACACTTTTATTTATTTTTATTCTGAGTGCAATAATATGAATATGTTTATTAAGATTAAACTAAAAATCTCGCCACAAGAATTTCTGTCAGAATCTCATTTACCTCAGGTTTCGTTGAGATAAATATATACATACATACATATCGTCACGCCTTTTATACCCGAAGGGGTAGGCAGAGGTGTATTTCTACACCCACTTTTCGCCAGATATACTTTAGTCCCACGTAATAAGGGGCGAGCCTATTGCCGTACCGGGCATATTTCCAAACTCCGTGCTGTTACTGAGAATTTCGTGACGGAAAAACCCAATAACACTGCCTGACCCAGGAATCGAACGCGGGACCTCCCGATCCCACGCGCACATTTATGCCGCGAGACCAACGAGGCAGTCGTATAGGGTTTGATGTCGAGTTTTCCGTCTCTACGCAAAGATGGTATTTGCATCGTGTTATCCCTTAGTCGCCTCTTACGACACCCACGGGAAGATAGACGGTGGTGACACTTGTATTCTATGCCGTCAACCACACGGCAATTGAGATAAATCTTTGTGAAAATATCAGCTGACTGTTCTTTGTCTTTTTGTTAGGCACGGGCGTCCTTTCTAATGAGGAAATAAATTTACATCGTACGCGTTGGCAATATTTACTCAGTTAGTGGGATATTAAAAATAACTTAATATACTTTCTGATTAGCAAGGAAGAGGTAGACGTCATCTGGAAAACCACTTAGCAAACATATAGTCAATATATTGTGCTAACAGATCCACACAGCTCAAAGAAATCGTGGCGCAAATTCTAAACATGTTTGGAACTTGAAGGCAGTGAAACTCCTTTCGAGTCTTAGGCCTCTCTCACATTGGGCATTTGCGTTCCTTGAGCATGTGCTCGGTGCGTCCCCGGCGGACGTTCGGCGCACGCCGAGCCCCCGCTCGAAGAAAGCGCGCGCCCAATATGAGATCGGTCTTAATGTAACTCTTGCCCATCCAGAAAAACACCTTATCACACATATGACTTTTAGGATATTGGAACGAACAGAATAATTAAACGCATCGACATAGGTTCTAGTACTTCTATTCTATAACTCAATATGTTGCACACGTTATTGAATATTTTGAAGTCAATATTTATTTAAATGAACACAATACTTTTATTTTAACTTTTATACGTTGTTTGACAAACCTAGTGACGAAATTCACAATCAATTAAGATCCAAAAATGTTTTCACACAAAATAAACTTGTACGAGTAACTCAACATTTTGGCGCTCAACTAACCCTATTGTTCGATTTAAACTGTACCGTGAAATTTAAGGCTTAAAACAATAAGAGCATTGACGCACTCTGTGAAACCTATATTTAAAATTTCAATTTACTGCATTGTTACTCCCGTGAAATAACGTTCACATACATACTATGGTAAAAGGGCAGGTAGAGATAGCTTAATGGAGATAGACCAACAGACTGCCATCACATGCAGTGGACATGGGATGCCCTCTTGGCAATCTGCTGGCGACGCCCTTGGCAGTGGATGTCGGTTTCAAACGCACAGCGCGGACTACTGACTTTAAAGTCAATGTGCGTATAGTTAATTATTCCTCGTTAGTGTGCCTCACGGGGAGCACGTAAAGCTGTCGGACTCGATTGCTTTGAAGGGCTATTGATGCTGATACTGTTGACAGTTATGGATTTAATAAGTGTGGAATACGTAGCTGAGGCCGTCGACAAAGTTAATAGGGATTTGTCGACAATAAAGACATGGTTTGAGTTTGGTCTCACGGTAAACCCATGCACGACTCAGGCTATAATAGTGGGTAGTCAAAGAATTTTAAGCAGGTTGGACTTAAAAAAAATTATGGCTGGTAGTGTGTTAACACTACCAGCCATAATTTTTAACGGCACTATGGTCGATCTTTACCCTACAGTTAAAAATCTTGGACTACACATGGATTCCAGGCTGAATTGGGAGGCTCAGGTGACACAGGTAAGTCAGAAGGTCACCGGCACATTGCGCGCTCTCTACCGCCTTAAAAACTTACTCCCTTCCAAGACTAAAACAATGCTTGTGCAAACTTTGATTTTCCCACTGATTGACTATGGTGATGTATGTTACTTTGACCTGAATGCAGATCTCCTCAATAAACTTGACCGTCTTCTGAATGACTGCATTCGATTTGTGTTTAAACTTCGTAAGTATGACCATGTGTTTACTTATCGTTCCCAACTAAAGTGGCTCCCTAGTCCCTATACGTCAGCGCCGTAGTTTGCGTGCTCTCACTACTCTATACACTATTATCACATCCCCTACTTCTCCTCAGTATATGACTGACTCCTTACTTTCAATACTTATGTTCTAACCATGAACGCAATCTTCGCTCCTCTACTAATCTTCAACTCATGGTACCTTCTCACAGATCTGATTTTCTTCACTCTTCTTTCACCATTCAATCTATTCTTCTATGGAATGCTCTACCTGCAGAGATCAGAATGGCCAAAACCAAATTCATATTGAAGTCCAAAGTAAAGGAACTCTTGTTAGCTGAGTCCGCGAATGTATCCCAAGCTACTATCTTAACCAGGTATATGTTTATGTATATATGTATAATAACATGTATCATAGTATGTTTATCTATATATGTATATTATTTGTTATTATATTTGAATTTAATGTGTATGTATTACGTTTATGTATTTTTTTTATAATATATATTTGTGTAAGTATGTATAACTTATAAAATTAATTCAATAATTAGTACTTAACTTCGTAACCTACATCATATAATACACCTACTTCTTCTCTCTCTCTGCACCACTCTAAGGTAGACTGGTAGATAATACCTATGGCATTAAGTCTGCCTATATACTTTGTGTATATGAAGAATGGTGACGAAGGTGACGGATTAGCGTCCGTGTGGTGACGGATTAAGAATACGGATTGTCACCACCCCATATCATCCCATGGGTGTCGTAAGAGCCGACAGAGGGAGCATATTATGCAAAGAACAGCACTGTAAGAGAAGGAAAACTTGATACAAACCCTATACCAACCCGTTAGGCCAGCGTGGTATAGTAGGCCAATTCCTCCTTTCAAAGGAGAGGCATAGTCCAGCAGTGGACTGTTAAAGGCTGATGATATATGATATGAAGAATAAATAAATAAAAATAAATGTAATAAGCTTGCCATGAAATATCGATATCGCTTTGGATAGCGGCGGACAGAAGGCAGTCGCTCTTTGCAAATGTCAATATTCAGTCATATCTGGCAGGATTACAAAGCACTCAGGGCATACAAAGGCATTGAGTCTGACCCCATAGTACTCTGGTACTGGTACTCTTAGAAAAATAACTATGATTGTTAAGGCACTTCTGAGTTCGATAAACGTAGAGTTTACTGTCATAATTATATATTCTGAGTAGGGGAGGCTATTAATATGTTTGGTCGTCTTATAGTGTACCTATTTAAACAACACTGCAAAATTTCAAAAGCCACTATAAGTGCCAATCACTGGGCAGTAGACAATCCATATATTTTTCATGCCATATTCATTGTAATGCGCAACCATGCGCAACACAGACAACCGATTAGTAAACTCAATTTTGACAATAAAACAGAAAAAGCTCTATTGGATTATGATACCTCATTAAAAATTCTTCAGCTCGCCCTCTCGTTCTTCAACATCATTAGTTTCCCCGTCTCTTTAAGAACTCTAACAATGCTACAGCAGGTATTGACTTCCCATTAAGAAAAATGCAGGACTCTACAAACTCTCTTGTTATAGAAATTTTTCTCCGATTTCTGTGTATTTGTACAAAGACACTGGAGTCACAGTTCAAGAAATACTTGTAAAAATCCATGTTTATTTGTTTATAAAATCATGTTTTTCACAGCTCTTGTATTAAAAATGGTAGTTCTTACAAAAGAATGTTGCAGGCAAAGGGTATTTGGAATGATACCAAGTTATTTTTAATCCATGACGTGATCTAGAGGTCACTGAACATAAGATGGTATTTATGGCTAATTGGGTATGTTATATAATAACAGATTAGGAAACATACCGTTTCTATTTCTGATTTCCTTATTCCCCGGTCAGAAATTATAGCTTTAATTATATATAATAAAATAATATTATAGCAGCATATTTTCAACAAATGAATCTAAATTATCTTCAATGCCAAGGTGCCGATTTGGCTGATCGCTAAACGTATCCCGTAACGCCCACAGATTCAAATAAAATCATGTCGCACACACATTGCGATAATACTTTTATCTTGTCAACCCCAATTCAGCAAGTTTTACTCGAGGGAACGCGGGGTATAGTCAGACACCGTCTTTATTATACACGGCGTTTACTTTCTATATAGGAAACACGAAATTTTACTCAATCGTGAACTCGAAAATAGAAACGTTGTGGTTTCTAAGTCAATATATTTAGGAAATAGGGCACCTTTACGAAATAAGGTTCGCTAAATTAAGTTCTTGTCGGTTTTCTCATGGAAATATTAGCTTCTATACTTGCCCTGGAATACCATTCGCTGCACCCACCACCTGTCTATGTAAAAAAATTAAGCTAGTATGTAATGAGATAAACATTAAATTTCTTCATACAAATGTTTGTCTCGGCTTATGTCGTAAGTAAGATTCTATCCAGAGCAATACTTTATGTAATGAGCATATTGAATTTTCTATGTCTATGTGTATGAATTCAAATATGTTTATCAGTTCTTCGATTGCCATAATAAGAGTCCACCTAAGTGAGGAACAGAATGCTACAGTATGTATTGACTAAATTAAAACATTATTTTGCAGGTTTCAATTAGTATTCGTTTTGAGGTAGCTTACTTGCTTGAAAACTTATTTTTCTGATAGGTTGATATTGGGGTAAAAGTTTGGAGTGTTAGTCGTAAAAAATGTGAATAATAGAGATTTTCATATAGTACCTCTACAAGATACCCAACAACAATAAAGCAATTTCTTGCGCTAAGTTCTAAGCCCCTTACGAAAACAGATTTAATAATAAGGTCACAACAACAATAATGTTTTATAAACTTCCCAGCGCGTTTCGACTGTTTGTTTATTTATTGCTTCACTTGTCCCTTACCGGGGCCTTATTCGCAAAGTTTTAATTACCATTGTGATACAGATAATTTGAAATCAATACGAAAATACATTATTTTACGATAAAGTTTCCTTTGGATTTAAAACGTATTGTGAAAAAGTTCTCGTTTCTTATCACGTCACAGATGTCATTGATTGATTGAAATAGACTGATTTTAGCTTGTCTGTTCCAATACAGTGTAAGCCTATCTAATCTGTTTTTTTTGCCTGGCGTTTGGGCGAGACATTTTCTAACGAAAACGTGCATCTCTTTGAGTATCTTATTTGAAAAAGATATCGATGTTTGTCAAATTTTTTTTTATATTGCTCTCTCAATTGCATATTGGCACTTTTGTTGTATATTTAATAAATACAATTACAATTTGTCTCAGTGGGGTGTCTAACGGTGTTACTAACCGCGATTACGCAGAACGTTTATATTGTAAAGTCAAGATCGTTTCATAAAACTCTAAAATATTACTACATTTTTGTCTTGCATTCTGAATATAACAACGGTAACAAGAGGAAAACGCCAAAAGTGTAACTAAAAATAAATCAATACATAAAAAAAAAATATAACCCAAATAGCTACAAGACTGATTACAGCTATGGATTCTATTGTTCTAAAATAGTGAACATATAAGCTTTATCAATGACAAATACGTTCATTCAAACCAATAGGTTTGAATGAAAGTGTTTATTTACATCTTGTGTGTAAATATAAATAAATAAATAAATAGAACTCGGCATTATTATAACAACAGCAGTTGTATCATATTTTAAGCTTCATTTACTTAAGCGGCCTTAGGGTGCTTCTACACGGTGCATGTAGCTGGAGCAAGTAAAGGTGCGGGTTACACGCGTGGGTAATATGCGCAAGCTACTTGATCAAGTTACTCGCTTGTACTTGTACATGGTGCAAATAACTGGAGCAAGTAAAGACGCGGGCTACTTGCGCAAGCTGTACCTATGTACAAGTTATTTGTTCGTGGTCAAGAGCTACATGTGCATGCTATTCGCGCGGTAGCTTTATGACTTGAATCGCGTCAAATGTCTCGACAAACGAAAATTATTTTAAAATCATATGTTAAAAATTTAATTTTAACAGATAACATGCGCGAGTGACCCGCGCGCGTCGCAGAGCACGCGAATTACTTGCGCGGGTGGCTCGCTTTGGTACATGCTCGAGTCGCTGGACCCGCACATTGTTTTAAACGATATGTTTACGGTGCATGTAACCCGCGCAAGTGCCTTAACATGCTCAAGCTACATGCGCCGTGTACAAGCACCCTTATTGTACAAACTAGAGCAATTGAACTGGCTGTAATTGCGGCAAGTCTCGATTAGATCTGTTATTATTGTGTGGATGGCGATAATGATGTTATTTTAATACGGGAGAGTGTACCTAAAACCGATACCAGTGATTCAGTACATGATACTGAGGGTATTGGCGGTTGAATTTTCCGGCAAATTTTCATGAATTTTGTGATTTTTCTTTTGCGTTTATTGCCATTTAATGTAATGAAATAGTAACTGTAGTCGACCCGTATTAATATTTTTGTAAAATTCTAAAAACTAAATATGTACATGGCGCGTTTACTCTGATTTGAAATCGGTCGCAGCACAGTAAGTGCACCAGTACATCTTAATCACTGCCGCTACCACCTGCCGCTGTAGGGCCGTAACAGCTGATAATGCGAGTTTACGTGTTCCTATTTAAATCGCAATATTTTGGCAAATTGTCGAGTTCTTAGATTTTTTCCGGAAAATTCGACCGCCAAGGGTCTCAGTATAATGTAGGTCTGGTATCAGTTTTCGGTACACCGTCCCTTACACCCGGTATTTTTCTAACGATGTGGCTATATGTGTTATACAAATAGCCTTTATAGTAGCGTTTGTGGTAGGAAACTAATTATTACAATGTTTCTATGAATTTATTGTCACAAACTATCTATCTAGCTATTTATTATAAACGGACACAAAGACTACTTACTCAAAATCAGAACAAATTTTTCCGGAGCACACAAAGTGTTGTCTTGTGTGAAAATCGTGGCAAAAGGTGGCTGCATAAACCACTACGCCATACATGCAATCTAAAGTCGTGTCCAGATATATGTTACTTGCTCGATCCAATCTACAAAATAATATCTGTATCACCGTGTCACTCAGAATAATATAGTATCGAGCTCCATAGGTACCTATCTTACTGTGAAAGCCTTTTTTTACATTATGGGTCGGGCCGTGTCACATGAGCGATGTATCAAGACTATGAAGTATTATAACTAATCCAAATAGACGAACATGACACGCATCGAGGATACAGTGATCGACACACATTCGGTAATCGAATCAAGCAAATTAATGATACATGTCTGAATAGTAGTATAGAGTTACTGATGATCAAAATAAGGCAGTTGCCCGGTATTCACTTACGGCCATTTTCAATATTCGAACTATAGATAGATCTGTAGATTTTAGATTCGTGTTTGACATATTTTGTATAGAGCTTATGTCAAAAACTGTCAAAAACGAATCTAAAATCTACAGATCTATCCATATTTCGAATATTGAATTTCGTAGTTAGACACGCTCCAACTATTGCACAGTGTCGCGTTTACACGTCACTCTAGCGAAAAATATTTCCTGCTATTTTTTTACACACTAATACTCATCATCATCAGCGCTGTATCTATTCTGTCCCACTGCTGCCCACGGGCCTCTTCTCACTACGAGGAAGGTAAGGCCATAGACCACACTTATATTTATACACTAATATTGCTATTTTACTCTTTGTTCGAATTAATTCCTAAACATAATATTATAGTAGCAGCACGGAGTCTGGAAATGTGCCCGGTACGGCAATAGGCTCGCCCCTTATTACGTGGGACTAAAGTGGGTTATAGGCGTGAGACTATGTATGTTTGTATATTATTGATGTAAAGAATGTGACAATAGTAAAATATAGGCCGTTCAACATGCGTTGGTGTATGACGCTTCCATTTGTAAAACGTAATTCCTTCCATCACCCTCCTATTACACAAACGTAATATGGCTGTTGCCAAACATTTATAAGCATATCGAAATGCAATTAATTTGCAAACCATTTATTAATTTAATTAATAATGTGTACGTCATTTTCTAAGGGTTAAACGGCCAAAATGAACAGTTATTGAATTTAAATCGCTCGTCATCTTTTGAAAATTATTTGTAATAAATATCTTGGACTCATCAAAACGTATCTTCTACGCAGCTAATAACTTTACGCCAACATACATTTTTATTAAACTATTAATTTTAATTTTATTATCTTTAATGAAAAATATTGTCTTAAGATATAACTCGAAATAAATTAATTCTGCGAAACATTTACAAACTACGTTCTTATTTTAATTATTATCTTCAGTTGTGGTCTAGACGTTAAATGTTAGATAAATTCATAAATATTTAACTTATGAAAATAATTACGGCAGACACCGTTAATTAGTTTCAAGAAGAACTTTCTACGAAAGTTAGAGTAAAAATATTTTGGTTTTCAATTTATATAAACCGCAGTCCACACTCCAATATTCATTGGTTTGGATTTCAGTAACGACGTGGGTTTAAGCGCTTGAAAATTCAATGTACGAGCTTATAAATATAGGATAACATGTTTCAAAAATTCAGTTTTCAAGACTTGAATATTATAGCAAAGCCTACGAAGAGTGCCAAATTTCCGAATAAGCACTGCCGTTTATGTACTCTTTATATAAGATTTGTTATGGTGGCAATACAGATACATACAAACTTTGTAAGCAAATTATCAATTCTCTACCTATTCCAGTTACTGAGATGCAGCCATGTCCGTGTGGTGACGGATTAAGAATACGGAATGTCACCACCCCATATCATCCCATGGGTATCGTAAGAGCCGACAGAGGGAGCCTATTATGCAGAGAACAGCACTGTAAGAGAAGGAAAACTTGATACAAACCCTACACTAACCTGTTTGGCCAGCGTGGTATAGTAGGCCAATTCCTCCTTTCAAACGAGGGGCCTAGTCCAGCAGTGGACTGTTAAGGGCTGATGATGATAAGATGCAGCCAGCTGTCAGTCAAATGGACAAACGGCGAAGGTAGTAACAGGGTGCCTTTCGCCTCCATCAGGAACGGTATCCTAGAAAGTTTAAAAATAATTTCCATTGATGATCTTCCTGGCTGGTATTAATTGGACAATTGATTAGAGCCTAATGGCTGCTACAAAGAAATTTGACATAAATTAAAAAAAATACATGTTAGCAGTGGTGGTGATACATAGTAAAAGTCACTTTATAATCTTTACTATACACGCAAAATCAATAACAATTTCAAGTATCGAGCAAATTGTACGTTGTCCGCTAACGAGATAATTATATAAATTCTATTACACCTTTTCTGACCATACAGCCTTACAGTATATGGCGACATTTTTCATTGTATTAAAACTCTATGCACCTGCGTCTATCGGCTTTTTAAGCAATTGAACTTTATTTGTCATTCTTACTGCTCGTTATGTTTTTGATACATTTGAGCATTCACCTGCAAAGAGCATTCTTGCGAAAGTTACCAAACAGAAAAAGAAACAAATGTGTTCTTAAGAACATTCTGGCGAATTTACAGTGCTTTGACGTTTTTGCTGATTAGAGCGTTCGCAATAAAGATCGTAAAAATGTTCGTAACAACGTTCGGCTCTGTTCTTAGTTCACTTCAATAAAACAAAAAACGGCGAATGCTCCCTGTTCTGTTACAAGAGATTGCTCAAGTGTGTCAGCACCATTAGCTTACGTAAGCGCTTTTAACATCCTTGTTGTAAAAGGCTAAAAGCTTCGAAATATTTTATGTTTCTGTGTATAAAAAAAAAGAAAGTCTTACTGTACTTTAACTGTAAACGTCTTTTAAAGAACTTATTGAGAGATATTGGAAATTTTATTAAAAGAAATATATGGAACAACGATCGAACGATTTAAGAAGACTTATAGCATAAATTTAATCTCTACATATGTAACAATGTTCAATCAAACAATCAACGTATTTCTGCCGTATATTGTTCTCTACAAAACAAATATATATGCAATTTTGAATACACTTTGTTAAACTATTACATTCAATTATTGTTGGTGCTAGATAGTTTTATAAATTAATATACCCTATGCACCTACACAAACTAGTCTAGTAACAAATTAAGCTATATTTCAATCACTTATTGTTATTGTTAAAATAACGAACAGTTTGTAATCAAATTGGAAGTTTAATTTTTTACTAAGCCTGTCTGTATACTGTCACATATAATTATCATTTATATAATAATAATAATAGCCATTTATTTTCAGGTTTTTACAACCTAGTTATGGATGACGCATCCCACACCAAAGTACAGAGACAACCATTATTTTAATACCCCTTTGTTTTGTTAATAAACTTAATCGATGTAGATCAGTTACTTAATGAGTTTAGAGAAATGAATCATGGCGTGAGCCCACCTACGGTGGCCTGCACACCTCTTTGTCTTTGATTTAGTATAAGAACTGTTGTACTGAATAAAGTTAGTTAGTCTTGAGTAATCTTTCGTCAGTCTTGTGTCTTACGCAGTCTTGTACAGTCTTGTGACAATCTTGTAAGCGACTTAATATAAATATTGTAAAATTATATTAAAAATAAATATAGTTAATTGTTAAAAAGTCTTTTTTTTTAAGATATAACAGCTCCCGCAAAGTTTGACTGGCGCAGCCGGTAGGATTTCCGCGTCGTAAATTAACTTAAAACCAGTGAAACACGTCGATCGCTTTCTTGCGGTATTACGGAAATCCACGAACCAAACAAATAAGTCAACGAAGCAGCGGCAGAAACGAAGATCAAGACCCAAGACTCAACTCCGTGGAGCATGCATAGTCTGTGAGTAGACCCAAATCGCTATTCCTTTCTATTTACCTTATTCCACTGTAATATTGTAATTGTCTTAAAGGTTTAAGCAGCGTTATTTCCAAACATCGAAATATACTGTAGATTTTTTATAAGACGTTAGCAAGTTTTAAATTATTAAAATGGATAAAATTTGTAAGATTCCTAAGGAATTAACTTCAGTGATCCCAAAGTTTGATGGAGATTCACAATTACTTAACTTGTTTATCACGAAGTGTGAATATGTTATAGAGTGTTGTAGAATTAAAGAAAATCTAGAGCAAGATTTATACTTATTTCATTTAATTACTTCAAAGCTGATAGGTAAAGCAGCATCATTGATAAGTGAACGTAGGGACTTAAATAACTGGCACACTGAAACGTACCTTAGAACAACATTTCGGTGATCCAAGGTCAGAGGAGTGTATTGCTATTGAGTTAGAAACAATGAAAATTAATAATGGCGAATCATATTTAGATTTCTGTAATAGAATTCAACACGTGAGGAGTACTTTAATCGCTAAAGTCAACTTAACTTTAGACGAAACTCTCCGTACTAGTAAAGTTATAATTTATAATAAAATGTCAATGAATGTATTTTTATATAACTTAATGGAAGACTTGTTAAGAATTGTTAGATTGAAAGCATGTAATACTTTAGAAGAGGCGTTAAGTGTAGTTTTAGATGAAGTTAGTTTTTATTACCAATATAATGCTCAAAATAAAATGAAGATTTCACAATATAAACCTCAGAATTATTTTAATAATAACAATTTAGCAAATAAATCTGGTACGAAACCAGTGTTTGCTCAAAATACATTTAATAATCATAATAATCAATCATTTAAATTTGGTATTCCACAAATACCACAAAACAAATTTAATATGTAGAACGCGAATTCTAAGCAATCAGGTAGATTTAATTAACACGGTCAAAACCAGGTTTTACTTGGTAATGGTGGTAAATCTAATTATAATAATAATCAATTTGGATATAAACCAAATTTTAATGCAAATCAGTTTGTTAATAAACCTAATTTTAACAATCATCAATTTAATGCTAAACCTCAACCAAACAAATCGGATGATGTGACAATGCGCACAGCTTCGTAGCCGAAAGTGCAACAAGCACGCGTAAATGAATTATATGATGAAAATGGAAATTTTCAGATGGATACTTTAGATGAAAGTATGAGATAATAAATATGAATTGTTTTTCAAAGTTAAGATTGCCACACATAAAAATACCAGAAATAAATGCTACATTTATGATAGATACGGGAAGTTCTAGATCATTTATTAGCCCTAAAAAGTTGGAACAGTATTTTAAGAATTATGTTTGCTATGAACCATTTGAAGTTATTAGTACTCATGCTTCGAGACAACATAACAGTGTTATTTATATTCCTTTATTTCCAACTCTTAATTGTTCGGATATACATAAGTCTTACGTATACGATGTAGACAGTCGTTACGATGGGTTGATAGGAAGTGATTTATTAAAATATTTAAATTCAAAAATAGATATGCAAAATAATATAATATATACACAAAATAGTAAGATACCTTTAATATATAGTCCAACATGCCAAATAAATATTGCACCGCGATGTGAACAGCGTGTAAAATTGCCAACAAATATACAAAATGGAAATGCTATAATGAATTATGTTTGTTTTATGAAAGGTGTTAGGATGCCTAGTGCATTAGTTAAGTGTGAGAATGGTTATGCTACCACGATAATTCAAAACACGTTAGACTGAGAATTAAGACTAACAGTTACGCAACCATTTATTGTAACAGAATATAACAATTCTCAAATCGAATTAAATTTTAATGATAATATAAATAATTTAGAAATAGATCAAATATTAACCGAAAGTTTAAATAAATTAAGTTTAGATCATATGAACGACGAGGAACGTGATAAGATTAAAAGATTATGTACAGAGTATAAGGATATATTCTACTCAGAAAAAATACCTCTTACTTTTAAAAATAAAGTTAAACATCATATAAGAACACAGAATGAAAATGCAATTTTTATAAGGCCCTATAGGCAGCCACAAGTTATAAATGAAGAAATAAATAAGCAAGTAAAGAAAATGTTAAAAGATTAGAGAACATTTACTGACCAAAGATATATAAAATCATTCCAAAAATGTAAAGAATTATTAACTAATTCACCTATTTTTCAATATCCCGATTACACTAAACCATTTATTTTAACAACGGATGCATCTGAGTTTGCTTTAGGCGCTGTCCTATCTCAAGGAATAATAGGCAATGATAAACCAATAGCATATGCAAGCAGAACATTAAACAATGCAGAGTCATATTATAGTGTTACGGAGAAAGAACTTTTAGCTATTGTGTGGGCCGTAAAACATTTTCGCCCATATCTTTACGGTAAAAGATTTGTTATAGTTACTGATCACAAGCCCCTTGCTTAGCTTAATTCCCTTTTGGAAACAAATAGTAGGTTAACAAGATGGCGTTTACGTTTAGCTGAATATAATTTTGAGATAATACATAAAAGTGGTAAGTTAAATAGTAACGCAGATGCGTTATCACGTATAAGAATAAATGCTACTGAAGAAGACACTTTGTCAACTCAAGCGAATAAAGATAAGAATGAAAATTTAAAGAAATATGTTAAACAATTAACGAGAGATATTAAAACTTTAAGTCAACCAGTAAAGATGGAAACAGATTCAGATAAACCAATAAGTATTTATGACTCAGATTCAGATAGAACTTATAAATCAGTCAGCATAAGTAGTTCAACTTTAACTGCTTCAGAAACTGAAAATATTGAAACTATTCATTCAGCCCAAGACACTGAATCTCAAGGCATACCTATATTACAAGAAGCGGTAGATACGAAGCCTAATCAAATATTAGTATATACTTGGTTGATAGATAAATTATTAGTAAAAGTATTACCCGTGGAAAAACAACGAGTATTAGAGATTCATTTATCTACTAACAGACCAGATTTAGTTAAACAATTTTTGAAAGAATATGTTAGAAATAAAACTACATACTTTATTTATTTTGAAGATGACATACATTGCACACAATTTACAGAAGCAATTATATATTTATTTAAGAAAGAACTTGTTAAACTTTATGAATGTACTAAGCGTGTAGTATACGTAGAAGATGAAAATGAGCAAATAGATATTATAAAGAAATACCATGTAGGCAAAACTTGTCACAGAGGTATTAAAGAAACTTTAGCATATATTAAGAGAACATATTTTTGGTATAATATGCCACAAACTATTTCAAGCCTTATAAATTCTTGTGAAACATGTTAAATAATGAAATATGATAGGAAACCAATAGAGCCAAAACTTCAGTTAACCCAAACACAAAATAAACCCTTACAAGAGATTTTTATCGATTTATTTAATATAGAAAGTAAATATTATTTAACCATTATAGATGCTTTTAGTAAAATGGGACAAGCTATTGAAATCCCTAATAGATCTACACCTGAAGTGGTGAGAGCTTATTTGATTAAGCTCTCACCACTTCAGGTGTAGATCTACTTTTCATTGTACGGCGTACCACTAAAAATTAGTGCTGATGCTGGTACAGAATTTAATAACATATTAATGAAAGAACTTATGTCTCTATACAAAATAGAAATACATATAGGAACTCCGAATAATCCAAACTCAATGGGACTTATTGAAAGATTCCATTCTACTATTATAGAAATATATCGTTTAGCTAAAAATGATCATAAGAATACTGATGCAGCGTCTGTAATGACTTATTCAATTATGGCATATAATCCTATGATTATGAATACTATTATTCATTCCACTACAGGAATGACACCTTTTGATGTTTTGTTAGGACATACAGATTCAAGACACGTATTTGATAATGATTTTGAAAATAATATATGCAACAATTAATTAAAGAACATGCCCAAGGAACAAAATATCTTTATAAACATTTAACGGAAAAAAATATACAAACGAAAGAGAAAATTATAGAAAAGAAAGGTGGAGAAACAAATATTGAATTAAATATTGGTGACAAAGTTTACGCTAAAGAGATAAATAAAAGAAGTAGTAAAGATAAACCCAGATTTGTTGAAGCGGAAGTAATAGGCGAAACAAATAGAAATGTAGTTCCAATAAAAGTTAAAAATCGCGAAACCAAAGCACCATTAAAAATATTAAACGTCCTCCGCAGATACATCCTAATCGCACTGGCGGTCAGCACGATGATGCGACTCCAGGCCCTTCAACTTCAGGCGTTACCTGATAATCCAGGTATACTACCGGTGAAAAAAGGATTAGCAGTAATAAGCAATGATAAATGGATAATAGTTAAGATATTAGATTTTAAACCTATCGTGGAAGATATAGAGAGTAAAATTGTAAGATTTAATGAATTAAATAAATTAGTTAATCATTATGATAAAGATTTTACTTCAATGAAGATAGTTGTATCACAAAATTGATGACATATGCTGAGAACGTGAAATCATGTATTCAAATCCCTATCGATGTCGAGCGAGTAAAGATCCATTTAATACAACCAAATAGATGGATGTTGTATAGCAAGGAAGGAACATTGCTATCTAAGAACTGTTACGATGAAATATCTTATCAGAAGATTCAAGGCACGTATATAGTAACGTTAGACGACAACTGTGATGTGAAGTTCAAGAATATGCACCCGAAAATGCATCAAATGAATGAAGAAAGAATTGTTTACTCCAAGTTGCCGATTATAAACCTACCAATAGTGAATTCAACAAATAGCACATATATTAAACCAGTGAATTTAGTAGGAATAGATCTTACTGACTTAAAACTCCTGTCATTTGCATTAAAGAAAAGTGTTCAAATAAGTGAAAGTGAAATGCCAATAATAACAGTGAAAAGTTTCAGCATATGGACATTAGTACTTTACGTATTAATATTAGTTATTCTGTGTACCTTAGCTTATAAGTATTATACTGTGCTTATCAAATGTTGTAACTAAGGGTGAACTCCGATCTTAAGGAGGGAGGAGTTATGGATGACGCATCCCACACCAAAGTACAGAGACAACCATTATTTTAATACCCCTTTGTTTTGTTAATAAACTTAATCGACGTAGATCAGTTACTTAATGAGTTTAGAGAAATGAATCATGGCGTGAGCCCACCTACGGTGGCCTGCACACCTCTTTGTCTTTGATTTAGTATAAGAACTGTTGTACTGAATAAAGTTAGTTAGTCTTGAGTAATCTTTCGTCAGTCTTGTGTCTTACGCAGTCTTGTACAGTCTTGTGACAATCTTGTAAGCGACTTAATATAAATATTGTAAAATTATATTAAAAATAAATATAGTTTTTTGTTAAAAAGTCTTTTTTTTAAAGATATAACAGCTCCCGCAAAGTTTGACTACCTAAAATACCTTATTGACTAACATACATACAATAACATTATAATATTACAAAAACATAGGTGTTGTTTAGGGCTTCGTGTTACGCTAAGTGGTATTGCATAACCTTCCATAAAAACGCCGATACACAACACCCTTCGACCAAAACTCTTCCTTGAGAAAAGTGTCGAGATGATGAGTCGGCACCCTCACCACGTACGACTTGAAGTTGGTGTTATGCCGTGACTCGACTCATCTCACGACTCTCACTGGGACGGTGGGACGTAGCAGCATGTTCGGTCCCACTAATCCTGTCATATAATATGACTTGTCTTGACTGACATATCACCTTAGTCTATACTACAGAAGCTAGAAAAATGTTTGTATCTTTTAAAACGTAGGCTAAAGAAGAATGTCAGAATATTCCACGTGCACATTTATGCCTCGTTGGTCTCGCGGCATAAATGTGCACGTGGGATTGGGAGGCAAAGTGTTATTGGGTTTTTCCGAAGGAAATTGTCAGTACCAGCACGGAGTCTGGTAATGTGCCCGGTACGGCAATAGGCTCGCCCCCTAAGTCAAAGTCAAAATCCTTTATTCATTTGGGTCACAATGTGACTCTTATGAACGTCAAAATAATAAATTTATACAATAATTACTTAAGGACTCTACATTTACATTTACTGCCACGTTCGCAAAGCAAGGGCGTTAAACCATGGAAAAGAACAGGCAATATGTATATAAACTCACGGTCACTCTTTTTCATCGCCAGGTTTTGCATAATACACATAATTTACATTTTGTAAGGTGCTGCAACTGTTACAGCTTCTATATCACTTGTATACAGGCTTGATACGACGGTATGACTTTAATTAAAACCCCATATAGTACTTGACATATACAAGCTCTATACCAAATTTCAGTTTATTGCAATGAAAATTGTGCCATGCATAATATTTACACTAACCTGGGATCACCATGAATGACAACGTTCTATTCGTTGATTACAACTATAGATACCTACATAGTACATACCTATCTAGCGACGGCGGTACGGGACAGACGTAAGTAGGTACATAATAATGACAAAGTATTTATAATCGTGAGTTAAACAAGCCTAAGCCTATCCACATGGTGTCTTATCATTTAAATTTCCTAATAGTGTAATAACCCCTTTGTAAAAGAAAGTTCCTAATTGTCCGTTTGTATTTCTGCGTATAACGTGAGACTAAAATAAATCTGGCGAAAAGTGGGTGTAGCAATATACCTCTGCCTCCTTGTTCAGGGATATAGGCGTGAGACTATGTATGTATGTATGACTATGTATGTCCATTCCTAACTGGACTAGACAGGAGTTGAGGGTTAAAGGTGAGCGAAGTCGTCGAAGGTTGCTAGTTTTGCTAAGAAACTAAGAAATCAGCTAAACACGACCCGATTATCCGTGAAATAGACTTTCCTATGGCACAGACGAAGAAATAACATCAGTCTGTTATTACAAAGCCTTGATTACAAAGCATAGAAAATAACAGTTGTTTGTTTTGCGAGAACAGACTTTAATTTAAATACCATTTGACCATTGAAATAAATGTTCATTTATGCATTTTTGGTAGCTAATATTTAGGAAAAAGGTTTTAACCAAATTTACCACAGCCAGGTAAACTTATCATTATTCGATGGCTCAAGTATAGTTTATAACTACTTAAGTTGGGCAATATCGTGCCACATAATACAAACCGCCAATCGGTCATAATATTCATATTACTAACAAAATATTATATGTTCGGGCCAATAATTATCTAGCTGCCGTTGTTGGTAGCAATTTGGATATTGACTTGATCTATTAATTAGTGTCGCTGGCACATCAAACCGAGGAAGATTGTTAAAATGTCTATAAATTGTGCAGTTATAATTATACAATACTTTGATAATTGAATATGGACTTTTTTCCCAGAATTTAAAGTTTTATTTGCAGTACTCAGATCGTTCACGGTTTCACCCACCCTAAAAATACATTTACTTCTTTAACGATTTTCAAATTTTAATTCCTAAGGAGTAGAATTTTAAAAATAAACCCGCGGTACAAATTTCATGTTTCTAGTTAGAGCAGTTAGGTTTTGCGATGATATGTCAGACAGGAATTTTAAACTTGTGTAAATGGATCGTCTTCATCATTCTTAAGTTATCCCTGCTGCTTCTGAGACTTTCAGCTAGGAGTTCAAGGTTTGCTGTCTAATCTAACTTAATTTGACAGAATATTTTCCACGGAGCGACTGACCTTGGAGCTCCACAACCCAATGGGGTACCGATATTCCACGATGAAACATCTAGGCCCGTGCACTATCAAATACAATGAAGTACTAGAAGTGGCAATGGAGGTTAAACGATTGTCAATTGAGCCTAACAAATTGAAACTCGAGTATGGTCGTTAAATGAATCAGAATAATGTCCATATAAACTCTAGAGCCTGAATTTATCTTTGACGTCACATTTAGCTTATATAAGTGCACCCACGCCTGTATATCCCTAAAAGGGTACTTTTTACACCCACGGGCAGTTTACGAACGTATTGTCGGCGCAACTTCATATCCAATGCTGTTTCTAAATTTAGCCCTACAGAAATAACGAAAGCGCTTTGTCCGATATTTCATATCTTTTACATGCCGAGATCAGTTCCGCGTATAAAATATAGTATGCAAACCAAAAAAACGGGTGTTAATTTTGTCTGTTGTGTAAGTTTGCAAAGTTCCGCGTGACACAGCATTTAGACATAGTGCGGAAGTTGACTAAAATATATTTTTAATATGCTTTGTATAATAAATGTCAAACTAAAATTAATAGAAATGACTCAGCGTCATCATTCTGACACCGCAGCTGTTATAACTCACCTCGAAACGTCGCGGTCGGGACAGGTACGTATAATTGCGCGATTAAGACTCGTTAAATAAACATAAGAATGCGACTCACTGTCAACTACTTAAATTATTTATGATAGCGGAGACAGATTACCTTAAATCTAGGGAAATAGTTGGTATCATCCATCACATGAAACTTTCCTCTCATGAATACTGATTTAAAACTACTTTCACAGGTGTGCAATACCATCCAAGTGGTATAGTGAAATATTTTAACGGGATTGCAATTTAACATCATAAAATAGTATGAAAGTTTAAGCCTTTGTTCATATTTCATCCTGTAAGTGTGTGTTAAAGTTCTTCGAGTACATAGGCCTAAGCTGGCGTTAAATCGTTCGTGAAAATATTATTCAAAACACTAAGAACCTTATGAGCCATGATTTAAGGTTATTTTTCATATATATGTTTGTGAAAAGGTTCATTACGCCACTATACATATTAATGACAGCGGTACAGTATTTAACGTATACATGAATATGGATGGGTCATATTTTTGTTGCTGCTTCGTTCGGAGATGAAAATTATTTCGTTATAATTATCGATGCTCTTTAATGTTTGGACACTTGCTGTAATTTACGCAGCCATCATTATGCATCCTCATGCAATAAATTTATTTAAATATTTTTGCACAGTGAGTGGGCAATACACGAGACCCGATTATGTTTCACATATGAACTAAAAGATCGAAGGAAGAGCAAGTTGTTAGAAGTACAGTTTGTCGAATAGGTAATCATGCTCCTTAAAACACTTACAAAAATCTATGAATGAAAACACTCCTCTAGCTTTTTAGGGTACAGATAAAAAAAAATATCTTGAATGTTAATTATTTTGTACAATAATACAAATCATAGATTTTTCTACAACAACCTAATTATTAAGAGAAACGAGCAAAAAAAAGCGCAAGCAAGCAATATGAAACCACAAAGTACATCCAGTTAATAATACAGCAGTATTCATTCTATTAAATTAAGTCTTCTGCGGTTTAACCATATTGTACTACCATATTATATTACTGACTTATTTGTTCGAAAAGTCGCTAAGTCAAATAGTTTTTATTTATTTATTTATAGTCTCACGCCTGTATCCCCGAATGGGTAGATAGAGGTGTAAATATTACATCTACATTTCGCCATGAAATTTTAGGTCCCACGTAATAGGGGGCGAGCCTATTGCCGTTATTGGGCACATCACCAGACTCCGGGCTGCTACTGAGTATTCGGCAAAACCCAGTAACACTTTTTCCCGACCCGGGAATTGAACCCGGGACCTCGGATCAGCAGTCGCATACGCTATCCACTGGACCACGGAGGCAGTCACATAGTAAACGAAACAAACAGAGCTCTTACTATGGAGGTTTTCGCCTCTATTAGAAGCTTAAAGCTATTTTTAGAGCTCACCTATACTGCGTAAAAGGGTAAAATGAATCCATGAATTTTTTGTACGATGACTCCTTTAAAAGTAGTTTACCACGTTAAACGCCATTAAAATTTTGATGTAGTTCCATTGAAGCCACGGGGGACACCGGTGTCCGACATGAAGTTTTCTGTTTAGGCCATGGGGCTCACGCGTGACCGCGAGTAAGACTGAAGTTTGAACGGCTTTATTTTCACGGTAGTCACCGTTTAACATATAATTTATATACGTTGTGACCGGCATGGCCCTGGAAAACATTATTTTCGCCTTGGTTCGTGAAAACGTGGGGTTGTGTATCGAAACTCCAAAGTTATTTGAGTGAATAGGTGAAGTAAGCTAGAGAAATTAAAAATGAAAGAAATATAATACAAATCAATGTTTTATTATATTTTCATCACGAATGCTGAAAATTACGATTATTCAAATAACTAAATATTCAATTAACTAAAATACCCTCACATAAAAAAAAAATAGGAACTTCTGTAAGGAGATCAAAATCATACCTTTATTCAATACAATATTAAATACAATTTAAAATCAATGTTTACTATTTATTATTATTTATTAGATATACTTTTTACGTATACACATTTATTTATTATTATTTATTAGAGATATTTTTTACGTATACCATAAACACAGAACTAACATTCAAAAACCCTCATATGAAAAATAATAAAAAATAAAAATGACACTTCTGAAAGTGAAATTATACATTTTCATTGTCAAAAACTAACGATGAGTTACTTTAAAACATTGGATACAGCCTGGCGCAAGTACCTAAGAAAAACCGAATGTATGAAACGTGCTATCTTTTTAATGGCTACTATTATATGTATAAAACGTGAAGATAGCATCCTTCACTATGTACCCTTGGAACAGTATTCTTTCAAAGTTAGACGGGTTATACGTACATCACCGCCTTGGCTGTCAATAGTGTCAAATGTCACAACTGTCACATTGTTATCCAGAATATCCAGTTTGAACTTTGCCGCGTTATGTAGTTTGTTTATAAAACGTAAAAAACATTAAAAACATACTGTAAAAGTACTTTGTGTATACCAAATAAATGTGATTTTACACTTCTAGTGTTAGTGTTACTATATTTATTTGATTAGCATTGAAAAGAGCGCAATGAAAACAAGCAAAATAACGTGCGAAATATGGCATACAACAACATGCCTGTCAAGCAATGAAAAAAGTGTAGGTATTTATGGCAAAATGTCCCTATATAAAGATCAGTGAATATTTATAATGTTATATAATGTGACATATTTCAATGAAACATAAAAAATAAGGAAATATTCTCAAGTTTCATATCCTAGTACTTTGTAGGTAAACAATAGTGCTGCCTGTCAGTTATCGATAATCCGTTATTAGAAATTGGCACAAGGACTAAAAATTCTATTCTTTTTTTTCTTTTTAGATGTAAAAATGGGTAGCTGCAACTGGAAACCAAGACTTGATTTATGTGTCCATTGAAAAATTACATCAGTTGAACTATGTGTGTGGCAAGCATTTTAAGCCGAAAGACTTAAAAAAAGGGAACTCAAGTCAGAAAAACAGCTGTGCCTTGTATCTATAGACATTTCTTTAAATCCTATTACAGTAGAAACGTTGAAAACCTTTCCATTACATGTACATGCATATATCCACAGAAATAAATAGTAATAGAATGGTTACACGGGCGTGGCGCGCGTGCCAAACTATTGCACTATAGCGCATGTGTTTTCGAACGCATTCCCATTATGAATCGCGTCTCCCGTTCGCGCGCTCACGAGGTAAAAAATCATTAAATTCGTTACGAATATGCCATATTGGCAGTTTTCAATTGTAAAAATAAAAGTGATGCAAAAAATATGGAAAAGGGAGGCATTTCATATCACCAGTAAGTATTTAAATTGAGTAAAACTTGAGATTATTGAGATTCATACCAAGTGGGCTACTTTTACCATGTTTGTCTAATAAGAACATCATCGTTCATTTCTTCGTTATGTTAAATTTCCATTGCTTGTATTATACGATACTTATTGACATATTTATGAAATAAACACGCAATGTACGGCGAGATACGCGATATTCACAAGATGCCAAAAACAATAACAAATTAGGGGCCACGGGTCAAATAAATAGCTGTGATTGGTCAGCGTGCGCTAGGGATTGACGTTCGGTTTATGGTTACGTTTTAAATTTATCGATAAATAAAATGAATATTAATTCGAATTAATTATTATGTCGATATCAACACGTTTGTTAATATTGGATTCGTTATCGCGCGTTGCGAAAGGGGGCTAGACGGAAAAAATTAAGACGAAAAGTTGTAACGACACTTTTTGATATAGTAAGCTATTGTAAGCCGTGCGGCGTGTGCATGTTTCTCTGTCTGTCTCTCTCTCTCTCTCTCTCTCTCTCTCTTTTATAGAAAGCAAGCATCATGTTCATGCTTTCTGATCACGAAAATGACATCTATTTGGGAATCCAAGATGGCGGACGGGACATTTTTAATAAAATTAATATGAGTATCATTTTCGGGATTTTTATGGATTCTGGTCACGAAAATGACATCTATTTGGGAATCCAAGATGGCGGACGGGACATTTTTAATAAAATTAATATGGGTATCATTTTCGGGGTTTTTATGGATTCTGGTTACGAAAATGACATCTATTTGGGAATCCAAGATGGCGGACGGGATATTTTTAATAAAATTAATATGGGTATCATTTTCGGGATTTTTATGGATTCTGGTCACGAAAATGACATCTATTTGGGAATCCAAGATGGCGGACGGGACATTTTTAATAAAATTAATATGGGTATCATTTTCGAGATTTTTATGGATTCTGGTTACGAAAATGACATCTATTTGGGAATCCAAGATGGCGGACGGGACATTTTTAATAAAATTAATATGGGTATCATTTTCGGGGTTTTTATGGATTCTGGTTACGAAGATGACATCGATTTGGGAATCCAAGACGGCGGACGGGACATTTTTAATAAAATTTATCTGGGTATAATTTTTGGGGTTTTCATGCTTTCTGATCACGAAAATGACATCTATTTGGGAATCCAAGATGGCGGACGGGACATCTTTGATCACGAAATAGATGGTGTTGTTGGATTCCCCATCCTTTTAAACATCGGAGACGATACCCATATTGATTTAAAAAAAAATCCCATCCACCATCTTTGATCACGAAATAGATGTTGTATTTGGATTCTCCATTCTTTAAATCATCGGAGACGATACCCATATTGATTTAAAAAAAAATCCCTACCACCAACTTTGATCACGAAATGGATGGTGTTTTTGAATTTCCCATTCCTTAAAATATCGGAGACGATACCCATATCGACTTTTAAAAAAATCCCGTCCACTATCTTTAGTTTCCCATCCGTCATCTTTGATCACGAAATGGTTGTAGTATTTCGATTCCCCACCCCTTAAAATATCGAAGGCGATACCCATATTGATTTTTTTCATTTTCTCATACGCCATCTTTGATATCCCGTCCGCCATCTTGGATCTCTAAATAAATTTCATATTATTTAATCAGCGTCCCGAAAATCTCTAAAACGATACCCATATAGATTGTATCTATTCGTTATGCCATTTTTTGCCTTTGACCCAACCCTCCCCCTTCTCGTTTGAACTTTTTATTATTTTTGTCTGGCCCCTAAAAATTGTGGCGTAATTTTATATAGCCTATAGCCTTTCGGAATAATTGGGCTTACATAGGCAATAACAATTTTTAAAATCCGACTGCTAGTTCCTGAGATTAGCCGACATTATCTTTTAGCCTTTTGCCCGGCCACAAAGGGTCGAAGCGTTATGTTATATAGCCTATAGCCTTCCGGAATAACTAGGCTATCGTATACAAAAATAATTTTTCAGATCTGTCATGTAGTTCCTGAGATTAGCGCGTTCAAACAAACAAACAAACAAACTCTTCCGCTTTATTATATTAGTATAGATATTCTATAATATAGTCAAAAGTTTTGTAAGATTTCAATATAGATTTTTAACTAAATACATATGTTTTATTTTTATAACAGTATACTTTAACCAAACTATTCATAATAAAACATTTTATATAATTAATAACATAATTTCATTTTCCACAGCTCTCAACACACCGATAATAATTCCTTAGTGTCCCCTCACTATCTATACGTCACTGTGGGTGACCCTTGCTGAAATGTGGCACGCGCGATATGTACGCGATGACGTGACATTCACCATTCTATTACTATTCATTTCTGTGCATATATCTTTTAGTTCTGCGTATTTTTCTTCGCTAATCTAGAATAGATTTATAGAATAGGCTAATTTGTTTGAATAAACACATAAATATTAAATACATCTTTTATTTGTGTTGGAAAAGTATAATTCTAGTCGAAACATAATTATAATTATTTCTTACCGAATATTATCGATATCGATATTTCGTTAATCACTAGAGGTTACATCCCTATATTGACGAATATGACAATGCTGACAACATAAAAACGATGTCCATTAGTAGTCTTTGTGTTGGTACGAGTTCTCCCTGCACGTTTCATACAGAGCTGAAAGTCTCGCATGATCTATGGCACATCCGCCTCTTCTTATGTAGTATTTGTATACTCTTTGATTGGATACATAAATAAGGTTTCCCGGAACAATCATCACAATATGTATTCACTTTTCTGGTTTTATTTTTGGCCAAATTTCTGCCCATTAGAGCGACGTCATCTTTATAGCATTTAACGCAGCTTCGTCTACTTTCTCGGACAGGACCTGGCTTCTTAAGTAGTATATGCTTCGTTCGCCGAGGTCTTTGAAGAGTCGTTGAAGCACCATTCTCGCATGCACATAATCTTTTCAACAGCTCTTTTCGAAATTCTGTTATTTGTATCTTTCTTCCCGTGACAGTTTGGTATAATATCTATGAATTTACAACTGCTGTATTTAACAGATGGTTTATTGCTAACTTTTTATACCACTTTACTGATTTTCTTAGAGGGGTGGAATAAGCTGCCATTTAGTCTGAAAGATCCACTGCTCCTTTAGCATTGTTATAATCAATCACTATCTTAGGTTTTGAAATTAATTTACCTCGCCTTGTGACGTTATGGAAATGTACTGAATGTTTAGTAGATAACATTAACACTTCTCTTTTATCTCGCCATTTCATCACTGTTATCCCATCACTACTTTCTCTGGCTATATATTCACCTTTTTTTAGTTTGGCTGTTACCACGTCTTTAGGTAGATGCTTTCGGTTCTTACGGAGAGTACCCACTAAATGAGTGTCGGCCTCCAAAAGTTTTTTCGCCAGATCTACACTCGTATACCAATTATCGGTGAAAAGTGTGTGACCTTTGTTCAAAAGGTCACTGCAGAGAGACATAACCACCCTAATAGGGGTAGTATTTACTTGGTCGTTATTTTTCCCTGCATAAATATTTATCTTATAAGTGTAGCCGGGTAATGTACACAACTTGAACTCCTTGATTCCATATTTATGCCGTTTTTGTTTGTTATATTGTCTAAATATAATACGTCCACGAAATGGCACCACACTTTCATCTATACATAAGACTTCGGCCGGTGTATAATATCTCTGAAAGTTGCTGTTCATGGTGTCAAGCAATTTTTGAACTCTGTGTAATCTATTGCAAGTGTTATCTTGATTATGTTGTGAGAAATGAAGCATTTGCAACAATAATTCGAAACGATTACGACTTATTATAGTCTTTGGAAAATTTTGTCCCATGATTTCGTCTGTAGACCAATAGTCAGCAATTTTCGGTAATTTTACTAGGCCCATATATACAATCAAACAAAAAAATGATTTTATTTCTTCAGTAGTTGTCGGTAACCATTTATGAATCCTTGCCCCGTGAGTTGAGTCATTTCCAGTTATTTGTTTTATAGCAAATAAATTTGTGTCGTTCGCTATCCATTCAAAAACTTCGTCTGGCACTAACAGAGAATAAAAATCTGCGGGAGATTTATCACTCATACTTCTCACGAGGTATGGAGGTAGACCCGGGAATTCAGTATAGGGAATAATATTACGTTGATTACCTTGAGGTACGGACCAGTTGGACGAATGGCTAGTTGATGGACAGTTTCCTGAAGTGGAGGGTAGAACAGATTCATCTTCATCCTCGCTAGAATTCATTACAAGACGTCTCCGTTTTCTGGACTGAAGAATACATTCATCTTCGGATTCCAAGTGAAAACTATTGTTTAATAAAGATATTTATATATTTTCTATTTGTGAAATGTCGTCAGTTGTTAGCTCAAAATCATCGAAATCATTCATTTTAAGACAATAATAATACGTGTATTAGTATACGAGATGCACAACTATCTTCTGCAACTGTATTTGTCACACTAAATTGCATTATAACATAAACAAACGCACGGCGTGGGCGGCGGGGACCAGCCTGGCGCAAGTTCCTAAGAAAAAACTGAATGTATGAAACGTGCTATCTTTTTAATGGCTACTATTATATGTATAAAACGTGAAGATAGCATCCTTCACTATGTACACTTGGAATAGTATTCTTTCAAAGTTAGACGGGTTATACATACGTACATCACCGCCTTGGCTGTCAATAGTGTCAAATGTCACAACTGTCACATTATTATCCAGAATATCCAGATTGAACTTTGCCGCGTTACCTATGCAGTTTGTATATAAAACGTAAAAAACATACTGTAAAAGTGCTTTGTATATACCAAATAAATGTGATTTTACTCTTCTAGTGTTAGTGTTACTATATTTATTTGATTAGCGTTGAAAGGAGCGCAATGAAAACAAGCAAAATAACGTGTGAAATATGGCATACAACAACATGCCGGTCAAGCAATGAAAAAAGGGTAGGTATTTATGGCAGAATGTCCCTAGATAAAGATCAATGAATATTTATAATGTTATATAATGTGATATATTTCAATGAAGCATAAAAAATAAGGAAATATTCTAAAGCTTCATATCTTAGTACTTTGTAGGTAAACAATAGTGCTGCCTGTCAGTTATCGATTATCCGTTATTAGAAATTGGCACAAGGACTAAACATTCTATTCTTTTTTTTCTTTTTAGATGTAAAAATGGGCAGCTGCAACTGGAAACCAAGACTTGATTTATGTGCCCATTGAAAAATTACATCAGTTGAACTATGTGTGTGGCAAGCATTTTAAGCCGAAAGACTTAAAAAAAGGGAACTCAAGTCAGGAAAACAGCTGTGCCTTGTATCTATAGACATTTCTTTAAATCCTATTACAGAAGAAATGTTGAAAACCTTTCCATTACATACATATATAACGTACATACATACAACTTTCCAGTACATACATATATCTTTTAGTTCTGCGTATTTTTCTTCGCTAATCTAGAATAGATTTATAGAATAGGCTAATTTGTTTGAATAAACACATAAATATTAAATACATCTTTTATTTGTGTTGGAAAAGTATAATTCTAGTCGAAACATAATTATAATTATTTCTTACCGAATATTATCGATATCGATATTTCGTTAATCACTAGAGGGTACATCCCTATATTGACAAATATGACAATGCTGACAATATAAAAACGATGTCAATTAGTATCTTTATGTTGGTACGAGCTCTCCCTGCACGTTTCATACAAAGCTGAAAGTCTCGCATGATCTATGGCACATCCGCCTCTTCTTTCGTAGTATTTGTATACTCTTTGGCGGGGACAGCAAGTAGGCAAAGCGCGCGAAATGACAGTGTCCGACGATGTGACCGCGTGGCCTGACAGTAAACAAAACGAATTTGCCTCGGCCCGAACCATACCGGTGAGTGACGTTTAAATTTCGTTAGGATTTTGTCCAAAATAAACTTATGTTCAATTTAATATGATTTATTACTATAATCCTATAAAATAAGAACATAAAACAATGTTCTTAATTTTGGCCATATTATAAAATTTCATGTGGCCCATGCTCAAAGTTAAGTGCCGGCACATGGTGTCCCCCATGGCGTTCAACGTGTTACTTTTATAAATGTCGGGCCGCAATCGTAAAAAGTGTATTTCATTTTGTGACCCTAGCGTTTAAGGTACTTTCTATAATGGACATATAGAAGTCATTGCAAAGACTTGGTACTACACTCATATACCTATACAGTAAAGTAAATTATGTCAAACTCAAATTGAGGAAATAATAAAAAAAGAAACTCGTGGGCATAAAGAACATACAGACTCAGAACAACAAATTCTGAAACATACAAAGTGTTGACCCGTATCAAACCTATATCACTCAACGCAGTGCTAAACCTACTACACCATACCCGTGGCCATACAGACAATTAGTCTATTCGGAGAATCAATCAATAAACATCTATTTTCGTATCTTTACTACCTAGGTATAATTATTATTTGGCGAGAACCACTAATCTTAATATATATAAAATCCTTGCGTTACTGACTGACTGACAGACACGCTACAGCCGAAACTACTGGTCGTAAGAAGATGAAATTTAGCATGTGTGTTCCGTGGGCACCGTAGGGGTGCACTAAGACGGGATTTCCCGAAATTCCCACGGGATCGGGCAAAACGGGAAATTCGAAAATATGTGCGTGCGAAGCCGCTGGCGTCGACTAGTTTAATATATTGTAACAAACAAAACAGTTCTTGTATTTGTACACGATGTATATCGCCTTTATAATACTATAAATATACATAATGAAACAATGATGACGCATCATACATCATCACATATTGACAGCCTTTGGAAAAATGAGTCGCTGCCTGCCGACAACGGGAATTATTCCTTTTGTTGATAAAATTGTGTTTTCCCCTCACAAGCTGATTAGAAACTAAATTTTATTTTTCTTTTTCTTTTTCTCTCTCTGTATACTATTTTTTTGTATTAAATAAAGCAGGAAAAGTCAGTGTTGCGCGCCGTGGATTCGAACCCGATTCCTGCCACATCATGCAATCTGGTGTCTTCACTAGGTTTCATTGCAGATGAGAGCGCTATCGCGAGTGGGTTGCCTAAATAAAGCTTATCCAGACTAGGACAAGCAGTCAAAATATTGTATTTGGCTATTCATTCAACATGCCCTTATGAGTTTATTGAATCAATTTAGTACTAACTCAATGTATGACATGAACCCTTTCGCGATATATTTTTTAACATCCAAAATTTGAAATAAATACTTTTGATCCATTAAGCAGATCGGTGAAGGTCGCTCTTCTACGGACCTCCCACTATAAGTTTATAGAATCACCGAGAGAACGAGCTTGATAATGATCAAAATGTAAAGATTATTTAAGTTAATGGCACAGATATCTGTGAATATGATTTCAGATTTGTTGTAAATGAATAACTAAACTTTATCTCGAGTCATATCTCAAAAATGCAAGCCAAGCCAATATAAGCGCTCGTGCAGAATGCAACCGAACCGATTTTATTAGCCGTAAATATCGCGTCATATGATTAATAAAGATTTAGAAATGGAATTGTTTATGAACTGTAATGCTGTTGATATATTTTGCATCACTGAACATTGGCTAAAAAGCAACCAGTTCATGTTCAATTTCAGTAATCATATACTAGGAAGCTTGTTTAGCCGGCAGCAAGCAGTACATGGTGGCTCGATGATTTTAATTAATAAGCAACTTAAATTTAAGGAGCGTAATGATATTGTAAGTCTGTCTGTTGAGCGAACTATTGAGGTAGCCTGTGTGGAACTGAGGAGATTTATTGTAATAAGTGTATACAGGCCTCCTTCAGCATTGTATGATAGCTTCGAGCGTATTATGGATGAGATATTAAACAAAGTTACAAAAATAAATAAAAATGTTGTTGTGTGCGGTGACTTTAATGTAAATTTATTGGAGGATAGTAGTCTTAGCACAAAATTGTAAGCGCTGTTTCTATCATATAATCTGAAGAACTTATTCTTAGAGCCAACAAGAGTTACTTCCTCTACATCTACTTGCCTAGATAATATATTTACAGATATCATAGTAAGAGACAAGCAAATTATTAGACAGTTAGACTCAGACCATTGTGGACAGCAGATCTCCTTTAATGATAACAGTAAGAATGTTTCTAGGCAAAATATAGTTGTAATACCTAAAACTGCAACTCGTTTTGCTAGGTTTCAAAGTAAACTAATGACTAGCTGGTCACTGTTACATGATGAAGGTGACCCTAATTTGTTATATAATAGCTTTTTCAAAGCGTTTTGTACAGAATTTAATTAGGTTTTCACACCTAGAACGATTACAGTTGGAGGTAGTGCAACCTTCTGTGAATGGGCAACAACTGGGCTTCACAAAAGTAGTATGAGATTGTATGAGCTATATGACGAGAGAAACTTTAATTTAAGTGAACAATTTCAGGATTATGTTAGAAACTATGCTAGGATATTTCGGAAACTTTGCAAGAAAGCTAAGTCTCTTTACCTGTGTTCAAGGAATAGGAGTAGTGACAAAATGAAAATGACATGGAATATAATAAACAGCGAGACTGGGAAAGTTAAAAGTAATAGTTAAAAATTTAGTTTGAACATTGATAACGACACTATTACATCAGACTCAAAAGTTGCATCGGCGTTTGAAAGTTTTTTTACTGATATCCCCGTTATCTATATATATAAAAGAAAGTCGTGTTAGTTACACTATTTATAACTCAAGAACGGCCGAACCGATTTGGCTGAATATTGGTGGAGAGGTAGCTCAGAACCAGGAAAAACACATAGAATACAATAAAATGCAAAAAATAATATAGGAGGGATTTTAGAGAGGGTCGAAGTTTGTAGGGACAAACCTCCTACCTATTGACAGTAATAACGCATGCGCTGTAATAATTGAGTTGCTGCGCATGTGCTATATCTGTTTGTACTGTCACATTATACATTGACATAATTATGCTGCACTGTCATTACTTCGTTCGCTTTTAAAGTTCGCTTAGTTAATTAAACTAATAATAATTATTGTAACAGCCTTGGCTAATCCCTACTAATATTAGGTACTAGCTATGCCCGCGGCTTCGCCCACGCGTGGAAATCGGTATCCCTTAAACATCCCTTTCTGTGGCCTTGATAATGTAAAATAACATAATGATCGGTTGACGAAACTCACACTCATATTTAAGTTTCTTACTTACTGTATTAGAAAAGTAGTAACCAAACCAAATTATTAGTTAATTTGAATCTTTGCACTCAAAAAGTAACACTCGAATAGTAAGTCTACGACGCTCTACTATCTATACTAATATAATAAAGCGGAAGAGTTTGTTTGTTTGAACGCGCTAATCTCAAGAACTACCGGTCGGATCTGATAATTTCTCGTTGGCCTATAGCCCAGTTATTCCGGAAGGCTATAATTATAACATAACGCTTTGACCCTTTGGGCCGGGTAAAAGGCTAAAAGATAATGTCCAGCAGTCGGATTCAAAAAACTTTTTATTGCCTATGGTAGTAGCCCAATTATTCCGAAAGGCTATAGGCTATATAAAATTACGCCACAACTTTTAGGGGCCAGACAAAAATAATATAATGGTCAAACGAGAAGGGGGAGGGTTGGGTCAAAGTCAAAAAAAGGCTAAACTAATAGGATCCAATCTATATGTGTATCTTTTTCGAGATTTTCGAGACGCTGATTAATAATATGAAATTTATTTAGTGATCCAAGATGGCGGATGGGAAAATTTAAAAAAATCAATATTGTTATCGTCTGCTATGTTAAAAGGGATGGGGAATCCAAATACAACATCTGTTTCGTGATTCAAGATGGTGGATGGGAAATCAAAAATGGCGGATGGGAAAAATGTAAAAAATCAATATGGGTTGCGTCTCTGATGATTTAAGGGATGGAGAATCCAAATACAACACCTATTTCGTGATCAAAGATGGCGGATAGGATTTTTTTAAAGTCGATATGGGTATCGCCTCCGATATTTTAAGGAATGGGGAATTCAAAAACACCATCTATTGCGTGATCAAAGATGGCGGATGGGAATTTTTTTAAAAATCGATATGGTTATCGTCTCTAATATTTAAAGGGATGGAGAATCCAAATCCAACATCTATTTCGTGATCAAAGATGGCGGATGGGAAATCAAAAATGGCGGATGAAAGTTTTAAAAAATCAATATGATTATCGTCTACGATGTTTTAAGGGATGGTGAATCCAAATACAACATAATTTTGTGATCAAAGATGGCGGATGGGAAATCAAAGATGGTGGATGAAAAAAAATTTAAAGTCAATATAGGTATCCTCTCCGATGTTTTAAGCTATGAGGAATGCAATAACAACATCTATTTCGTGATCAAAAATGGCAAATGGGAAATCGAAGATGGCGGACGGTTTTTGCTGGGTCATCTATCTATATAAATAGGTATATAAAATTAAATCTTCGTTTTTTGTATACTTGTAAACCTTTGTAAACTTTGTAATTTTATATTTAGCATTAGTGGCTTTGGTAACTTTGTTCAGAATTTCTTGGAAAAGAGGTTTGAAAAAAAAAGGAATAAGCAAAAGACCTTTAAAGGCGATACAGGGTTCGCCGGGACAGCTAGTTATTAATAGATCTTTGAACTCATCAACCAATGCAGCGGAATCTCTTTTAAAAGAAAACATGAGTACAAGCTATAGTAATTTCTCATTTCAGTATATAAATTCAAATGATGTTATAAAAGCTTTGATTTCTATAAATTTAAAGAAGACTGCAGACTTGTGGTGAAATTCCGTTACTATTACCAAGTCCATTATTGCTTTAGCTGCTAACAGATTAGCTTTAATATTTAATAAGTGTATTCACTGTGGTGAATTTCCTGATCTTATGAAATATAGCAAGTTAATACCTTTGTACAAAGCAGGTAGCACATCTGACCCCACCAACTAAAGGCCAATTTCTGTGCTGCCCACATTTAGCAAAATTTTCGAGAAATTGATACTAGACCAACTGCAAAGTTATTTTAATAACAACGAGCTTCTACACTCTAAACAATTTGGTTTTACAAAGGGGCGCTCCACGACCGATGCCGGTGTTGAGCTTGTAAAACATATCTTTGATGCCTGGGAGGATTCACATGATGCTTTAGGTGTCTTCTGTGATTTGTCCAAGGCCTTTGATTGTGTAGAACATGATACATTGATCAGGAAATGACATCACTATGGTTTAAGTAGTTCTGCTCTGCATCTTTTTACTTCATATTTGAGTAATAGGATTCAGAGAGTTGATGTCAACGGGACGCGTTCGCATGGGTCTGTAGTCATAATGGGCGTCCCACAGGGTTCAATCCTCGGTTCTTTTTTATTTTTAGTTTATATTAATGACTTACCACACCTCGTTAATGACAAGCACGGGATAGTACTGTTTGCTGATGATACCTCACTTTTATTTAAATTAAAACAACAGCAAATTGATATGGACGATGTAAACATTGCTATCTCAAATGTTTTGAGGTTTGAGGTTAACAACCTGCTTTTAAATAGACTAAAAACTAAATGTATTCGATTTTTGATGCCTAATGTCAAACAAGTGAACACCTCAGTAAAGGTTAAGGATGATGTGTTGGATCTTGTGGATAACACCAAATTTTTAGGCATTACACTAGATTCGAAGCTGCAATGGGGACCACATATTAGTAAATTGTCGAAAGACTCAGCTCTGCAGCATACGCAGTCAGGAAAATTCGCCAGTTAACTGACATTGACACTGCCAGGCTTGTATATCATAGCTATTTTCATAGTATAATGTTATACGGTATTCTCCTGTGGGGAAATGCTGCCGACATTCAGACCATCTTTGTTCTGCAGAAAAGAGCTATTCGAGCAATTTATAATTTGGATTATGGGGCTTCGTTAAGGAATAAATTCAAGGAAATAAACATTTTAACAGTTGCAAGCCAGTACATTTATTCCAACCTAATATATTTATTCCAAAACAAGGCCTCATACTCAAAGAAAAGTGATATCCACAATTTGAATACTAGAAATAAGAGTAAGCTAGTAGTGCCGGCTACCCGGCTAGAGAAAATAAAAAAATCTTTTCAAGGCCAATGTGTGCGCTTTTACAATAAAGTGCCAAGCAATATTCAAAATTTAAGTTATAATAAACTCAAAAAGATTATAAAACGTAAACTTTGTCAAAACGTAGAAAAGAGTGGCCCGAAATTTCTTCCCTGATTCTTCTCACGAGGCTCTACTTTCTGAACACGCATTTTTTTTTCAATGCTCAACTATGTTAATATGCATTTAAAGTTACTTTTTTATTTTTTTATTTGTATGACATTCTGACGTGTCCATAAAATTTAAACATTTTTATGGAAATAAACATATTTGAGTTTGAGTTTGCGTCAACCGAACTACTTTACCGACATCGTGAGCCCATAACAACGGGTATGAACAAAATGTTATATTACATTAGCTGCTAGTTACTTGTGTATAAACCACTAAAGGGGTCCATTGAATAGCAGGGGAAAAGGTTTTCTTTCATTTTACGACATTAGTTGTCGTATAAATGGGAGACATATTTTGTTGGCCGCTACTTACGCATGTAACAGATTGTCACGGCTGAATCATTTGTTGAAATTGTAACCATGAGGTCAGTGTACGACCTCGATCTTCTGGTTTACCAAACGATATTCTAACAATGGTAAATTTCTTCTTCTTGATTTACTGGCACTTAGGATATTCTCTGACTGAATAGTTCATACTCAATAATCATCAACATCATCATCAGCCTTTAACAGTTCACTGCTGGACTAGACCTCTCCTTTGAAAGGAGAGTTTGGCCTACTATACCACGCTGGCCAAACGGGTTGGTATAGGGTTTGTATCAAGTTTTCCTTCTTTAGCAGTGCTGTTCTCTGCATAATATGCTTCCTCTGTCGGCTCTTACGACACCCAGGGGATGATATAGGGTGGTGACATTCCGTATTCTTAATCCGTCACCACACGGACATACTCAAATGACATGAAGTATTATACTCAATAATACTTCATGTCATTTCCGTTGTGATTTTAATTTTGCGTTAGCTTCCACGGCGAACGTTATTCTGCGATATAAATTATTTAAGGACACCATTATCACCTACGGACATATAAATAGTCTACGAGCTCTGACGTACCGAATATACACAAAAAATATATAAATCGCTCAAGCCGATTCAGAGGTGTTCATTTTTTATATATATGATGTTATAAAGATTCAACAACACCTATAGTAGACGAGTGTTTAGGTTAAAATATAAACATTTATGAATAAACAATATACCTCTATCTAAATTACAATGTAAATAAACATGGCAAAATAAACCCTAAAAGAAAACAGATACGGACCAATTGTGATTATGATTTATGAAATGACAGCAACCAAACAAACATTTAAATTATACAGCATACAGCTATGTAACAATATGCATACATCAAAAATCCTTTAAATTCAAAGAAACTAAAGGGAACTAAATTATACACGAAAGAAGAGCTTCGTAAGCAAGGCAGAGCAACTTGGATGTCTTCCAAATGTATATATGTACATCTGAAACTATAGATTTAAAATGGTGGAAAGATATGGGGAAAGAGTTCTGCCTTGCATAGCGTTTTATCTTCTCGTAAAATGCTCCAATGCAGGGTGAATCAGGAAGAAAGAGGGTAGGGCTGTAAATGAAATGATTAGAATGATACCAAATAAGTGTTGTGCGTGTGTTTTATTGTTCCGTTGCATACGTTTATGTTTGCGAATTATCGTAATTATCGGGACCTACCGTACAGGTTAGGTCAGCAAGGTGAAAATATTTGTAAAGAAATGTGTCGAATAATCAGGTATTAACTTATACATCCGTTGCAACGCTTACGCAATTTAAATTACTTCTGTCTACATTTTCAGGTAAATATTACCATCAAGACCTGGAAGAGAAAGAAAGGAACTAATTTGATTGCTTTGATTGTAAAATGTTTTGTTTTATTTAAAATAACTATATTATAAATTACAACTAATCTAAACTTAATATTAAAAAGCTGAAGAGTTTGTTTGGTTCATCGGCCTAATCTCAGGAACTGCTGTTCTGAAAAATCTTTCAGTTTTAGATAGCCCATTTATCGAGGAAGGCCAAGGCTATAGACTATATAACATCGCGCTATGAGCTACGGGCGCGGAGCAGTAGCCCTAAATAACACGGGTGTAACCTCGGGCTCATCTAGTACTTTTTAAAAAGCGCAGTAAAACCCAGTAACCCACGTCTGCACAAATTATCTTCAGAGCGTTTTCGTATGAGAGCACTTATCCATTTTATAGATGCAAATACGAAAATCAGCGGCAGCTAAGAGGCTCTATCAAACTATACTTGGTCATTTGAAAGCCAATATCTGCTCTCCAAGATTATTAGAAAAGAATATCATTATACTGTATTCACTTAACCGTTTCATTTGTATTTGAGCCGGTACTTAACAGAAGGACAGACGGCCGGTTTCTGAATTGAGAATTTCGCGTTGAGAACAATTTAAACACTAATTATCTCATACTTAATCAATTTCCTGTTTCACAAAAAAAAGTTGACCACATTTTGAGTATTTGTGCTTGAAAAATATCAAATTTGACATAGCATATGATCAACTTCATGTCAACTCGTGTTTACAACATTTTCGCGTTTCTGAAAACATTTGACATTTGTCAAACCTTACTTAGCACTGATAAATTGAGAAAAAAATAATGATACAACGTTGGCCTTTTAACCCGTGATCACGAGTAATTTGACGGCCAAAATGTCAAATTGTCCACACTACGGTTGCCAAGGAGCGGGTATGTCATACTGACGTCTACACAACAAGTAGGTCATCAAACAGAATTTATAGAAAAAAGGTTCGAAGACTATTCAATTTAATATAGGTCGTAAAACAGAATCTTTACATAGCAAAAAGGTTCGAAGACTATTAAATATTTGGAACTACGATTTGAAAATTTTATTCAATTCAGGAATGAACAGAAAGAGAATAAAAGACGATAGAATTTTCCTAGGGGTATAAAAAACGGTGGAGACACGCAGAATGTACACTACACTCATAGTAAGGAAGAAGCACAGAGTACCTTTATATATACGGCAAGTCCGCATAGAACATTAAGGAAAGTCCACCGATCGATCATCTACGCTACTCGGTGTATTCTTTGTTACCCCGTCCGTAACAATATTCATTATAATTATGTCCAGTGATGATACATCGCTTTCATCGATGGATGAGCCCCGCGTAGCACAGCCGCGCAGAGGAAGAGCTGTAAGATCGCGGCCAAATTTCTTTGAAACTCTCGGCGAAGAACAATTTAAAGACCGCTTTCGCTTTTCGAAGGAGTCTGTGAGGTTTATTTTTAACAAAATAAGAAACCGTTTACCTTGCAGAATTCGAAGACGAGATTGCATTTCACCAATGTTGCAATTATTGATTGCGCTAAGATATTATGCTACCGGTAGCTTCCAAGCTGTTGTAGGAGACACTGCAAATGTCAGCAAAGCAACAGTGTGTCGGGTAACAGATAAAGTAACCAGTGCTATAGCGTTGCTAAGAAGAAACTATATAAAAATGCCTGATGAAGACGAAAGAGCATCAATCGCAGCTGGGTTCTATAATATTGCTGGATTCCCAAGAATTATTGGAGCTATTGACTGCACGCACATACGAATAGATTCACCAGGAGGAAACAGAGCAGAACTCTATAGGAATAGAAAAGGTTTTTTTTCTATAAATGTGCAAGTTGTGTGTGATGCGAACTTGATGATAAGGAGCATCATAGCGCGTTGGCCAGGATCCGTGCACGACACTACGATATGGAATGATTCTCCACTGGCAGCTGAATTTGAAAGAGGCAGATTCGGGAATTATCTACTATTAGGAGATAGTGGATATCCATGTCTAAGGTATCTTTTGACACCATTTCTTAATCCTGACAGCCCATCACAAGAAGCATATAATATAGCCCACATCAGCACAAGAAACACGGTAGAAAGATGTTTTGGAGTACTAAAGAGGAGGTTTCCATGCCTTCATTTGGGCATGCAGCTAAAACTTTCTAAAGTTTTAAAAGTTATTGTGGCTTGTGCAGTGCTCCATAACATGGCTCTTGAGTGTGACCAATTATTTGTGCAACATGACATTCTTACAGAAAATGACGATGAGCCATTGCCACAAACAAGCGGCAATCAAAATTTTGCCATTAGAGCAGCAATTGTACAAAACTATTTTTAATACTTACATTTGTCTTTTCAATTCAGTTTTTAATAAATGTATGCTATCATAAATGTTGTTTTTCCATTTTTCGAGTTAACAAGCATTTCCTCCTGAGGGTCTAGTACGAGTTTGCACTCGATCACGGTGGACTATAGCCTAGTCGACAGAAACAATTTCCATACATTTTCTAAAAGCGCCCCTAACGGAGAGTAGCGATCGATAGAGTCCGCTAGGGGGCGCATTTAGAAAATGTATGGAAATTGTTCCCGACGACTAGGCTATCCATCCATAGGCGTCCACCATGACGATCGAGTGCAAACTCGTACTAGACCCTCAGTTATTAGTGGATGGGAAAAGTTATATTAGAGGAATAATAAATAATACATATTGTGACGAATTGGTTTCATTTTTATCTCTTTATTATCTTAATCTTTATAGTATTAATAAACTCAAGTTTTAACAGTAAGTAATAAACTTTATGAAACACATCAAACAGATCACAATACCATTTGTAGAGAGGTCTCAGAGCAACTCCACTTTGTTTTATTTCCTTTTAGATTGAACAATAATTTTGTACTCAATGTACGAAATGATTGTTCATTCAGCTTTGAAACTAAGAAATATTATAATATAATATACAATTGTTTATAATATTATAATGTAATATATTAAAATTATATTATTTATATAATATAATAAAGATGCAAGATTTTTAGTTTTGTATGCAAACATACAAAACTACAAATCTTGCATCTTTATTAGTAACGAATAAACAAAAAAGTCCTTTACCTATTTTCAAAATTATTTCACCACTTTACTTATTTCTAGAAAATATTAGTTATCCCTACAAAAACATAAAAAAATGTCTCTCATCGCGTGCGCTGCTTAAACTATTAATGATACTTAAAAATAATGTACTACTTTATTACCATACATTATACTTTACCATAATAATACATACATACATACATACATACATACATAGACTCACGCCTGTTTCCCGGAGGGGTAGGCAGAGACTCCGGAACGCCATTTGCAACGATCCTGACATATCTCTCTTGCTTCATTCACTCCCATCAGATTCCTCATGCATGCTCTTCTGTTCAGGGTACTTCTCACCTGTCCTGTTTTTAGGATATCTCCAATCTGGTCAGAGAACGTCCGCCTAGGTCTTCCCCTTCGTCCTGTCCCTTCCACACTTGCCTTATATATCTGCTTGGTCAGTCTTTCGTCATCCATCCTCTCCACGTGCCCAAACCATCTTAGCATACCTTTCTCGATGCTTGTCACTACATATTCTTTTACCCTACAACACTCTCTTATCACACAATTCATAATAATACATTTTGTATCATTTAAATTGAACATGCCATTCAAAAGATATAATGAATGTAAGAGTAAGTTAAGGGGCGTACATCAAATGAAAAGGTAGTTAATACCCTCAGAAATTAATAACTTAAGTACCTACCTACATAAAACTAAAACTATACTATATATCCACAAATAGCATTTCGCAGTTCATTGCTGGATATGAGCATTACGGAAGCAGTGAGTCAATAGAAAGATTTGGTCTACTATAACCACGCTAGCCTGACGGGTTGGTATGGAGTTTGATGTAGTGTTTGCCGTACTTTTGCAAAGTGACTATAATATTATGCTTCCTGTATTTTCCTTTGTCACCTCTTAAGACACCCACGGAATGAAATGCGGTAGTGAAACTTTGTATACTCAAACCGCCACTACAAGGTTGAGGTCTTGAGAGTAGCCGCGCGTTCAACCAAACAAACAAACGAACTCTTCAGCTTTGTAATTTTAGTTTATCACACAATTTTATGAAAATGTATTCGGAGCCATAAAAATAAAGGCCGAGGGTACTAGCGGTTTTTTGCCGCAATAGAAATAATGGGATATAATTTGTATAAAACGCTTGTCCCACTTTTTCCATTTTGCATTGCCATGGAAATAGTGGGATACACCCTTTTCTTTTATGACGACTACCGAACTAAAAATAAATCCTGTATCAAACAAACAATTGCAACTTTATAATCATCAGACGCAAATAACACCCAGGCTCAAAACAGCAATTTGTAGATCACACTAAGTTTTCTTTCGTGTGAGCATAGAACCCACGACACGCAGCACGCCATAAGTAATAGTCACCATAACGGCCTTCCGCAATCCATTGCTCGATATAGGCTTCTCCTAATTCGCATCCCAATATCATTATGACCATTATGAGCCAATAGGACTACGATACCACCCTAACTAGACGAGTTGGTATAGAGTTTAATGTCGAGTTTTTATTCTCTACGCCAAGTTTCAATTTGATTCGAGTATTTTCCTAACGTCGTTTTAAGGCGCTAACAAAATGAAATGAGGTGGTGGTGACACTTTCTATTCTTAATACCTCACCAGTAGGATCGGCATTTAGAAAATATGTTACAGTATTTTAAAAGTATGAAAGTATGACGTAAGTATTTGTTAAGTATGACTATATAGATACATAGATATTTAAAAACTAAACGACCACCCGTGCGAAACTGGGCCGGGCCACTAGTACTAGATAAGAAATCACAAAAAAAAACATATCTCTAAATATTTTTATGTGTGTATACTTATGTCTTCTATAACTGTTTTTTTAGAATTTGAATTTCCAATTCAATTTTTTTTTGTTCTAGTTCATGTCTCCTCTGCTCATTTCTAAATTTTTGCACTTCATTTTTCTTCTGGTAGAAAACTAATTCAATTTTTTTCCTAAAATATATTTTTTTAAGTAATTCTGCAGATTTTTTTTGGTACCCTGTTTTGGGTATACTATGACTAGTGTTTCTTTTTCTAAATTTAGGTATTGTTTTAATGTTTATCTTTTCCTCTTTTGGTCCTACTGGTTTGGGTTCCTCCACAAATTCTTCTATAATAGTTTCACCTGTAACATATTTATAACATATCATCACACCTGTACAGTATTTCTCCAAATGCTGGGCTGCGGGGGCTGTTGTATAAGTTTTGCAATACGTATAAAAAAATAAGATACCCATATGAATGAGATAAAAACACAATTATACCTACCAAAATATTCTGCTGCTTCATCATAAGGATTTGCATCTGGTCTGATTGATTGATCTAATAGAGATAAGACCTGGTGATCAGCATCGGTTAGTGTAGGAGTAAACACACCTCCACCAGTTTTTTTTATATTTTTCTGAAAGATGTAATGTTAAATACAAGTTACATATATCACTGAATATTGAAATGTTCATCAAGATTGTCAACTTACTTTTTCATCAATCCATTTCTTTTTTAAATCTTTGACTTCTACCAGTAATGCCTAAAAATAAAAATTGTGTTAGGAAAACAGTAACTGGTCACTAGAACCTAAATATCTTGTAAACAAAGCTACTAAATTTGAATCTTACATTACCACCCTTGTTGTCACATGTATGAGTTGATACTGGTGATTCAATTTGATAATTTTGTATCTGAAAACAGGAAATATTATATGTATAGGAGTAGGCAGGCAGTTCCTACTTGCTTATACATTGCAATGACTGTGGGGTTGTCATTCAATTTCTCATTATAATATCCATATTATAAAAAAAGGCAGCGATAGCCTAGTGGAAATACCAACGGACTGCCATGCAGAGGATATCGGGTACGAATCCACGGCGCGCACCACTGACTTTTCGGAGTGTGTATTTGACGACCGGCGCAGCGGGAGTGTAAGCGACTGCTAAGCCGAAGGTCGCGGGTTCGATTCCCGCACAAGTCAAACATTTGTGTGCATGAACATGGATGTTTGTCTTGGTCTGGGTGTTTCTATGTATAATATGTATGTATTTACAAAAAACAAAGTATATAAGTATGTTTATCCATTATCTAGCACCCATAGGTCCCGGGTTCGATTCCTGGGTCGGGCAGTGTTATTGGGTTTTTCTGTCACGAAATTCTCAGTAGCAGCACGGAGTCTGGAAATGTGCCCGGTACGGCAATAGGCTCGCCCCTTATTACGTGGGACTAAAGTATATCTGGCGAAAAGTGGGTGTAGAAATACACCTCTGCCTACCCCTTCGGGGATAAAAGGCGTGACGATATGTATGTATGTATTATTATTATTATATATTATTATATTATATTTAATTGTAAATTATCGCTTGCCTCGTGTCTCGGAGAGCCGTCGGTCCCGGTTGTCATGAAGATCTTTGACAGTTGTTATAGGGCGTCAGTATCTCTAAAATAAACTGGCACTAGTTTAAACCATGGAATTTCGCTATCCCTTCGGGTTGCGGAGGTCAGACAGGCAGTCGCTCCGTGGAAAAGCTATTATTCCGCCAAATCTGGTAAGACTAGAAAGCAGACCCCGGGTTGAGACTGGGATAACGCTAGGAGGAAGATGATAGATATCCATATTATTAAAACGAAATAATTACTTACGAGGTTATTGATTTAAAACATTCACTTTCACTAAACTTTTAACTTAAAACTTACATGATCTTCATCTGTTGTTTCCACGTTATCAGAAATAGTTGTTGGTGGCAGTTGGTTATTGATATATTTTAGTTTCTGAAAACAGTTTATTTGTTAAGTGTGAGCACATGGATTGAAACTACTTTTATTAAACTATTTAAAGCTACATAAATTCTATACATTTTCAGTGGCCGAAATTTTTCTAGCGCGATGTTTTATATTATTATAAAATTGTTTAAGCATTAGCATTTCTCTAGGCCCAGTTGTGCAAATACTATTATATTCTCTGGTAATAGCAGTCCAAGCCTCATTTTTCTTTTGTACATAATAAGATCCTGATCGTTTACTTTCTATTATATCCTTGTATCTAAAACAAAAAAAGTGCATTTTTAACTAAGCTAAGATATCGTAAGAACTTTGAGGTTCATAAGGTAAAATATATATTGCAATTTCCAACAAGAATTAAATAGGAACATAATGAAATTGAAGTACGAGTTTTTAATTTAAAAGCGATTATTTATACGATAGTAGTTACCACTTACTTTGCAACCAGAGCCAGAAGGGATTGTTTCTCATCCTCGGTGTAGTTGGGAGATCTCTTTTTCACCTTTTCCATTATAAAATATATATTTAATTTGCTGCTCCCGCAAATATTTTGTATTCAAAATAAACTGACGTTGACGTTTATACACGTTCCGTTTTCACTTTACCGCATTGAAAAAAATCAACAAATTGTTCATAAAAAGTTAAAATAATGTTTGAAATAATTTTAAATACGGCTTAATTTTGACTTTCTTTTTGTTTCTGTATAAAAATAATTAACTCACAAGTGTGTTTCTTTGTAAAATATCAAGTAATATGAATTCATGGTTAGTACCGGTCTTTTTTCTTGTATCGGAACGTAATAGTACTTTTAGGTTTTATATAACCAATGTTTGTGAAATTATTAGTTAAAATTGCTTTAAAAAAATCCCATTCTGATGTGTGAAACAGAAAAAACTTAAGTTGACTTCAACTAGTTCAGAAATATTTAACTGATTAAAGCTGAAATTCTCAATTCAGAAACCGGCCGAGAACGGTCATTAACAGCGCTCCCCAAAACAAAAGTCCCGGATATCTAAACATTTCTATTTCATTCTATAGCCCTTCCTAATAGGCCCTTGATGGTACTTATCTTAATTCGAATAGCAAAACGAATCGGCTTAATTGTCCCCATTGCCCTTAACTTTATAAGACACTATATTCCATGAATACCTAAGAGCGTAAATTGTAAGTCATCGCCCTTACATTCTGATTCCTATCAAACTATTAGACCTGAAACAGCTCATGTCCTGAGGTGGGTGAGTAAGAAACCTTATAGATCATAAATAGCGGCTCTTGGGACCTTATTGTGGCTCGATACAATTTTTTTTTTGCGGTGGTGTAGTGATGTCACTGCACCTCTTCGCTTAGATTGAGTACTCGATTATTCATTGATGGTAGCTATTTGAAATTTTTGTCTTCGTCTATCGTCTTAGCGCTATCCCAGTTACATCCTAAACTTAGTCAGGGGCCCGCTTACTAGTCTAACCAGAAATGATTGAATATCAGCTGTTCCATTGAGTGATTGCCGTCTGACCTCCGCATCCCAAAGGGATAGCGATATTCCATGGTAGACCAGTATCAGTTTATTTCAGGGTACTGACTCCCCGTAATGGCTGTCAAAGATGGTAATGACAGCCAGGACCGAAGGTTTAACTTGCTCTCCGAGGCATGAGGCAAGCGATAATTAACAAGTTAATACGCACATAACTACGTAAAGTCATTGGTGCGTGCCATGGATTCGAACCCTATGCCCTCTGCATTGCAGTCTGTTGGTATATGCACTAGGCTAACGCTGCCTGCTTTTAGGTTATTTAAATGCTTGTAGTTAATTTATGACCAGGAAACTATATTAGGTTTTACATCATACAACAATGAATTGACATAATAAAATCAGTACGAAACAATTAGAACAAAATAATGTTTCTTCAAACATCCTCAAATCAAGGTGGGCAATATTTTGAGCGGTAGTATATACTATATGATGTATATGTCTTTCAATCCGGGAAATAAATTTGCAACATTGCACTTTGGATAAATCTACCCTAAGCTAGGTTTTTGTTTTGTCGGACACAGCTGAAAAAGTTCTGCGTGGACCGGTCATTATTCTATAAATAGTTCCAACTTTTGCCATAAATCGTTTTGTTCATAGTTTTGTAATAAACTATGGGCAAAGACTGCTGAAGCTAGACGAATTAACATCTTTGCATTCATCTTTTTATTTACGTTTTCTTTCTCAGAGAACTGGAGTAAATCGTAAACTTTATTATGTTAGGTACTCGGAAAATGTCGTATGTTTATCATGAAATAAAATAAATATCGTTCTGTTCTAATGCAAAATACTTAAAATATCTTCTTTGCTATGAAATGTATCTTAAATTATTTGATAGATACGATATTTTTATCTGTATTTATGAATGATTGACACGACATGACGCTTCTAATAGCAATTCTAAATAAAAGTAAGAAGATATGACTTTGACATAATATTAGATTTTCTATCATTCTTAGATGTCTCAGGAGAGTTTAAGAAATACAAAGTTAGATCATTATTAAGTTTGTTCACTTTGAGAGTTTAGTTCTATTTTTCTTTCTAGCTATCATCTAGCTATTATCCTCTTTCTGATATTTTTCATGACATCAGTCACATTTGGTTTTAAAAAAAATTGTCAAAGATTATTATATTTATGTATTGTAATTGATTTTGCAATTTTAATATAAGTTTACACAATGTTGATCTCGTGGTCCCTGTTATCTTTAATTCATAATTTATTGTTATTACTTCTTTTATATTCGTACTAATGTAATCATATCATTTCACTAAAATAATCTTAAAGATTTGATTATTAACGTACTAATTTAACAAATTTCACTAAACAGAATTCCTAAGATACATACCTATTAATTATGATACTCGTCATCTGTTATAGCAGGCAGGTTAAGGCAGCAATAGCCTAGTGGAGATACCAATGGACTGCCATGCAGAGGGTATCGGGTTTGAATCCATGGCGCGCACCAAAGACTTTTCGAAGTTAAGTAAGTTAAATTATTAAAAAAATACTTGCCCCGTACCTCGGAGACACGTTAAACTATCGGTCCCGGCTGTCAAGAAGATCTTTGACAGTCGTTATGGGGAGTCAGTATCGTCAAATAAACTAATACTGGTCTAAACCATGAAAAATGGCTAGCCCTTTGGGTTGCGGAGGTCAGACGGCAGTCGTTCTGTGGCAAAGTTGATATTCTGTCATATCTGGTTAGACCAGTAAGCAACTGGGATAACGCTTGGACGATGACGATGACTCGTCATCTGTTATAGGTACGTTCCTTAAAGAATAAAAGTTTCAAAATAATTATTCCTTTCATTATTTACCGCGAATCTGTTAATTTCCACATCTTTTATTTTTATTTGTACATACTTAAAGTCACAGTGGCACAGCTTTAATTGTCTGAGATTGATTTAAGATTTAAGTGTGAGAATGAGAATAATTTGACTCGCCGCAGTAGCAAGCGGCGAGGCGGTTGCAAGCAACTACGCCAACCCTGCAGTCAAATAAGACATAACTTTTGGAAAAGTTATCTGCTACCTACTGCCGACCGAAAGTATAGCAACTATACAAACTATTTGAACGAGATGAACATCAAAGCATTCAACAATGAAACCAGCCAAATAATAAAAATCGCCGAATAACAGAATCATAAAATTAAGATATATCAACAGACATTATATCAATCGCTACAGCGTTATTATTGCACAAAGTGTCAGAAAAATTGAAGATTCCGATCACATATTACAGAACTTTTGCAAAGTCCAATAAACTGGTAGAATTGTACGTTTTTACTTTGACAATGAAGAGGATTTCATAAAACCGTGAGGTTGATGACTAGACGCGAATGAGAGTGGTATAAACAAAATTGCGTACGGTTATGGGTTGTTCGTCACAAGACTCACTTCTTGGGGATTCGGCCAACATGCCAAAATCACAAGTTGGCATCAAAATATTTGTTCGGCCAGAACTGAATGTGAGTACGTCAGATGAAATGCAGTTGGCAATATAACACTGGTTAGTCGGATGATTATTTTTGTTCTTAGATTTGAATAAACTCACATTTGGATATGTATTTAGTTTTTTTTTTTCGTCGTTCCGATCGTTAGACCATGTTGGCGGTTTGAAAACTCCGTCATCAGAGTAGACACACGCTCACACGAAAAATAAAGAAATCGTAAATAACTAATTATAGCGAGTCAAGCAGAGATATTCCATTGATGAAATAAGGACCACCTTGCGCAATTAAGCAAAAATTTCAACCATAAGCAACATGGATAAGTCGCAAACGGTTGAAATTTAAGTCAAATTCGACAAACTTTCAAGTTACTTTTTACGAAATTTAACCCTAGAGTACTAATCTCATTTTTTGTCACTTCAATACAGTAACTTCTGTAACATATATTTCCACCATAGTTATGAATATGGTCGCGAGTTGCCTACATTATAAGACGTAAGTGGATGCTCCTGTTACACAATATTCACACTGGATGGCTACTACAGCACTTAAATTGGTAACTGCATTAATTATTTAAGTATTATGTATGTTCCTAATTACTATTTACAAGTAATTAATTACAATGTGAAACAGTTGCAGCTCCTTACAAAAACAAAATATGTAACATAACACTGGGGATTAAAAGAGTGGCCACGAGTTTTATTGCCCGTTCTTTCTCGTGGTTCTACCTATTGCTTTGCGAATGGGCAGTAAATGTAAATGTAGAAGCATTACGTAATGTACATTAAAATTTGACGTTCATAAGCGTCACCTTGTGACCTAGATGAATAAATGATTTAGACTTTGACTTTGACTTTTTGACTTTACTGCTTAATACTAATGATCGCTCCGGAGGCTACTTCATAAATGATACAAGATTTTAGAAAGACTTTTCTATTAAAAATTGTTTTAAATTTAACAAAATAATGAAAAAAGACCTTGTTTCTTTATATGCAACGGCACATTTTCTTTAAAATTATTATTTCAGTCTTACAATCAACCTTAAGTGTAACGTTACCCTTGTTTGAACAGTCTTTAGAATAAGAATGATAAAAAATAAAAAGTCACATATAGCCTCTAATTTATTATCTAAATTAAGTATTTTTTAAATTTTATATCACACAAAAGTAAAATTACCATTGTAATTATAAGATATTTGGCTTGACAGTAAATTAAAATCAGACTATATTTTCTATCAAAATTACAGCAGTTTGGATCGAGATTGGGTTAGTAGAGCGGCTTCTAACTCGGCGCTTGTGCTTGCTTGAATTTGAGATGTTCGAGGAGGTAAATCCAGATTGTTCGGAGCAATATATTGAAGATCATCTTCAAGCTGGCACGAAGGATCATCATCCTCAGCGGCGTCATCTTCAGTTTCACTGTCCGATTCTTTGTTTTCCAATTATTTTTTTATCTAATTCTCACCGAGATTTATCTATGAAACAAAATAACCAATTCTCAGTTAAATCAAACAAATAAATAAAGAGATAATTGCAAAAAACGAAGAAATGGGATTGGTAAAAAACTTACCTTTAATACTAATGATCGCCTCCCAGGCGAACGTTAGGTCAATAACTCGATACCTGCGTATTCCCCGCTGAACCCGTGACCACTTTCCACTGCGTCACGGGGTGCACTGTATTGGCGCGGACGCACTTCGCAATACATATAGACGTAATTTAAAAATATTCTTAAAAAATCAACCGAACTCGGCCTATCAGGCGATGATTAGTATTCTAGGGTTAAACAGTCCTCTAGATGCCCCTTGGGACAGTTCGTACTTAAACAATATTTTATCAAACACCTGTGTAAGTAAAAAAAACATTTACAGTATATATAATAAAATATATGTTTGATATTTTGAAATGGATTAAAAGCTTTTAATTTTTTTGAGAATAAACAACGCCTCTGAGATAACGTATTAAACACTAAGTGAAACACTTATAAACTTTTATTTTTAGTAGATATCTGCAATTGTCTTTCGGGATTTATATCACGTACCTTTGTTTGGAGTAATCGATATTTCGGCACTGTTGCAAGCGCCATGTTCACGGATGTACGTGGTATAAATCCCGAAAGACAATTTAAAATAAGTTTAAATGACCACGAAAGTTTAAATTCCGATATCTGCAATGTTCATAAAGTGCTACATATTGTTGCTTGGGTGTCGAACCGGCTTCTATACGAGCATGCGTGGGCGGCACTAAACTGCAAACGAAACACTTATAAAGTCTACGAAACTCGTAGACAATCTTATTTATATTAATGCTAGGTTTAGGATATACATTTAACTTCAGTCTGCTAAAGTTTATGTATAACCTATGCAACACTGAATCATACGTATATTTAAGAGATACAACTCTTTAAGGTAGGTAACATATAAACTATTTATTACTTAACATATTGTAAAGACGAGACAGTTTATTTGGTAGGATAGGTGTGCGATGGATATTTAAACTGCGCAGAATGATCTTAATTTTTGTAATGTATTTGAAGTATTACGGATCTTACTTACTAAAGCTACTGTATAGAGGTTTCGGCATCTTCGATATTAGACATTTAGATATTAGTTGTATAAATAATATTTAGATCGCTTTAATGGGTATTTTTTCGCTTCTTTTTCAATGGTCGGATCATAAATCCTTAGATATCGAAGAATACAGTGTGTTGATATGCATTTGCAATATATTTACAGAAACGAATATACAACTATAACTGAATACAAATACATACTAAAGTTGTTCATAAAAACTAAAAAGATATGTTTCGTAATCATACACTTTAACAATCAGCTCTGTGTATTAACCGCCGCCGCCGCTCAGCTGACCGCCGCGAGCTCGCATTGCAGGTACCTAACACACACAAGCACTTATTCTGCACCAGTCAACAGTTTATTCTGATTTAATATGTAAGTAACATATTTTAATGAAAATAGGTAATAATCTTATATGTATTATGGCACACTGTTTACAATAACGTCAGGTGAATAAGACAAGTTTAGTATACTATCTATATTATATTATTAAAATATTTTGCAAATGCAGATCAACATATTGTATATGCCTTTCTTATGGTATGTATAGCAGTGGACCTATGTTGGCTGAGATGATGATATCATTATTTAACGGATCAGCGCCTTGGGACATTGACACCGATCTCCGGGCATCGTTTTATGGATATCATCAGGAGATATATTGACACGTGGTTGTCAAATCTTTGCCAGATCTCGGAGGTAGAATTGACGACTAATGTGACTCAGCCACGATGGTGACTCAGCACGTCACCATTGTGACGGTAAGTCCCATCATATAAGTGTGGTAGGAGAGATGTCATGGCGTCCTCACCTTCTAGGTAACGCAGATCTAGTGTGGGATCGACTACCAGAAAACGTCTAGATGTGACCAATATGGTAGCAGCCGTGACTTGCTTGAATGCCACGGTTGAGCATTGAAGCAAGAAGACGATCAGCATTTCAACTTCGTAGCAATCGAAGAAGCCGATAAGATTTATAGTTTAGTCAGGAGATGTTAACGTATAAAGTTGCACAGAACCTTGTTCACCAACGTTGTATTTATGGGCGCAAATTAATATATAATGATTATATTATTACGAAAATGTTAATAATAGTTAAGATTGATATTTAAATAACTATTTGTGAACACAGAACTGAGAACTTCACTACTTTACAATATTAGACACTGTATTGGCTGCTTAACTGTTTATAAAGATTGGGTATTTAATTTATCGCTTAGTTATTAAGATAACTCCAGAAACTTTCAAAGTAAAATCAATTGGTATTATATAACATTATTCTGACACTTATTATTGTTTTCGGTAATGAATAACATGCTATTATATTTTCATCCTGTTGATAGCGCCATCTGTTGACCGAATGTTGTAAAGCAGCGTTTGGCTATTAAAATAAATTTGTTATTCGTATAAAATAAATCATTTGGTGTTGTGCAAAATTCATTACAATATTAATAGTGGTTTTTGGCGTCACCTGTCACTTGAGATCTAAACAATAACTCTGTATTTATAAATAATTTTATGTATCAAGAACTTAATAAATAGTGTGTAAAAATAATGTTAATATGTTTTGTAGTACCCAGTAGTTCAGTGATATCATTTGTGACTAAAACAAATAAGTCTTTTAAAAGTTATAAACTTTCACACAAATAGTGTAACTAAGTGAAGTGGCTTCATAATAACGATCATTAACATTAAAACAGTGGATAATCACCAAATAACTAGTGTTTCACAAAACTTCACCGTAAATAAACCACTCACGCATAATACAGTGTCTAAAAACATTCGGATCTAATATAAAATAAACTTTGCAGACCATCAAATACGTTACTTTGTCATTCAAAACAGTGAAAAAGTGATAAATGTCAATAATACCAACCTAACCGCACGACTACAGGGCGCGTTCCAGGTACGGACATTTCACCTTCGGGCCAAAGTAACCCGCGGAGTTAACTGTATTCTTTGGGCTAAAGTCAGCTGCCTTATCATAATACATCACGGGCTAATAATATGATGGATAATAACGACAATATAAATATCACCCAAAGAAACCGACGTATTGTACGATCTCAGTCCAGCCTGTCGATTGAATCTCTGGATACGTCTTCGCCAAGTTTAAGTGTAAAGAGCATGATGGATTTGTCCACTCATATTAAGAGTGACGAGGTTGTGGAACTGCAAAATCTGATCGTACAGTTGAAGGAAGAATTAATGAGTGCTCACTCTGAAATTGAGACGCTAAATTTAAATAATGTTTCCCTGCAACAGAAATTACAACATAAAATTAAGAAAAATGAGCATCTCAAAAAATTATGTACAGGTTTAAGCACTAGTAAACATTTGTCAACGTCGACCACTTCAAAAAGAAAAAAGAGAGAACTGACAAAGGCGACTTCTCACATCCCTCCAAGAAAACTAGACTTTGATACCCCTAAATGTTCTCAGGAAAGCACTCAAATAATACATAAGAATGATTTCAGTCAGCAAATTGACATCAATAATTTAGAAAATGAGAAACTTCAATGTAAAAATGGAAAAAATGGAGACACAATATTGACGGATAAACTGAGATGCAGCAAGGTTACTAAAACCACTAGAAACACAGGAAAAATAATTCTACTTTCGGACAATCAAGGTAGAGGAGTTGCACAGAGACTACTAAATAACAAACACAACCTGCATAAATGTCAAGATGTTCAAGTACAATCTATACGGAAACCGGGTGCTAAAACAAAATATGTGTTAAAGGACTGTAGTAGCTTAGCGAAAACATTGACACAAAATGATAACGTAGTTATTATGACAGGGAGTAATGACTCAAATCCAATTGAGTTTATGTCAGCAATGTCTATAGCGTTAAACTCTCTTAACAATTGTAATATATTTGTAGTTAATGTACTCTTTAATAGATATCTCAATGAACTTAAGCTCAATCAACAATTAAGACTTGTTACTCAAAATTTCAATAACTGTACTTATTTGGCAATAGACAATACGCAGGACATCGCTAAACAGATAATACATGAAATTAATGTTATTCATTACAATAATGACTTCCTGTCATACAACAACCGCAAATTAACAAGCAACATAGTTAAACAGAAAGGTGAATCTCATAAAATGCGTTCTTCAATTCGCGGTTCTCTTCCGCGACCGAGTAGTCCTTTAAATCCAAAAAAAGGTACAATACCGTATTACTTCCCATCAGTTAAGAAAATGTCACAAACGGAAATGACAGCTGAAACCGATTTTTTTCGAGGCTAAGTGTGATAGGTATGCAGTTTTTCACCAAAATATTGCCGGAGTCTTAAATAAAATGCAAGATTTAGAGGTAGTACTACATGACCTTCAGTATGATGTTAATGAAAATATTATTATTATATGTTTAAGTGAACACTTTATAAAAAAAACTGAGGAAAAATTTTTGAATATAAAAAATTTCTACCTTGCCTCAATATATGCTCGTCAAGATCAACGGCGTGGAGGCACATGCATATTGTGTAGGAATGGATATGACAGCACTCATCTAAATATCGTAAGTGAATTTGCCATTGATAAACACTTTGAAATATGTGGTATTGAAATTAAAATGTTAAAAATAATTGTACTTTGCATCTATAGAACTCCAAATTCTGATGTGAATATTTTCTTTGATAACTTAAATAAAACATTAACAAATCTCCAAAACAAAAAATCTAGAATTATAGTCTGTGGCGACTTTAACATTGATTTACAAAATTCTGACAAAAACAGCACGACATTTAAAGAACTTCTTCTCAATTACGGAATGCAATACCACATACACGAACCAACTAGGTTTAATAAGTGCATTGACAATATTATTAGTAACATAAACAATGTCACGGGTAAAACATATAATTTCTATCTTTCTGATCACAATACAGCACAAATAATTACAATCAAACATCCAATATTACGGGGAAAAAACTACTATTTCACGACTGTAAATAATTTGAGCAAAGAGTATGTCTACAAATTTGTCGAGTATATTAGCTGTCTAAGTTTCAATGAAATATTCGATATATCGGATACTAATAAAGCTTTCGATAATTTTCATGACACATTGACACTCTTTTACAAATTGTGTTTCCCTTATATTAGACTGAAAAAAATATTACATAATTCTAAAAAATCTAAATGGATAACGAAAGGAATTAAAAATAGCAGTAAAACTAAGAGAAAGCTGAGATATAAATATTACGCAAATAAAAATTGTGAGAATAAAAATAAATACCTAATATACTCAAAATTGTTGAAAAAATGTATGTGCGGGCTTCAAGCATTGTGTAACCAAAGACTAATAGCCTACTCACAAAATAAAGTTAAAGCCACGTGGGATATTGTAAAGCACACCATGGGTAGCACGGCACCGAAAGAATTCATAACGAATATTTTGGACAATTCTGTATCACTGACATCTGGACCTGACATTTGTAATAAATTTAATAAATATTTCGTTGACATTTCTAATAATACTCAATTTAATGACATAATGAATAATAATAAAAATAATGTATATAATAATCACTCTGACAATATAATAAAAAATTATGAAAATAGTTTATTTTTAGAACCTACGTGTGCTGCAGAAGTCTATAATATTATAAAATCGTTAAAAAACACTAAATCAAGTGGTTATGATAATATTGGCACTGATCTAATTAAAAGAATATCTCTATATATTTCACCGCCTGTAGCTCACATAATTAACCTTTCTTTCATTCAAGGGTGTTTCCCTGAGAGATTGAAGCTCTCTCTGATAAAACCATTACATAAAAAAGGAACAAAAACAGACATGAGTAATTATAGACCAATAGCGTTAATACCAATATTGTCAAAAATATTTGAAAAGGTAATGTACAAGCGAGTAATTAATTTTTTAGAAAAGTTCAAAATTTTAGCTGATCAACAATATGGCTTCCGTCAAAATAGATCAACCTCATTAGCGATTTTCACATTAGTAAAGGCAATAGTGACAAATATGAACAATAATAAATATTCCTGTGCTCTATTCTTAGACCTAAGTAAGGCTTTTGATTTAGTTAATCACGATAGACTCCTAAATAAATTGGAGCGGTATGGTATTCGAGGTCCAGCTAAAGAATGGTTCCAGTCGTATCTGACCGAAAGGAAACAGATTACTAGAATAGTAAAAATTAATCAACTAAGCAACACTTTGGAAGAATTTGATTCGGAACCACTAATTAACTATTGTGGCGTGCCACAAGGCAGCATTTTGGGTCCGTTGCTATTTCTAATTTATGTAAATGACCTGCCTCAGTCGATTAAACATCAATGTGTCTTATTCGCAGATGACACTACTATTATCATAGAGTTTAATAAAAAACAGAATATAAATATAGAATTAAAGGATGCGTTAAATGAGGTAACCAAATGGCTAGATACCAATAAATTAAAAATCAATTTAACCAAAACTAATACCTTACACTTCAGACCCTGGCAATGTAAGCCATTAAATGTAAATATGAACTTTAATAACAACATTATTAAGCAGGTATACAGCACTAAATTTCTGGGTGTAACTATAGATGAACATCTCTCATGGAAAAACCACATTGAGATAATCTGTAGCAAAATGAATAGCTTCGTATTTGCCTTAAAAAAGATCAAAAATATCATGTCCAGGCATACATGCTTAATCGCGTACCATGCTTACATATGCTCAATCATACGGTATGGTATAATAGTCTGGGGAAATTCAACCGACATCTCGAGAATCTTTCTTGCACAAAAAAAATGCATTCGTGCAATGTTCGGCATGAATTGGTGTGACTCCTGCAGACCTGTATTTAAGTCTCAAAACTTACTGTTCCCTGCATATATATTTATGAAATTTCAAAGTTTCTACGGTCTAATAACAATTTATTTGAACAAGTTGATAGTAAAAATAGAAGAAAACTAACGTATCTGGACTACAAAATACCCGCCCCCAAATCAGAAATGTTCAGGAAAAGTTGCGTCTATATGGCCCCATTAATTTATAACTCACTGCCGAAATCGATAACTGTGTTGCCATACAATAATAATTTCTGTAGCGCATTACGAAAGTGGTTGTTGCGGGAATGTTATTATTCTATTGAAGAATTTTTAAATAAAAATCCATGTAAATTTTATAACATTGAACGAATAAGGCATAGACATTGTTAATTTGTATTGTTAATTTATATTTTATGATTTCTAGTTGACTGTCTCAATGTTGATGTTGCACGCTGTATAACAGCCAAATATGTGAAACAAATCTACTGTAACACCTATGTAATACCTACCATGTTTGACGCAATAAATGATATTATTATTATTATTATTATTATTTGATAATTAATTGTACAGTAATTTCAATTATATGCTGAAAAGGAAGTGACAGTTGTTAAACATTGTGTAATGACGGTTAGTGTATAAAAAGGACTGTAAGTCACATTTTATTTCAATTCTGTGCCAGAAATCGTCTGAAAATAAACCAAGTAATATTACGTGAGTGTTTTTATTATAATGGAGTCTGGACACGATAACCCTGGCATATCGTCGACAGCAGCGGTTGGATAAACGCCCCCTAAGAGACTTCGGGATCTACGGTTGGCGCGAGAGTGATGGGTCTCTTGGCTTGGCCGCCATTACCAATGATGACCTGAAAAATGATGCGACAAGCGCTTGGAACTCTTGGAAGCCGTGTTTGGCGCTTGTCAACCCTGATCGGAGACCGCACGGTGTGTCGGAGTTATGGCGAGCACGTCTACACTTCACGTGAGGCCACGTGCGAGCGAGAGCGACAGAGCGACTACGACGGGGTGCACTCTCCGGGGTGTGCTGTGGCGTGAACGCTGTTCTGCTCTGAGTGCTACCAGAGACGACCACACTGACCACAGGTATTTATCCAGAGCTGATTTGATTAGTTTTTGAGAAACATCCTAATTTTATAAATTATGGTGCTTACACGATTACCTACTGTCCCCGTAAGGATTACCAGATAAACATTATACAGTCAAAATTACGAACGTAACACCCCAAATAGAACTTATAGGTAACTGTTGTTTATCCACGTTTAGTACATAGCAGTGCTACTGTGCTTATAGACATGTTATGCTGTCGGCTGGGGCTCTTGTCTGTTTATTAATCATTGGGCCATGTCGGAAACTCTCTGTAAAACTTACTTATCTACACAAGAAAGAGAAAATAGCTTTGTTGTTATATGGTTCTACTAATATAAATATAATGTATTTATTAGTAAAGAACGGTAACTGCCCTTTTCAAGTTGAAGGTCTGATATAGATGCATTGTATAAATTATCTGATTTGCTTTCAGTTTAAATAAGCTAATTGATGTGCTGAAGATGCATTCAATTGGTAGTCAATAGGTTATCTCAATCAAATCAAATCAAAACATTATTTATAGCCCTTGGTTACACATTACATAAGGCCATAACTAACTGCGTTACTTATGGCTAGTGCTCACGGCGCGATTATATGAAGCCTCTCTTGATAAATGACTATCCACCACAAAAATAATTATTTGCATAGCACCAGTAGTTTCACAGATAAGTGCATTCGGCACAGCAAATTTCAGTTTTACTATATTGGTACAGATATATGTTCCGAAGGTGGATGTAAAAATGAATTTGTGATACACATTTCTAAAGCTAATATTTGTAGGGTTACAAAATAGGTTTTATTATATATTTGTGGACTCTGTGGGTGCCTACATGATTTCATTTTAACATTATGTTGAAATTGTTACTGTCAACATAAAGCTCAAGTTAAGGCATTTGTCGTTTAATTTTATACCTGTATAGAATGATCTGTTCCGACCATGACACGTCCTTGCTTAACCCAAACTACTGAAGCTAGAAACATGAGATCTGGACAGTAGATTTCTTTATGGACATATATGCACGCACTTAGACTCTATAATAGTCCACCTCTAAGCATTTTAGGTTGAAAGTCTTAAGGCAGATGACTGCTAATCTTTTATGAATACCAAGCCTTAGTGTTATACTTGGTAAATACAATTTATTTTAGTTGTGAGTTCATTTGCTAAGTTAGTTGCATCTATATTCAAGATGACAACCAGTGATAAACCAATAAAATTTAGTGCCAACCTTATCGCTTAGCTCTTGTGGGATACAAGACGATTAGGAATATAATTATTAGGATAATGACAAGTGGGTTTAAAGAACATGATGTGAAAATCCATATTATCTTTTTCCCATTTAGCAGTATTTATCCTTAGCAAGTAAAAGTAATTGTATGGACTACTCATGCTTTATTTCTAAGTCAGTTGTGATTAGTCAGTTTAAATTTATTTATACAGACAAACAATTATTAATTATGTATAAATAAATAAGAATTACATTAGCACCACATGTTAGCAGTTTAAAATAAATATTAACATTATTTAGAAAATTCCCTTAAATATAAAGTCAAATAAAACTATTGATATAAACTCACCACCATATTAACTATACAAACTGAGTGGAATCATTTTTAGAAATAAGACTGCACTACTCTTGCTTTGTAATATCGGTAGCTTGTAAATTTCTTTTATGACTCGGTTGGCAGACAGTTCAACAATTTCACAGCTTGCACTATGCCTAAAAATATTCAATATTGGATTAAACATGTCCTTACATGAGTAATAATTATAGCACTAGTATTTTCGAAATCCTTGGATCTGCATGGTTTGAAATAATTTCATATTTATCATCAACAGTCCGACTGTTCACGGCTGAACATAGGCCTCTCTTTGTTTTTGCCATCTTGTTTTCCTGTTTGATGAGGATAAAACTTATTTTGAATATATTAAGTTTTAACTGTTTTATCAAAACTGCAAAATATGGGTATGCTGATAACTTTGTATTTGATTATCTAAAATGGCACTGTCAGACAGAACCTGAGAAAATTTAGATTGTCTTTTGTATTTTACCTTGTGCGTAAAATATGGGCTCCAACACTGTTGTAGCAAAGATAACTATAGACCAATGCACAGGTTGAACATGCCTGATATAAAGATATAGCTTGATAGACCGGACCACTTTGTAAGAGTAGAATTTTATTTCATCTACAGTTACGAAGGTTCATGGAATTAATATTTGGGTGGGAAATGTTGCCCACCACCTGTCTTTTAAGTGTTGCAGGTTGATGATGACATCCTGGCAGATGACCTGGACTTAGTGTGAAGAGAGGATGGACGAGCGGTCCTTTACTGATTGGTATGTATGGATGACAGTGGCCCGCCCTTTTGACGTCGGTGGTTCTGTGTGTGGGCTGCGCGCACACGTGCCGCATGGGTGCTGTACTGAGCTGGAGTCAAGCATTGTTTGCTAACCTTTGTTGCTGATCAACTGTATGAGCAGCTTGACCGTATGGGCGGAGGATTCGTCAGATACCGATTTACTTGGGGAGTCCTCTACCTCCTCCACTGTCGTTGTCAGAACTATGTAATTGCATTGTATTGATATAACTGATCATGACGAACCATGATGATTATTTTATGTATATGCATTGATGTGTTTATGAGGCAAATTTTGCATTTGTGTTTGAGTAAAATTTTATTTTTCCTATCCAACATCCTTCCCAAAACGCTGGCTGGCCACCATGCGTATCCTTGATCCTGGTCTTGTTGGCTAGATCCCGTGATAGGTGATGCCGTGTGTTGGCTAGATCCCGTGATGAGTGATGCCGTGTGTTGGCTAGATCCCGTGATGGGTGATGCCGTGAGTTGGCTAGATCCCGTGATGGGTGATGCCGTGTGTTGGCTAGATCCCGTGATGGGTGATGCCGCGTGGGCTAAATCGACCCTATGTGGGTGATGCCGTTTGTGGCCTAGATCCCTATGTGGGTGATGCCGTTTGTGGGCTAGATCCCTATGTGGGTGATGCCTGTGTGCGCTAGATCCCGTAATCGGTGATGCCGTAATCGGCTTTGCCATGGGTGAAGCATTGTTTGTTAGATCCCGTGATGGGTGACGCATGCCACAGGCTAAGATCCTATGACTAGGTGAAGTCTTGTTAGTTCATTCTGTATGATAAACGCTTATTTATGTAATTTTTATATTCGTTATTTTTGTTTGCTGTTTATTCTGTAACCGTTACCTAAATAGTCAGAGCGAGGAGCGCGCTGGATCAGAATGGCCGTATCGGCGCAAATTAATATATAATGATTATATTATTACGAAAATGTTAATAAATTTTAAGATTGATATTTAAATAACTATTTGTGAACACAGAACTGAGAACTTCACTACTTTACAATATTAGACACTGTATTGGCTGCTTAACTGTTTATAAAGATTGGGTAATTAATTTATCGCTTAGTTATTAAGATAACTCCAGAAACTTTCAAAGTAAAATCAATTGGTATTATATAACATTATTCTGACACTTATTATTGTTTTCGGTAATGAATAACATGCTATTATATTTTCATCCTGTTGATAGCGCCATCTGTTGACCGAATGTTGTAAAGCAGCGTTTGGCTATTAAAATAAATTTGTTATTCGTATAAAATAAATCATTTGGTGTTGTGCAAAATTCATTACAATATTAATATTGGTTTTTGATAATTAATTGTACAGTAATTTCAATTATATGTTGAAAAGGAAGTGACAGTTGTTAAACATTGTGTAATGACGGTTAGTGTATAAAAAGGACTGTAAGTCACATTTTATTTCAATTCTGTGCCAGAAATCGTCTGAAAATAAACCAAGTAATATTACGTGAGTGTTTTTATTATAATGGAGTCTGGACACGATAACCCTGGCATATCGCCGACATATTTATAAACAGTTACAAACTTCCGATGTACCCCAATGAAATACGATATTCTTGATTCATGCCCTGTTTGACTCAGCGATAGTAACTTGGAGAATTGTTTGACCGACATCCAACAATAAGCGCGGAATGTAACCAAAGTATCCAAAGTTCATTGCAAAGAGATAGTGTTCTGCGATATTGTTATTTTTGACTTTAGTAAGTTGAGTTCTGTATTCGTCCTCGTGCTTATTCCGTTCTTAATTACAATTTCCCTAATTCCTTTGAATATCATAATTTAAATGCATTAATGAAGATTGCATTTTGGTAATTTTTCAGCATATCTACCAAATGCTGCGGGCTATGAAGCCTGAAATCACACAATTTGTTTGACATGATCCCTGTTTTATTTCTAATTACTCCCATACATGTCTTATGGTTTTGTTCACATGCCATAAAAAATAATTTCAGGTTCGCATTGAAAGTGCACAGTCGAAGGACGCACTTTAAAGGTTGTCCACACTTACACACCCATTACCTATTGTTTGAACTGGATTGGTCATATTAATTGATTTTTGGTTGTTAATGATGGACGGGGAAAGTGTTTTATACCTGTACCAACAAGCGTTAACCAAATGCATTTCAAACAAAAATTATTTCGTACTAAAAGCTACACACTAATTATTGAATAAAATACAATAGGCAGTATAATTTCTCAATAAACACACAATTTATCACTAAGGCTAAAATTAATAATACGATCTCCAGGAATTGGCTAATAGCAAATTAGTTGTTCCTTCAATAATTCAGGCAAAACATTCTTATTATAAAGTCCCACGTGATCGATGTTCACCGAACCGTGATATTATTTCTGGCTGACCAAGTTTCAACCGCCACAATTCGGAGGGTTTCCTTGTGGAATGACGGACATTTTGACTCGGGTTTTTACGCCACATCAACGGTCACTTATAGGGTAGGGCAATTTTCACACCGTGAAAATCTCCATGACTTTAACTTTATACTGTAGAAAAACGTGAGGTTTGCAGCAAAACTTGACCTCTTTTTTATTTATTATTCCATATTTAATTGAGCATGTGTTACATTACAACATTATTTTTCTAATAAACCCAGGACAATCTGCCTCGACTATCTCATAACATATATTCTTAAATACTTATATTAAACATAATTTACACACTTAATTAATCATCGTGCTCATCACAAAAATATTTTTCCAGAGTGGGAATCGAACCGACGACCCCGAGCTAAGCAGTAAGGGTTACTAAATCGCATGAAAACAGCTATTTCTATATAAATTTTCACAAAGTTCAGCATTATTTATTTAAGTAATGTCAGAACTAGCAGTAACTGCTTTTTGAACAATGAATAGTTTAAATTGTAATATACTGTTTAATAGCCCGTTTTCATAACATTTAACACATATGTAATTATGCTTATTATATATTATATACAATAAAATTTTATTAGAATCGTGATATCACGCGATGGACACAAATATAGTATTTTAGATTTTCCCTAAGTTAAGTGATTAAAATAATGGTTATTCTTAAGATGGATGGCATACTTTATGTTCAATTATATAGTCTTTCTGGCAGTCGCCCGTAGCTTTCCCTCACTAAAATTGTCAACCTTAATTTTACCTTCTTTCCTTCCTTAAGATTTTTTATAAACCTCTAGGTTTATAAAAAATCTTTCCACTGTGGGTGCCTAAATCATAAAGGAAGCCGCTGTCTAAATTGCATGTTTCTAGCCTCAGTTGTTTAGAATCTGCGATGATATGTCAGTGAGGACAAGCAATGTTATATATTTATAATGTCATCAATTGCTAGTCTTTTTTTTTGTTTTGCGAGGTGGAAAATCCCTTCGGATCTCCGACTCTCGGGGGAAATGAGAGCCGGAGTATGTGGTGTTTCCACTAAAAACCACCTCGAATTTCTCATGTACCCGTGTGTCGGAGGCTAGGGCATCGCCGAAGCATTCATCGCCACCCTCCGACGGGCATTGGCACGTCAGATGGTTAGGCGGGCCCCGAACAAAACCCCTTTGGCGGCGGATTAAGGTGTTGGGCTCCGCCGCCAAAACACTCAGCGGCCGCAGAGGATAGGGAGGACGGCAACGCAACACCGCATCTCCTCTTCCTCTGCAGCCCCACCGCGACGCAACGATGGTGCGCCCCCATTTGGTCGCGGGAGATAGGGCGCGCGGCAACGCAACACCGACACGCCTCTCCTCCCGCGACCGCACCCGACTGCAAGGGACAGACAGAACTGTCCCCCGCACCCGCACCGTTGGACGCATCCTGCGCAGGCCCCTCCAAGCCCACGCGGAGCGTCCCCTCCTGGATCCCTCCTAGCTTCACCGCGGGTGACCAATCCGCGGTTACTGAGCCCCCCACCACGACAAGATGGAGATCCAACGGGGGAATTGCTATAGTCTACTACAGTAAAAGTAAAGTAGAAGTTGAATAAATAACTCTGAGAACCATCTCGTATTTTGTGCTTTAGTAATAGCCATTTAATTTAAAAATCTAAACATAAAAACTACATTTCTCCTTAGGCTAATAGGATAACATTTTCTGAGACGTGTTATTGATTTTTACTTTTTAATCCAGATCGTTTGTTAGATTCTTGACTGGCATTTGTAATTACCCGACTTTATTTTGATCCGAGCTATAAAATTGTTCTAGAAAATTGTAGTAACACTGTATTCAGTGTTTCTACAATTTTTTTTTTTAATAGGTTCACATCAGGTTTTTAACAACTGTTACACTTGTATTTAACACGTCATTATGTTACATCCACATACTTAAATAAATAGCATAATAGGTAAACACAGCATATGCAATACAAATCAAGTATTTATGAGTTCAAATAACACAAAAACAGTAAAAGACAACATAATACCTAGTACAATAAATAATTTAAAAATGCATATAGGCAAACTGGGTTAAAAAATAATGGTTCGAAATTGAGTTAGCAAAAAAAGAGAATAAAATTAAGTTAAGTATAACCCTGTTCACAAACAATTAGTTTTGAGAAAATATTTTTTTGCTTACTGGGTGTGTCCGAGTGCACATCAATTACTCTACAGAGCCTCGTAGCGGGGAGATGGGCCTCGTTAGCCTTGGTTGGCAACCTGTCTAGGAGAAGGAAAACTCCGAAATTAAACCAAACGTTCGGGGAGATGGGCCTCGTTAGCCTTGGTTGGCAACCTGTCTAGGAGACGGAAAACTCCGAATTTAAACCAACTTTCAGGGAGCATACCCGAAACAAAACCCCGATCTAAGGTGTGAACCGACCCGTGCCGAGGGATTCGTGGCCAGAGGGCAAGCTGGTCGTAAACGGAGGGTGCCTGTGTTGGTGGTCACAGGGCACAGCTGATATTCCGCCTTACCCCCGTAAAGGGCTCTGCGGGGATGGACCGTCTAGATCCCTAAATCTCGTGGGAACGCTATGGGAACAAAAACTTATTCTTCTCCATACGGCGGCGACGCGGTTCGCAACCCGTCACGTCTCGTTTCCCGCGAGGGCGAAAAGCGGCCTACGGAAAGCAGGTTTGCGACATTGAATGTTGGTGGAGGAATGAACGGCAAATTAGATGAAGTATGTCAGATGATGGATGATAGAAAGATTGATGTTCTTTGTGTGAATGAAACAAAAAGAAAAGGGTGTGACACCACCAAGCATGGTGCATATACGGCGTATTGGTCTGGGGTAGATAGTACCACCAGAGCCTGTAAGGGAGTTGGTGTAGTACTGTCTGCGCGAATGAATGAGTGCGTAAAAGAGTTTGAATGTGTAAATGCTAGGCTACTGTGGATGAGAATGAAAGTAGGACTTACTCGTCTCTTTATTGTGGGGGTGTACGCCCCGGTCAATATAGTTACGGGTATGTCACAACATGAGCAAGACGAAAGGCAGGAGTTTTGGGAGAGTTTAAGAGAGATTTTGAGGAACTGCAAGGATAATGAAAGATTGATCTTGTTAGGGGATTTCAATGGATGGGTGGGAGTAAAGCGAGATGGATTTGAAAGGGTGTAAGGTGCATTTGGTGATGAGAGTGTGAACGAAAATGGAAAAGCACTGCTTGAGATTTGTTTGGAGTGGAGCCTTTGTGTGACAAACACCATGTTTGATCATAAAAGGATACATTTGTATACGCGAGAGGCGAAAAATGTTAGAAGAAGTATGATTGATTTTGTGATAGTAGATGAACGATTGAGAAATAATGTGTTGGATACAAGAGTATATCGAGGGATCGGCATCCACACAGACCACTTCTTGGTGTTGAGCCGGATAAGTGGGCTCTTTAAAGGATGGCGACACCGAGAGCATAATGAAAATAGGGTCTTGGAAATAATAAAAGTTGAAAATCTACAAGAGAAAGATGTGAAAGATGAGTATAAACGAAGATTGATAGCAAGATTTGAGAGATTCGATGGCATAAATGATATGGAAGAATTATGGCAGGCCTTTAAAGAGGAGGTAGTATGTGTAGCGTCTGAAGTATGTGGTATGATCAAGAGAAGGAAAATACGAAAGGTTAAGAATACATGGTGGGACAAGGATGTACAATCAGCAGTGTCAGAGAAGAAGAAAGTTTGGTCAGATTGGTTGGCTGCCAGAGCAAATGAAAGAATGGGAAAAGCAACGAGTGTAGACATAGATGAAGCAAAAAAGGAGTTTGTTAGGTCAAAAAGAATAGTGAAAGAAATGGTTAAAAGGAAAAAAGAGGAAAAGAAAGATGAGTTTGATAGCAGATTATCTGACGATTTCCAGAGGAACATTAAGTTTTTCTGGAAATCCGTTCGTGCAGTTCGAGGAAGAACTCAATCCTCAGAACACACATCCATCAGAGACGAGAATGGAAGTATGGTAAATGGTGAATTGTGCGTGCTGAAGAGATGGAAAGAGTATTTTGAAAGTTTATTCGAAAGAACGGCGATAGAGACACCGATAGCTGAAGTGAATTGTAATGATAGCAATGATGAAAGCGTTATGGGCGTGGATGAGATCGTGAAGGCACTGGGAAGTATGAAAGTAGGTAAGGCTGCAGGATATGATAGGATTACAGTCGAAATGCTGAAGGCTGGACAGGGCATCATAGTTGGTCAGTTGCAGCGGTTATATAACTTGTGTTGGAACACCGGCCGAGTACCTAATGACTGGACCACAGCTGTAGTTGTGCCTCTTTATAAAGGAAAAGGCTCGCAACAAGACTGCAAAAACTATAGTGGCATTAGCCTTCTCAGCATTGTTGGCAAATTGTATGCAAAGGTACTTATTGAAAGAGTTATGGAAGTAACCGACAAGAAAATATGGGATGTACAAGCGGGATTCCGAAAGGGTATGGGATGCACGGATCAGGTTTTTTCCTTGCGAAGCATAGCCGGAAAATTTTTGGCCAAAGGTCAAAAGGTCTATTGCGCATTCGTGGATTTGGAAAAGGCTTACGATAAAGTGGTGAGGAATGAAATGTGGTCGGTGCTGTCAATGAATGGGGTGGACAGCAGCCTCATTCGAGCTCTGAAATCCCTTTATGAGGATTCTAGAGCTTGTGTGAGGATAAACGGGGCATACACTGACTGGTTTACCATCGATAAAGGTGTTAGACAGGGATGTGTAGCGTCGCCGTGGCTGTTTAACCTCTTCATGGACAGTTGTTTGCAAGATTTAAAACATAGTGACTGCGGATTAAGGATGAATGGGTTACTCGTCAAATGCCTCCTTTATGCTGATGATCAGGTTATACTTGCATCTTCAACGGAGGAGTTGCAGGAGATGGTAACAATCATGCATCGTGCGTTAGAAAGGAAAGGAATGAAAGTGAATGTAAGTAAAACGAAAGTTATGGTTTTTGAAAAGGAGGAATGCGTTACGGCTTGTAATGTTTTGATCGATGGACAGCGAGTGGAACAAGTGAATGAGTTTGTTTACTTAGGTACGTTGTTTACAAGAGATGGTAAGAATGAAGCAGATATTGAAAGGAGAGTTAATGCAGGTAATTGTGTGAATGGAGCTCTGAAGGCGTTTATGAACAGTCAAAACGTGTCCAAAAAGGCACGTTTGGCTGTACATAGAGGTGTGTTAGTGCCTACCCTTATGTATGGAAGTGAAAGTTGGTTATGGCAGAAGAGATTTGAAAGTAGAATAAATGCTGTAGAAATGAGAGCACTGAGAAGTATGTGTGGTGTGTCTTTGACCGACAGAGTAAAGAATTGTGTGATACGAGAGTGGTGTGGGGTAAAAGAAGATGTAGTGACAAGCATTGAGAAAGGCATGTTAAGATGGTTTGGGCACATGGAGAGGATGGATGACGATAGACTGACAAAGAAGATATATCAGGCTAGTGTGAATGGGACAGGACAAAGGGGAAGACCTAGGAGAACGTTCTCTGACCAGATTGGAGACATCCTGAAAAAAGGACAAGTCAGAAGTACCCTTAACAGAAGAGCATGCATGAGAAACTTGATGGGAGTGAGTGAAGCAAGTGAGGTATGTCAGGATCGTTGCAAATGGCGTTCCGTAGTCTCTGCCTACCCCTCCGGGAAACAGGCGTGAGTCTATGTATGTATGTATGTATGTAGAGCCTCGTACATGGTGAATTAAAACCTACAGTTGTTCTTTTCAGTGGTGGACAGAGTGGTCAAGTGGTGTGATAGAAGCACGTGGTATTCTAGAGGGAACACGCAATTTAAAAAGTGCCAGTAGCTTTGGAGATTCAATTTTGTGTGTGAAGATTTTGCTCGCTCGAAAATGGCGTCAATAAGCTGTCTGCGATAAGCTAAGGATTTTATACCAAAATGTTCCAATCTTCTCTTGTAGGAATTCAGTTTCTTCGTCAGGCTATTTGAGAATGCTAAATGCCAAAGCAGACGTTTTTGAACTCGCTCAAGACGCAGTGAGTGTGTCGCATAGTGGGGTCGCCACACCACACTACAGTATTCTATTCTGTGCTGCGAACGAGGCTGTTTTAGAGTACTATATGGGAATTTTAACATATTTTATATACTTCTTACAATGATCTATGTCTAAAATGCTAATACAAACCCTACATTGATGAGCACAAGAACACATTTACTAACACTACTATAAAAGCAGCAAATATACAAAAACACTTGTACTCTCTTCGACGAGAATCATCATAGGTAATAATATTGTGACTCAATCACAGTCTCGAGAAAAAACTACTTGATTAAGGAAAAACCAACCGCACTTAACAAACAAACAACAATGCCAAAACACTTCCTTTATAACATACTAAGTATTTCATTGCATACTTTCCACAGTGTGCATTAGTAGCGCTCGTAGCGAGACTTGGCTTGCCGTTCGTAACAGATCGGCAAAGTTAAGCAACGCTTGCACAGGTTACCACTTGGATGGGTGACCGTGTGTGGCATTTACATCTGAGCGCTACCGTGCTTCGGAGGGCACGTAAAGCTGTCGGTCCCGGTTCTTGTCCAAGGATAAGGATCGTTAGGCCATGTCGGAGGCCTTCGGGCGGTCTGAAAACTCCGACACCAGAGTTGGCCACACGCTCACACGAAAAACAAAAAAACAAACAAACAGTGTGCATTAAATATCAAGTGCTGTATACGAGTCAGGCCAAGCTGAAGCAAATACAAAGAGCCAATTTAGCTGTTTGAAAGGTTTATAAGTAGGAAATATGCATTAACAAATGCTTTGCAGTAAGCTAATATAAGTAAAATTTTACTGTTAGGAATAGAGTGGTAGATCGGTGCAAAGAAAAGTGCATCTTTATTATTGAACTAGAGGATGCTCGCAGCTTCACCAGCACATATTTTCTCGATCCCGTGGGAATTTCGGGTTATCCCTTCTTAGTGCATACCTAGGGTAGGTGTGCTAAAAGGTGAGTGAGCGTGTGTTCAAACATCAATATGAACCTTAACGTATAGAGTTACATTCTATTGTAGCCAGATGTCCCCTATTTCGATATGAGATTCACGGAATGGATACTCCTTTATGTCATTAAAACGATTATGGATATTTACGTATGCATAATCAATAAGTTGGCGCGGCGGCCTATTTACAGGGAACAGGCAGGAGTGGTAGAAGGTAGAGCCTGATAAAAATAGCACTTGACATCTTATCATCGCTACTAATAACATTTGTCATTCCTAGGCGCTTTCTTTTTGGATCTCAAAATTATTTTTCAAAACGAAGTTGTCTTTGTATCCCTTCTTTTGTCTTTTTTTTAAAAAGACAACTCCCGCACTAGGAAGGAATTCCTGTGTCACGAGGGACTTTACAAACATTCAATCAACAGACACAAAGAACAACCAGACTCGAGAAAACAATTTGTGAATCATACAGAGTGTTGTCTCGTGTGAGAATCAAACCCACGACAAGCGGCGCGGTACCAGGCGGCGAAGAGACCGCTTAAACCACTACGCCAACCCTTGATTAATTGTGTATATAGTCTCCCGTAACATGATTTACTCCCACGACGGCAGTTGTCTTTTAAATAATATGGGACAACAAAATACATGGCCGTTGCGTAATAATATTGTTTATAAAGTCTCCCGTAACATGATTTACTCTTCTGCGGCAGTTGTCTGATCTTTTCCTCTTTAAGTATCAGGAATAATTATCTAGGAAGTACTTTGAGGCTTCCATATCGCCCTCTCTCATCACACAATCTGCGTGAGCCCCAAACTACCGGTTTCCCATACCTGTTATGGTTTTTATGCGTAATATCAAGCACCATTGTTCGCAACAAAAATAAATTATGTTGCCATAATAATATAAATTTAAATTTGCCGTGTCACGAAATTATATACCGGAAACAACGGCGAAAATGTGATATTAAGGGAAATGCGAGTACGAATTTAATAAGAAATTATGATTTTAATGTAAAGATACATGATGTATATCGGAAGTTGTAATCTTATTTTACATAAACAATAAAAAATATATCTTAGTATCAAATAAAAGCAATGTGAAGACTAGTTCTTACTATTCTCAAAATATTTGCCATTGAAGAAAATAAACATCAATTGATTTAATCACGGCAAGGCAAACGAATCAAATGTAGAAATACTCTAAAATTTCCTCAATTTAATGCTGTTAATTAAGTCGTTCGCCTCCGTATTAAAGGACTTGGAGACTAATGAAAGCTATCAGCACAATTGCGACATTAGAATCATCAGGTAAGAAGCTAAGGTCTATATCACAGCCCAGCACAGGTGGATATTACATCACCCAAATCAAGTGGAAAATTGCATGGTTACATCACATACATGGGCTATGACGTATTTATTTTTGTTTCCAAATTCAGTATGTACATTCATTTAACAAGCTTCATTATACGCAAATCAAACTGAATCTTTCACTTAAAAAAAATCGATACAAGAGAAAAACTAGCTAATTTCAATTCAGTATGTACATTCATTTAACAAGCTTCATTATACGCAAATCAAACTGAATCTTTCACTTAAAAAAATTCGATACAAGAGAAAAACTAGCTAATTTCAATTCAGTATGTACATTCATTTAACAAGCTTCATTATACGCAAATCAAACTGAATCTTTCACTTAAAAAAATTCGATACAAGAGAAAAACTAGCTAATTTCAATTCAGTATGTACATTCATTTAACAAGCTTCATTATACGCAAATCAAACTGAATCTTTCACTTAAAAAAAATCGATACAAGAGAAAAACTAGCTAATTTCAATTCAGTATGTACATTCATTTAACAAGCTTCATTATACGCAAATCAAACTGAATCTTTCACTTAAAAAAATTCGATACAAGAGAAAAGCTAGCTAATTTCAATCAATGTTTCTAAAAATAATGGGCCGTTACGCTTTTAATGCAAAAAATACCTAGGTTTAATTGAGTATACCAAATGTTTATCAATGCGACCGTTTTTGAGGACACATAGATGTTTTTTACTCATTCACGCAAGACTGCTGAACAAAAATTGCTGAATTTTGATTAAAGTGATAAAACTTATACATCAGAACATCAAATATTCTATTCGACTTTAATAACAAAGAAGAAGAAATCGAATGGTTTTTTCTGATGTATTTAAAACTATTTAATTCCGATAAACAAACCTCACATAGAGGAAGCTGAGGCAAAAGCTAGTATGACAATATATTTTTCCTAATTGAGTTTCTTAATACTTAAAACGAATTATCTTGTAACTGCTTAATATTTGAATTAGGTATTCCCATTCTGGCTTTGTCCTCTCATAACGTTTGAGAAACTAAGGCCTAAAGGATGATTCAGTCTAGAACGAAGGCGAAACATGAAACCTAGGTCAAGCTTTGTATTCACGGTCCACCGATCTCAAATATACTCGTTTTTGGCTCGACACGGATTGGGAACCAAACGATCTGTTATATTCATAAAGAGCTCTTACAATAAAAGCCGGCGGCTATTGCATTTCCTGTGATTAAAGAAAAATGTACCAAATTATACGAGAGAAGAAATAATATGCAGTCATATCGTGAAAAGATACGCTTGGTATACAATTGAAAGCTTATTATGGAACTATTCATTAGTCTTTATTCAATGTGAAAAAGGTTATATTTATTACTTTCGTTATTATGGAATAAAAAGAAAACTATATCGGTAGTAAAATAAATAAGACAAGAATATCTGTATAATTACAATCAGTAATTTCATCACTAGATTTTATAAATTATACATCAATGATGTTACAAAAGTAAAAAGAAGTAGATATGTTATAGGCGCACCAAAAGCAGGACGCTAAACATAAGCCAGTTGGCAAGTCTGACATATGTGTGTGTGAAGTCACGAGCCGGCGTCAAAGTGAAACTGACTCTGTCTCCAATGAACTATTAGTCCAGTCAAAATAGACATAATTCGCATAGAGCTGAAAATTGGCAGAGACGTTAAATATATCATTATTAATAAAACAATGTGAGCGTAATATTACACCTCTGCCTACCCCTTCGGGGATACAGGCATGAGTCTATAAAAAAGAAATGTAAAAAATCACCATAAATTCTAACTACTTCTGCATTTTTTTTTATCCAACGTCAAACAAACAAAATTTAGGTTTGTTAATTATCACTTGCCCCGTTACAAGTGTTGAACAATAAAACAGTACAGTTGTCTTGTCTGCTTCAAACATCTGCTTCCGCCTTTCTAATTTTGAAGCAAATACAACGGATGAAATATTTATGATGTTCATGAAGAGACAATTGATGCATCCCTTTTCTTAGAACAGAGGACAGAAATTCTACAAAAGGAAGAAAATGAAAATATTAATATATTTAAATGAAAATATTTTTATAATTTATAAGTCACTATTTATGGCTCTCGTAAATATTTTAAGGCCTCATCATCAAAACAACCTACAACAAATACACATAATAAACATAGGGGCAGTAGTAACTAGTTTTACTTGATAAATTTCAGAGCTAGCTTGGAGACAGTAATTTACTTAGAAGCCTCAGTAGATTCCGATCACCTGATATAGATATTATAGACCCATCACACTTGTATAGGAATTTCTGTTTACCAATCTGTCAATGAAAAATAGTCTATTGACTGATTTATTTGACAGTGCCATATTATTGATGTCTTAAGAAGCGATAGATGGAGAGCTAACTTTAAAGGCTTATTGATATGTTTCATTGACTGCAATGTGGTTAAATACTTGCCTTATTACTGGCAGAGTACGGGATATAGTTAGATCAATTTTCGTCTGGAATCGTTGCGTGAGCTGAGTTTTGATATATTATTATATAGTACCTACTCTGAGACGAAGCAATTTATCCCAGTGCCAAAATTGACTCTAAAAATAAGAAAAAAAAATGATTGCATGTTAAATATTAAAAAGCAAAGCTATAACATTTTTTTTCTAATATCTATCACTCGACAAACAATAAATCACATACTTAGTTCTATTATTCATCGAAATCATTGATTTCGAACTTAAGCGTAGTACATTTTATTAAGCGATACTCAGCCCAATCAGTCTCCAGAGAGGCACTTATTCACTTCAGATACTTCTTGAAGTCACGAACGATTCAATACGTAAGTAAGCTATTAAGTAAACGATGTAAGGAGCTACGTGACGAGGCACTATAGTACTCACAACTCAATCAAGTCTGTCAATCATCTCGACTGATTAGGTGTCTAGTCAATGAGTAGGGGATTTTAGATAGCTAGAAAACATTTCAGTGTTGAGATCAATGGCATCTTGCTCTACATTTTTTAGGGACTGAGGTTTCTGTAAGGATAAGTTTGTAAGTAATTCATAGAATCCTATGGTTTTTAATCATACTGTAGAAATCGCAAAATATGCTTCGCAAAATAAATTTTGTTTCTCATTTCGAAAATACATACAAAATTTAGTGAATAATGTAGATAATGATTGCAAATTATATTATATTTCATTGGAGTAACAATACTGTAAAGAGAGATGGTTACTTCGACTTTGTCAGACATAATATGTCTGACAAAGTCGAAGTCAAGATAATCGATTTTATTACAAAAATTTTCAATAACTTGGCCCAAATACTAGAACTCAGTGTTTTCTTATTTCTACCTAAAGGAAAATGGTTTCCAACGAGGGTAGAAAAAATTGGAGCAAGAGTTACTACCATGTTTTCGCACTGGCAACACCAACTGTTTTAATAACGTTCCATTATGCGAGTTCGGCGACACTTTCGATTCCACATCAGACCACTTCCACCCGTTATAACTTTTATAAATGATTTTTGCGTTTGATTTACTTACTCCAAAATATTTTTGAACAAATTTTATTTCGTTCTGCTTATTTATACGTTGGTTAGCAAAATACTTTTGACAGAAATATTTTTCGAATTTTTCGATCCAATTTGATAACGTAAAAAATTTAATTTCGTCATGACCTTTAAGTTGACTTGAAAACGTCTGCTAATATTTAAGATAAGAGAGCGACAAATCTAGCCAAAATATACGCTGTACATCGTTATTAAACTTTCACTTGAGATGTAGTCATACAAACTCTATGGAAAGCATAGATATTATTGCTGGCAAAAAAATAATAGTAATATTTGGTTAGGTTAGACAATCTCAAAAAGTAAGAGTAAGTAAAAAAAAAAATCTATTGAACCTAGGAAAAGAATTTTAACTAAAAAAGTGAGCAGTGTTTAACCGAAAATTGCTTGCCGCCCAATTTAATTAATTCCTTAATTTGCAGATCCGTTTTAGTGTATTTATAAAAAAAATACTATAGACTAAGTAAATTTTTAATTAAAGAACATATGAACACAGAGAGCTCGCAGCAGAATCTGGAACGAAAACAAATAGAACATGAAAGAATTGTCAGTATCCTCATTTTTTGAGGCTCTTCATAAAGTACGTATTTCCATTAATTGTACATTTCTTTTGGACGCCGAATTACGTGTATTTGGAATGTCGTATGGCACTTGATTAGCAAGAAGGAGTTGTGTGAACTTTTCTAGGTAATATCATTTTGTATTCTCTATTTACCAGGCACGAAATGCACGGTGACGAAAATTAAAGCGATCGCGTTAAAGATATAACGATATCTTGCATATAGCCTTCCTCGATAAATGGGCTATTCAACACAAAAATATTCATTAAAATAGAATCTACACAGCTATCATCTGATTATCTGAGTGTAGTCAACATATTATTTTGTAAATTTGAAGATATTGGAAAGGAAGCATCATAGAGGCAGTATAAATTATTACGAGTATTTTTGGTATATACAGTATAGTATATATAAGTATATTAATTACGAATAATGCCAATTTTTATATGCAGTAAAATAACCAAGTTTTACAATACACGACAGTTACATATTACTAATTGCATCGCAAACGGACGATACATTACCCGCTTTTGACTTTTTTGAATAATGTTTTGCACTCTAATACACATGTCATTGTGAAAATGAAAATATAAGTTCATAAAAAAATGTAATCAGCATTACTTCGATTTTCTTCTTGCTTGCTTATTATTTACGTAAATATTAATGTTGGGCGTAGAAAATAACATTTATAATTACAATCTTCACTACTTTTTATTTTTATTTTTTTACAAACTCAAGCCTGTATCCCCGACGGGGTAGGCAGAGGTGTAATATTAAACCAACATTTCGCCATGAATTTTTGGTCCCACGTAATAGGGGGCGAGCCTATTGCCATTACCGGGCACAACACCAGACTCCGTGCTGCTACTGAGAATTCTGAGAAACCCAGTAACACTTTTGCCGGGCACGGGAATCGAACCTGGGACCTCCGATCAGCAGTCGCATACGCTATCCACTGGACCACGGAGGCATCTTCAATATAGAAATAATTCATTCAGACTTAGGTTAGGTTAGGTTAGTAAGCAGACCTCGGGCGTGTAGATGCAACTGGGATAACGCTAGGACGACGATGATGCTAAGCTTCATATTAACTGTACGATACAAAGTAGGTATTTATTTTTATCTCGTGGTAGCACCAGCTTTGTGCTCTTTCCCCACAACTAGAGACTTTATGTCGATGATTGTGGTTTGTTAGGTTGGCCTTAAAGCGTTTGAATCTACTTACTAAACCGACCATATTTCGACTCTCTTTAGACGTGGGGTCAGGCTAATAAATCACATTTGTAAGGAATAGCATACCCGATACCACGGATTATTGCATTGACTTACCAGATTATTTAGAAAATGTGTTCCATGATACGTAGGATATTTTAATCTATCCTAGTTATTAGCTATTACATTATAATCTATTATTCTACTTCTCTTCTTGCAATTCTGAACGACTGATTCGAAGAGATAAAAAAGGAACTTCTAATTTTTCTTTAGTATTACGGTAAGTGATGAAATGAAAATGAATGCAAAGAGAATTTCATTTTATTCCTCAAAACTATTGCCGAAGTAATCCAAATCCATATTTTACAAAGAGATGATGGCTACAAGTTTTGAAGCGATAATACAACGAGAACTGAAAGTAAAATAGACTTTGATTAATAACACAACACTTGGGTGAACTCGATAATCTCAATTGAAAACATGTTCATTCCTCGTTGTTATTTATTTTACAATGAACGCCGCAAATACGGTCTAATTATTTTTGTATTGGCACTTTGTTATATAAGGATGTTACTATTTATTTCTCGAACATAAAATTCAGATTATATAAAAACAGTTCAAAGTAACCAACATAATATGATTGTTTATTACTTACTGGTGATAAAAAAATCAAGGTCATAATATCGGAGGGGAAGTTCCTGTGATGAGCATTTCGAAATAATCAAATCAAATTATTAACATACAAATATTATTAAACAAATTAATTCTTATTTTATTATTGAAATGCCTAATTAAAGAGGCACTATCATACTTCGTTCATAAAATTGATGTGAAGTCAAATTCAAATACATGTAATATAATCATTATTATAATAGTTCATTTCTATAAGCCTTTTTAAGACGAGTATGTCTAAAATATGACTTATGTACCTAGAATATGTACACATTTGATGTCAAATTCAATAGATCATGTACTTACCTACAAAATTAAATAACATTTAATATTATTAAAATTAAATTAGTCTGAAATATAATCGATAATACAATAAAACATTCATAGTCATAGACTGAACATAAGACAAAAAAGAAATGAATAGCAAACATGTTCGCATTTAATAAAGGACAAAAAGGAATGGAAACAACATTTTCTTTCTAACGATTATGCAGGCACGAATTTCCGTGCTGATGTTTTTTTTTAATCTGCCATTCTGATTCTTATCTGTTTACTGAAATGAAACCATCACAAAGATTAATGCCAAATCCCTGAGGAATTTACGGAAATACGTTTATACAATATTCTTTAATCGTAAACAGAAAAATGCTTAATATAAGAGTAAATACGTCGTTTAAAAATAAAGTTATGTTAGGTTTCCGAACCATTTGGGTATTAGATGCTGGGTGATGTGATGTGAAAAGAAGAAAGCAATCAGGTATTTCAGTTTGGAAGGAAGTCCTGACAAACGATCGATTTGAAGACATTAAAAGGACACTAATAACAATAAGTCAGAAGTTCACAGATTCTAAAATTGCAGCTTATTGAAAAATGCCGCTAACCCTGCAGATGCCAAAAGAAAAGATTCAGAATAGTGTGACGTCGTGTTAACTTTGTGTGATCCACAAATAATTCTATTGTTGTTTCGAGTCCGGCTATTTTTTGTGTCCGTTGATCGAATGTATGTAAAGACTCACGCGACAAAAGCTTCATTACTACTGCGCAACTTACCATTTTTTAAATGCTGAAAAGTATTACAGTCCTTACATTGTCCGACCGGCGGCACATACTTATAACTACTTTTAAAAGCACGAAGTGGGTTCATGTACACTTCACAAACTTTTATAAAGTTTATAAATTGAAACGAAACAGTTCCTAAGTTTCTGAACTGCGGGGTCAAACATGATAACATAAATTGCTGTTGTAGTGCCCAAGCTTATACTACTGGACCGTAATTATTTCTCACTAATATAATAAAGTATGAAGTAATACTAAGTCGGGTGTTAGCACACAGCAAGTTTCAAAACAATAGTTTCAGTTTGAGGTGTCTACGCAAATATTGAGGAGTAAATATCATTCGTCAATACTGTGTCTTGACTCGTCATTCGTAATAGATTGGCAAGGTTAAGTAACGTGTACATAGGTTAACACTTGGATGGGTGACCGATACTTGTGACATTTATCTACATCACAGCGCTACTGCACTTTGGAGGGTATGTAAATCCGGCACAACCAGTTCTTGTTTGAGGACAAGAATAGTATGGCTTGTCGGATTCAGGCGGTCTATAAATCCATTACCAGAAATACACTCACCCAAAAACGAAAATGCCTTGAGGTTTGAAATCGTAAAGCCGTCGTCGTGTTTATCCGGGTATCATTAAATTTCGACTGTCAAACAAGAGATCGATAAGTCTGATATCCTGATATTGGTGTAAAACATTGAAAGTCCTCTTGAAAGTATCTGACGATAGTCTCTCTGTAGAATTTGTTCACCCTTCTGGGTGAACATATTTTTTGTCACGTTTCATTAAAGTAGAAAGCGAACCCTTGAATGAAAATTTATTTTTACACCTAATAAACAAAACGTTGTTAGTTAGTTAGTTGTCTTACTGTTTTAACCTCTACTCTGGCAATGCCACTTGTTTTCTAAGTCATGGTAAATAAGCTTTCTTGCAATAAAACTTATTACCTACAAATGTTTACTTTGGCTCGTAGTTCGTTATTGTTTCGTTTGGAGCTGTAACTATCATAATATGGCAATTAAGCTTTTTGAAAGAAAAACAACAACACATTTATGGCAGTCATGATTTGGCCTGTCACGGATTTTTTCTTTAGAAGTAAGAAATATTTTTCGGTATAAATATAAAATGTTTTCTGTGTTATTTTATTTATTTTTAGTTTTTATAGTTTAGGCAGCGACAGCCTAGTGGAGATATCAGAGCTAGGAGGATAACTGCCATGCAGAGGGTATCGGGTTTGAATCCACGGCGCGCACCACTGAGTTTTCGAAGTTAAGTCCGTATTTAATTGTTAATTATCGGACACGGCTGTCATGAAGATCTTTGACAGTCGTTACAGTCAGTACCTCTGAGTGAACTGACACTACTCTAAAAGAGCTTACTATTGTTAATAAAAGAGATACCTCTACTAAAAAGCAGAACTACTTTGTGTAACTAATGTACAACAATCTTTATAACTTACTTATACGAAAAAAGTGTGTGTAGGTTGGTAATGAGCGCTTAGGAAGAAGTTCATGTTTTCGCTCAATTCATTCACTTATACATTAAATTTACTACAGGTATAATATTATTCATATTTGATATTAAGTACATTATTACATGTGAATTATTTAAATCAGGCCTCTTGTGCGCGTATTAAATATTCAATAATCTCGAAAATAATTATTTGTAGTGGAATTGAGTAGTGAGCGATCTACCAATACTCACTCGTTGAAAACTATAATTAAATATAATAATAATATAATAATATATAATAATTTATTTATCAGAAAATACAAAGGTACAAAATATACTCATACATAATTAAACTTAAGGCTACAGTTTTCTTATTGATTGGGAAGAACACCAGTCTCCTGTACTAGTTAGAAAACTGTATCACAGGAGATTGGGTCTCTCTTTCAAAATTACTTGTAGGTAGGTATATTAAAGAGATACAATATTAGTACAGTATTCAAAAGTAAACAATATCATTAAATTAAGGTAAGATATTAGGCTTAGTTTCTAATTTATAAATAAACAATAAAAATTGATCATTATTTTCGCTTGTTAATCATTTTATGAAAGAAGCAAGAGCATCACAATTATGTATAAAACAGTGGGTCAGCGAAATTGTTAATAGTGTAAATGTTACTGCATTAAGCAATATCATTATTAATTACGTTTATAAATCTATGTATGTATTCTATAAAACTAAATTTATTCACAATATTACAATGTTAGTAGGTCACTATGCTAATGGAATGTTGTTAAGTACATAAAATAACTACCTATTATGATTGAACAGAAAGATGAATATTACAAGTACCTAAATTAATTACGTAGGATGATTAAATCACATCTATGTCTTACACTAAATTAACTATGTAACAGGCTTACTTAAGGAATAAGGCATTTCCGTTATCAACAGTATGATGATCAATGGGATATTTATATACTTAATAAGGTTATAAAGCTATGTTGCGGCGCTCCTAGGCGCCTTCATAGTCTATTGTATTAATATACCTGATTTCGGCAGCCTTTCTAGCCGGGCAGTCGACGTCACCCGTAGAGTGATTGCTCGGTTTTTTGAAGCGCAGACAAGTCGCACATTTAGGCGCTTGCGTTTTTTTATTGCAGTTCTGGATCGTATGTCCTTCTTCACCACAATGCCCGCACGTAGAGGTCGTATTCTTGCAAGTCTTAGCCGCATGGCCGTACTGCTGACATTTATAGCACCTGGTCACAAGTGTGAAGTCCCTTACCGGACAGGAGGTCCAGTTGATGAATATTCTGTTCTGTGTGATCAGGGCTTTACGGATTACGGCTGTTACTTCTAATATAAGATTGCAGAATTCAGAGTCTCTCTTGCCAGATTTGTGACTCAGTTTTATTGCAGACAAAAATGTATCTAGGTTCATACCTGGTAATTTATCAGCGATGTTCTGCTCAAAAATACATTTGTAGACCTCATTTTCGCGCATTGTTGTCGGGACTCCTATTATAATAATGCGTGGTTTGCGCTTATATGGTTCATCAATCTTTAGACCTGATGCAGCTAGTTGTACAGATTGCTTCAATTTTTCAATGTCTGTTTTCGTTTCTGTGCTAATTATTACTCCTCCATTCCTGGTCTTTCGTACTCCACGAACTTGCAGTTTCATTTCTTCGGGCTTTATGATTTTCTGAACCATACTTTTCGTGTCCTCGCTTGTTTTGGAAGAATCGCCAGGGTAAATAGCTACCGAGCTCAGATTATTTGGTCGAATGTAGTTGTTGGCCCCCTGTTTCACCATATCCGCAAACGAAGTACTAGCTGGAGCCTGTTTGGCTTTCGATTCCTGGATGGTCTGTTTGATCTGGGCTAGCTCCTCCATAAGGTCTTGCTTTTCCGTCAGAGCTGTAAGGGCTTGGTGGTTTTGTAAGGCTTTTAGCTTCAACGACTGATACTGAATGATCATTCGGGACACACCCTGTGCAATATTACGGCAGTTGGTATTGATCTTCAACTTTTGCTCGGTGTTCAGCTTACCTTCAGAGGCAATAGCACAAACATCATTCAAACTCTGTTCAATAGTTCCCAACCAGTTCTGTAACTCCGGTGTTGAGATAATTTCTCTTTTCTCTTCATACTCTTGTCCCTGTTTTTGAGAGGTCTTCGGTGTTGGTGTCGGTGGTGGAGAGCGGAGTGTTCTATCACTCCTAGTAAAGGGACTATCCATATTGACGTAGTTAGGTACTTCTATTCTATTTGTAATTTCATTATGTAAACACACTGATTTACTTGTAATGACAATGCTTCCACATCAAAAACACAATCTAGGTCAACGTTAATTAATATTATTTTTATTGAGCACGTCTGTACACAACGGCAACGTAATGTAGAATCAAATCAAAAAATATTATTAGTATCTGGTTATTATCGCGACCAATGTAAACCGATCGAACCGTCGGGTAATACAAACAGAGGGCGTTGTTTTGTAAATCGTCACGTTATAAATGGTAGGTATTTTACTAAACCGAAAAAATAACATGAAAAAGATTGAAATAAATAAAAAAAATACGAATTACAGCTGCGGTTTCGTGATACCTAACCACAAGTGGTGTCAGAAAACGTATGAAACAGTTTCTTTATAATTTTTAAAAGGAACTTGTCAACATTACTAGTTAGCTGGCAACTGACAGCACCAATTAAAACATGCAAATCTTTGATTAACTTAATTAATGTATCATCACTTTCACCTTGATTATGAGAGATCATTGATATCACCGTAATTTTCATTCTCACTGAAACGTAAGTAGTCTGTAAGAGACAAACGCTAGAGAAATAATATACGCGTTGAGGAACATTAAGTTGTTAATGAAATTGATATCTACTTCGCAGAACTTCTGAATAAGATAGTTGCCAGAGATTGAATATCTTGTGTTAATATATCTTTGATCTAGACCTGTTATTGTTATTACTATGTTAATTGGTGTGTTTTATCGTTAGCAGGCACTATTGATTCGTGTTTAGTTACAGAATATTGGACTTGGAGATCCAAGATTGTGTCAACCGGGATAACGATGATAACGTAATGACTTTTTAAGTAAAACCAAAAAATCTAATTCAACGCCAGTGAAAAATATTATCAATTAATTTCATGAATCCCTAAAATCTAAAAGACTGTCTTATATGATTCATAATATTGCGTGTTTTAAATCGTGCAGTAAGCAGATCAGTGATAGGACAGTTGGTAGATTTGATCGAGTTGCTACTTGTTTCTATTACACGCGAACGATTTCCATACATTTTTAAAAATTGGATAGGATCGCACCATTGACTTGCGTATTCAATTGATGATTGTTGTTTGCCACGTGCCTCGGTGAGAACGTTACGTTTTCTGACTCCGAATTACATGAAAATCACTGAAAATAGTCACGAAAATAGTTACAGTTACCGCGATTGTAATTTTGGGTAGCATTGATTGGCTACGGCTTTGTAGATATCTAAATTTCTGATAAATCGTGTTATGACGGAACCCAAACGATGGTACAAGCTTGAATGCTTGGTTTACTACACTGAGATAAAGATAAAGAAATCGTATCGTTAACTATCTACCTTAGCAAAATATAGCGTTGAGTCAGATAAATGTCAAGTCGTTTACATAAATTAAATAGGTATGTTGCCATAGTACGTATCATTCATCATAAGATTAAAAGCGAATCTTATCTCATTTGAGGTTCATTCACAAGATTGGCAAAGCAATACACTCCGAAACTTAGACACTCTATAATCTGTCTGAAATATCATACATACCTACATAAAAATTTAGCCTGAAATATCATTTTACAGGTTTTCGCATTTCATTGCCATATTACATTTTCATTATTCAGAGTACCATAATTTGAAAATAATCAGCAAAACGAAATTAAATAGACATGTACCTCACTCCACATGAAATAGGGACATTTCTTTTATAACTTTTGTGAAAACAATTAGAACAAAATTAAATACATTCATGGCTTTAACTCGTATGACAAAAATTTAAAGAGTAAAAAATTCTACGGTCCGGTAAAACTTCAATGTTAATATCAACTGTGTAAAACTTTTAAATAAAATTAATTACGCACTTTGTTGTATGGTATGAGTATGAAATTGAAACCCGAAATAGGTTTAATCCTAATTAAGCAAACCTTCATACCTTCATAAAATTTTAGCAATATAAAATGGGAAAATAAAGGGCTTTAACTGGATTTAATAATTACTTTAAGTAGGAGACAGGGACGAGAATATTCTATGATAGGGTAAGCAGCAATTATGTTTGGGTGTAGTATAGAACTAATACTATAGTGAGAAAAGTTTTGATAAACTGAAGATTGTTTGAACGTAGCTTGAAAACATTGCTGCTAAGCCAAATACCACTTTTCAGGTAACGCTGCAGTTTTGTTCTGAAACTCACCAGCCTGCTTCTTATAATCTTGAGTCTGAGTGTTTTATTTTTAACACGCTTTTATTAGGTTGTCGTGTATGTAAATAACTATGTAATGGAATCTAAGGTAACTAATTTAACTATCTTCCAAGGGTCGTAGCATAATAAAAATTGCCAGTTATATGTAGTTCTGGTGACAATACAATAATATGGTACTGTCAAACTGATCTGATGATGGTTCTTGTTTAACTTGTTCAAAAATCAAGTGAACAGATGTTACGGGAAGCTGGTTACACAGATTGGCGCTCTAACTGGAGTTGCCGGCGGAGTAGTAAGTGGCTCTACTTTAAACAGTCAGTTTTAAGTACCAGTTTGTCGAACTCAGACAAAACATGTGACATCAGCGAGGAAGATGACATTCACCGACATTTTTAACACCTCTTCTTTCAGGAAATTAAGTACATAAGGTTAATGCGTCAACAGTGGCAAAAATGTAGAGTTCTTGTTAGTGGACGAGATATCTTTGGTTCCCTTTGGCAACTCTTTGGCGGCATAAATGCTATACTCTTGTGCGAACTCATGCAGCTTCCGCCAGGAAGGTAGTATTATTATTTGATAACAATAAAGTCTTTCCTGTTCCAGCGCCCCACGCTTCTACAATCAAATATTATAATTGAAAGCACATAGTTTACACTTCAGCCCAGAAATAGAGGCAGCTTGAACGATCCATAATTTATTTTTTGTTTTTAATTTATTTTATACGTTTTAGTCTTTGATAACGAAATATTTTTAACATTTATACATTTATTTTAAGTAGGCAAATGAGCCCGGATCCTCTCCATCGCCGCCGGTGCGTCTGTATTACATGGGGTTTTATCTGTCAGCTTATAACAATCTAGATCTTTAATCAGGAGACCACTTAGTGATTTTACTCTACTCAGGGCCACATACCAGGCGTATCATCCAGCTGCAAAAGTACGGAACCCTAACTACACCACTGCGTGGTCTACAATATATAATTGGTTTGTTATAACCTTGAAACCTGATCGTGTTCAAAGTCCATTGCATGGCCTTTCTCACAAGTGCAAACATGACTATGATACGATATTTTATCATGGAATGCCAGTGCCTATCTCCAGGCTTCATCATCAGACCTTGAAACCTAATCGTGGCCAAAGTTCTTTACAAGACTTTTCTAAGAAATCCAAAACAGCTATGATACGATTTTCCGTCATGAAGTTCCAGTTCATGTCTTCCGGCTCCATCATCAGATCAGTTTGACAGTACCATATTATTGTATTGTCATCAGAACTACATACAACTGCCAATTCTAATTATGCTACGACCCTTGGAAGATGGTTAAATTAGTTACCTGAGATTCCATTACATAGTTACATACACGACGACCTAATAAAAGAGTGTTAAAAACATAGTTATTTTGAAATCACAGACAGACACTTCAATTGTATTTATAATATGTATAGATATGTGGCAGAAGTAAATACTCGGTATCACGAAAGCAGCGCCACCTACCTTTCTCACAAGTGCAAACACGACTATGATACGATATTCCATCATGGAATGCCAGTGCCTATCTTCCGGCTTCATCATCAGACCTTGCAACCTAATCGTTCAAAGTTCATTACAAGACTTTTCTAAGAAATCCAAAACAGCTATGATACGATTTTCCATCATGAAGTTCCAGTTCATGTCTTCCGGCTCCATCATCAGATCAGTTTGACAGTACCATATTATTGTCATCAGAACTACATACAACAGCCAATTTTATTATGCTACGACCCTTGGAAGATGGTTAAATTAGTTACCTTAGATTCCATTACATAGTTACATACACGACGACCTGATAAAAGCGTGTTAAAATATCGTCTAGTTGAACGGGTTTGGCGTATGTATTGACAGTATAACAAAGCTTTGAGAATGCATTTGAACTATATTCGCATTTCTAATTTAAAATGGCTCTCTATAACTGGAGTTTTGTAATAGAGATCGTGTTTATATCCATTTTTATGAACAAAAATTTTCCTACACAAATGTTGGTATGCCAATTTTAACTTTTGCGTACTCGAGTGTATTGAAATGAAATACTTTATCCTTACACTCTGCTAAAATATTTAAGGACACACTTTTGGGTGATTATATAATTTTAGAGATATCCTGAAAAATATGTATACATATGCATAACTTTTAAAAAACACCTTGGGATGTATGATGTAGAGTCATCCTTAAACAGATAGGTATACACACATAAAGTGTACATGAATCGTCCCAAATCTATGTGATAAAGAAGGCTTCCACTCAAATAGAAAGCTTACCCGCACAATGCAATTTATAAGCGATTTTCTGCTTTGTAAACACTAACATCCACTTACACTAAACGAAAATCCTGGAGTAAATAGATAAAAGGTCTCAAAGGATATTCAATACAGACAAAAGGAAACATCTTAGTGTGCTCAAAGTCTTGTATTTACATATCGTTAGTGCCAAATGACAAGGAACTAAGTAACATGAGCTCACATACGGTTTAACTTTTATGAACGTACTCGTATTAGAAAGCGGCAAAGTGTTGACTATAAAGTTGTTTCTACCAGATTTTCGGTAAGTGCGGTTCTTGGTTATAGGTTGTTATGTTTCGATACCTCATGACGTTTTAAGAATATTTAAATATATACATTTTCGCGAAGATTTGTTGCAGTGAGTTCTTTTATACGATTTTGTACTTTTCGTTTAAAAGACAACTCCCGCGCTAGGAGCAAATCTTGTATCACAGAAGATTTTACGAACATGGAACCAACAGACACAATGAACAATTTATGGATATATAGGTATGCTTTTGCTCTCTTCTCTATAGATGTCGTTACCGGCTGAAACATATGTGGCTTTCTTATTAAACTACCACTGCTTATATGTAATTTAAATATAATATTAAATTAAGAAATATTTATAGATATTTAATCAGCCTTTATTTCAGTTGAAGTTTTTAAAATTGACGTAAATTGGACTTTCTCTGAGCCTTACTGTATTTTGCTTTTACCAAACGCCCATCAACATGGAATTTCTATTTACCACACTTACAAGATTTTTTTAAATCTTCTTCTTCTTAAAGGGTTATAGAAAGAACCTCACCTACGTGCATATTATGTTTGCTTCACTAGATCGTCGGTGCTGATAGCAATTTCACAAATAGCGTATAGCGCAATATCTACTTATGCGAAGAATTTTATTCAAATACAGATTATTTTCTAAATGTGTGTAAAATACTTTTTCAAATGTATTTTACCTAAGACTTATGATTGTAGAGAATCGTGAAAAACAGAATTCTACCGAGTACAAATTAAGGTCTAAATTATTATCCTTGGTCAAAAGGTTAATTTATTAAATTCATTATTGCTAACCAGACCAAAATTTGGACATGCACAGAAGTTGAAAATAATCCAATCTACAACTATTGTACATGCTGATGTTCGTTTCGTAACAAGACTTGTGCGTTGCACAAAAATGGTCTGCATCAAACTTCACTCGAATAAAATATTTATGCGTTAATTAGTGAGATCTTATTTCGCTGGCCTCGAGCAATATAGCGGTAAACGCTGGTTACGCTATTTTTAATGTTATTTGATTTTTAGCTTCTCTGGGTATCAGTCTATCACTCTTATTTTACTCTATTTTTTAAATTAATATTTCTTTAGGATAAATGTCAATAACAGCTTTATTGCATGGAAAATTCTCTTACAACTAATAATGTATTATTGCATTACTCTATAAAACATAACACAAAAAACCGGTGAACATCTTTACACTACAGTTCTAAACAAAGAGTAACAGTAATAAATTTGTCGGTCTGTTACAATGGTTACATAAAAATATGATTCATTATTTAGTTTATTCTAAAATAGCGATTAGTGGATGATACAGCTAGGCTTTGGCTATAAAAAATCCCTGAAGAAGATGGTAATCGGATGGTACGCTCGAGTTCTAAAGCGGAAAATACGTCGTATTATATTCTTACAGCCCTAAATCTCAGTGGTCGGTGTGTTTATAAAGTCATTAATGATGTTGCAATAGAAACAATATCGTCTATAATTTGTATTATTTATTTTTTCAATTATTTCATCAAATCTTTATACCATTATAATTATTTTTAAGAGATTAAATTGGTTAAAAAAATTAGCTTTCATTTGACATTTTGAATGCCTGTTTTGGATCACTGTACGCTGCATGTTACACTACGGTGTAACAGGCGGATCGCTGACTATACCCCTACGGTGTAATAGGCAGATTGCTGACTACGCGACATCGTTAACTGCGTATTGCAACAGCACGAAGACACGAGGCGCCGATTCAGCATAGACGTCATTGTCCATAATTCTAATTAGATTTCGCAATCATTTCTGTTGTTAATGTTAATTAATTATAGGGATACCTATGGCACTTTTGGTTCTAACATTGACCAATAGACATCTCTTTTAGTATAGTAATAATTAGACTTAGAAAATGTCACTGTAATTCATTATTTTAATAAAATCTTATTTGGAAATCGGTTTTTTTGCAACCTCCGTCTGCAGTCGACGTAATTGGCGCAGTCGGTAGGATACTCGCGGCCCGGTTCGCGAATCTTAGGGACATCTCACATCGATATCCGCGTTCGCGTGTCGCCCGAGCGGCTTTCAAGCAGCGACCCGAGTATCCTGAATCTACGAACCAGCTACAGACGAGGTGTATCCAGACATCGATACCGCAGAGAGACCATTCTAAGATGCGTATGTGAGTACTCTAGAATAGTTCTTGAGTTGCTTTCCGTATTTTTACGTTTATCCTAAATTTTCCAAGATTTTCCATCCCAGGCAATCGCGGAATCCTAGGTTAAGAAATTCTAGATTAGATTAATTAGATTTAAATAGAGATATTAGTGATTCGGATTTATCTTTTTCTGACGAAATGTGGAGCCCCCCTTTATTATTAACTTTTTTTAAATTTAATTATTTATTTTGAAAGGTAATATACAACTACATATTCTGTGAAAAATTAAAGCGTCTACCTGTTACAATTAGTAATTTTGAGCAAAAAATACGCAAAAAAACACGTTTTTTGTATGGGACCCCCTCTTAATATTTTTTTTATTGTTGTTATAGCGGCAACCGAAATACATAATTTGTGAAAATTTCAGCTTTCTAGCTATCACGGTTTATGAGATACAGCCTGGTGACGAACAGACAGACAGACAGACACAGCGCAGGCTTAGTAATAGGGTCCCGTTTTTTACCTTTTAGGTACGGAACCCTAATATTCAGCTGCTTCATGGTTTACCTTTACATCTGGTCTGATTTGATCATTTATTGATACGATCTGTTGATCAGTATCGGAAGGTGTTGGAGTAAATTAACATTCACCAGCTTTTTTTAATTTTTCGGTTCTCATCTTTAGTGTAATTGGGAGATCTCTTCTTCACCTCTTCCATTATAAATATATATAAGAGATTTCCGTGTTAAATCAATCCAAATTATTTCGCTGTGGCCACCATGGAGGTGTAATTCTATATACCTCCATGGAGGCCAATATTTTGTATTAAAAAAAAAACAGAATTTTGCATAATATACACGTTCCGTTTTCACTATTCCGAATTGAACAAATTCAACTAACTGTTCGTTAAAAATTAAATAATAGGTAAAATAATTTTAAATACAGCTTTATTTCGACATTTTATTTGTTTCCGCATAAAAATAACTAACTGACAAGTGCGCTGGTTTGTAAAATGTTAACTAATACGAATTTATGGTTAGTACCGGTTTTTTAACTTGTATCGGAACGCACAAGTGTTGTTCGGGTTGTGTTAATAATAATAGTAGTATAAAATAAACTACTTTGAAAAAATCTCATTCTGACCTGTGAAACAGAAAAACCTAAGGTGACTTCAACTAGTTGAGAAATACTCAACTGAATAAAGCTCAAATTCTTAATTCAGAAACCGGCTGAAATTTACAAAATACTTATACGTAACATGAAAATCTGTCTGTCTGTTAGTTCAAGCTATACGTAAAATTTACTGACAGAATTTTCAACTGCTTTTCTCCAGTGGACTTACTTAACGTTTCATTTAGAAAGTTTCAGTGTACCGTAGGATACATCAAGCGGGTGGCGAGCAAAGCTACGGACGAAAGGTAATTATATTTTGCATTAACGATGCGATGCACGAAACTACTTATAAACTATATATCTATTAATATGTAAAAAATTGAAATAATAACAACCTTAATGAAGTCAAATTATTTATAGCTTATACCTACTTTGAAGATCAACAAAAACTTTAAAAATTTCTTCACCGTAGCAAATTACAGTAGAAAAAAACATAATGTCATAAGATTTTGCCTAATGATTGTCTTATTTGAAGAATATGCATGACAAAACGACACGTGACAGCTCATTAATGCGTTAGCCAATGACGATTTTACGATACACGATGAAAGGAAGCCATTCATTAATAAATATTACATAATTTTACAAAAATAAGAGCTGCAGCTGTTTCTTCACGTTTTTATGTTTGTGAAACATAAGGTGAATAATAAAGTAGATGCATATCATATTTGGCCGATTTCAAAAGGAAAAGATCTCGATTCTTTAATAGGTAGTATGTTTCTTTTTTATGTATGTTACACGATTACTCCGCTGATAATGAACGGATTTGGTTGCTATTTGGCATACACAAATAGTTTAATAACTAAATTACATGCATACCTACATATGCTACACATTGCTAGAAACAATATAATCTAATTAATAGATAATACTGACGAAGTTAGAAATATCTATTCCGAGTATAAACATTATAATAATAATATTTATTGCTTCAGTGTTTGACGGTACATAAGTTTTTTTGACAGAGGGATTATCTGTAGCGCAGATTCCGTCTATTTAACTAATTATTATTTAGATGACCTGTTTATATATGGGCTTAAACGTGGCGTTTATTATAAAATTGTAATCTCTATGTTGAACTAGTAATTGCTATACATTTCAATAAGGTCTATTATAAATAGTAATATTATAATTTATTTATATTGATTAGAACTTTGCCCTGTTGTTACATCCGCATTATTTTCTCGGCGGTACTTGTTCGATAATGTGGGTGGGTGGCAATTCATTGTCACTATTGCAATTAAGATAACACTGTATCTTAAAAAGATAAGACATTCATTTCAAATGAGTACGCAGTAAGCAGTACTCAATTAAAAAACTCAATTTCCTTTGTCATTGATTTTGCATAGAGTTTAGTTGTCTCCTCGTCAGTATCAGTGCCTCGCATATCTTGGGTTCATTTTTCATACGAGACAACGTATAAGATAGATTGTTGAGTGGTCCATGTCTGTGCGTTTCAAAAATTTGTAAAGTCATAAAATACTATATCGTGGGCTTAGTAATTTTTCATAGAGTTAGCACTTATAAACAACAATGAAACCATAAAACAAATCTAAAATTAAAAGCGATAAAAGGTACATATAATCCGCAACGGCTCCACTTACATCGAAACACAAACATTATAATAGTACTCATAACCCGTTAGGGCCATAATAAAACATCATAAAATATAAAACATTCCCCTTAATGAGCATGCGCAGAGATAAATCTTGGAACACAAACACATACTGGAATAACATCGAGTGAATTATTTCAGTAGCAACATAGAATTTTAATACTTAAATAGAAGAAGACAGTACGTATCATTTTTGTGACTCAGATTTCTGTATAATCAAAGCGGCTGCCATGAAAGATCATGAAGATAAGTTTGCTGTGATAACCTAGTCATACATATCTATCGTCAATTCAAACAAATCGCTTTCTCTAGTATGTGCAAACTGCTTTTAGAATATTCGATAAAACAACAATGTGATAACCCTTACTGGCATTCAATAATATACATCAATGTTCCCTTTAATTCTATCTATGACCTCTTTTAGAAACTGAATACCCTATAAAATATAATCCACACAAGTATACTCGTAAACCAAACTTTACATACATAGAGTGACCTTTTCTATCCACGATCGTGTTTGATTTCAGATTATGCTTATATGGACATGCTGCACTGAATTGTGGTTGGAAACAGTTGCAATTAATTTCGGAATATTTTTAGAACTGACCGAATTTCGAATATACTGAAACTGGTTACTTGTATTGGCGCAGCAAATGTGGAAGCGATACGAAATCGGTGTATTTGGGCTACTGAAATCGTGTTTCTATTAACCGCAATCCACAGTAATGTACTAAGAAATATATTTGCCTATTTTAGGCTAATTCTGGTTTTTAAAGTTTAAGAAAAAGGTGGAGCTTTATTCGTCATCTTTTCATCGAAGTCTTTTAGAGAATAGTTATAAAATTACTTAGTAGTAGGGGTAGGCAGAGGTTTACCTCTTTGGTAGTTGTAATATTACCTACAGGTAATATTACACCCAAATTTCGCCATGTTTTTTAGGTCCTACGTAATAGGGGGCGAGCCTATTGCCGTTACCGGGCACATCACCAGACTCCGTGCTGCTATTGAGAATTCGAAAAAACCCAGTACCACTTTTGCCCGATCAGAAGTCGCATACGCTATCAACTGGACCATGGAGGCAGTTAATAAACTCAAACTAAAATAAGTTTATCTCCATAAAAATATCGAAATTTTTTTGGACTCGTCAGGAAGTCATCTATACTAATATAATAAATAATAATAATAATTCATTTATTTCAAGCATAAACTCATAGAAGAAACACATTCATTAAAAGACTAAAATTTCAACTTTAAATTAAATTACAATACATATCTACATACAACATTAAATTAGGTATTCAATAATCATGTCAATATTCAACTTAATCATACAATAATAATAATTAAATAATTAAATAAATCAGTCAAGAGTAATAATACAATCAATACACATTCATACATAAAATCAAATTAACACATTATAACACACATTATATTTAAAATTTTATTTCGCGTCACGATGCACGGACAACCAGTATTTCAGAATGGGATTGTCCAAGCACCCAGCCAACGTGACAAGAATTGTGTTCTGTGATGAGCGTAACCGATCCCAGAATGATGCAATCCGTGTCCTCATAATGGCAAAAAAATCTGGGACTCCAGCCGAGGCGAACATGCCTGACGCACTGCAGTATCGCGGCAACTTCATTAGTATGCGGAAAGCATCGTTATACTGTACCCTAATCGTGCTGTACGCTTTCCTAGTATGGTTTGTCCACAGCTGACATGTATAAAAGTTTTGACAGTACGCTTTAAACAGCACAACTTTTACGTCATCACTGCACCGCGCAAATCTGCGCGTAAGCATGTTACACCTAACGGCTAGAGCCCTGCGCTCCCGTTCTATGTCATCATTATCTTTAAGCGTTTCAGTTAAAATATGACCCAGGTACTTGAACTCTCCCACTCTGGCAATGGGTGACCCATGTAACATTACGGGTGGAACTCTCACCGGACCCTTACGGTACTTAAAAACCAGTATCTTTGTTTTATCAACGTTATATATAAGGCCATGGTCTTTCGCATACCGCTCGCATATATTTAGTAGTCTCCGTATGCCCCTGATCGAGGGGCAAAGAAGAACCATGTCATCTGCGAAACTTAAGTTATTGACACATATGTCACCAATGTGACAGCCCACTCTAGTTCTTCTCAGTTCCTCGATCAAGTTATTGACATATAAGTTGAAAAGGTCCGGTGAGGTTACCCCACCTTGCCTCACACCACAGTCTAGACTATATTCATTAGACAGAGCATGTTTCCATCTGACAGTGTTAGTTTGGTTTCCGTACCAGTACCTCAACAGTTCCACAATCTTTCTTGGTGCACCAGACCCCAACACCTTCTCCCAGAGTAACTGGTAGTTCACCAGATCAAAAGCACTTTTGAGATCGAGGAAACAGGCGTATACTGACGTATGACGGTTAATATAGTAGTTAACGGTACTTTTTAAGGTAAAAAATTTGTATTTTAGTATGTTTGTTCCGAATAAACTAAAAAAGTACTGGACCGATTTGAAAAAATCTTGCACCATTATAATGCGACATTATCCCTGAGTAACATAGGCTATGTTTATTTCAAAAAAATATTAGGGATCCCTACAAAAACATCAATAATGTAAACCACGGCGTAAGAAAATTTTCCAGAAAATCTTTTTCATCGCGTGCGCTGCTAAAACTATTAATGATACGTAAAAATAATGTACTACATTATTAAAGTACCAATTATCACCTACAAAAAATTCCGCTATGATATAGGTCTATCGCCTAAGGAAAAGCCTGGGGCTTTTCCTTAGGATTCCTTTAACCATTTTTATCAATAAAAAAATGCAAAAATATAATTGGTTATATTCGAAGCTATTTTAAGCAATACAGTACTATTTCTTATTATAATTAAATTTGCTAGATATTTTGTGTATTTAATGTAGCCCTTCGTCAGGCGCCGCCATTTTGATCATTTACGCAGATCTGGCGCGCTCCCGCTCCGGGAGAGTTAATAAAATAGTAAATATGGCGGAAGCCATTTTGCAAACTATACCACCTCTGGCATAGCCTAGGAATGACAATTTAAACTAGTCTTCGATGTTTAGAAAAACTTAAATTTTACTGCTTTTCTGTATTACATGTGTAATAAAATAAAGCATTACAGATTTTTGATTAAGTACACTATCATATTGCATACGGTAAATATGTATAAAGTGTGAAATTAAAACAATATCGTAACGTAAATATAGGGTCATGGCATTTTTTCCATTTTTCGATACATAATCTACCATCATTCATAAATTATACTTTTTCTCGTTAATATTTGTGTTTTATTTACAAAACTATACCATAATTTAAAACATACAGTCATAAAATCACTTTACTCCATACATTTTTTTAGCAGTAGGAACATTAATATATGTAGGCCTTATCAGGCGCCGTCCCGCCGGTGTTATGAAGTGTCTCATGTTTCAAGATTTGTTCTGAGAGAGATGTGGCTCAAGTGGCTCATGTTTTTTGTTTATTCGTAAGTTCAGTTCATATAGTAAGCCTATAAAAAAAATTACATTCGTAAAGTAATAAATTTGGCAGCTTGAGACATAAACATAAACCTCTCGAAAAACGACTCTAAATAGGTACTCATAATTAATGACCTGTAAAACAATTTCAGATTATCTTTTTTTAATACTAATAACATTTTCTAAAACTAGATTTATTATACTAAAGTTACGTTACAAAATTAAAACGTGTTAGCAAACAAAAATAATTGAGAATTTATAAATAAAACGTGTGGGATTTGTCCCGGAGCGGGACAAATGCCAGACCGACATTTGTAACGCTCCGGGACATTCAGACATCATTTAAAGCAATATAGATGATTTTTAGTTATTTTTTATGTTATCTTATGTTAATTTTTAGTAATAATGGCAATATAAAATGCTCCGAAATAATCCACACTAATGTAGCAGTGAACAAAGTGTCTGTCTGGCATTTGTCCCGCTCCGGGAGGTCACAATGCCGGCAGTAATTTTATCACAAATTTCGCTAAATATTGATTTACTTGGATGAATCTAAAGTAAGAAATATGTTAACAGTTATACAATAATTAGATTTTCACAATCTTTTACACAAAAGTATTTTAAATAGCCAAAAAGAAATAGCTTTTTTGGCGGGACTAACACGATTGCAAAGCGGGAGTGGTTCACGAAATAAGCATTTTTTTGTTAAAAAGCCTTGAACCCACACAGAAAATTACTTATATGAAGTATATTACTTACCCACCCATCCTTTCCTAATGAAATTTTGGCCGAAACACAACAAAATATACTTAAAATTCATAAAATACGCGGACGTTCGTTGTAAACAAACACTAGCACACGGAACACTGCAGGAACAATAAACATTCATGGAATTATATGCCTTGTTGAGTTTCTGTTGGACTGTATTTATATCTTTTTTCGTCAGTATATGTTAAAGCAGTGCGAAATGCATATTAGGCGCCTAAATCCACGTTTTTAAAAACACTTAGCAAATCTCCCGGAGCGGGACGGTGCCACATGCGCCAAATAATTTGCTCTCCCGGAGCGGGAGTGTGCCAGATACTCGCTAATTTCAAAAATGGCGGATGCCAGATAATCTAATTGTCTATTTTTCCCGGAGCGGGAATACGCCACACGAAGGGATAAATAGAAATTGTCGTTTACAGTATATAATTTTATTGAATATAATATGTAATAATCGCACACCGATATCCCGCCGGGACGAGATTCGCTTGATGCGACGATCGATTATATAAAATTTATAATAATGAAATATATAATTTTATGTTCAAAAAGACTATTTCAATACCTGTAGGATTAAATTTTGTATTATTTAAATTAAACATGCCATACAAACGAAATAAAAATGTAGGCAATTGCCCTGGAAATTAATTACTTACGTATTCTCTAACTACATAAAACTAAAAGTATACCATTAATTCACATACAACATTTCGCAGTCCACTGCTGGACATGTGCATCACGGTAGCAGTGAGTCAATAGGAAGATTTGGCGTACCATAACCACGCTGGCCAGATGGATTGGAATGGCGTTTAATGTAGAGTTCTCCGTATCTTATTAGAATTTATCTGCTTCGTGTTTCCTTAGTTGCCTCACGACCACGAATTGAAATGTGGTAGTAACACTTTATATCCACGAGCACAGGGACAAAAAAGGGTACAAATTAAATATGAAATTAAAAAACGGTGAGAAGAAAAATAGGTTTATGGATAACTAGCTGTGTACGTGGCTACAACTATGCTATTTAAGGCTACTGCGCCGCACCCGTGACTTATAGCATCATGTTATATAGACTATCATGACCTCCCTCGATAAATGAACTATTAAACACAAAGAATTATTCAAATTAGACCAGCTAATCTTGAGGTTAGCGCGTTCAAGCAAACAAACAAACGAACTCTTTGTGTGTCTCTCTTGCTTTGTGTGTAAATATTAGTTTATCACACAATTTTATGAAAATGTATTTTCATTTAAGAGGACTCCCGCACTAAAAATAAATCCTGTATCGCGAGCAACTTTCCAAACATTCAATCAACGGACACAAATAATACCCAGGCTCGAAACAGCAATTTGTCGACCACACATAGTGTTGTTTCGTGTGGGTCGAACCCACGACACGCAGTGCAGAGCGAAACAGCGATGCTTAAACCACTACGCCATACGTAATAGTCACCATAGCAGTCTTCCGCAATCCATTCCTGGACATAGGCCCCTCCTAATTTGCATCCCATTAGCATTATGACTATTGTGAGCAAATAGGACTTGGCCTTTAATACCACACTGACCATATGGGTTAGTACTTAGTATATACTATCATGTCTAGTTTTCCTTTCTCTACGCGAATGTACTATTCGTTTTGTGTATTTTCCTACCGTCATTTTAAGTCGCTCACGAAATAAAATCACTTTCTACTCTTAATTTCTCACCAATCGGAAAAAATTAGAAAATATGTAACAGTAATTAAAATTAAAGTAGTATAGATTTTTGCATTATAACTTAAAATATTTGAAAAGTATAAAAGACTGTTGTTGACAAATTGTATGCAAAGATACTGATTGAAAGAGAGATCTCTGAAATTGATAGTAAATATTTGAGATGTGCAAGCGGGATTCAAAAAAGGAATGGCATGTACGGATCAAGTCTTTTTCTTAAGGGGCATTTCAGAGAAAATCCTAATGAAACACCAGTAGATTTTCTGCGCCTTTATTCACCTGGAGAAGGCTTACGATAGAGTGGTGAGGGATGAACTTCGGTCAACACTATCTGTTTATGAAGTGAGCAACAACCTGATACGGGCACTTACATTCTCATATATAGGGATTCAATTGCCTGTGTCAGAATAAATGGGGACTGGTTTAACATTGATCGTGGTGTTAGACAGGGATGTGTAGCGTGTCCTTGGCTGTTCAATCTGTTCATGGACAGTTGTCTGACTGATTTAAAAGAGTCTGAAGGTGGGTTAACCTCTGGAACGCAGGCGGGACATACGTATGTCCCAGGAAAATTTGTTCCGTCCAGCGTTTGCGGGAAACACGTATGTCCCGCAACGACAGCGCCATGTTTCACTACTTGAAATGACGTTAAAATAATTCCACCAATAAGATTATGTTCCACTATTGCAAAGTATGAATATTCTTTTTAATTCTGCATTGTAATTGGTTGTCATTTTTATAGACTTTTATTGCAATAATAACGACTGAAAATTGTTTGCCACAAGTTCGATTTCGCGCGCGTTAGAGTGACGACAGCTCTGCTTTGAAAAACGTGTAGCGTCGCAATCTCGTGATTTCACTATATGTATTATATGTCATTATACTCGGAAACTAATTTTGTTTGCTATAAAATATAGTTAAAATATGATCATTGTATAAATTATAACAAAAAACGATTTTCAAAATATAATTATCAAAAATGGCGGCAAGTTGTAAATACACCCGTCCGCATTTCAGTTTTGTAAGATTAGGTAGTTAAAAGTGGGTGCTATTACTCATGACCTTTCTTATTTATCACAAACTAATGAGTAAATAATAATAAAATAATAAACTTATGGTTTTGATATTTACGAAAGTGTATTAAGTCGGCACAGTTTCGCGCGCCATTATGGCGGCCGTTTCGTATTCCGATGATGTGTTTAAACTTTTGTTGAATTATAAAAATATAAGTGAAGTTGATATTAACTGTTGATTAAATTCAATAATTCATTAAGTAAGGTATATAAAGTAAAGTGAATAATTGCTAAAATGCTAAATATTTATGAGATAGTTTGTGTTAAAAGTTTTATTGAAGAGGATTTTTTCATGTTTTCGAGTTTTATTTCAACGAACTGCAGATAAAAGGTAATTATATATCATATACCTATAATAAGTTTTCTAAGCATATTTCAAGGATGCAAAAACCGTCATTATTTTTGTGATACGTTGAAAACTAACTGAGATATAGGTAAAATAATGACGCAGGTCAGCTGTTGCTCGATCAAGAGGTAAAGCAGCCTGAACTACCGGCCATTTTTTATTTTTTACGTCCCGCGCGGGAGGGGTTAAGTATGGGTGAAACAGTGTCACACAAGTCCCTTATATACACGATCAGGTTCTTTTTGCGAAGTTAGCGTTTTATTTGCAGTAGATGGTAACCATGATCAATGAGGCGTATAAGGAAAAGGGCATAAAAGTGAATGTAAACAAGACTAAGACCGGTCATAGAAAGGGAAGATAGTGTAACTAAATGAAACATAATGATAGGAGATGAAAAAGTGGAAAAATGAATGATTCTGTGTATTTAGGGTCTTAGTTTACGAGAAATGGAAAATGTGATGGAGATGTTGAAAGGCAAGTGAAAGTAGGATATAATATTGTGAATGGTGCCTTACAGTCCATCATCATAAATGGTATTATCCCAAGGAAGGGTCACCTTGCTATTATACTGCGGGGATTTTTGGTGCCAACACTGATGTATGGTAGCGGATCATAGGTGGCAGACGAAGCATGAAAGTAGAATCAATGCTGTGAAGATTGAAAAAATGAATGTTGAGATGGTTTGGACATTTGGAACTAAACAATTAATGGTCCAATCCATATAACTGACGTGCATGCATGATGAGGTTAATGAATGTCGAGGTTATATAATAAATAGATTGCGGACCCGAGTTGGGCGGTGCAGGGAAAACCGAGCCAGATGGGGTTTCGTAGACGAATCCGAAACCATGTGTGAGTGTGGCACTAGCAAACAGTCAATGCTCTATCTACTATCGTGCCCAGACACATGTTCGCTTCAAGACGTAATGAACGCCTCCGAAAGTGCAGTACTGGGCAAATAAAATTTGAAGCATTAAAACTTGAGACTCGTCATTGACACGAAAGAAGAATGGCAAGGAAGCGAAAGAAGTATGTTTGAACCGAAGTATGCTGCATTGCATAGTCTCTGCCTACCTCATTGGGTGACAGGTGTGTCAATAAAGATATGTAGAAATTAAAAAAAATATGTCCACCCGTGCGAAGCCGGGACGGGCCGCTAGTAGATAATAATATAAGAAAAAAGTAAATATAAATGCATATTTACATAATTGAACATTGAAAATAATATGCCTATTCAGAAAGTAGAGCCTCTGTGAAGAATCAGGCAAGAAACTCAGGGCCACTCTTTTCATCGTCCAATTTTATACAATTAAGTAACTAAGTAATTTCATTGCATTTATCATATATGAGCTGGATTGTCCATAATGTTGTCGTTAAGTAATATGGTTATTTAAAAAAATTATATAAAAGCACTAAACTAGACTAGCACAATACAGACACAACCCCTCACATTCACAAAAAACTTAAAATGTCAAGAAGGAAATAGCCCGTGGGACTAGTACTGAATAGTACTGAATAGTAGCCTTTTTGACATAGTTTTCGTTTTATAAACTTCTTGAATTTGTTGAAACTTAAATTTTGAATATTGCTTGGTACTTTATTGTAAAAGCGCACATATTGGCCTTTGAAAGATCTTTTTATTTTCTCTTGCCGTGTGGACGGCACTAATAGTTTACTCTTATTTCTAGTATTTACATTGTGGATATCACTTTCTTTTTAGTATGATGAGGCCTTGTTTTGGAATACATATATAAGATTGGAATATATGTACTGGCTTGCAACTGTTAAAATATTTATTTCTTTAACTTTATTCCTTAACGAACCCCCATAATCCATATTATAAATTGTTCGGATAGCTCTCTTCTGCAGAACAAAGGTGGTCTGAATATCAGCAGCATTTCCCCACAAGAGAATACCGTATGACATTACACTATGCAAATAGCTATGATATACAAGCCTGGCTGTGTCAATGTCAGTTAACTGGCAAATTTTGCTGACTGCGTATGCTGCAGAACTGAGTATATTCGACAATTTACTAATATGTGGTCCCCATTGTATTATTATATTAGTAATTAGACATTTTATTGTATGTATGTTAGTCTGTAAGGTATATATCTGTATGGGTTTTATCACCTGAATTTAACCAATAAGTAAGTATTGCATGTAGCGTATGACCGGTACCTACCGAGTGTACGTCATAATACCGTCCAAACGCTCGGCCAATCAGAGAAAGCCATCGTCCGCGCTCGCAAAGCCTGACCAAATATGGTCATAAACGGACTCTCACCCTGATGGAGGGCCCGGTATATAAAAGGGCCGACAGAGAGGCCGGCACCGCTACTCTAACGTCGCTTCTACTACCTACCTACTATAACTAAGCGTACCTACTGACCCTACGTCGTATCTACGTGTATCCTGGTCCCAGCTACGGGTAAGCACTACATTTAGTGCGTTAGCGTACTGCCCATCTCTCTACCTGCTAGCTGAGGCCGGCTGATAGAGTCATCTATTGGTTGTGGCTCTCCTAATGCTGCTTTCCTTCAGGTTCCAGGTCCACCTTGGAAGCTCCGGGCTACGCTCCTAGACCGCTACACTTTCCTGCATCGCCTTCGGCTTCACCTCTGGCGAAGAGTCTGGCCTGCCCTGCTCATCGTACACACACCGCCGGCGTCTGCTAGCTGAGCCAACGTCAGCGAGGGCCTGCAACGCTACGCGCAGCCTTCGAGCAGCCTGCCTACACACTACCGGAGGGAACAGCGTGGGAGACTGCAGCCCTTAGTTTTCAGGCCAGTGTCGTGTTGTTGGTCGGTCATACTCGGCATAGGAAGCGAGGCAACACTCGGCAAATAAACGCATCTAGAACCTCTACTGCGTTTTAATACTAGAACCCGTTACAGTGGCGCCCAACGTGGGTTATTGTCTCGCTTTCCGTGCTCGAGTTCTCTTCTAGCAGGTCTCTATCATTGTAAGCGAGGAGGTGCGGCTACAGTGAACCGGTACGTATTGTTGTACTAATTGTCTACCTTTTAGTGTAACTACCTACTACGTACTAGTTCGCAATTTTGAATTCCAACGTTTTTCTAATAAGTCCTAACGGTCGAACTTTTACGCCTAATCGTAAAGTAGGTCATTTGTAAGGGCGGTACGCTTGCGCACAAAGTGTAGTGTGTAGTTTATACTTACGCAGCTTATTTATTACATACACAATGGGCTCACACCCCATAAAATACTTTCTGTTAAATAAAAGCGAGTTAGCTTACGAGTTTGCGATTAGAGGTGAGGAGCCGGCTACCTCTGTCCTAGGTCTGCGGAAGCAGCTCCCTAAATTACTGGAAGCCATTCCAAATGATGAGATTTTGGAGTCGGGTCTAGCCATAGCGGTGGACTTCGAGGGCGCTAGCGAGGCCGTCTCTGAGCTGGCCAAGCGAGTGAATTTATTAACCATTTCTTACGACGCGAACCTAGCTAGGAGGTCTACCGCACTGCACAACCACTTTTTCTATAGACTCCGTAGGATGGAACGTTCTACGGCGTATTCAAAACGAATAACCGAATTGTGCAGCCGGTTCGACAAGCTCTCGGCGGAGCTGTCCGCCATTGAACAATCAGGTAGTCGCTCAGCTGATGCTGTGGCAGAGGTCCAACCTGCGCCGTCTACCTCGACGCAGGCAGGGTTAGCCCCAGTATTGCATTGCGAGCATTTGAGAGTTAGCGAACTGTCTAAGCTAAAATACGACGGTACGGGATGCGTCCGAGCGTTCCTACAACGCGTAACCGAATTCCAAAACGCGCTTAATCTACCTTCCACTAAAATTTTATCATATGCCTCCGAAATTTTCACCGGTAACGCACTTCACTGGTACCGCGGCCTTAAAGAATATTTCACTACATGGGAAGAACTCACCATTAAATTAATAGACGATTTCACACCGTACGATTATGACTACCGGTTATTAAATGAAATCCGCCGACGTACTCAAGGTGCTACCGAAAATATAATTATTTATCTCTCGATAATGAATCAGCTGTTCGTTAGGCTGTCACCGTCAAAGCGATTGTCCGAACGCGAAAAGTTAGACATCCTATTGCATAACATACGTCCATGCTACTCACTAGTGCTAGCTCCGTCAATATCTTCAATAGACAGTATAGCAACACTGCAGACGTTATGTTTAAACTACGAACGGATGAAATGTTTGAACTCTCAATTCCGCGAACCGTATTACAGTAACGACACGTTGGCACCAGACCTAGCTTACAGTCACAAACCTAATAACCGAGCGCGTAATAATTCCTACAATAATTTTCCCGTTGCTACTATAGAGGGTATGTCCGGCAAACCCGAATACACTGAGAACAACGAACCTAGCAAACCTAAGTCTAAACCTAGCTCTGTCGCTCTAGTCACGTCCAAGTACTGCCCGCGCTGCCGCATCAATGATCACAGTTTGAATGAATGCAAACGCGATCGGTTCGCAATTTGCTTCAAGTGCGGCCGTAGGGATGTGACATTCCCTAACTGCCCGAACTGTAAATCGACGAAACCAAAAAACTAGTTGGTCAGGGTCGGGGCGTGTCAAAATCTAAATTAGGTTCTACAACCTATTCAACCAATTTTGACAAAGATGATTGGAGAAATTGGCTAAACACTCTAAAAGTGTATTTCTCTAGTTATTCCGTCGCCTCGAACCTGGATAATAAACCTAAAAATGACCTAAGGACCTATGTGAACGTAACGATTATCAGTTTACCTATTTGTGGATTGCTCGATTGCGGTTCAGCCATTACAATTTTAGGTAACAACTCCCATCTGGAGGTAATTACTAAAACCGGGTTAGAAATACAGCAGTGTCACAACACTAATTCCATTCGGACCGCGAATGGAAAAATCTTGTTGCCGCGCGGTCTTATCAACTTACCCACTACTTTTTATAATCAAACCCACTTATTAAAAGCTTATATTATTCCAGAAGTTACAAGTAATTCAATTTTAGGCATCGATTTCTGGAAACTATTTAAATTACTGCCTAACCATATCGCATCCGTATGCATGTGTAAAACATTGCCGTGTAGTGTGTTAAGTGAAAATAAGCCGAGTAACACGAACGTTTTGCAATCTTTTAGTGAGTTGAGTGAGTCACAACAAAGAACGGCTAAGTTAATTATAAAGCAATACGAGTCGATTTCTACTGAAAAAACCGGTTTAGGACGAACTCACTTAATAGAACATGTAGTAGACACTGGCGATTCTGCACCGATACGCCAAAGATATTATAGGTTACCGCCGGCGAAATTAAAAATAATTATTGACGAATTAGACGAAATGCTTGCATTGGGAGTGGTAGAAAAATGCGAAAGTCCGTGGTCGTCACCAATTTTACTAACGCCTAAGAAGGACGGTAAACTAAGGTTTTGTTTAGATAGTCGGAAACTTAATTCTATTACTAAAAAAGACGCGTACAAACTACCTTACGTATCCGAAATTTTAGAAAACCTTAGGAACGCTAGATATCTAAGTAGTATAGACTTATCTAAGTCCTTTTGGCAGACGCCTCTTCGCGAATGTGATCGTGATAAGACTGCGTTCTATGTGCCTACTAGAGGAACATTTAGATTTGTGACTATGCCGTTTGGTTTAACGAATGCGCCTGCGACACAACAGCGTTTGGTGGATCACTTGTTTACGAACAGTTCTGAGTTCGAAAACTCTGTATTCGTTTTTTTAGATGATATCGTGTTTATATCGCCATCTTTTAATGCTCATGTGTCACTATTAAACAAAGTATACGAAAAATTAAAATCGGCCAACCTTACAATAAACTTAGAAGAATCTAAATTCTTCCGTGATGAATTGAAGTACTTGGGCTACTTAATAAACTCTAAAGGATTACAAGTAGACCCATGTAAGGTGGAAGCCATTCTTCAATATGCTACGCCTAAGAATAAAAAAGAAGTCAAAAGGTTCTTAGGCATTGCATCATGGTATCGGCGATTTATACCTAATTTAGGTACTATTGCCGGTCCTTTGAATAAACTTACTTCTACCGGTAAGAAAGCTGCACCATTCCAGTGGTCGGTGGAAGCTGATGACTCGTTTTGTAAACTAAAACAATTGTTAAGCTCCGCACCAATATTATCGTGTCCCGATTACGAGAAACCTTTTCAAGTTCACACAGATGCGAGTGCGAGCGGCATCGGTGGGTTACTTACACAAGAAATAGATGGCATGGAACTACCTATCGCTTACATGAGTAGGTCACTAAATGCACAGGAACAAAACTACAGTATAACAGAACGGGAGACATTAGCAGTTCTAACAGCCCTCGAATATTGGCGCTGTTATTTAGATAACGGGTTAAAGTTCGTGGTGTATACTGACCATTCTGCACTGAAATGGTTCCTAAACTTGAGCAACCCGACTGGTAGATTAGCTCGGGGGTCGGTTCGTCTGTCAGCCTTTAACTTCGAAATAAAGCATCGGCGCGGCGCAGATAATATTATAGCCGATGCGTTATCACGATCCCTACCTGTAAATATAATTAACGCGAATAATAATAACGTGAATGACCCTAATGTTGACACTGATCAATGGTATTCAGCCACCTACAATGGTTGTTTATCTTCGCCTAATGACTATCCAGACTATTCTATTAAAAATAATAAATTGTATCGTTTGATTAAATCTAGGTGTATGCTACGTAAGGAGTTCGAGTGGAAAGAAGTACTACCTTCTTCTGATCGAAATAATACCATATTATCTCTAATATGGCATTATTTCGATCAGAAGATGCATGGTTCTCACCATGCCGAACCCACTTCGGGGCATTTCGGTATATTTAAAACTTACAAGCGCTTAGCACTGCGTTACTATTGGCCCAAAATGCGCGATGACGTAGTTAAGTTCATAAATTCTTGCGACACTTGTATCGCGCACAAACATCAGAACCATGCACCATTGCGTAAACCAGCTGAGTTTAATGTGGGAGACACTGTGTCGAAAAGGACTTTTTATCAGAGCGACAAGGATAAGTCCTTCTGTAAGAAACTAGCCCCTAAATTCGTGAAGTGCACAGTGATTAATAAAAAGTCGCCCCTCGTTTACGAGTTGTCGGACGCGTCTGGAAATTCTGTTGGGTTTTGGCACATAAAGGACCTAAAACTTATACACTATGGTGCCTAACTATTTGTTACAACCCGTAAAAGACTTTCCCTTCTTTCTTCTATATGCCGTCTTAGCTTGGACAGTAGCGGACTCATAGACCTAACGCAGCTAGTCGGATTTTCCTTGTTAGCCACGTAAAATCCTCTCCTAAGGCGGGCGGTATTGTAGCGTATGACCGGTACCTACTGAGTGTACGTCATAATACCGTCCATACGCTCGGCCAATCAGAGAAAGCCATCGCCCGCGCTCGCAAAGCCTGACCAAATATGGTCATAAACGGACTCTCACCCTGATGGAGGGCCCGGTATATAAAGGGGCCGACAGAGAGGCCGGCACCGCTACTCTAACGTCGCTTCTACTACCTACCTACTATAACTAAGCGTACCTACTGACCCTACGTCGTATCTACGTGTATCCTGGTCCCAGCTACGGGTAAGCACTACATTTACTGCGTTAGTTCTCTCTACCTGCTAGCTGAGGCCGGCTGACGCCGCCTGCCTGACTCTATTGGTTGTGGCTCTCCTAATGCTGCTTTCCTTCAGGTTCCAGGTCCACCTTGGAAGCTCCGGGCTACGCTCCTAGACCGCTACACTTTCCTGCATCGCCTTCGGCTTCACCTCTGGCGAAGAGTCTGGCCTGCCCTGCTCATCGTACACACACCGCCGGCGTCTGCCAGCTGAGCCAACGTCAGCGAGGGCCTGCACCGCTACGCGCAGCCTTCGAGCAGCCTGCCTACACACTACCGGAGGGAACAGCGTGGGCGACTGCTGCCCTTAGTGTTCAAGTCAGTGTCGTGTTGTTGGTCGGTCATACTCGGCATAGGAAGCGAGGCAATACTCGGCAAATAAACGCATCTAGAACCTCTTCTGCGTTTTAATACTAGAACCCGTTACAGCAGTTTAGAATCAAACGAAATGCCTAAAATATATATATAGCATGTTTGAATGTGTACTTTCAAAAGTAGCTTTTAGGCATTAAGGTAGTGATAGCCTAGTAGAGATAGCAACAGACTGCTATTCAGGGTACCGAGTTCGAATCTATAACGCGCACTAGTGACTTTATAGTACTTACTGGTGCGTAATAAATAATCGCTTACCTCGTGCCTTGGAGAGCACGTTTAGCGATCAGTCCCAGCTATCACGATTTTTTTTTAATAATCGATATGTTGAGTCAGCTCTGTTTGCACTGACGCTGACCTAAACGATAATTATTTTTGGGCTCTAAAGGTCAGACAGGCAATCGCTCTGTGGAAGAGCAATAATATTCAGACAAATCTGGCTAGACTCGTAAACGGACACGGGCGGCAACCAAAAAAACTATAATACGCGTTTTGAGACAAACTAATTCTAAAGAAATAGCTCAGCAAAGACAGTAATCTCAGACAACGTCGACGTAAAGTTGCAGTTTCTATTTTGTAAGGTAATGTCATTAATATTGCCAGGGTAGCCATTGTCTTGTCGATTTAGTACATATATTGCTTCCCATCTATACGAATGATCTTAAATACTTTGTCTTATGAAATGAAGGCTGGAGATGAGCTATGGCTTACTCCAGTTAGTAAGAGGTTTGCCGTAGCACCTAGACACCAAAGATCCCAACGTCGACAACGATATCACTCATGAGCTGCCTATTCTCTAAAAGATCTAAAGAAAGTCAATATCAATTCGGACGTCCATACCTGTAGCCTGCTACTAGAGGTTTAGACGCCCGAATTTAGACCCCAAATATCTTTAGTCGTAGACATTACTGATTACGCAGTTTTTGTAACTCAAACAATGTCAGCGAATTCGGTGTTAAACATTCATCCGAATGTTCGTCCTGAGTCATATTATATGCACGAGTCTCTATTATATTTACTGAAATCCTTATTGATAGGGATACAAGCCCACAGAGATTTCTTGACCTCTTGACCTCTGTAAAACATTTTTTTATTTAGGACATTACTTACGCTAAATAATACAATAATTTTCTTCACAGTTTCAAGATAAAAGTAATATGTAAAATTCAGAAAGAACCAAAAATATTAGTCCCTAAAGAAAAGTGAGGGAGTGGTACCTTAATTCTTGTTCTCGAACCTTCCAGACGTTTGTGGCGTACTACGTGCACATACCTACTTGCACAGTACGCACATCCCTACGCAGCGTAATCAACAGATAAGTGTGATAGCTGATAACTGATAAGAGCTTTTAACGCTTCGTCGCGTCGCATACGCGAGCGCGAGCGCCGTCCACCTGCCTCGCCAACGCATTACATCTGACTGGCGACGAATGTCGCAGCCAACAAGTTTTGTTCAGTGTGCCACTTTATTATAAAGTGTGCGTGAAGGACAGAGCGCTAGTTACAATGAGTTGACCGATGTAAATCAAATTGTGTTTATAGCTAGTTATAATATGTAGTCATGTAAGAACCGTTAGTTGTAGGTCTCCTTTTATTGGTCAATATCGATATTGTGCTCATCGCCACCAGTAACCTCTCTGAATGTAAATTTTTGTATATAGCTTGCCACTATTTGTAAATAAATTATTACCACTTACCGATACCGATCTTCAAGAATAGTTTTAATATACTCGTCACGTCGTCGTCTGAACAAGTACCTCGTCACTCTGCCAGTACCCAGTAAACCCAGTACCTACTATACCTTCTATCCTAACAACCAGGAAATTGGTGACCTTCGAACCCGAAATTATACGCCGAAAGTTGAAACATACCTATCGTTAAACTATGGAGAAGATCGATGACCACAACGAAGCCGTAACCACGATAAAAAGCGCCTTGGCAACCATATCGCTGCCAGCACGCCTTCCACCATTCTGGCGTCAGAACCCCAGGCTATGGTTCGCCCAGTTCGAAGCCGCCGTCGCGGCTAGCAAGATCGGCGAGGAACAAAAATTTAACCTGGTCGTACCGCTATTGGGCTGCAGCGATCTCGATCAGATAGCAGACATCGTACTAAACCCACCAGCTACGGGGAAGTACGTTGCGCTCAAAACCAGGCTCATATCGACTTACCAAGAATCCGACCATCACCAGCTGCAAAAACTACTCAGTGGCTTAGAACGGCGACATGAAACCGAGTCAGCTGTTACGAAAAGTGCGAAATTTGAGCGGCAAGTTACTCGCCGACGAGGCGCTAAAAGTTATGTGGCTCAACCAACTGCCCACACAAGCACGCGCCGTGCCCTCAGTAAGCACCGAATCATCGCTAGAAGTTCTATCCGCAATGGCAGACAAAATGATCGAGCATTTCGACCCCGTTACCGTCGCCGCCGTGTCTACCACAACCACTGTACCACCGACACAATCGAATTCGCCGTGCTACACTACAACCATCGAAAGTCTACAGTTCGACCTATTATCAAGACAGATAGAAAAACTATCACTTGAAATCGCCGAACTCCGAACGCAACAGTCTACGCATCGTACCTACAATAACTACAATCCGCGTCAAAACTCAAGGTCACGTTCAAGATCACGACCCCGCATTGCGCCCAAGCCGGGCAATTCCGATTGGCTATGCAAGTACCACTACAGATACGGCGATGAAGCTCGTCACTGCGAGTCGCCGTATTCAAAATCGCAGCGGGAAAACTAGAACGTACATCGACTGTGGCGGGCGTTGCCAACCAACCAAGCCACCGCCTATACGTCATTGATATCAACAACAGAGAAAAATTTCTAGTCGACACGGGAGCCGATATCTCAGTCCTTGCTGTAAGAAACAAGAATCAATTGAAACCTACCGAGAACAGTTGCAAACTATTCGCTGCGAACGGCACAGAAATACATACCTACGGAGAGCGTACACTCGAGCTCAACCTAGGTTTACGTAGAAGTTACAAAGGATTTGAAAGACTTCCATCCTGGGCGCAGATTTCTTATCAAAACACAAGCTACTAGTCGACCTTCACCAAAGAAAACTCATCGATCGTGTCACCTACCTCCATGTTAACGCCATCACAGTGCAGAGTAGCGAAGAAGCCGTCTACATGATAAGCCACAATCACGCTTATCATAACATACTCAAGAAATACCCAGATATACTACGACCCATGTCACTCAAAGTTCCCGCCAAACACGACGTAACGCATCGCATTGAAACGACCGGCCAACCAATCTACTCGAGGCCACGCCCACTGCCACCCGACAAGTACAAAGCGGCAAAGTTGGAGTTCGAGAAAATGATGGAAATGGGTATCTGCAAGCCTTCAAACAGTCCCTGGGCAAGCCCACTACATGTCGTCAAGAAAAAGGATGGATCGCTACGTGTGTGTGGCGACTACCGCAGACTTAACGCCGCGCCGTGACTATTCCCGACCGGTACCCCATACCTAGAATTCAAGATTTTACATACCAACTACACGGGAAGAAAATATTTTCAAAGTTAGACATGAAGATGGCCTAATTCAGTATACCTATACAAACGGTAGACGCACCGAAGACAGCTATAATAACCCCCTTCGGTCTCTTCGAATTCAACTGCATGACGTTTGGCTTACGCAACTCAGGCCAAACGTTTCAACGCTTTATGCATGAAGTTCTACGCGGGCTAGATAACATCGTATTCTGTTTCGTCGACGATCTACTTATCCATTCAGCAACGCCATTGGAACACAAGCGCCATCTACATCAAGTACTCGAGCGACTCAACAACTACGGAGTAACGCTAAACATCGACAAATGCGAATTCGGCAAGGACAAAATACAATTTCTTGGCTACGAAGTTACACCACGAAGAATCAAACCCACGGAAGAACGCATTCAAGCCATACTCAATTACCCGAAACCTACCACAGTACAAGAACTTAGAAAAGGTAGATTCTTAGGTATGATCAACTTCTACCGCAGCTGCCTACCTCATCAAGCCGATCATCAATACCTACTCAACAAATATCTACACAACAGCAAGAAAAACGACAAGTCGCCTATAGAATGGACACCCGACTCAGAGAAAGCTTTCGAACATTGCCGCCAAAGCATTCTCGACGCTACTATTCTGTCTCACCCGATTCCGTCCGCTACCTTATGTCTACTCACCGATGCGTCTGATACAAGTCTCGGCACAGTGCTGCAACAAAAGATCGACGACACGTGGAAACCTCTTGCCTTCTATTCAAAAGCAATGAGTGAGATGCAACGAAGATACAGTGTATACGATCGCGAACTATTAGCAATGTACACAGCTGTTAAAAGCCTACGCCGACTCATAGAGGGCAATGAACTCACCATATGTACAGACCATAAACCGCTTACATATGCGCTGACTAGAACACCAAGTAGCAGTGATATACCGAGGAGAGAACGCTAGCTTCACTACATAAGTCAATTCTGCAATAACATCAAGTACATACATGGTGATAAGAATGAAGCCGCGGACGCCTTATCACGTATAGCGGAGATCGACGTATTACATTCAACGAAAGATTACAACAAATTAGCAGAAGAACAAGAGAGCGACATTGAGCTACAATCCTGTATGAAACAACCCAACCTTAAGTTTACTAAAATTAACCTACCCGGAGTTCAACGACCGATTTGGTGCGAAACATCGACTGATAACATACGACCATACCTACCAGAGACGTATCGTGTCTTAGCATTCAAAGCTCAACACGACTTATGTCATCCCGGAGTACGAACAACAAGGAAAAATATGTCAAGCAAATTCTTTTGGCCGTCGATAAACAAGGACGTCGCTGATTGGGCGCGAGCGTGCATCGGCTGTCAGCGCGCGAAAATTCAAAGGCACTTTATCAACCCGCTCGGCCAGTTCCAACAATCATCACGTTTTGAAGATCTACACGTCGACATAGTTGGACCACTCGTACCGTCTAACGAGTATACTTACATAGTGACGATGATTGACAGATGTACCAAATGGCCTGAAGTAGTACCTACACGTGATATCGCTGCAGAAACAGTAGCGAAGGCAGTGTACGATGGATGGATATCAAGATTTGGGTGCCCTCTACGACTGACTACGGATCAAGGTAAACAGTTCGAGTCTTCACTGTTCAACGCGCTTATGAAGAAACTCGGCGTCACTCGCATACGTACAATTGCATTCCACCCGCAAGCAAACGGACAAGTAGAACGATGGCACCGAACACTGAAAGCTGCATTGATGGCTAGAGCGGCCGGCAATAGATGGAGACTAATGTTATTCATAAACTTTAATTTAACCCTACAAGGCTCAATTTTTTGTTAGTGCGCGACAAAAATATATAAGTTGTAATTAGTGATCAGAAGCTATGATACACAAATAAAAATAAAAATATATCTATATTTTACGAAAAATACAACTTTTTATTTCTGTTCCATATACGGTACACTGAGCCTTAACTTGTGTTTTTTAACCGACTTCAAACAAAAAAGAAGGAGGAGGTTCTCAATTCGGCCGGTATATTTTTTTTTCGATGTATGTACACCGATTTCGCCGAGGTTTCTGAACCGATTTACGTAATTCTTTTTTTGTTTGATGCGCAATATTTTCGAATTGGTCCCATAAAAATTTTATTCGTGTAGGCCCAGTAGTTTTTATTTTATGAGCATTTTTTTACTTATTTTCACCTATCCTTAAGGCTGAAATTCCTATGAATAATAATTGTGACGGCTGGTGTCATGTCAAATTGTCATCACTACGGTTACTAAGGACTACTGACGTGTACACTTTATGCGTCGACACGACAAACTGGCCGGTACTCAAACATAATAATTAGCAAAAAGGTTTGAAGACTATTTCATTATTTGGAAATGACAGTTAGATGACGTAAGCACTCTGTCAAGTGTTCGCTAAATTCGCCACTAATTGATAACAAGGCGATGGCCGTGCTGATAATACATCCGCTTTACTTTCTGAAGGCATGGGTTCAAATCCCAATCAAAACAGTTAGTCGATTTTGGTTTTTATGAAATTTGGTAAATGTTTATGAATATTTGGCAAATATTTTTTTTATCTTAGGTTCACTTTAAATAAACTAAAGTATAATTGGTCTATAAGTAGGATTTACATTATAATGTACAATAAAATAAAACTAATTATATAACTAAACTATCCTAAACTATAAAAAAGCAAAAGTATGAAAAGAAAAGTAAATAAAATATAATAAAAAATTAAATTCCTCTGCAACGCTGTCGAGCGGTAGCGTGCCCAGAAGGCTGGCAGCATTGCCACGTTGAATGGCAATGCTTATTCTCTCAGCGAGATTTAAACCAGCCCTCTGGTCACGGGAAGCATCGATCAGCTTTCTGGCGATTTCTTTCTTTGGGAAATGTGGGTATATTACACCTCTGCCTACCCCTTTGGGGATACAGGCGTGAGTCTATAAAAAAATATATCAGACATCGGGAGTTGGGTTTTGTATATGTATTTAAATTGGATGACAATGAAAAGTTATTATGACATAGAGCTGCTCTGATGATGGAATCGAAAGGTGGCCATAGGCATAATATAGGAACTCAGTAATTAACTGACAAAATTTTGTAGAGTTTGGGCTCGTTCTCGTCCGATGAAAGAGTCAGAAGGTGGCGATACGAACTCAGTAATTACAAAAATCTATTTGAATTGCACAATGATGTTAATGGTGACTTCAAAGACGTAAATCATGCGGTAATGCCATGATTTGTCGATTATTAATGAGACCAAGTCTATTAGCTCTCTGCTCAAGAGTCATTCGCTAGACGCTCTTGGATCTTACCGAGTCTAGCATTATACTGTTTAAGAGTTTCTTGACGTTAACGTGATTTCATATATATATATATATGAAATCACGTTAACGTCAAGAAAAACGTTTGTTGGCCAGGCTACTTCACTACTTACAGGCCAACTTCGAGAAGGAGGTCAATCGTCGAATCCAACTAGGTTGGGCAGCGTTCGGGATATCGGACGAGAAGATATGTCGTAGCTTCCTACGACATATCTTCTCGTCCGATATCCCGCAGTGTCTCAAGACAAAAGTCTTTGACCAGTGTGTGTTGCCAGTGATGACTTACGGATCAGAGACGTGGTCGCTCACTATGGGCCTTATCAGAAGGCTCAAGGTCACTCAGAGGGCGATGGAGAGAGCTATGCTTGGAGTTTCCCTGCGAGGTCGAATCAGAAATGAGGAGATCCGCAGTAGAACCAAAGTCGCCGACATAGATCTCCGGATAGCCAAGCTGAAGTGGCAGTGGGCAGGGCACATAGCTCGTAGAACCGATGGCCGTTGGGGCAGAAAGGTTCCGGAGTGGCGGCCACGTACCGGACGACGCAGAGACATAGAGGTAGGCCCCCCGCAAGGTGGACCGACGACCTCGTCAAGATCGCGGGAGGCGGTTGGATGCGGGCGGCTCAAGACCGGTCTGTGTGGAGAACCTTGTGGGAGGCCTATGTCCAGCAGTGGACGTCGTTTGGCTGATATGATGAGGTCTTTTATGATAAGTATTTTGAAGTCTTTTCATAAGAGACCTTTGTTTCTTCTTTGGGTGACAGTCTAAGAACCAGGGATTCTAAATCTATGACCTATTGCATTACTCATAATCAATGATCATTTAGGTGCCCCAGATTGTGTAATGGTACCTGTAGTTGTACCTGAAGCCATTCCTGATGAAGGTACTAGGCTGATGGTCTGATATTTTTGGCTGACGATTTTCAATATCCGTAACAAGGCCTAATGTCTCTGCAGAGGAAAGAAAATTTCCACTTCGCTAAATGACTCTGATAAAGGGTTTTGGATGAACTGAATTTTTCCGGTGCCATCATCACCTTCAGCGTCAGAAAAAATTGGTTTGTCTTCAATTCCAAAAGCAATATTCAAAAAATCATCAATATCTACATCACACAATCCTCTTTGCGGCATTATCAGAAATAAAATCGAATTATTCATAAGGGAAGTTACCGTAAGTACGTATGAGTAAAACCGGACACTAAAGCTCGACGTACCGTATGTGGCACATCCATGAAAATATGATTTACTAATAAGTTTAATATTGTAATATAAAAAACACCTTACCTCTGCAAAAAATACACTTTTTATAACACACAGTATTTTTTTTCGAGTCAAAACTGTTCATTTACTATTGTTTATTTTATTTGTGTTTTGAGACAGACGACTTACACTTTCATTAAAATTTCACACTGAGTGCGTTTTAAAAATAACACGAACGACATCTTTAGGTAAAAAGTCATATTACTAAATTCCTAAATAGTAGTAGCTTCTATCAAAATGTCATGAGATGTCCCTATCCATAGTTTTATATTTTATAAGAACGATTAAAGTCGTTGTCCCACATATGGCACCAGTTGCCTTGTAGGGACAGCTGATATGTTGAGTTTGCAAAAAAAGCAGCGATAGCTGAGTGGAAAGACCGACAGACTGCTTCGCAGATGGTCTTGGGTTCAAATCCACGGCACGCACCAATGACTTTTCGGAGTTAAATGCGTATTAAATTGTTAATTATCGCTTGCTAATCAGTGAAGGAAAACATCGTGAGGAAACCTGCATGTCTGAGAGTTCTCCATAATGTTCTCAAAAGACATGTGAAGTCTGCCAACCCGCACTTGGCCAGAGTGATGAACTATGGCTTTACCCTTCTCATAGTGAGAAGAGGTTCATGCCCAGCAGTGGGACAGTATAAAGGGCTGATGATGATAGCCGAATGGAGACCGACAGACTGCTACGCAGAAGGTCTCGGGTTCGAATCCACAGCACGCATCAATGTCTTTTCGAAGTTAAATGCGTATTAAATTGTTAATTATCGCTTGCTAATCGGTGAAGGAAAACATCGTGAGGAAACCTGCATGTCTGAGAGTTCTCCATAATGTTCTCAAAAGACATGTGAAGTCTGCCAACGCGCACCAGCTTAGTAGACTAGGGCCTTAACCTTCTCATAGTGGGAAGAGGCCAGTGCCCAGCAGTGGGACAGTATAAAGGGCTGATGATGGTGATGATGTTGAGTTTATGTAGATGTGCTACGTATTGTGAGTGACCACGTGATATGGGTTTGGTCTCAATGTGGAATAAAAGTTTGTGTGATTCAGCAATATTAGGGATAATATTCATTCTAGGGTTGCACAATGTGTTTAGAGAATTTTCAGAGCAACATCGTAAACTAGTAAAGAAGAACATAAATATTATGTATATAAAATCATCTGCCTCCTAGTGTTATCCCATTTGCAGCTCGGGCTATTTATAAGAAATATTAATTAAAAATAATATTTCGTAAATGTCTGGGATCAGGCATTGTCCCTTAATAACTAGTAATTGACTTTATAATTCTTGTTGTGCCATGTAATGTGAAACCGTAATTATACTCATTTAGTGTGAATACTAGACGTAAACAACTTAAACATTGGTTTGTTTCCTAGTAAAGCTTACCATTATAATTGCATGTCAAAGTGGCAAAACTAAAATCTTACTGTAGGTTTTCGGCTGTAGTACCGTAGTGTAGTACTTTAAATACGCCAGCACAGAAATGACGTAGTAAAGTGGTGGTAGAGGCCTCACCATAGTCAGTAAGTCGATGGTGTAGGTTAGATTCTCACGAGGATAGCGTTTTTAGTGATTTTCCAACTGTCATTCCGAATTTGAATGTTTTTAGTTTCAACCTTCGAACTGTCTTCCACAGAATACTTGTGCAAGAATAATTGTTCTAAATAAAATCTATCAAAAGTGCAGAATGTTTGCGACAGACAATCTTTAGTCTGTTTCCTTTTATATCTGGACCTGGCAGTGGTCCAACGAATTCTCACGAACCACACGCTGGTCAGCTACTGTAAAGCGTAGGAACTTATTTTACGGCTTACGTCTAGGGGAAATCATTTGTCAGCGTTTTAAATATCCTTCCTCTGACAGTCGTGAAGATAAGTCGATACGGGGACTTGGGCCTTCTTCTGGCTCTTCAATCAGTCAACCCGGATAGTCTTTTCAAATAAAGGGAATATAAAAATAGACAAAACTATAGCTATGCCTTTGTATTACAGAGTTAAGAATGTTATTGATTCGAATGTAGGTAAGGCGCGTAACATCGACTTTTCGACGTAAAGTGCGTATACAATTCTTAAGTAATTAGCTCTTGCTTGATGGTTAAGGAAAACATGGTTAAGCAACCTGCATGTTTGAGAGTTTAACCCACTAAGAAAGGATTCTAATATGACACCCCTAGGGGATAAAATAAAGGTTGAAAGTTTAGAGCAGGCGAAACTGCAGGCGACTGCTAGCTTATTCAAGAAAATGTAACATTTATTCTATTAAAGTAAGCATCGTTGTATTATTCTCACATATTATAAGCTATGTGATAAGACATTCAAAAACTTCTATTTTTGAAGTAAGTTAAAAAGAAATTCCTACTGATTTTTTTCTACTTTTTAAAACATTGCCATATCAAGGAATCGAACCTGTGATCTCGCAAATGTCGTCAACAAAGCCTAACGACCTAGTCAAATATACAGAACAAAGTCATTTCGTTACTTTGTTATTATAATGACTGTTTTATTTGACAGGGACCTTAAATGGTGTGGAATAAAAAAACAAACAAGAATGTTCAAAACATTTATTATTTTCTGCTTTAAATTGTTGACACAAGTTACTAATTCGTGCTTTACGTGAGTAAAGCATTAAACAACATATAAATTATTACAATAGAAACATTAAATTAAAATATATATTATTTGTTTATGACAGGTATACAGATAGAACATTAAAATATCCTAATTAAAGTATAAAATTTATAAACATTGAATATGAAAACAAATCATCAAGATTTGGTCGGAAAATTTTCGCAGCTGAGAGTAGGTAAATAGAGACTTTATAAAATTACAATTATTTTTATACAAATTTGATAATTCCTATCATATCTTATGCATCTTACTTATTAGAAATTGAGACGCTTAAGGCACAGCAAAATTACATCTAACTAGATTATACAACTATATAGACACTCTCGGTAACAATCTTTAATTCTATTTCGCAAATTGTGATATGTACAAAAATATTTATTTCCTCTTTATTATCTAGCTTTATTTTACAAATTTATTGGATATAAAATTATTTTGGATACGCACTGTAAACAATTAAATGCATGTTATGCGTTGGAAGTATTAAATAATACAGAAATAATAAATAAACGCAGCTAAACACAACTAACAAGTTAAACGAAAAGCAGATTACACGAAACGGTACACTGAACGAAAATACGTCTTTTGAACTCCACACAAATTGTATTGCTACAATATCACTATATTTTAGTCTCAGTGTCTGTTTACATCGGTTCCACTTCTAGAACCGATATTCTTCAAATCAGGCACGTGAGTTGTCTCTTCGCTGCCTCTCTAACTGCTTTCTGTGGTTTTGACGTTTTCTCGCGATTATTGCTACTAATATCACAACAACAGCAATTGCTACAGCTATGCCTATCCACCAGTAAGTGTTGTACGATGCCTCTTTCGTAGGTGTATCGTCTTTTTGGTCCCCAGTCGCGACTGGATTCTTAATTTCCAGAACTCCTACTGTAGATGTTTCAACGCCAAACTTAGAATTAGATTCTTCACCGGTATCTATTATGTTGTCAATAACATTTTCGTGCGTTTCTGGTTCTTTTGGTATTTCTTGATTTTCTGCTGACGTTGGAATTTCATTTTCTTCAGGTTCATTGATAACTGGCTCAAAGTAATCTTCGGATTCATCATTATCTTGTGACGGTTCTAATTGGTTATCTAAGTATTCATCTAAAAACTTGTAGTAATCAGTAAGCCCCGTGTATTCCAGTCCATATTCTCGTTTTGCTAGAAGATCGCTGACCATTTCAGGCCAGACGTTGCCATAACCCTGCATCATTGCATCTCTGTAACAAAATCATATATTATAATTGAGGCTTTTAGTGACTTATTTTCAGAGGAAAATTTGCCTCTTTTCCTAGATGTCAAGTTTAGTAAATTATTAATTAAGTTAAAAAAGCAACAATAGTGACAAACATTTGTAATTTGTGCCGAATCACTTATTTGAATTGAAGCACTAGCGACAGTGTAAATAAGATATGGATTTTATTTCGGGATAAGTGCCACGAACTCTTATTATGAGTAAACTGAATGTCAAGGGTGGCACAAAAGTAATGACCCTATTTGGTTCAGCTACAACTTCGTTTCTAAATTAGAAAACTGAAGTTACTTTTTTAAATATATATATTTGTGCCATAAAATTTAGTTGCATAATGATTTAAATATGATATCTATTAAATGTTGACCTCCAGAGTTGAAGCACATTTGAGCCCTATTTATGACATTTTCCATACCTAGCCGTAACACTTCGGATCTGATCAATCTTTCTACACAGACGCCACACAATACAGTTACTTTTAGTGGATGTAAAGGTGTTTGTTGAAAAATGCGCGGATTTTCAGTGCCCTAGAAGTGAGTATTCTGCTTATTGACATGCCCCGAGAGATGGAAATGCGTTTCGTCACTCATAATCAATTTTGAAGAAAAATTATCCTCTTCAAGGTTGAAGTTTATGACACGCTGGCTGTATTCTAGACGATCTCGGTGATCAGTACGCAGCAGGTAATGAGTTTTCTGAGTTTTATACGGCAACATCTTCAATTTTGTGACCAAAATACGCTGCAGAGTCCGCCTGGAGATCCCCAATTGCGTGGCACGTCGCCTCGTTGATGTTTCTGGACACTCTTCCACATTTTCGCGCACAGCTTCAATATTTTCGGCTAAACGGCCTGTTCTTGGTCTGCCAGACTTACTTCTATCCAATGTTGAGCCAGTTGCTTCGAGGCGTGTGACAAAGCGTCAAATTGTGCGACCAACCGGTGGCGGACGGGTGGGGAAATCGTCGACGTATTATTCCGTAAAAAACATTGACACGATTATTCCACGTTCTTGGGGAGTAACGCGGTCCATGATTATTTTTAGTGAATTTTACATTTGATTACTACAAAATTTTCAGTATCAGAATGACAGTAGATGTCATAAAAAATATAAGGAATTTCTATAGGGTCATTACTTTTGCGCCAACCTGTATAAGATTCTCATTACAAAGGTACTTGTTTGGCGCGAAAGAAATAATGTAATTTCGGGGTTTCAGTGTCATACAGCTAATTAGATGCGTTTCTTTAATCCATGGCTGGAGCATCTATTAAAAAAAAAAATTATTTACGCGGCTATCAGTATCATGTCATCACCCTTTTCTACTCATTTCGAGTTCAATAATCTCATTAAAATATTACTACACTATACACTTACACTAATCGGTCGTTGTTGTCGGCAATATGTTTCACCAGGTCAGATTCATCAGATATCATTTCTTCAGCAAATGATTGATAAATTTGATATTTCAAAATAAGTCCCATGAATTTACTGAAACATAAAATAATAGTGAAAATGTGAAAATTCCCAGCGTATGTTACAATTAAAACAATTTTTACCAAATCTTTTTTTCGTTTATAGTTGTAAAATAAGAGTACAAGAACCAGCTTTAGGATTTCCTTTTGAACGTTTCTTTGCACAAGTTCAATTCCGTTTTACTTTGTTATGTTACTCACCCAATAAAAGGCTTATTGAAAACCATGTACGGGTCTCCAAGGAAATCAACATCAGATGTTTCAATGAAAGAGAAATTTTTACGGAAGTCACTCCAACTGCTCTGTATTTTGGCGTATGGGATAGCTCCCATTAAAACTTTTACTCTCCATTCATCGGCGGCTAAATAGAAGTTAAGTCTGTAAACAAAATTATATATTGATGTATCGTTTACATTATCGAGTTCATTTAAAAGTTCACTTTTAATATAAAAGCTTACTTTGGCAAATCTATCAAAGCCATTATAAGTTGAAGAACAAGTCTGTAATGGTTTGGATTGTAGTTGAAAATTGCCAACGGGAATAGTCCAGCTTTACTTAAAGCGTGCGGGTTCAGTGAAAGGAGAGATACGAAGCCAGGAATAGCTTCATACACAGCTGTAACAAACAACTCCATGAGTTTCAAAGTTCTCAAAGAAATAACTTAGAACTAGTGAGTACCGCAGGGATCTTACCAGTATAGCGGGATACTTCTCTCAAGATGTAAGTGTTATTGCTGTGTAAATTAATGGTTTGCTTGTAAACAATCTTCATGACAGCTTCGTGAGCTTCAATGTAGTTCGCTATACTGACGTCTTTACACGTTATGGCTCTAACTTTGTTAGGTTTACACCAATCTACCAATGTAGGGGGACAAATACTATTGAATACAGACTCCGTTAAAATTTCTTGTTCCGCGTCTCCTAACTTTAGTGCTTTTATAAGTTTAGCTGCCTGTTTGAAAGCTTCAGCTCCGCCTAGATCCTGTAAAACAAGTTTATTTAATCAAAAGTTTCTCACAATATAACATAGAATTTATTAAAATTGTTTAGTAAGTACCTTCAACTGAAGATTGGCATGTACTTTTTGGTATATGCCAGAATGTTTGGGTAGTAAAACTTCTATGAGGTTAGACCAATCGTCCCCAGTTAAAGATCCTGTAATAAACAAAGATTTGGTATAATTTATATAACTACAGAAGTCCTTGCCAAATAAGTGTTTCAACAAATTAATCCCTAGTCCCAATACTTTATTTTTTTATAGACTCGCCTGTATCCCCAAAGGAGTAGGCAGAGGTGTAATATTACACACATAACCCAGCTTTTATCACTGTCAATTATATAATATAAATGAATAATATTCAGACGTCTTGTGACAGACTTTGTAACATAGAATGAGACTTGAGAGAGTGTAGTGTGTAATTCGGAATTTAAAGTTCTCAGTGGTATTGTATGTCGAATACTTAAAAAGTTTACCAACTTGCTTGACGCTAATTTGAAAATACACTTGTTAAGAGCTACTTTCGAGTACGTTTATATAGCCAGTTTCTTTTTGTAAAGTCATACTAAGGATGAATTACATCATCACATCTCATGAGTTGGTGTACAGGGTGATTGCTAAGTTGCGTTATACTTTTCAAACAAGTGACCAACTGTTGAAATAAGTGAGAAATGTGTATTTCCCAATACAATGTATATCTTATTCCTAATTAATTTCTGGTAATTTTTCGTACAAAGATGAATAAACGCGATGGGGCACAACAATTGCAATTGCCTAGGCCATTATATTTTAAAACAATTCCTTCTGTTAACCATGCACAAGCTTTCCTATTTTTAATTTGACGGAAGGTAACTTTTGATGCACGTATTATACCTAATGATGTAGTTGGCTGCCTGTTCAACGCGATAGTAATTACAGTTTTGCTAGAGTTTGGTGGTATTTTATGTATGTTGCGAAAACTGAACCGAGAATATCTGACACATGGCCACATAGGACACAATTAAACCTTGAAAATGTTTACAATCAAATAACTTTGTATTCCATTAGTGTGGGTGTGGTGAGTGGGTAGACACAAAGATGGCGCATGTCTAGGAAAATGTCCTTTTAAAATTACTTTTTATGAAGTCATTAGCATATCTTTGCTCTTGCACTATTTTTATCTCATTCTTTTATTCTTAAGAAATTTGTGTTATCCTTTTACAACTTTGTAGCGTACCATTTAAATTGAGACATGAACATACTATATGGGAAGTTCTAAGATAAAGGCACTTTTTCTGTTCCATCGTTATAGCGGTAATTGTACAAAGGTATAAAACAGAATTCTAAAGTGAATAAGAAAGCTAGACTTAATTCTTTTACTAGTAATATTTTATGCTGTTAAAATGAACAGAAGCACTTAATTATAAGAGCTACTTACTGAATAATTGTACTGGAAACGTCTTGCCGACTGCGTCAGAACCCCTTAGTCTAAGAGCTATGTACTTGTGAAGCTTCATGTACAAAGGTTTCACATTTTCCCACAATTCTCTAGCTTTCAGCGTAGCGCCTTCGTACTCGCCTAGAGCATCCCAGTACTCTTCAACGGAATAGTAATCTGTGAACAATATGAATCAATTATTGTTTTGTTTGTCGAACTTTTCGTGTAGACGGCTGATTATTAGAGCCATATTAATTTATTTTCATCAATTTAGAGGCCTAAATAAAAGAGTTGCCAAGCAAATAATATGGTCGCCTAATTTTCTTTTGTAGAATATAAGCGAAAATTTACGAAGCTGTCATGGCGGCCGTTTCATGTTTTGTGCAAAGGTGGTCATAGCACTTCTCAATAATAAGCGTTTTAGCAATTTGAATATGGATTTTTTATTTGGCTTGGCTTAGTAGTGATTTAATTGCGTACATTCAAGACAGTTTAAGCTCATTGCACAGTCATTTCAGTACGTAAGTATTGTCAATGATCTAATAGTTCCTATATCATAGTTAACTATCTTTATACCCAAACATAAAAGAAGTCCTCAATAAAACCCTTTTTTATTCAGCGCATTATATATTCTAGTAATTTATGCGTATTAAGTAAGTTTAATGTTTATTAAGAGGTGTCAGATAACTTGAATAAAAAGTGAAATATATCGTTGGATTGTATGAGAAATGATAGGAACATGCGGGTCACTATGTTAAAGCCCACATACGAAGGACGAAGTTTAATTATTGCCAAATAAATTATTTATGTGAACAGCTGCGGGCTTTGAAAAGGAACTCTCCTTTCATAAGCCACGGTCATACGCACAGAAAATGTCGTTATGTGAATGTATTATCAATTCAAAACCAACAGAAAATCATTTATATTTCCAGCTTTTACGGGAGTTGAATTTCTGCAAAGCAATTTTTTTAATGTTTGTTGAAAATAAACAGAGAATACAGTAACTAAACAATAATGGTCATTGAGTGACTAGAACGGTAGGTAGAGCACGCATCGCAAATGTTGATAGAGAAATCTTTCTTATATAATTTACCAATGCAGTTTTATCGAAACCCGAACCAGGCTATAGAGACATAAATGGCTTGTCGGGTAACATTTTAATATTCTGTCCACAAATTTATACATCTAAAAGCATTTCGACCGAGAGAGACCTGTGGTCTCTGTAAAATGCCATGAAAATATTGTACACTGATATATGTATTTCATAATTAACAATAAAAATCTCTCAAGTAATGTTACGATCGATGGAACTATACTACTGTAGATAAGTTACATACACAACTAACGATTTCAATTGTATAAAATTGAATCTAGTTTTACAATTTTTTTAATTATGCCTGATTTCAAAGACACTTATCTTTATTAGACTATATTTCTAGAGTACAAACACAAGGCGCGCTAACACTAACAACACATTATTAAATTAAATATAATAAACATCAAGCTACTTTTTCTGGCAATATCTTAATAAACTCTGAGACAGTACACAACTTAAAATTTTGATAAATAAACTTGGCTTCGTAAACATTTTTCTTTATACCAGGTCGAAAGAGATAGGTATGATAAGAAATAAAATAGATACGATTACTTTCGTACTACGATAAATACGTATGCCACCGAGAGACCCGGACACATTAACATGATGAACCCAAAGAATACCTAAACTCAAAATCAAATCACACAAAGTCTTGTCGCGTGTACTAACTGCGCCGCGTGACACTCGACGCAGTAGAAAGTAGCGAGGTGACGTGATCATTTAAACCACTACACCCTCGAACTCTTAATTTCGTCAAAAAAGTCAATATCTAAAAGTAAAGAATGTCCTTCATACTCAAAATAAACTTTTAGAGAACCTAATTCAGTTTAGTTAACCATTAAATTAATGTAATTAATATAATAATTAACCTTAATGGAATAATTACACACATACATAGACTCACGCCTGTTTCCCGGAGGGGTAGGCAGAGACTACGGAACGCCATTTGCAACGATCCTGACATATCTCTCTTGCTTTATTCACTCCCATCACATTCCTCATGCATGCTCTTCTGTTCAGGGTACTTCTCACCTGTCCTGTTTTTAGGATGTCTCCAATCTGGTCAGAGAACGTCCGCCTAGGTCTTCCCCTTCGTGCTGTCCCTTCCACACTTGCCTTATATATCTGCTTGGTCAGTCTTTCGTCATCCATCCTCTCCACGTGCCCAAACCGTCTTAGCATACCTTTCTCGATGCTTGTCACTATATCTTCTTTTACCTCACAACACTCTCTCATCACATAATTCTTTATTCTGTCAGTCAGAGAAACACCACACATACTTCTCAGTACTCTCATTTTACAGCATTTATTCTACTTTCATGACTCTTCTGCCATACCCAACTATCACTACCATACATAAGAGTAGGTACTAACACCCCTCTATGCACAGCCAAACGTGCCTTTTTGGACACGTTTTGGCTATTCATAAACGCCTTCAGAACTCCATTCACTCTATTACCTGCATTAACTCTTCTTTCAATATCTTCTACATTCTTACCATCTCTTGTAAACAGCGTACCTAAATATACAAATTCATTCACTTGCTCCACTCGCTGTCCATCGATCATAATATTACAAGCCGTAACGCATTCCTCCTTTTCAAAAACCATAACTTTCGTTTTACTTACATTCACTTTCATTCCTTTCCTCTCTAACGCACCATGCATGATTGTTACCATCTCCTGCAACTCCTCCGCTGAAGACGCAAGCATAACCTGATCATCAGCATAAAGGAGGCATTTGACAAGTAACTCATTCATCCTTAATGCACAATCACTATGTTTCAAATCTTGCAAACAACTGTCCATGAAGAGGTTGAACAGCCACGGCGACGCTACACATCCCTGTCTAACACCTGAGTTGATGGTAAACCAGTCAGTGTATGCCCCGTTTATCCTCACACAAGCTCTAGAATCCTCATAAAGGGATTTCAGAGCTCGTATGAGGCTGCTGTTCACCCCATACATCGACAGTACCGACCACATGGAATAATTTATTTATTAAGTATAATTTATATAATATTATTTAATAATTAATTAAGTATTTTAATGGAATAATTTATTCCCATTAAAATACTTAATTAATTTCTGTTTAACTAACTTTACGTCGGGGATAAAGTTTCAAATAGAAAATTTGATTCACTGTGTACTTATTGACAATTCCTAAATTAATTTCGCTTTACCGTTTCCTTGGTGAATTTCTTGATCTAAAACTTTAAACCTTAGTTTAATATTAATAACAACATAACGATTAAATTGTTAAAAAAACATTAAAGAAGAGATTTAACTTCTTAAGTTTGTAATGCCGTGTTTTATGAGATAATTTGTTATACTTGAATAATTTTTCTTTAAATTTTACACTTCATTAAGTTCTTAACAAAATAATTATTTTCAGTAACTGCAGAATATAAAATGTTAATCCTCATTTACTAAATATTGTATTTGTCTTGAATTGTAAATGGGTTCTCGTATAAGTCTTTTATTTTTCACAATGTCTATTTGATATTATAATACATGCATCTAGAGATTTAAGTTTCTCTAATATACTAAAGAATACATGCTAGATTTTTATTATATTAATGTCTTGAGCTCTGTATCAGTGACATTATAAGCCTCAGTATGAAAATGTTGTTATTCGTAAAAATAAATGCGAGGTACAATAATTTTATAAAAGCCTGTGACATATAAAATAGATGACATCTTAACCTTATGTGTCCTTATTTATACGAAATAAGATATTTTAATGGTAATTTAAGATTAAATGGTAATTTTGTATTTGTTTAAGATTCAGTCAGCTCGCGACCACGGGACGTGCAACCGTCTCGAAACGTCAAGCAAAAATAAGGTATGTAAATACCTAATGCATGTTCGCGTTAATTCCCGTATAGATATATATTCTTAAACATGCAACGCGAGTGCTTAAAAGTTTCTTTTGTTTAAGATGTTCAAAAGGATCTATACATATAAATAAAATTGAAGTGAATGTCTGTGATTTTAAAATAACTTTGTTTTTCATATGCTTAGCATGACATGACACCAAGACTAAGACACTGGTATTATTAATTTGTTTGCCTGTCCTTCTATTTGTACCGGCTTATATTTGCTTTACCAATATCTAAGTGACTTTCACTGGACATCAGTATATGAATATCAATATCCATTAAAATATGAAAATAGTCGGGAAAGTGTTTTAAATATCAATATAGGCTATAATTTGAGTCAGTAGGTTTAGTATCTGTGAATCACACGGAACGGAGCAGCTAGTTAAAATAATTTAATTAAAATTATTATTGAAATTGTTAAAAGCATCGTTCCGGATCGTCTTAATTCTTTAAATTATTTATAAAATAGTTTTAGGGATTCATGCTGTAGTATGAATCCCTAAAACAATTTGAGTTGCTGTAGCAACTCCTAGCTGTCGCACTTATAAATCTAAACCATCCAGGGAACTGAAGTTGGTATCCACAAAAATCGGTGGTTCGCCGGCTGTATGAAAGCGATAAACTTAAAAACTACCGCTCTCATTTTCGTATGATTAGTGTGACCAACGAATGCGTATATTTCAGGCGGGCGGAGCTGCGAGCAAAGTCTTGTTTAAACTAAATAAATTGTGACTGTTCTAAAATCACTATGCATAAACAAATCTACGCCAAATATATTGTGGCCAACAACACAAATATCAATATGTTATAACAATAAAGTATGACTAAAATTTATTGTTTTCATTTAGTCGATAATAAGCTCATATTCTAATTATTATGAATTCTATATGATTTAAGTTATTTGAATTTGAAACCAAAGTTTCTAGGTATTTATATGATAAACGACCAATAGAACTTATTATTGTTTGTGAAAACGTGTTTTAATTGCTGTACGGCTGGGCTGGCCCATAATAAAAATTTATAATTCATAAATATTTCTTGCGGTATTGATTCACAGTTACAATAGTATGGCGGCTTTGTTCAATAAGACATTGTAGTTTATCACGGGGTCTTGGGTTCAAGTAAATATCTGGATTTATTTAATTTTCTGTATGAAAACTATCGCTAATGTGAATACTGAAATAGACCAGCGTACCTCTTCAAAAATAAAAATAATGGTGTATAATTTATATAACGTGTAAATAAAAAAGACTAGACGCCAAGACCCCGCATTGGAATTACGCATAAGGAAATTGGGACCGGCCAATCTACCCATGTACGAGTATGTATTAGGCTACTAAAGATAGGCATAAGCCAAATCCATGGATAGATCAAATTAATATAAGGACGGGTCATAAATGAGTTTTCAAATGTTGTAAGTTAGCAATGACATTATCACTCACCGTTTTGTTTAGACGCATTCCGCAGTAGTGGCAGTATATGTTCCAAATAATCATGCAAATCAGGCAAGCTTTTCTCCCACGATAGTTTCATTCTTCTTAAAGTTTCTTCATCTTGTTGCCGCGCCATATTGTAGTGCAGTTCTGTAGAACATAAAAATACACATTAGATCCAATTGTGTTTTCTTTATGAGAATTTTATTCTGATTTATATTAATGTGCTCGAATAAGGCTCAAAACACAAAGGTTTTTACTTTACAATGCTATTTAATTTTGTGGTGAATTGCATTGCAATTTGTGAATTATCTTTATCCGATCGTTAATTAGTATTTGAAATGATTACTAGTGTTTGTACCGCGCATTCATAACAGTTTTCGGTTAAAAATAATTTTCGGTGCACGTGATACAATTAATTATTTAGTTTTAATGCCGGTAGCTTACACAAATATTGTTACATCGACCACTGTTATATTTATGTAGGGATATAATTATATTATTATGTGTGTAAACTTTGATAATAAACGTAATTTTTATTTAAATACATTATATTCAGAAAGACAGCCCAAAGTCGGCAGTTATTCTGATTTTTCTGCAATGTATTGCTCTTTACTACCTACACCAGCTGTAAAATATATAGTATAAATTTGTTTAAGCAAAGTATCTTTGCTTATTTAGCAAAATATCTTCATGACAACCGGGACCGACGGCTTAACGTGCTCTCCGAGGCACTGGACAAGCGATAACTAACAATTCAATACGCACATAACTCCGAAAAGTCATTGGTGCACGCCGTGGATTCAAACCTGATACCCTCTGCATGGCAGTTTGTTGGTATCTCCACTAGGCTATCGCGTGCCTTATTTTTTTTTTGACACAAATGAACGCTATTTAATTTTTTCATATATTCAGTGTTTATTTAAATCATTTGAGAACTCTTTGAAAAAATGCCACCTCTACAGTTTTTAACTATCCTCATGAGACGTGAACTACTTTATTTCTGATGCAGTAACATCAAAAATGCAGTAGCAACATGCAACCGTTTTATTTTTTAAATTTATTGAGGCTCAGTTTGACCTTGATGCATAACTGTATTTTCTGTGATATATGATTTAGAATATGATGGATAAAGATGGTTCGGAGGGATAAATTAATTTAAAGAATATTCTCGTTCATATTTAAAAAGCACTTTTTACGTTAGAGATGAAAGCGTGGCGACCACAGACATAGATCTACATAGATAACGCAAATGCATGCACTTCGCGTGTCTGAACTCCGACCAAGCGTCGAGCTTGGTCGCCACTAACTTCAGTCCCCGCGCGTCCGTTTTACCGTTAAGTAAACTTTATTCACATTACGTTGCCGCGTTTGCTTCGGACGTTTGATCTGACGTTGTGTATTAGGAGACGATGAATATCGCACAAGCGATACTGTCGCGCATCGCTTCGACTTCGTGATACAGGCAACGTCACAGTAGGTATTAAAAAGTCGGCACGCTTGGTTTCAATACAAATCGTGATAATTGCGTTATCTATGTAGATCTATATCTGTGGTGGCGACTTTATTTTATTTTACATACATACACATACTCACGCCTTTTTCCCGTCGGAGTAGGCAGAGATAACGGGACGCCACTTGCTTCTATCCTTACAAACCTCACGCGCTTCCTCTAAATTATATTATATTATATTACATTATATTTTATTTTATACGCGTTATAATGTTTATGGTAAACGCTCAATTTCGTTGGGCAATAACTGAAGTTATATGGAAGACTAAAACATTCAAATATCTTTATAGGCGATTAGCGGTATAGTAAATATATTAAATCAGGTTTATAACATATATTACTCTGTTTTGCCATTATATTTGAGGAAACATATGAATCTTAGTCCAATTGTGTAAACTGTAAGAATGAAATGTGTTTTAATTGTTGGAGATACTAAATAATTTTTACTACATAAATAAATTATTCACTTTCAAGTTATTATTTTATTGTTGTTATTATAGAAATCCAACACCCACTTTTTTATTTAACATCCTAAATCTGTCCAGAATACATGAAATCCGATTCACACGATCCAACGCTGCTTCATGAAACGCAAAAAATGTTTTTTTTTAATTTCTCAGTAACGACGTATCTATCTCAGTGTACTTTAATATGCAGTCTTCACTTTACTAGCCTGCAAGATTGCGTCTCGTCATAAAATAAGATAAGTACGTTTTAGTATTTTATTTTATAATTTAATTTGTTAAGTGGGCAAGCAGTAAGCTGAAACTTTAGGAATCGTCCTTAAACTGTCGTAAGATTAAGTGAGTGAATCCCTACTCCCTACTAATATTATAAATTCGAAAGTGTGTATGTATGTATGTATGTTCCGTTTTCACGCGAAAACCGCTGAACCGATTTTGTTGAAATTTAATATAGAGATATATTGGACCATGGAGACGGACATAGGCTACCATAAGTTGCAAAAATTAAATAGGGAGGGATTGTAGGGAGGATAGAAGTTTGTACGACAGAAATGTTCCTCTTGGAAGTAAGAACGCATGCGCGAATAATTAAGTGCTGCGCATGTGCCATCTGTCAGTGCTGTCACATCATACATAATGTCATATTGTGCACGGTGATTACATTGTTTGCATATCTAAACTAATAATTATATACTACGCTCAAACGGCTGAAACGATTTTCCCTGCTATAAATACGAATGTTGAAATAGTGCAAAAAAGATATACTTATATTGGATCTGTGTAAGAACATGGCTTTGACATTATTATTTTATTATGTACCTTTCGGTAGATAATGTCATGGATACTGACCGAGTTACTTTGTACCCTATAGAGTTTCTGAAGTCTTTAGAATAATCAGGAGTGCCTTCACACAACTTGAGACTGAAAGTAAATTGGTGTTACCCCGAATTAAACGCGCGCAAAGCGGCGCGCGGCGGGCAAAAGCTAGTATCCTTCATAAAAGCTTTTTATACTTTTTTATAATACAACTACAACTTTTCACACAAATACAACACAAGTACATTAATACAACTTTTCACTGCATCGTTGATTTAATAGCAACGTAGGATGTGTTTTGCACAAAGTTTTGAGTTTGATGCCCAAATCCAAAGGTATGCATCATGTGGCGTTATGAACAACCTTGAGACATACCCAAATAGGTAAAATGTGTTTGTTTGCTTCGGTTGCATAAATATATTAAATTACAGATTAGCATCTGAAAGCGTGAGAGATAAAAGACAAAGGATAATAAAATATTCCACTGTCATATAAAATTGCTATCTTATGTGGGAATTTAGAGAACATGTAAGGTAAAAATATTTTGTAGATATGACTGCACATCATGTAAGGCAGTGATTCATGAACCTAAAAAAATATAATACAAGAAAAGAAACTATCCATGTAAAGAACTCAATACCCCATTTCATCCCGTGAGATAAATACAAAAGCAAATAGATTATATATTTGAGAAAAGAGACGAAAAACTGGGGCCTACTTAAGCTAAATCTACCTATTGATTCACAATGCATTTGTGAAGTAAATTAGGAGAGGCTCAGTAGTGGACTGCGAACGGAGAAATTGTGAACTACAATCCCCATCCCTTCAGTAATATATGAATACGTAAGCAGGGTATAATAAACATACCTACTATGGACATGTTAATAATATAAACTTAAACCCAGATAAGATATTATAAACATTCCCGTGGGCGTCGAGTTATTAAAAGTTTGCTCCTACTTTATGAAATTTATAATGACTTGAGAATTTTATTTCGTCAAGACAGTGATCTTTTTCCGATTTGTCTTTTGACTACCGCCCTTCCCTGACCTAATTTATCTTCAAATTGGCCAACTTTTTCTTATATCAAACAGATGATTTCCCTTTTTGATGTCAAACAATGTTAATTTAATCAGCAATGTTAATATTTCTGATTGGGTGCTTTTTTATGGTATCTTTAGATTTTTTTTGGTTGATATCTGTTTTGATATCTGTGTTTAGTACTAAGTGCTGATAAATGTGTTAGCAAATCACAATAAAAGCGATTATGTAATTCGGTATTGAGGGCTATAGCTACTTAACTATTCTTACAGACATTTAAACATTCATGGTATTTTTTAGATTAGTACTTATTTAATCTTCCGAGTTCCCCAATATATAACGATTCAATTGAGTTACTCCTCAAGATTTGAACAACAATATTCATGTCTCATAGTACCCGAAACTCAGCTCCTAAACTAATTAACAACTAGAAAACAGAATAGAATATCGACTTACCTCTTAATGTGCAATTAGTATTGGTGCCACAGTCGTAGTTGGTAGCGAATCTGATTTTGTTCAACGCGTTGTTGCCAAAAGTTACGAGCTGGAAAATAAATAGCTGTTAGTGAGATTGTTATATCCAGACTTTGGAGACTAGGTTGTTGAAAGGATTAAACAGACGTGCTACTTTTGGTATCAGTCATAAAAGCTTCTATGGCTTTGCAGCAGACACGGTTCCAAACAATTTGGGGACTAGATTGTCAAACGGGTTAAATAGACGTGCTGCTTTTAGCATCAATCATAGAAGCTTCTTTGGGTTTGCAGCAGATACTGTTCAAAATAATTTGGAGACTAGATGTTCAAAAGGATTAAACAGTAGTGTACTTTTAGCGTCAGTCATAGATTTATAGCCTTGCAGCATACTACTAATTGTTTCAAGCATATTTATACATCACATAGTAACCTGAAAACGAATTAATAAAATGACGATTCTGTTGCCAGAAATTTTTAGTAATAGGTACGTCTAAAACTGGAGTAAGGATAAAAGTTACGCTTCGTATTTGTGCTAGTACAAACATATTTACTATAGTAAAGGAGAATGTCGGAACCTGTACCAATTGCTTTAAAAAAATGATATACCGTAAATACTTTGACACATTTTGACTGCCATTACTAAATTATGAATCATTATTAAATCCTCGTTTACGAAATATTATAAAAAAGTAGAACTTAGATCAACAACTTCCGAATGCATACATTGCCAGCACAAAAAAAGCCGATTCAGAGCGACAAAAAATCGAGTGTAATATTATCAACATTAACGATTGCTTACACGATTAAATGATTTTGGATTCAATAGAAGGCCTTATGATAGTGAATTAAAAAAACTGTGTTCTATGTGATTTTATTAAAGATAAATACATATTTGGCTACTTAACTTAAGGACACTACCAACAGCGTCATCAATAAATCGGAGATTGAGTCCATAATAGTAAATATATTATATGAAGACCCCTCACAGATTTGTGAAATTTTCAATCAATTTTTCATTTCACAAACCAATGTTAATCTGAATAATACAAATAATCGACATTGTTCTATTCCAAATAATCCCAATAACATATTTTTGACGCCAGTAGATGAAATTAACATTTATAATATAATTAAATCATTGAATAATACTTAATCCACCGCATATGACGATCTATCTACCAAAGTAATTAAAAAGTGTGCCTTAAGCATTGTTGCTCCACTTTATATACATTGTTAACCTTTCATTAGTAGAAGAGGAATTCCCATCCCGCTTGAAAAAATCCATTGTAAAAGCTTTACATAAGAAGGGAGATAAGACGGATGTGAATAACTACAGACCGATAACTTTAATTCCTATATTGGCAAAAATATTTGAAAAAGTCATGTACAACAAAAAAGAGAAATTTATATCCAATTGTAACATCCTAAAGAGTGAACAATTTGGGTTTAAAAACAAAGCTCCACATCATTAGCATGCTTCTCTCTACTCAAACAAATCACAGAAGCCATAAATGACAAAGCTATGTTAGCCTGTGTATTCCTCGATATGACGAAGGCTTTTGACTTTGTTCATCATGATGCACTAATGTCAAAATTACATAACTATGGACTGCGGGGTAACTCATATAACTGGGTTAAAAGCTACTTAAAAAATAGAACTCGATGCGTAGAAATCACAAAATTTTATCAAAATGAACAAAAGTGCTACAGATCCTCCTATATGCAAAATGATTTCGGGGTACCACAAGATGGCCTTCTCTCAACTTTTTTATTCCTGCTCTACATAAATGATCTTCCTGACGCGATTAACCAAAAGTGTATCCTTTTTGCGGATGATACAACTCTTATAGTCAAAAGTAACGACTTTAAAACTCTAGAAACAGAAGTCAAAATAGCAATTAATAAGTCGATAAACTGAGGGAGTTACTCTGACGAGTAGATACTCGTCATAGTATCTCCCCCAGCGCAAGCAGTCAACCGAAAGATGGCGGTCAAACCATCCGAACCTGGCGGAAGTAAATCCCAAGATGCTGGATGGGCAGCAGCGTCCAGCACTAAAAACTTTCGCCACTGCGATCGCCAATACGCCTGCCAAGCGTGACGATTATGGCAAATCCCCCCATAAATGAACCACACCAACAAAATCCGGCCCCTAGTCCCCGGCGGCCCCGCTAGTCCTGGTTATGGTAGCGGCCATGGTAACGGCGGGGCAAGGGGTGCGAAGAATCTCCGGAAGAGATCGGGCTACCACCTCCAATGACAATTGGCCCTGGCAACACTGAATACGCGCACACTGCGGACCGACGAGAAGATTGTCGAGCTGGAAGAAGAATTGAGCAAGTTGCGATGGGATATCATAGGCCTATCTGAAGTCCGAAGACAGCGGGAGGACTCGATAGTTCTCAATTCCGGCAACTTGCTCTTCTACCGGGAGGGCGACCAACAGTCCCAAGGTGGTGTCGGGTTCATCGTCCACAAATCTCTCGTGACCAACGTGGTAAATATTGGGAGTGTGTCGAGCAGGGTAGCGTACCTTATACTCAGAATATCCAAGCGGTATTCGCTGAAGGTCATACAGGTATACGCTCCGACCTCGACGCACCCCGATGAGGAGGTGGAAGCCATGTACGAGGAAATATCTCGGGCTATACATGGCTTCAAAACCCATAACACCGTGGTCATGGGAGATTTTAACGCGAAACTGGGCAAACGCGACGGGTGACGAGCTGAGAGTGGGGCAATTTGGTTATGGGCATCGGAATTCCCGGGGTCACTTGCTGGCTAGCTTTATGGAGAAGGAGGGCCTCTATATGATGAATTCCTTCTTCAAGAAGCGAGAATGCCGCAAGTGGACCTGGGTAAGTCCAGACGGTGCCACAAAAAATGAGATCGACTTTATCATGTCGACGAAGAGGCAGATATTCAATGATGTCTCCGTGATCAATTCACTTAAAGTGGGGAGCGATCACCGAATGGTAAGGGACATTGAATATCTGTACAAGCCTCGAACGGTCGAGGTTGATAAAGTCCACGCTCCGACCGGCACCGTTTCATATCCAAAACCCCGAGAGCTTTCAGCTCGAACTCAAGAATCGTTTCGAATGCCTGGGCGAATGCGTAGATGTGGACGAGTACAGTAACGGGTTCGTGGATGCTGTCCATACAACAGGGGCTAAATTCTTTAAGCCCCAGAAAAGCAAGAGAACCAGCAAGATCTCGGGTCCGACCCTCGAGCTGTTAAAGGAAAGGCGCAAGATGGTTCTGCTATCCTCCGACGACATGCCGAAATATCGGCACCTCAACAGACAGATCTCCAAGTCTCTGACTCGCGATCTCCGCAAATACAACATAAAATGTGTTCGTGAGGCGATCGAGCAGAATAAGGGATCCAAAGTGTTACAGAGGGATCTGTCTGTTGGGCAGAGTCAGCTGACAAAGCTGAAGACGGAGGATGGCAGAATCGTATCGTCCAAGCCTGAGCTCTTGGAGGAGATCGAAAGGTTCTATGGACAGCTATACACGACAACGCAACAACCCGCAAGTACTCCAGCGTCAGACCCTAGAGCTGGATTGACCCGACACTATACCGAAAATATCCCGGACGTCAGCATGCACGAAATTAGTGTGGCTCTCAAACAGCTCAAAAACAACAAGGCGCCGGGTGATGACGGAATTACGAGCGAGCTTCTGATGGCTGGCGGTGCACCCGCTAGAGAAGCCTTTCGGAAGCTATTTAATTCCGTCATTCTCGAGAGTAAAACGCCACAGGCGTGGCACAGAGGTGTGGTGGTGCTTATCTTTAAGAAAGGGGATAAAACCCTCTTAAAGAACTACAGACCCATCACACTTCTGAGCCACGTCTACAAGCTGTTTTCGAGGGTCATCACGAATCGTCTCGAGAGCAAGCTAGACGACTTCCAGCCTCCCGAACAAGCCGGTTTCCGTAAAGGCTATAGTACCATAGACCACATACATACGCTGCGGCAGGTTATACAGAAGTCCGAGGAGTATAACCAGCCCCTATTCTTGGCGTTTGTGGACTATGAGAAAGCCTTCGATTCGATCGAAACCTGGGCGGTGCTACAGTCTCTCCAACGGTGCCGGATTGACTACCGATATATCGAAGTGCTGAAGTGTTTGTATGAAAACGCCACTATGTCAGTCCGCCTCCAGGACCAGAGTTCGAAACCTATTCAACTCCAGCGAGGAGTGAGACAGGGGGATGTCATATCCCCGAAACTGTTTACCACTGCGCTGGAGGATGTTTTCAAGCTTCTGGACTGGAATGGACTCGGCATCAACATCAACGGCGAGTACATCACTCACCTTCGATTCGCAGACGATATCGTAGTCATGGCTGAGACCATGGAAGACCTAGGCACAATGCTCGATGGCCTCTGTAGAGTCTCCCAACAAGTAGGTCTTAAGATGAACATGGACAAGACGAAAATCATGTCGAACGTCCATGTTGTACCTGCTCCTATTCAGGTTGGGAACTCTACGCTCGAAGTTGTCGACAAGTATATCTACCTGGGACAAGTAGTCCAATTAGGTAGGTCCAACTTCGAGAAGGAGGTCAATCGTCGAATCCAACTCGGTTGGGCAGCGTTCGGGAAGCTACGACATATCTTCTCGTCCGATATCCCGCAGTGTCTCAAGACGAAAGTCTTTGACCAGTGTGTGTTGCCAGTGATGACTTACGGATCAGACACGTGGTCGCTCACTATGGGCCTTATCAGAAGGCTCAAGGTCACTCAGAGGGCGATGGAGAGAGCTATGCTTGGAGTTTCCCTGCGAGATCGAATCAAAAATGAGGAGACCCGCAGTAGAACCAAAGTCGCCGACATAGCTCTCCGGATAGCCAAGCTGAAGTGGCAGTGGGCAGGGCACATAGCTTGAAGAACCGATGGCCGTTGGGGCAGAAAGGTTCTGGAGTGGCGGCCACGTACCGGACGACGCAGCAGAGGTAGGCCCCCCGCAAGGTGGACCGACGATCTCGTCAAGATCGCGGGAGGCGGTCGGATGCGGGCGGCTCAAGACCGGTCTGTGTGGAGAACCTTGGGGGAGGCCTATGTCCAGCAGTGGACGTCGTTTGGCTGATATGATGATGATGATGAAACTGGTAACTTGAAAACAATCTTAAAATCAACATTAACGAGACAAACATTATACAGTTTCAAACATACAAAGCGAACACACCTAATCTAGAAATATCTTACAATAATCAATTCCTAAACAATCTTGAGGAGTGTGTATTTTTAGGTATATCTGTGGACAACTATTGTAACTGGAAGGCGCATATACAAAAAACTTTTAATAAGGTTGATCGATTCATCTTTGTTTTAAAAAGAGTTAGACAAACAGTGAATGAAAGGGCTGCAATAATGACTTACCATGCCTATGTATCCTCTATACGGCATCGTAGTCTGGGGTAATTCAGTGGACTCTAATAAATTATTTGCAGCCCAAAAGAAATGCATCAGAGCAATTTTCAATTGCGTTCGTGTTTGTTTTTGTTATTATTTTGTTTTTATCAGTTGTGTTGAGGTTTGTTCCTCTGGGTCGAAACTACGTTTCTTTTAACTTGTAACATCATTCACTTATTGAAATTATTATAAACAATTAGAAATCAAGGACGAATTCCTTCCTCTGCAATATTTATGGCGGATGTTTTTAAAATATGGTTATGAGAAAAATCTCAGAACTGCGGATACGAAAACAAAAACGCGTCATGCCTACGGTAATATTCAACAATAAGCTGGCTAAAACTGTTCATTTCATGAAAAAGCAAACGGTACAGGCTTCCATACAAAAACCGGCATTCTCCTTTCATTTCATTGCTAAGTTCGGTAGTTTACCTAATTTGAACAATACGCGCATGGTCAGAGTCATGAGCTGTCACATGAGATGGAACATTGTTTATTTTTCTCTCATTTAAACCCACAAGGCCAATTTCTCGTATTTTGTAGACACCGAGACTGTATTTTGAACGAAATCCGAATAAATTTTGAATTTTCTCCCAATTGATATTCTGCTACTCTAAAGTTAATACACAATAATACTTTATGACACAGAGTCTAGATCGAAACTACATTTGAACAAATATAATTACGAGAAGTGGCTTCCAAATTATTGCTCAAAAGTTGCATGTCTGTTTAAGTCCCAAGTGTTTAGCGGATTATAAAACCAACAGGGCAAATAGAAGTCAGATGAATGGCTTCGCTAGTGCAATAAATCTAGCAATAGCGAATGGTTAGCTTACACAGATATAGCGTTTTAGGTGCATAATTGTTGTTATGTAAAGGATATATGCATAAAATAAATATGGAATTGATTTAATATTATATTAAGTCTAAGTTTTGGTAATTATTGACTGTTCTGGAACGTAAGTCAGAATAATGTAACCAAGTAGAAGGAAAATATGCAGACATATTAATTTCATTATTTTCTTTTGAAAGCTTTTTACGAAATATGAAAGTTATATGGCACTCATTACATATCTTTCTTTCTCTTCACATAAATTAATATATTGTTTATCTTTCTTTGTTTCAGTGTAGGTATCTTTGAAACATGATGGCCGATTTTAACGAAATATTCACAAGCGAATTTGTTCAATGTCTGTTTCGACGTTCACGCCATAAATCAATATTTAATTGAAAGTTTACACTTAACCTCCCTAGATGGCGTCGGCGTCGAAATAGATCGCGATATGGTTTCGTTCCACGGCCGAGTATATAAGCTGATGTCGATGTTAATAAATTATCTTGCTCTGAGGTAACTTGTTTTCTTATACAGTTATCACTGACTTTGGGAACTTTGTACGAAGTGAGTACATGGTCTTTAGAGCCAAAGGGCATTTTTGGCAAAACACCAGATAGGTAGGAAATAATAGTTAGTTCCACTAAGCGACGCAAGGTGGCGGTAAATGTAACGATTGGATGTTGGAACAAAAATATCTAATGGCAAGTGGAAGGACAATAAAAGCTGCTGTTTACGGATCTGCATTGGATGGATGAGATAAAGGCTGCTGTTCACGGACCTGTACGGGACGGATAAAAGGCTGCTATACACGGACCAATATTAAGTGACAGTGAGTACGAAGTGCGAAGTAAACAAACTGTGAGTACATTTAAATTTATAATAATCGTGCTAAGTGTCAAGAAGATAGTAAAATAAATTAAAATTAACTTGTAAAAATTTCAAGAGTTGGCTAAGACTTAGAATAGTTTGTCGAAAAACGACATGACGGGGAACCTATGCCCGATTTCTTAGCGATTTTTACATCTTCAAACACTTAGAAAAATTCGCTACAAAAGCACTTAGAAAATATCAAGCTAATCGGGACTTAGAAAAATTCTTGAAGAAATCTTGTTTTACAACATTTGATTGAAATATATCTGCTGCTGTTCTACTGTTACTACGATTCACAATGGAGAAAAAATTGAGAGTATTAGAAGAAGTAAAAGGCCAAATAGAGAAAGGTCTGATTAACTTGATGTTATGTAAAGGATATATGCATAAAATAAATATGGAATTGATTTAATATTATATTAAGTCTAAGTTTTGGTAATTATTGACTGTTCTGGAACGTAAGTCAGAATAATGTAACCAAGTAGAAGGAAAATATGCAGACATATTAATTTCATTATTTTCTTTTGAAAGTCTATAGGTGTACATATAAGAACCCTACTATACATTGTAATCTGTGCTATTGAATGTTGTATATGTATACTGTTGGCGTGTCTATTATAATAAATAAATAAATAAATAAACTTCAATAAATCTCCGAAGGCACGCATTACACAAAATTACATAGATGCACGGTTGGAAACCTTAGAAAAGCAATTCAAGAACTTTTCTCCGAAACATGAAAAGATAGTGGGGGATTACGGTAGCGAAGAGTTAATTAACTATTTTAAGGGCGATATTTACGACAGTGAATACGAGTCTTATCTTAACTATAAGGTAGTGCTTAAAGATTCTATGTCAATGATAAAACATAGCTCAGATGGTATTGAATGCGATGCCTCACCGGACATAGTCAAATTACCAAAAATTATGATACCCACCTTCAGTGGAAAGTATACCGAGTGGTCGTCTTTTCGTGACTTATTCATGTCTTTGGTTCATAAAAATAAAAGGTTAGATGATGTGCAGCGACTTCATTATTTAAAAACACAAGTAACAGGTGAGGCAGAGCAGTTAATACGACACGTTCCTATAACTGGTAATAATTATTTGAAATGCTGGGAGATGCTAGAACATAGATATAATAATAAAAAATTCATGTCCACTTGCATATTGAAGCGATTGTTTGGTCAACGCAATATGGTAGTTGAATCTTCAAATGCCTTAAAGGAACTGTTAGATGTAACTAGCGATTGTTTACACGAGCTAACCAATCTTGGTATTGATGTGACGTCATGGGATGTTATTGTTATTTATATAATAAGTTTGAAATTGGACGGAGAATCGCGGAAGCAGTGGGAACTGCATGTAAGCCAATCATCCGAGGATCTGCCGTCTTTCAAACAATTTCGCGAGTTTCTAGAAACACGTTTTCGTGCCTTAGAATTTGTTGAGCCCAAGGGTTTAAGACCCAAAGACATCAACAGTAATAATAATAGCACATCCCATACTAAGGTCATGCATGCAACTGCCACATTATCATGTCCACATTGTTCAGAGGATCATAAACTATTTAATTGCAAAAGGTTTTCTAACGAAGATGTTGATAAACGTCGTGATATTGCGCAATCTTTAGGAGTATGCTTTAATTGTTAAGGAATTAATCATAATGCCAAAGTATGCCGTGTTTTTGTCAAATGCCGAATTTGCCATCGCAAGCACCACACATTATTGCACCCTAAAGGTCAAAGTGTAACTGGTGCGGTTGTTACTTCATCGAAAGCTTCAACCTCACATGAAAGTACTTCAGAGATAGTAGATCAAAGCATAAATGCAAATATTGCAACTCATCTCGTTAGTGGAAAGGCACAGGGACAAGTCCTGTTAGCAACGGCTCTCGTAAGAGCAGAGGCAAGAGATGGGTCATTTCAAATGTTGAGAGCATTATTGGATCAACGTTTGCAGGCCTCGTTCATATCGGAATCAGCTGCGCAGTTACTTCGTTTGAGAAAAGTAGCCACTAAAACTACGATAGCGGGTTTAGGAGGCAGTCATGGTGGCATAGTCTCTAGACATGTTGTAAAAATTAAATCAGAAATCAGAAATCAGAATTTTTATTTGTTAAACATAGGTATACATAAATTGTGGTGGTCTTAAAAAATATACTTATATAAAATGCGCTATGTTTTGTCATCATGACATACAAATAATAAAAAATGCGAAATATCGTGCTTTTAAAACAACAAAGAGATTAATTGTCAAATTTAAAAAAAAAAAAGTAATTGAATTAATACAATGTCATTAAAAGAAAAATACACAATATACCAAAACCATACGAACAAAACATTTACAATAATTTATCTTTGAGAAAATCGTCAATAGAATAGTAGCATTTATCTATAAGTATCTTGTTTAATTGATATTTAAATTTCATAAATGGCAGACTTTTTAAAGTGTCGGGTATATTATTAAATGTCCTAGGTGCCATACCGAAGAAGCTCTTCTGCATCAGAGCAGTTTTACATTTTATTAGGCATAGTTTATTATAAAATACAGTCACTGCATGAACCATCCTATACCAGAGTAGTAACCGCGCATGTCTTAAGTTCAATAACTTCTGTTATGCCTGATACGAAATTCAAAATCGAAGATTGGCCAGAAATACATAAAATTCAACTGGCGGATCCTAAATTTAATTGGCCTAACAAAATTGATATTCTTTTAGGAGCGGAAATGTACAGCGATATTTTGAAGGAAGGATTAATCAGGAGTCCCAAAGGCTCACAAATCGCACAAGACACGTACTTAGGGTGGATTGTGTCTGGTAGGGTAGATTTTCAAGAAAATTCACATAATCAGCACAACATCATTATCAATATGTATGCGCAAGTAGATGAAAATGATATGTTAAAGAGATTGTGGGAACTTGATTCGGAGCCTTCACTTTCTAAGAAGCTCCTTACGCCTGAAGAACAGGATTGTGAAGACCATTTTGCAGCTACAACGCATCGAGATGATAGTGGTCGCTATATTGTGAAGCTCCCATTTCGATGTGAAGATCCACCATGTAAGCAAGGAAATTCTAAAAGCATAGCTGTAAAAAGATTGTTAGGTTTGGAAAGGAAACTAAACAAGGATCTGGAATTAAAAGACCAATATTCGGATGTAATCAAAGAATATTTATATCTGGGTCATTTAGAGCAGATTACAGACGAATCAGAAAAGAACCGCAACGATGTTGTATATCTGCCTCATCATGCAGTGATCAGACGTGACAAACTCACCACCAAAGTGCGAGTGGTATTTGATGCATCGTGCAAAGGAACGAATGGCGTTTCTTTAAACGATAACCTGATGGTAGGACCCACTCTCCAGGCAGATCTACGCCATATTATATTTAGATGGCGTGTTGACGCCATCCATCACGACATCCCATTTGTTTAGTAGCAGACATCGTAAAGATGTATCACCAGATTAAAGTGTCAAAGGAAGACGTAAATTATCAGAGAATTGTCTGGAGAGAGGATCCTACTAAGGATATACAGCATTTTAGGCTCCTGACAGTTACGTTCGGCACCTCCTGTGTGCCTTACTTGGCAGTGAAAGCCTTGCACCAAGTGGCGGCTGATGAAGGCAAGTTGTATCCTTTGGCAGCAGAAAGAGTGACGTCTGATTTTTATATGGACGATTTAATGACCGGTTGCCAATCTGAAACAGAAGCTTTACAAATATATGAACAAATGAACAAATTATTAGATAAAGGGGAATTTAAGCTACAAAAATGGTCAAGCAATAAAGCTTCGTTACTAGAAGAGTTACAGGAAGGATCGGGTGAGGATTTAGAAATAGTGAAAGATAAAATACAAAAAGTATTAGGCCTTACCTGGAATCGTAATACTGATATGTTCGATTATTCCGTAAAGATGTCACCTCCAACAGCACCTGACACAAAAAGAAAAGTCATATCAGAGATATCACGTTGGTATGATCCATTGGGATGGATAGCGCCATGTATTATCACCTCTAAAGTTTTTATACAAAAATTGTGGATTTCTGGCATAGGGTGGGATGAAGAACTACCTCCGAAACTATTGGAAGAATGGCAAGGTTATAAAGATGAATTAGAAAAGTTGGTTAACTTTCATATTCCACGATGGATTGGCAGAAGAGAAGACAATATCACCATTGAGTTGCATGGGTTTGGCGATGCGTCAAGTATAGCTTATGCGGCTGCAGTATACTGTCGTATAATAGACTCAGATGGTAGTATACATTACAATCTTTTGACAGCGAAAACAAAGGTGGCGCCAATTAACCAAATTTCCATACCACGTTTAGAGCTCTGTGGTGCGGTTTTAACAGCAAAGTTATTATGTGAGGTGGCTAAGGTGATGGATATATCAAAGGAAAACCTACATGCATGGACAGATTCATCGGTGGTATTAGCTTGGTTAAATGATTATCCAAGCCGATGGAAAACTTATATCGCTAATCGTACATCGGAAATCCTCAGCTTAATGGATAACTCGCAATGGGCTCACGTCATTTCCAAGGACAATCCTGCAGACATCGCATCTCGAGGTGTACCACCGTCAATTCTTCTTGAAAGCAATCTTTGGAAATTCGGGCCATGGTGGTTAAAGAGTGACTACATAGAATACACAAGGCCTATGTCTATTAGTACCAATGAAGAGAAAAAGCAAGCCAAGGTACATACAGCTAAAGTTTCTGATTGTGATGACGATCTTGCGATGAGATACTCGTCACTTAGAAAGTTAGTGAGGGGCATTGCTTACTGCAGAAGATTTATTTTGTCTTTAAAACGACGGAAAGAGAACATTGTAAATACACCTTACCTGTCTGTTGTGGAGATCCAAGAAGCTTTGAATATTTGCATCCGGAGAAGTCAGCAGCAATGGTTCAGTGCGGAAATTATCGCTGTAAAAAAAGAAGCATTCAGTACATATAAACAGCTCATTATTTAAATTGAATCCTTTCTTAGATGAGAATGAATTATTAAGAGTAGGAGGTAGAATAAGACATTCCCAATTACCTGATAATACAAAGCATCCAACAATAATACATCCCAATTCAAAATTGGCTAAATTGATAGTAGCAGATATTCACGAGAGAACTTTCCATGGAGGACAACAGCTAGTTATAAATTTCATTAGGTCAAGGTATTGGATAAGTAGAATAAAAAATATAGTTCGTGCTTACATACACAGTTGTGTACCATGTGTGAGATATGCAGCTACGACAAGACATCAGATGATGGGCGATCTTCCAGCTTGCCGAGTAACACCTTGCTAGCCCTTTTTAAATTCTGGAGTAGACTACGCTGGGCCAATAAATGTGAGAGTATCCAAGGGCCGCGGACAGCGATCGCATAAAGGATATATAGCATTGTTTATTTGCATGGTTACTGGCGCGGTACATATCGAAGCAGTTTCGGACATGACAACAGAAGGTTTCTTAGCAGCTTTTAAAAGGTTTGTTGCTAGGCGTGGTCATTGTCGCCACATTTGGAGCGACAATGGCACCAATTTCGTGGGCGCTTCCCGACTCTCTTCGTCTATTATTTGCCCAAGGGAACTCAGCCACAAACGATATTGCAGCTGCTCTTGCAAACGTGAACACTGAATGGCACTTTATACCTCCTCATGCTCCGAATTTCGGCGGACTGTGGGAGGCAGGTATAAAAAGCGTAAAACACCATATGAAGCGTGTTGTCGGCGACTCCACGCTAACATTTGAGGAAATGACAACAGTCTTGTCTCAAATCGAGGCATGCCTCAACTCAAGGCCCTTATCACAAGGTAGCGATGATCCAGAAGACCCCGCACCGTTAACACCTGGTCATTTTTTGGTGGGTGGTCCGCTAGTTGTAGCACCGGACTATAATTATGAGTGTGTTACGTTGAGCACATTACGTCGATGGCAACTAGTACAGCGCATGGTGCAAGGCTTTTGGCGAAAATGGAGGCAAGAATATTTAACTAATTTCTTCCAAAGGCAAAAGTGGGTTACTCAAATTCCTAACCTTAAAGTAGATGACATAGTGTTCGTAAAAGAGGATAACTTACCTCCTGGTAAATGGTTGTATGGGAGAATCCTTGAATTGCACCCGGGGAAGGATAATATAACTGGTGTTGGTACCCTTCGCTGTAAAGGCACCACATTTATACGTCCAATTTCAAAATTATGTTTATTGCCCGTGACGGAATGAAGTTTGAAAGTTTATTTATCTTTTCTTTGTTACTAAAATTGCTTCTTTGATTAATCTGTAATTTAGTGCTTGTTTATAAAAGTAATGATAAGCTCTGATTTAAAAATGCCTTGGGTTTATACGTACATTTTTGTAATAAAACAATTACATTATTATTTTTGTTAAAACTTCGTGCTTGTATGTTTTATATTTTATTATTAGTTTTAGTCATGAAACCATATTTGCCCTGAGAATTGCAAGTCATCGTTCACCAAATTGAAGTTTAAATGTATACAGTCCATTTCTCTAGTTCTGTTTATATAGTTTAATCTAGGTTAATGCATGGTGGGCGGTGCTAAAAGGAAAATTATCCTTTTGGTGGGCGGAATGTTCAATGTCTGTTTCGACGTTCACGCCATAAATCAATATTTAATTAAAAATTTACACTTAACCTCCCTAGATGGCGTCGGCGTCGAAATAGATCGCGATATGGTTTCGTTCCACGGCCGAGTACATAAGCTGATGTCGATGTTAATAAATTATCTTGCTCTGAGGTAACTTGTTTTCTTATACAGTTATCACTGACTTAGGGAACTTTGTACGAAGTGAGTACAGAATTAAATAGTTGATGTTTAAAAAAAAGCAGGATAGACTATTTTATTCTACGTAAAGTTATTGAGGTGCCGAGCAGAAAAGTACTATCTTGTTGATCTGGAAGTTGACTAGATTGGGATTAGTCGCAAATACTCCAATTCAATCCGTGAATAATCAACATATTTACATGTATATTTAGTTTTTGAGTGTAAAAATATTTAAGGTAAAGTAAGCAAAATCTCAATATTCTTAGATTCAAAGAACACACATAAAAATACACACACACATCTTATAAGACAACTATGCAAAATAAACTTTATCACCTCCACTATTTATGTAAGTGAGTACTTACATACATAATAAGAACAATAAAGTTCACTTTGCTACAGCAGTTACCTTATATCAGACCGTGCACCCAGGTAACTGCGGTAAGCAATATATTTTATGGATAAGACTACCCTGGACGTCATAAATAAAGCCAAAGATTTATGTCCAATTACTTCAGCTATCTATCGTAATAAAAATAACTAAATGAATTTATTATCTAAAGCGTGGCCGAGTGTACTAAGCCGATGGGAATACGAGAAATAGTGGATAAGGGTTTTCTTTGCGATTGTACTTCATAAAATATTTAATAATTTTTGGGACAGACAAAGTTATAGTTTCAAATTAACTTGGATTTAGCATTAGTTATTGGACGTAAATAAGTTTCAAATTATGTATTTTAGTTCCGTAACTACGACGAAACTACTAACGAAGTGTTCTATATCCGTATATAGAACACTTCGTTATTTTAAAACTGCAAATCGTACTGGCCGATGAAAAGTACACAGCATGTTAATAACAGCACTGAAAATGAATAACCGAGCCAGTGCCCTAGGGACGAATATTTCAAAACAAAGCGGCTTTACAAGAATACTTTTTATTGGACCAGTCCTCTTGCTCACTTTGTGCAACCAGGTTCAGCCTCAGTGACAAAAGAGGACAACCAGTTTTAAAATTCGTGAAGCCCTTAGGCTAGTTTAACTCTATAGGGATTTAGTCACACCAATATTTGAGTAGGTAACTGGCAAATAAATATGGCGAAAAAATTGCACCACGGCGTTGCACATTAATTGTACCATGCGCAAGTTATTGCGAATTATATTTATTTCCTGTTTATTTGCGTATAGATATTTCAGCCATAGCCATACTTATAACGATAAGTATGGCTATGGCTGAAATATCTATACGCACTGAAATTCGTGCTACTTGCTACTATACTAGTATATTACACCAGAAGTGACTGCCTCCGTGGTCCAGTGACTGCCATCGTGGTCCAGTGGATGGCGTATGCATCTGCTGATCAGAGGCCCTGGGTTCGATTCCTGGGTCGGGCAAAAGTGTTACTGGGTCTTTCCAAATTCTCAGTAGCAGCAAGGAGTCTGTGACGTGCCAGGTAGCAGCAATAGGTACTAGGTAGGTCCCACGTAATACCCCTATTACGTGGGACCTAAAAATTCATGGCGAAATGTGGGTGTAAAATTACACCTCTGCCTACCCCTTCGGGGATAAAGGCGTGAATTTAAAAAAAGTGTCTTCCATTTCATTTTGTGCTACTTTTGGGTTGTCCGTGATATTTTGTTAGTTCATTTTAAATTTTTATACATCACAGACACGGACTGATGTCAACATAACAAAATTGAAACCCTACGTAAAAAATAAAGCAAATAATATGTTAAGAATTGCTTTTAGTCTTTTTACAAGGTTTTTACAGGTACTACGGTTGCTAAGGCAGTATTTTTACAAGCTTTTTACAGATATCGCGGTAAAATATTAGCAAGGAAACAGGACGTAATAATCCCCACCCACTGTAATGCTACTAAAGGGTTATGCTACTGGAATGGGCCATAACCACACGTGGCTATTGTGTACTACCAAGCTAAGATCAGCTCTAGTGATTTAAAAATAACTGTGTAGAAGGAATTTTATTTAAAATATATGTTTTTCTTTTATGAAGCTATGAAAAGAGACTAGAGAAAATAAGAACATCGGCATATACCTATATATATTTTTATTGTAAATATATGTATATTTCCATTGTAATTCTTTATCCATTAAATTGCCTCCATACTGGGAACCTATAACTTGTCAAGAGGACAGTAAAAAAATAATATTTCGGGTGAAAATAAGCTTTGACCTCCAACTTAGTAATCAGGGTACCAAAAAACAAAGAGGACAGTAAAACCAATGCCTCTTTAGAAACATTAGGTACTTTAATACTATCACTTACTTATTTAGAAAATAATTTGTCTTCCTATCTCTTGTAAACACTTCCGTACGTACGTATCAGAATGTTAGTGTATTCTCGGTTGCAATCCAAGCCTAACCTAACCCTCGGCTTGGAGACTGCGATCCATGTACTACATATTATGTCACCTATACGTAATAAAAATAATGTAGTCCAGTTGTTTTGGCGGGTTCTCAATTATACTACAGCTAGTGTGAATAAAATATATAAATATTAATATCGTCTTACCCTGATCCACTGCTCGGTGTCCAGCAGTGTGTCTCCAGGCTGCAGTAGAAGTTTCACTTTGCGTCTGAGTACGTTGTCATCAGGCGCTAACGCGTGCGCAGTCAACGCGCTCTTGATGTCGTTCGTTTGTTGACAGACGAACATGCCGAAGGATTTGTCTCGCTCCAACTGTTGAAGTAGATGTTAATTTGTTAAAGTTACTTGCTGTTTTCTACACAATTATTTTAAAACGAGAAGAATGCGACCTACCACTACTAGTTGACGATTCCTACCACAGAACAGTTAAGAGAGGTTAGAACGGCCTTGTGGGCGCGGCAGGCTCGCCGTACTTGTGAGCAAACCCTCATATGCCGAAAAATTTGATTGACGCTGTCAACAATCGTGCTCATATTGCGACAGCGTACGAAGCTCCGCGAAAATAAAATAATTATTCCGTCTTGCGCTATAATAACGTGTCGAAAAAGAAGCCAGTTATGTACTGTGGCTAGAGAAGGGATTTCTTTTCACCGGTAAGTCCAAAAACCTTAAAATAAAAATGATATTTGTAATTATTACAATAGAATTATGTAATTTGTAGGCAAAAACGATACTATCGCAAGCAAATAAAAAAATATACATTGCTGGCAATACGTGGGTACCATCTAGTACTACGTAGGCAATTGCTCAATGTATTTCGTTCACTGCAAACGTCAAAGCTTAAATTCTGCTAAATCTATGGTGGTGGGTCCGATAGTGTTGTACCTACCAAGTTGTGAACAATGTCGATTGTGAGTTCCTTCGTGTGAATGTATTCAAATGATTGTTATCAGTAATATTAAGATTAACATATCTTTGTTTATTACTACCGATTAATGTTTATTGTGGGTTATTAACTTAGTATCGCGGGTTACATATCACATATTTTAATTATGAAAATTGATTGTGACATATGCGTTGGAGCACTGCTGTCAAATGAAATAAATTCGTACCATAAATTTATGGTAGCAAAAGATAAAGGGTATAGTAGTATATCCTGTATCATTATATAAAGATTTACACGAATGAACATGACCAATGAACATAATATATACAAAGATCTTGCGCAACTTTGTCGGAACTGAATTATTTAGCAACATTAGTTATCACCAGGTTAGATTTTATCCAAGTGCGAGCCATGTTACAGACCTATCTAAACCTATCATAGAAAAATATATCAATGTAAGATTGCATTTTATTTTGAAAAAATCGAATTTAAAAGATAGCAAGCGTATGCTTCTTAATAAATACGTCTTATTTCAGGGACAATAATAGAATCTGGGTTGAAATTTAATTTAAATTATTGATAACATTAAAATATTATTGTATTATATACTTGTGTCATTTATTTCTTTACAAACTTTAGCTTATGTGGTTGTACACATGAATAGTTTATCACGGACACTGACATCCTAGGTGGACATGATTTTTAACTCTTGGTATTCGGATATGATAAAGGCCATATTGTATCTTCCCCGTTAATTTTATATTATTATATATATATAAAGGAAGGCCATACTATTTGTACCCTATCCCACCATCCCGAAATAAAAACAAACAATTGCAAAAGTTAAAGTAACAAAACAACAGTATTTTATCGATATAAATAATCGACCTTTTGGACACCGTAACATTAATGAGTGTGTGTGGGTGATTGTCAAGCGCGATAGTTCCATGTCAAGCGAAGTGTTCGCGCTAGTGTGACAACCAATGGCAAACTCGCGATCTAAGTAAGTGCAGTTGATTTGTGTGAGTAATGCGCGTACGTATTAGTGTATTGCTTGTAGTGGAGATAGAGAATGGGAGACAATCGGCGACACGTGTTCTAATACAAATCAGTAACTATTTCCGTTCTAACACCCTTTAATTGTTCTGTGATTCCTACCCATGAAAAGTTACATATCAAGCAAAATACCAGTCTGAAAGATTAAGGATAATAAAAAATATTCTATATCTTTCTTAGTATCATTAATCTTTACGAGATTATCTTAATCTTAACGAGCTATATATTTTTTTATTAAATTAAACCAACATGGCCTTTAGATAGATCAGGTATTTTATTTTGAGAGTAATGTTTCTTTCTATATATTTAAAGCAAAAATGTTTAATGCAAAAAGACGAATAAATGAACCAATCCCTAGGTGTTATCAACTGATATTTTTTTTTATTTGAGGTATTTAAATTGTTATTAAGGATCTGTCAAGAAATTCGGATAATGGCTGGCAAAAGTATAAGTACAAAAAATATACTGACCTTCGCTGCTAGCCCTTTAGTTTCACCAGTGAGTTCGTTCCACGCCGCGTTGGCTCTCTGTTCGCAGTGATCTACATAGTCCAGCTCCACAAGGTCAACGAGAGACACCAGCCATCTTCTGTCATCAGCAGCGCTGGAAGATGTGCCGCATTGGAGAGGAGACAGGAGAGCGTAGAAGCAGATGTAGAGAAGAGTAAGTGTGGGCCCCATTGTTGATCTGTGGGAGAAAAGGATAGAGCTATAGAATCCAGAAAAAACATAGCTTAGCTAGATAGATTTAGGTATCTTATTGAAGGAAGAGTACGACTAGCGTAATCCAGAGGCTAACAGTAGTAGAGCTCGTAAAAAGCGAAAATCTTTTAAATCTACCAAGACAATAAGAGATCAACTATGTAGTGTATTTGGCAACAATGAAATCAAATCGAAAGTAATATGGTAGTAGTAAGTAACAATTTACAAATGAAACTGTCGAAGTAAATTTGGCTTAACGTGACAGTCTGATAAATTAATGCATAAAGACGGTACTCCCAAATACCATTTACCTAGTATAAAGTACATTAAATGCATCGCCGTTCGAATTTAATTAAAAGAAAAGACAATAACCCCGTCTATCAGCTTTGATTACTTCGCAGACATATCGAATTCATTAAAATGTTCACGTGTTTTGAAAGTTTCAATTGCATATCATGCGAGGCACCAAACCGTACTTCGTTAAAATTTTCACATTTTGTTTTACATACTCTCTGTATGAATGAAAATACAGGGTCGAAAGTCGTCACGGAATTAAATTTTATGGAAATAAAGAAAACACAGTTGGGTAAAATTCTTTATAACTTTATTAGGGAACGTTTTTAAAAGCTTTTGTGTTTCACTTGATGGAGGACAAATTATTTTTCGTGCGTACAATACCGGTTCTAAATTTAGACGACGTAGGTATATGGGTTATTATTACCTTGGTTCTCTGTAGGATCACTTCATTACAAATTCGATTCTTCAGAGAAACTCCGAGCATAACCCTCTCTATAGTTCACTGAGCGGCCTTACATTGGTGGACCAGTCGCACCGTCAGTGTCCACGTCTCGGCACTATAAGTCATAACGGGCAGGACGCACTCGTTGACTCTTGTCGACTTTTGTCTTAAGGCAGGGATGACGAAAAGACTTGACGGAGTTTCCTAAATGCTGCCCAGCCGAGCTGTATTCTTCTGCAAACCTCCTTCTCGAAATTGATTCTACCCAACTGCAAGGTTTGCCCAAGGAAGACGTACTCCTGAACAACTAAGAGAGGAACCCCCGTTAAGGATAATCGGTGCCGGAGAGACATGTTCATTGAACATTATCTTGGTTGTCCTAGTTCAGCCGGAGACAGATACCAGCAGAAGAAACAGCCAGGCTGCTCAGCATATACTGCAAGTCCTGCACGATTTCAGCCACGATAACTCAGTGGCATGCCATTGGAGAGGTCTATACGCAGCAGTAGACTACGGCAGGCTGATGATGATGATATGGGTTATTAGTTTAAGTTAAGATTTTTCTCAACTGATAGAGCAATTTATAATAAATATCTGTGTCCTAAAAGTCCTGATAAATGAGTTTTCTACCTCAGGATGCACCGCCATGTCCTAATTAAACGGAAAAACTCGTGGAACCAAAACACGTGTGTAGACTGTAGGTCTTACACTTAAGGTACAAATGTAGACTGTTTGGTCTTACACTTGTTGTTATGAGAAAATGATAAAATACGTGATAGATGCGGTGATGCTAAAATGAAACCAACCGCGATGAGTGCTGTGAAATCACTGATTTATTTTTGCTTACAAATGTACTTATGAGGTAAATGATGAACTAGTGATAAATGCTGAATGGGCTAAAAAGTGATACATATAATGATGTACGGGTTCACCGTACATACTGCCCACTCAAACAAATAGACAAATTTTATTTAACCTTTATTGATAATGTAGACGTGATTCTCTAATACTAAATGCTAGATAAATGAACTATGATAATTTAAATAACAAATTGCTCAAATTGATGATAAAATAATTGAATATTATTATGCTAAAATATAACTTAAACTTGTAAAATAAACTGTTCTTTGCTACTGTCTCTATTTAGTCCTGTTCACACTTATCAAGAAAACTAAGATCGACCGACCGATGGGCGACCATAGGCGAGGTCCCTTTATCAATACTCGTAACCGATTTGCTAATATCACGGAACGCACTGATCAACACTGGCACACTATCACTGACGCTGGCCGTGGCGGCTGCCACGGTCCCTCGCGCCCCCGCGGGCGAAGGAGGCTGCTGCAGCGCCTTCCCCAAGCCAGACTCCTGCTCTCCAGAGAGTTTGTGACATCTAGATCGCATGATAAAGATCATTCCGATGACACCAAAAATGATAACCAGAATCAAGGTCAAGTATACGGCAGTGTAATGATGAACGTCGTGTATGCTTAACTCAGTAGAAGATTGTTCCTTAAGAGTGTTTATTTGATCTCGCAGCTGATTCAAGCTATCTGTCTGATTCTCCGGTACAACAAAATAGTCAGGCAAGGTAGTATTGATAAGCGTATTGAGAACTGATACCTCTGGGACTTCGATATTCGGTTGTATATTCATATGTCGTAAGAAGTTATTGTGTGCGTAAATGCTATATTCGTCCGATTTCAATGTACAGCCCTGACCTAAGTCAATAATACCGCTGTCTTGAATTACAGTTGTTAGCGAGTCAGAACTGCAATAAATGCGTAGGTGACACTTTTCACAACACGAGTACAACCATGAATTCATATGATGTAACTTGAACCAATAATTACGGCACGTGGATATTTCTTGTTTACAAGTGGTGTCGCTACTCATTATTTGTACATCACATAACGACTGTTTGATTTTAAGGCTGTATACAGGGTTTTCTAAAGAGCATAACATCTTGTTATTTTTGACATGAACACAGGCTTGAAGGTCTAGGTTTGATAAGAATAGAGCTGTATCCCTTTGGATGTTGTAGGAAATGTAGGGCACGGTTGGGGTTATACGAACATGATTTGATCCACTTTTCTGAGGTATAGAAACAATTTTGTCAAGTTCAAAGACATCGCTACTTACAAGTGGAATTTTCAATTCAATTATTAAGTAGTTGTCGTGTAATCTTGAAGACGCCTTCATTATTCTATACAGGTCAGATAAATTTGATGGTTCGACTGGGACAGCGAGGTTGCTATGTAATTGACTAGATATAGTGTTGACTTGAAGGGCTAACTGTTCCGGAGAGAGTAAGTAGGGATCGACGCGTCCGTGACTGATATCCGTTATCGTGTTAATCAGTACGTGCTGAATGCGCATAAGGTTAGATAATATGATATTCGCTGTTAATGCGGACGATGTCAGATATAAGCCGTTTTTATTATCCCAAGTAACTCCTTGCAACTGCAGTGATACATTTCGTAGATGTTCGTTTATGATAGAGAACTGTTTGTTCATAGTTGCCTCATTGCGCCGTAGGACATTGTATTCAGACTCCAATACAAGGGTTTGTTTCCTGAGCAAATGTTGAAGATGGTTTTCATTACGAGCTATCCTCTCTATATCCTGCTTGTATTGGTCTGCGAATCTCTCATCTAATACACCAAATAATGTATTCGCCAAGTAGCCAACTCCGTTGATTAAGCCGCGTTTTTGTCTGCTGAGATATGGATTTTTCAATAGTGAGTCATAATGTTCGATGTCTTGTACTTGCTGCTCTAATTGTAAGACGACACTTTCGTACTGATGACCCGTATTATCAGCTGTTTCCTTTAAATGTTTTACATAATTCTTTATGTCCCATATACCGCGATAGTATGTTGACATATTGTAAAACACAACCAGTTTCCATTCATCCTTAATAATTTGGAGATCTGACACCTTATAGAAATAAAAAACTTGATTCGTAGTCATTGGGGTAATATTGTATGCAGCAGTTTTGTGTTGTACGGTGGGTGATATGAGTGTAAATAATAAAAATAGAGCTGTGATAGCATAACTCCTCCATGTAGTCGGTCTGCGTGACCGCGCGGGACGGTTCTGATTTTCCGTCTGTTCTGTTTCGGGATGACCTTGTGCGCTCGACTGCTTAGATAATGCTTCGATTTCATTTATAGGCAAACGTACAAGTTTGTTAACCGGACGCTGGATGATATTGTTTTTCGTTTTCAATGTAACGACTCGTACATAACCATCTTTACCAGCGTGAACCTTTTGCACCCTGCCCATCGGCCATTTACCAGGAGCAACGTTCTCGTCCTTGATGAGGACTAGCTCGTCAACTTCGACATTAGTCTTGGGCTGCCGCCACTTAGATCTTGTTTGTAACTGCTGCAAATATTCTGTCGACCATCTCTTCCAGATGTTCCAAATATCCTCACCTTGGAGTAAATGATCTATACGCAAGTGTAACGCGTCGATAATATCCCACTTACTCTGAATACTTCTCAGCTCGTCCTCAAGTTCCCATTTTTCTGGAATAGCGTTCACGTCAATGCTCTTTACTAACCTGTTAAAAGCCCTAAAATTGGTTCTCTGTAAAGCTAACAACTCGATAGCCTCACTGTTGGATTGCGTTGATTTTTTCTTTGATAAGAAGGACGATAGCAAATTACGCGTACCCTGATATAACTCCTTAGCCTGCTGGTAATAGTTAGAACTAAAATACGTAGACTCTTTTTCCGGCTGTTCAGAAAGTTTAATATGATTTTGCTCGAACTCTCCCCAGAGGCTATCCAGTGCCTCAAGTCTCTTTTGAATATATTCCGGAGTCTTCCTAGACAGCGGATCCTTGCCAAAATTTACTTTAATTTTGTTGATGCTTTCAAATAATTCCGTCTGGCGAGAGCTCGATGCTTCCATCATGATAAAATAAAAGGAACGTTCTTACTTGGACTGATGCTTGATAACCTTGACTGCAAGCTGCTGCTGCCGGTATCTGCTATTCGAAGTTCGCGACACGGAGTCTCTGATCGTACACTGAGTTTAATTGTAAGTTCGAAAATAATCCGTCGGGATTATCGCGAAGCACTCAATAAGAGATTATAGTTAGGACCGGTGTCACTTCAAAAAATTGTCGAAGGACCAAAAAATGTAGACTGTAGGTCTTACACTTAAGGTACAAATGTAGACTGTTTGGTCTTACACTTGTTGTTATGAGAAAATGATAAAATACGTGATAGATGCGGTGATGCTAAAATGAAACCAACCGCGATGAGTGCTGTGAAATCACTGATTTATTTTTGCTTACAAATGTACTTATGAGGTAAATGATGAACTACTGATAAATGCTGAATGGGCTAAAAAGTAATACATATAATGTTGTACGGGTTCACCGTACAACGTGTCATATTTCAATCCCAATCGAAGATATATATATATATATATATATATATATATATATATTAGGTTAGGTGGACTTAATTTGTAGACAAATATCATACTAAATATTTAGAGGCATTAAGAGATGGCATGACCTAAAGGAACAGAACAGTATCACCTTTACGCACATGACAAGTTTGGTATTATCTACGCACAGCACAATAAAGACTAAAACCAATAAAGTTCATTTAAACAAGTTAATTACTTAAAACATCAAAAGAAAGCGAGATCATTCTAGATTGATTTTTAAAGCTCTCATAAACTTTTACTTCAAAGTTGTTTTCAAAGTTATTATCTTTTTTACACACAAGGAGCCTCAAATTAGAAGGTCGCACCCTATTGCCAGCCCATTAGAAGGAGATTTGATGAAGGGGCCACTAATCTATATTGGATTCGCGCGGATTTAGTGAAAATCCCTTTGAGGAAATACGCCATTTATTACAGGACAGGCCATCAAATAAATGTTGTGTGAGCTTGAAACTGGGTAGTATTTGCCACACGGAATATCCCTATGCGTTTTACGCGACTCATAAAACAAGTTTACATGTAACACTATACTCTTGACTTATGTGACACATAAAACAATGCATTCCGTGATTGCTATCGACTTTGCAACGCTCAAAGTGATGACATTTCACACCTTCTAAACACCAAAAATATATAGAGCAAGTACGTCTTTATAGTCCATAACATCGGAACTATCATCCTTAAAGCCTAGTGGATTGTTATTTTGATTTACATGCTGCGTCTACGTCACACATGACAGTTAAGACAGTCGCCGTATTGGCTTTTTATCATAATAATTACCTGTAGCTGTATGTTACTGTATAGGAATTAAGGAGAACTACTAGTGAACTATCAGTTGCCTTCAACTGCAAATTGATGTTTACGACTTAGAACTAAGAACATGAAAAGTTTTCCATGAAAATATTATTATATTTTATGAACGATGTAAAAGACCAAATGTGGAAGCCTATGAACTCGCGTTGCAATTGACATTCCATTTCTGAAATGGAATTCAACTTGTGTATTTCAATGCAAACTTTTAATATTTTACACCAATCCGTCTAAATATAAATCCAACAATAGCCTAGAGGAGCGATGATTTGAGACTGTACCTTCATTAACTCATTATTTATCATGAAATTTGAACTTTGCTAAAACATCTTGCGCAGCATCAATTATCTTAGCGATAACGGGCGCCCCAAAGGCCGGAATTAATAAGGAAACCCGCACAATTAAAGATTTCTTTACGCCTAGCGTTATTCGGCGAGCCATTCATCCTTTTCGCTTGAAAGGGTCACGATTATAAAAAAAGAAAATTAAAGGCCAGACATTCACAAAACGTTTGTTGGTTTTATGAAACTTCTTTTAAAGGAGATATTAAAACTACTTCAAGTGAACAACGGGAATGTCTAATATTTTATGCAGATTAAAACGAAAATGATTGCTGCGAATATTTAAAAATGTGACCGTATTCTTCGAATTTGGTCTAAGAGTGAATTATAACCAACCAGCTTATTTGACGTGAATATCTATAATAGATATAAAATCAAATAACTTTTTATACACAAATTGAAACATGTTTGAATGCCAATCTTCCTATTAAACGGCAAGTAGGTAGCTATAATAAGTATGTATATTCTACGTGGTATACTCCAGAAATAATAGAAAGTATTAAAAATAAGTATTACCATTTAAAAAAGTTCAAAGAATTACAATTACAGTATAATAAGGAAATGTATCGTTTTTATAGGCAACGAACAAAAGAACTTTTAAAATCAACCTTTGCCAAGTTTATAGATCGGACTGAGGCGGGTATAAGTAAGGATCGCAAGAGTTTTTGGTGTTATGTAAAGGCGCAGCGTTCTTCGCAGCAATCCGGTGCAGAATTCGAGTATAATGGTATTAAAGTCTCCGGTTTAGATGCCGTGAATGCTTTTGCGGAGTATTTTAAATCTGCATTTTTTACAGTACCGCCGACACAATTTGGCAATGTTGAAAGAACCGTTAGTAGTAATAATCTACACTCTTGGCACATTAGCCTTGATAGCATTACCAAGACAGATTTATCACGGGCAGTGAAACGCTTAAATGCTCAATCTTCTATTGGGCCAGATTAAGGCTTCACACCTAATCTCTTGAACTTTTTCTCCAGTTATTTTGACAACCGTATGCAATATGTTCAGTTAGATAACTTCCAGTCTGATCCATATGACACTCGCTCCAGTGTAAACCAAGGAAGTGTTTTGGGTCCAACTTTCTTTTTAATAATGATCAACGACTTGCCGAGTGTCGTCAGTGCGGCAAAGTGTCTCATGTTTGCTGATGATCTGAAGCTGTTCTAGGGCATAGATTGCCTAGACGACTGCGAAGCCCTTCAACGGGACATCAACAGCGTTGTAGCTTGGGGAGCACGCAATCACTTAGAGTTTAACACCTCAAAATGCAAAACAATAACGTTTACTCGTGCTCGCTCTCCATATATCTACACTTACGACATATCAAGTGTCCCGTTTGAACGAGTCACTCAAATACGAGACTTAGGCTTGATTCTAGACTCAAGTCTTACTTTTAATACACACATCACAGCAATGTGTAAGAGGAGCTTTAAATCTCTAGGCTTTGTGATGAGACAAGCGTCTCCGTTTCGGTGCAGGAGGTATTGTCGTGTTGTACTTCTCCTTTGTTCGGAGTACTTTGGAATATAACTCCATCATCTGGGACCCTCACGAAGACAAGTATCGCATGATGATTCTGCCGGTTTCTATATAAAAAACTTTATGGGTTTTTTTTTTTTGGTGTCCGGTTGGAAAATCCTCATGGAGTCCCTCCGCCCTGGGGGAAGGACGAAGGGGACTGTCAGACGCTTACTGACTAAAAACCAACCCGTGTTCCTCACGTACCCGTGTGTCGGAGGGTCGGGTATCGCTGAAGCATTCCTCGCTACCCCCCGACGGCTATTGGCCCGCCAGATGGTCAGGCGGGCCCCGAACTAAACCCCCTTGGCGGTGGATGAAGGTGTTGGGCTCCGCCGCCAAAACACTCAGCGGCCGCAGAGGATAGCGAGGACGGCAACGCAACACCGCATCTCCTCTTCCTCTGTGGCCCCACCGCGACGCAACGATGGTGCGCCCCCATTTGGTCGCGGGAGATAGGGCGCGCGGCAACGCAACACCGACACGCCTCTCCTCCCGCGATCGCACCCAACTGCGAGGGACAGAAGAACTGTCCCTCGCACCCGCCCCTTTGGACGCATCCTGCGCAGGCCTCCGTCAAGCCCACGCGGAGCGTCCCCTCCTGGATCCCTCTTAGCTTCACCGCGGGTGACCAATCCACGGTTACTGAGCCCCCCCACCACGACAAGGTGGAGATCCCACGGGGGCGATGATACCACGGGGGGGATGGGTACTATCCTTATCTATACCCGTCTCTGTTTGTGTCTGGCATGGCAGGTCTTGACACGCTAGCATTACGACGCAAGTGAGCCCTTATGTTGCATTATTATATGTTATTTAATCATAAAATTGACGATTCGGTAACACTCTCACACTGTTCATTATCAGTGCCGAACTAGTACACTCGGCTGCGCTCGCGCCGCTTGCTTGCCGCACCACAAGTGCGAACATGTACGGCGCAATACGCACCCACATGCCATGCAATTTCACTGCTCAATAATTCTTTGATTGCTCAGTATCCTGATTTGGACATATTTTTTAGGAACCCAACCACATTTTTGAAAATGGCTGTATTCTTTTTGTCATGTAATTACATTTAGAATTGCATATTAATAAGACACTGTATGTACCTACTTAAGATTTTACTGTAGAAAATTGTATTCTAATGGCTCGCTGCACGCGTTGGGCAACTGTAAGTACAGTGAGCAGTTGTAAATATAAATTAATAAATACATTTCTATTTAAAACTTTCTTCTCCATAACAATGTTTCTTTCCGATCCGAGATTAAACCGTCCATTCCATTTTACAAAAAAAACAAAGCTATAATTTGCGGATGAAAATCCATAACGTAAAACAGGACAATCTCAGCCTCATTTATGCAAACGTCCTTTAACTTTCTTTCACAAACATTTCTGATGTTATAACTCAATTTCCCTGTCTCGTTCCGCTTGAATACAGGTGTCAACTTGTGTGACCTATTTCAACGAAATTTACCTATTATACGCTACGTCAAGTTTCCAATGAAAGCCAGATCAATGGAGCAAAACGAATACGGCTGGACATTGCTTGACTTGTCAATGCCACTGTTGCCATAAAACTAGTAAATAAATAAAACAGTAATGAAACAACATTCATTAAACTATACACCTCCTCTGGTCTACAGCCTTACGCAACCCACCAATGTTCAAAAACCTTTCTGAATTTGTTTCACAGTAGTACTGTGAGTCAAGGAATGGACTTGGCCTACTATACCACGCTGGCTATACGGGTTGGTACAGGGTTAGATGTCAAGTTGTCCGTTCCTACGTTATGATACTATTTGCTAGATCGCCACTTACGTTGTGTATCTTTCGGTTCTTCGAGCTATGTGCCCTGCCCATTGCCACTTCAGCCTGGCTATTCGGAGAGGTATGTCGGTAACTTTGGTTCTCCTGCAGGTCTCCTCATTTCTGATTCGTTCTCGCAGGGAAACACTGAGCATAGCTCACTCCATCGCCGTCTGAGTGACCCTGAGCTTTCGGATAAGGGCCATAGTTAGCGATCACGTCTCAGCGCCGTAGATCATCACTGGCAACGCACACTGGTCAAAGATTTTCGTCTTCAGACACTGCGGATATATCGGACGTGAAGATATGCCGTAACTTCCCGAACGGCGCCCAACCGAGTTGGATTCGACAAATGACCTCTTTCTCGAAGTTGGACCTACCAACATTTAGTGACTGCACGTTTGGCGTAGTGGCTTAAGCGGCCGCCTCGCCGCTTGCGCCGAGTGTTGTGGGTTCAATTCACACACAAGACAACACTTTGTGTGATCCATAAATTGTTGTTTCGAGTCTGGGTTTTCATTGTCCTCGTTAGTTGTATGTTTGTAAAGTCCCCCGCGACACAGGATTTAGTCCTAATGCGAGTGTTGTCTTTTTAAAAAAATCTAAAAAATTTAGTCTACGGTAAATTCCATACCTAAAAAAATATTAGCGTGACTTGACTAGGCGTTCGTAATAAATCGGCACAGTCAAGCAACGTTTACATAGGTTACCACTTGGATGGGTGACCGCTAGTTTAGGCATATATGTAGGTATATCTGAGTAATTTACGGTGCTTCGGAGTACAAGTTAAAGCGTCAGTCCCGTTTCTAATCTCAGGACATGAATCGTTAAACCATGTCGGAGGCCTTCGAACCATTCGCCTTCGTCCATAAACTTCGACACCAGAGGTGGCCATGATCTTACGAAAAGAAAAAAGTAAAGCTCCAAAAGACTTTTTTTGTCAGTGACGAGATAACCACTTTAACTTTTCTTCACTTATGCAGTAGGATCTTGCTCGCCTCTTACCAAAGGACAATGGCAGATCTCCATACATCAAAATGTCTGAAATTAAATTAAGGCGAACAGTAATAAAAAATATATCAAAAAAATTGGCGTAAGTAACAGAGTCTATAAATGATTCTATTTTCACTCAGGAAAGGCCGAAAAAGAAGATATCGGTGTTTGAATTTTAGTTAAGAATGAACAATGTAGGTAAAAGGAAAGTTATAGTATGAAAGATAAACAATGTAGGTAGGTACGTTTGAATTATCAAATGACATATGTCAGATTGACATCAAAACGCAGAACTATTTTGTAGCATCTAACTGTCACAGCCAAAGACAAAAGCAGAGCTACACATTTTAAATCGATTTTATGTGAAATCGATACAACATTAAAACGATGCTGTGACGTTTTTACTTGATTTAAACGTTGTTTTGCTTCAAAAATATTAGCTTAGTGATATAATGTTGATTAAATATTAAATAACTGCATTTTAAACCAAACCACCTCTATAAAGGTCGATCGTATCGATTACTTATTTAATAATCGATACGGATATAGCACTCACGTCTATTCCTGTCACACCATTGTCTATGGCAACAATCAAATAATAAAGTATTCGTAATCAATTGGAATGCTTTTTATCATCATAAAATACTCCAGCATTAACGAGACAAAGTGAAAATATTAAAAATCGTAGAAAAATAAAACAATTTATTTTATTTATATGAAGTTTAAGGTCGCCACAACAAACCCAGACCAAATTCTGCCATTGTTCTTTCATGATTCATGACATGATAGGACAGAGGAAGTTATTAGTTCCCATATTTATTATTTCGCATTGACAATATGGACTGACAGTCTGAAACTCCATATACCCTACGTGTCACATACGTATTACATTCTGGAGAAAGTTACTAATAGACAGACAGATGGACGGGCACTAAACAATTCCAAGAACATTAACGTTTCATTGTATGATATACGAAACCTTACCTTTAAAATGAACTACTAAAATCATGAAAAATTAACTACAAATAAAAAGAAACAAGCATTAATAGTAACAATTGTTTGAAGTAATAAAATAAACAAATCTCAACTTGTACTATTTGTTTACCTATTATTAGCATTTGGAGAGATTGTGTAAACTGTTCACGTCACAAACTTGTGAACCAAAAATAAGATAGTTATTTCAAAGTTCTCATGCAAGAAGGTATTGTTCGAGGCGAGCATTAGCTGGACTTCACGAGAATACTGATGGGACATGAAAACTTTTGCATGAATAGTACCCTAGTTCGATACACGATAGTGTTACTCTGTTTTCGAATATTTTTATTGATAAACCTAATTGAGTGGTTTCCGACTGTAAAATATCGGTATAGACAACGCTGCACGCTAGTTAAATACTGTAGTAGGTAAGTTGGCCTGAGCGTTGCATCATCAGCTACTCACATAATTGATGTGAAGTAATTATATTGGTAGTGTTATTGTCCTTAAGTGAGAGCACCAGAGGATCAAGCTCTCTTTGCCTTTTATGTCCCTATCTTATACGAGGACAGGAGAGAGAATGAGAAAAGAAATGGAGTTTGAAAGAACGAGATAACAGCCTTATCCACCCTTTTCTAAGGTTGGCATAACTGTCAACTACATATCATTAGACAAGAAAAAGTTCGTTTGCCAGCTCTATTTATAGAAAAGGGCCGTCTATTTTTTGGTCTTTAAATAGTTGGTCAACTCCCTCGTGTACAAAATTAGACTTTAGAATGGTTTTGCTTTAGATTCTTATGAATAGCGTTCCCAAATAAAGTAATTAACAACTTCATAAGACCGTTTCTGTACCAAACTACCAATTATTTGCATACTTCAAACATCGTATTACATTTTTCAAAGGCAAAACTTTCCGTAAGCATAAGGCTTCCGTGATCCCTGATCAGGAGGTATTCCAATCACGTATGATCTTCAATTACTTTCCTCCCGGTCTACTGAGTACGGGCTTTGTTGCGGCTTATCAAGGCAAAGTAGCAAATAGTTATTAGTGTCCCAGCTCAACTTCTGTTTCTGAAAGGTTAAGGCGAGGTTGCAGTACTTTTTAAGATTTTTGAACGTCTGAAAGTCCTATGAACTATGATATTTTTAATGAATAAAAATTAAAGTATAGAAGTTGAACATATCTTCTAGTAAATCGTAAAGATAGAAACACGATATTGAATGATTGGCTCGATAAAAAAAAATGTCAAACATGGCACTAAATCACAATTTTAAACGTGTACTGCTTAGACATTCCATAATGAATTTATATGAAAGTATTATCAATAGAGACAGCTCTTTATTTTAAAATAAATGGTAAAAACAGATTTCGTAATTTCGTTATCATTTTTTTCCAAGAAAAAAATAGTCAAAATGTTGGCATTATATCGCTCGCCGGCCGTTCATCAGTGCCTGTCTAGGCGTGATTGTGGGCGGACGTACGTCGTTGCTCCGCAAAATCCCCCTCCACCCCCGCATGTACGTTTTCGCAAAAGTACAAAGTGATTCGTATTCCAAACTCAATCGTTCAAACCATAGACATACTAGTAAGAAACCGTAGACAGGTTACTGACAAGGTAACATGACGGAGCTTACGAGTGGCACACTAATATAAATATGTCAAAACGACACACTAAGAATTAGATAAGAAGTGTAAGTGAGATAGCACATCTAATCGCAAGCGCGAAATAGAGATAAACATATTTATACTCTCTGGACCGACGCGCATTGTGACATCATGCTGACCGTTTCACAAACAATAATTTGACTCAGATGCGACATGATCACTTTGTCTGTCTTGAGTAAATTCTATTCGTCTCAAAGTAAATTTGATTAATTAATTTAAGGTAGGAAAAAAAGTCGATGTGATTTATTTATAACATTTATTAAAAAAATACATTTTATTCTTCTCATTTCATTCAATGGAAACCTAAAACAGTACGTTAATATAAAAACTGTGCGCTGCGGACCCACCGTAGCCCTGGCAATACCCCTGGCGGTATAGTGGGTCTTTTAAAGCTTAACCGTACTCCTAGCTGAAATGCTCGTAGTGTTATACCAACGTGCTACGTGGACATTAAACTGAACAGTGTTATCTCTCGTATGATAATGACTTACTACTTACGTTTTTGTATTTTTAGACAAACAAAGACAAGCGCTAGTACGATGATATAGTGCAACAAGGAGATAAATTAGAGAATAAAACGTTTAGGTTTTACTGCTAATGGTTATAATGCTTTGTATATTATAGGTATAATCTGTGGTACTGTTGAAGACCCATCATCATCATCATCCTTGCGCTGTCGGATTATTCCCACTAGTTCTATTGAACAGTTCTATGATAGAACTAGTGATACTTTTTTCCCCACTAGTTCTATAAGCACAACTCGATGAGAAGAATAGAACTAATGGGAAATAGTTATAGGAAATTTACCACTAGTTCTATGTATGTTTTACAAGGGTAGTGTCACAACATCGCGCTCACATATCCGAATAAATATGTATGTATAAAAATGTGTTAAGCGAATGAACGTCAACAAAACAATTGAACGTCTACAAAACAAATGAACGTTTACAAAACAAATGAACGTCTACAAAACAAATGACTACCAGAAAGTGATCAGCTATCGATAGTGATTGCAAAAAACAGGTGCATGCGATTTTCGACCTTATTGACAATTCATGACAAACTCTTTTTTCTGTTTTTTCTCGCTTTCTGGCAATATTAGGGTAGTAAAATTATAAATTCTGACTAATGTCAATTAGGTTGAAAATCGCATGCACCTGTTTTCTGCAATCACTATCGATAGCTGATCACTTTCTGTAAGTCGTTTGTTTTGTAGACGTTCATTTGTTTTGTAGGCGTTCATTTGTTTTGTAGACGTTCATTTGTTTTACACATTAAACACATGAACGTCTACAAAAATAATAAGAAAAAAAAACAAAACGAAAATGAAAACTTAAAAATCGCACCAAAAATGTTTACTAGGTATTTAGTTTCTTTTTAAAAAAAAGAGAACCGCCTTCAAAAAATCAACCCACTGAAAGGTACGAAATAATTTTTACATACGCTAATACATAGTATATAACTTATACAAAATACTTAGTTTTTGAAGTCGGTGCCAAACCAAATCCCTCTAAAATCCTATTGTTTGGCGTCGTCCTTTCCAAACCAGCGCATTCAATCTACATAGTACTTACAGCCCAAAATAGTTAAAAAGTATAATTTTATTATTTTATAATTAAGCATTTATTTCATACTTTTTATATATAATATATATAATATACAGGGTGGCGCTACCATAGGGGCACTTTTTGAACAGAGGCATAGCGTACAACATTCTGAAGCCTTGTACCAAAAATCAATTAAATCGGTGCAGTAGTTTAGCCACAATTTCGATTTTAAGTTCCGCAATTTTTGCACATGCTTTGAATTCCACACAGCTGATACAAAACGGTCAATGACCCTACATTGCGCGCCGCGACTCACTACGATGCGGGCGCCAACTTGACGCCGCGCGATGATTCCCGCATAACTTCGAGGACGCGCGAATGTTTTTTGTCAGGTTCAAGCATTTATGCACTTTATTGTAAAAAAAATATAGTTTATTTTCAAGTGCGTTAATAAAATCCTCTCCGCTGCGCTCCGTTTTATCTGCGCTGAGCCTAACTTTGGATGACGTCGAGGCGTCGCGTCGGAGCGTTCGGAGCCCTTCGGGTTGCGGAGGTCAGACAGGCAGTCGCTCCGTGGAAAAGCTAATATTCAGCCAAATCCGGTTAGACTAGAAAGCGGACCCCAAATTGAAACTGGGATAACGCTAAGAGAAAGAAGATAATATATATGCTTATATATTATGCTTTTTGGAGTTTAAAGGTAGATTATTTGAAATTATATTAATTCAGATATTTTTTGAGGCTTTATTAAATTGATATAGGTATTCGTCGTATTATTTTCTCTGTTTGCCAGTTTTATTTTTTGTTTTTTATGGTTTGGCACCGACTTCAAAAACTAAGTATTTTAAATAAGTTATATACTATGTATTAGCGTATGTAAAAATTATTTCGTACTTTTCAGTGGGTCGATTTTTTGAAGGCGGTTCTCCTTTTTTAAAAAAGAAACTAAATACCTAGTAAAAATTTTTGGTGCGATTTTTAAGTTTTCATTTTCGTTTTGTTTTTTTTTTCTTATTATTTTTATTTCATACTTTTTAGTGTTAGGTACTTCGTTCGTTTACTTCAGGTTTTGTATTAACTACTCTTTTATTAATTTCATACTTTTTAGTGATAGGTACTCCATTTCCTTTAAGTTTTAAGTTAATTAATAGTTTGTTTATAGTTAGATTCAATTATTTTGGTGATAAGTTTTCTGCTAGTATCAGTTTGTTATCATGACTTTGACATAGGTACCTACATTTATTCTTATGCTGGAAGAGAGAGATGAGTCTAGGGAATCAACCACATACGCAAGTACTTACGATTCAAACAAATGCGGTGGACTTGTACATATTATTGAATTGGCTGTGAGCTCTCGTTTTATGCTCCGGAGAAATATGCCAATAACGGATGGCTTAGCGAACGGGGCAATGGGTGTTCCTAAAGGATTTAAATGGCCGGCACTAAGAAGAGATTAACTTGAGCCAGGTGAACTGCCTGAAGCCATTTTGATATTACCTATTTGATGATCCATCAATAGCATTGCGTCTTAAAGATGATGATGGATACATTTCCATAGCTCCAGTGCCAGCGACCTATCAAGGCAATTGCGGTTATGGTGATATCGAGAGGCGGATGTTGCCAGTCATATTGAGTTAGGCTGTGACGGTACACAAGTTGTAAGGATGTACACTTAGTTCCGCGGACCTAGGGCCTAAAATCTTTGCTATAGGCCAATGCTATGTTGCCTTGAGGCGGGTCAAATCCCTAAAAGGCATGGCTTTAAGTGATATTGACTCGAACAAATTACTCAATCATCCCCACGACAACAGAGCCTTATCCTAAATGACAAGAATGAGAAATATGCTCTCGCATTAGATTCTTTCATTCACCGACTTTCTTTGTTTTTTGTTAATCGCAGAGACATAGACACGTACACACGTACACACACACGCACACACTCGTACACACACACACGTACACATACAAATACACACACGCGCGCGCGCGCGCGCGCGCAAACACGTACACACGAACAAACACACACACATAATACATACAAACATACTAAGAACCAATATACAGGGTGTCACAAGACCCATCACCAAGCCGAAGTCTACTCGTTTTGCACATCATGCCAAGTCATACTACGCGAAAATAAAACCTGGGAAACAAAAAAAAATTTTAAGCTTAAAAAAATTTACAACTTTTATTACCAGCAATGTATAGCGTGCGTTTGCAGACATCGTACCTACGCCGGCCGTATACCTACACCGTGCGCCGCGGTGGCGGCAGTTTATGATCACGTGGTCGCGCGGCCGAGGCGAATGACCTCGCAGCTGATTGCTGGTATGTATACACTACGCGTCGGAAACTTTAAAGCCGTTTATTTTAGGGAAATATTGAAAATTTTGTTTATGTTTATTTGGCAGAAAGTGTACATTTATCATTCTAAACACGATTTTGGAATAATTCGAAAAAAAAATTCGTGACTTTGAGCCTCAATATCTCCTGAACCAGTAATTTCCCAGGTATGGTGCCGAAAAATGATCGTAATAATTGGTACTATATGGGGTTTCAGTTTTCGTTAAGGGTCTTTTTACATCCTGTATGTATACGGCTCAAACTGAGAACCTTCTTTTTTTGAAGTCGGTTAAAATACTAAAACTTTCTCCTAAGTGTAACAAATACTTTTTTTCTGAAAACCGCATAAAAATCGGTTCATACAAACTCGAGTTAATCGTGGGCAAACTTACATATATACGGGTCAAACTCAGAACCTTCTTTTTTTGAAGTCGGTTAAGGGCCTAAAACCTTCTCCTAAGTGTAACAAATACTTTTTTGAAAACCGCATCAAAATCGGTTCAGCCAAACGCAAGATAATCGCGGACAAACATACATACATACTTACATACATACATACAGGTCAAACTGAGAACCTCCTTTTTTTTGAAGTCGGTTAAAAACATATTCATTCGGATAAATGAGCGCGATGTCGTGACACTACGGATCAGTAGTTCTATTGAATACCCTTGTAAAAACATACATAGAACTAGACTGGGACATTTCCTATTACTTATCCCATTAGTTCTGTTCTCCTCATCAAGTTGTGCTAATAGAATTAGGACAGTAATTCTATCATAGAATTGTTCAATACTACTACTATACTGGGAATGATCCCATAAAATAGTAGAACTTGAAATTAACGAACTAAAATTAATAAACTAATTACACAATAGTATTATCTGGGACTACAGTTAAGCTTTGAAAGACCCACCATACCCCCAGGGGTACTGCCAGGGGTACGGTGGGTCGGCAGCGAAAACTGTGCAGTACAATCTACGTTGTTTAATACTAAAAGGAGAAAAACAAGAACAAGTGAATGGACTTTGATCATCCGTCAATGTTTGTAACTTACGTATGATTTTGTATTTCTATAATAATAATATATTGTGTTGATTCAGCCTCAAATCACTTTTATTACTTGACAAAAACACACATCAGTATTTTATTATTACGAATGTCCCATCTGGATACTTTGTTTTTTAGTCTTTGAACACGCACAATACTGCTTCTCTTTTACACTCGCTAAATGCCAATTTTTTTATTCACTCTATTATTTGTGATACTGAATTTATTATAAATTGTAAATAAAACGTTGTAATATTGTAATACTGATGAATGAGAAGTGATTCCATAACTTTTAGTCATTTTCCTACTATAGTTTGTGCAAAATCTCATTACACACGATTGCATTTTCAAATGTAACGTACAAACACGCGAGTAAAAGAACGAGCGCTTCCGACCGCAGTGCGTACGCGACTAAAGCCAAATGAGACATTTAGCCTGTTTTTAATGTGCCACTTTTGAAGTTCGCATAACTCATCTACGGCTTTTTTTACGCTGCGCTGTGGCACACGCACACACGAAACCCCCCCTCTCCTGCCCCCGCTCACTCGCTGACGCCACCGCCGTGTTTTTGTTTTTGCGGGGGGTGAGGTCGAGCTACGCACTGTGTTGCAACCTCGCCTTAAAGTTAGACTTTTCACAAATCAAAATGATGTGATCGTGCTTGCAAAACGAATGACGGAGAAATTATGTGGGTGTTTAATATGCCTCTGCCTACCCCTTCGGGGAAACGGGCGTGAGTCTATGTATGTATGTATGTGTTTAATTTCGGATTTGCGAGCCTTGATTGTAATCATATATGTATGTATGCAAATATTTCAGTCGTTAGCCTGCTGGCAGAGGAATAATCTCTACAATTATTATAAATGGCAAGGTGCGTATTGTTTTTGTTTATGATCAGATTTCAAAAGAGATATAAACCAAATTTAACGATTTTACCATACAGTCAGATTATACATTGGAGACCTTCATAAGCTACTTGCGAAAATAAAACTTGAAAGGGTTGAAATAGTGGGTGCAAGTTACTATAGGAAATCTATTACTTTTTATGATGGGGATACTAATGTAGCTATTTTATATGGGGTGTTTTATACATATAATGTTTCCTTCTTACATTTACGTTTAAAGCCACAGGCACTAACAAGTATGAATAAAGAATGTATATTTTTTATGCATTACCAAAATGTACAAACATTTATGTTAACGCTCTCACGGAACTTGGTATGCCTCTTGATATTTCTCAGTTTCACTGAACAGATATTGAACAAAAATGCCTGACGCTTTATTGGTGCCTATATAGATTTCCTTTAATAAAAGTAAAATAAATATTAATGAAATTGGGCGCAAAAAGAAATCAATTACTAGGCAAGAATCTGACTCTTCGTAACACGAAGAACACGTGTAAAAGCTCCGGTTTACATATGAATATTTTAATGAAGTTCATAACAAACATATTTATAAAAAGGAATGCATATTTTTCTTATGATATTAAAACAGCGTGGTTTTCTTTTCACGTTACATTAAAACCAGTTGCTCATAAAGTTTTAAAAGCTTATTAAGTTTATAAAGTACAACTAGAATAATACTGCATTTAGGTATAAGAGAATAGTAACTAAGATTCAATAGTTTATACACACTTTATAAGATTACGGAGCTGTTTGCGTAAAATAAGTCGAGTTGATTGTCACGTGTTCATCATCAGCTCTGTATATAAACTGTCCCACTTCTGGACACTTCTCACAATGAAAATGGTAAGGCCTTAGTCCACTACGCTGGCTAAGTGCGGGTGTGCTCTTCACATGTAAAAACATGTGAAGAGAATGCGAGAACATTATGGAGAACTTTTAGACATGCAGATTACCTCACGATGTTTTCGATAATTAACAATTGTCACGTCGCTGTGACGTCGTGATGACACCACCTCTCGGCCGCATGCATCTTCGCCCCCCACCGCACCTCGAGCTTCTATAAAGGCCTATTCAAACCTGAGTGATATTCGCTGCCGCTGTGGGTAGAGGTACATACCGCGCGGGTTTCGGTCAGGTATTTAGTATCAAGTACCGCGGATAGAGCGACCTGAGCGATATTCGCTGCCGCTGTGGGTAGAGGTAAATACCGCGCGGGTTTCGCTCAGGTATTTGGTATCAAGTACCGCGGCTAGTTCTTACCTCTTTAAGCGAAACTCGACTACCGCGCGTTATTCTACCCACAAGGATAGCGAATACCGCTTAGGTCTGAACAGTAATAATACCGCATACCCACTGGGTTTTCTCTACCGCAGACGGTAGCGAATACCGCTTAGGTCTGACCAGGCCTTAAAAGCTGAGGTGCTGGCTGCGCTCGTCCCTTTTCATCTGGCGGAACCGGCACCGAGCTAAGTGACCACTTCTCCTGGACGAACCGGCAGCAGGACCCTCAACAAAACCTTTACTTTCGCCGAATCACGCGACCCTATTTATATCTTTTTTTAATAACATTTAAATAGTTATTTTTTCGTTAGTGAAACGCTTGCTAAATGATGTTTAAATTTATTGGAGAAATAAATCAAATTTTATTGTAACATTCAACTCACATTTTTCATTAAACACACCCCCAAAGGCGTTCTCCGTTACAGTGGCGCCCACGGGAATATATAGGTAGGGTTTTGTTGAGAATCCGCTGCCCGGTAAGTCCTTTTTTATTTTTTTTAACAGTGTATGTGTGAAGTCGTTCCAAAGCAGTGTGTGATTATTTTAGTGGCATATATTGTTTCTTTTTGCTTGTTCTATTGTGCTCGGGAAGTCGGTGGTGTTGTGCCGATCACAATAGACATTTTCTCTTTTTGTTCTGTTGTGCTCGGAAAGTCGGTTTTGTGTTGTGCCGGTCACAACAGACAAATTTTGTCTTACTACGCATGGTAAGCATTTTTATATTATAACTATTTCTGTTGCCGCGTGTGATAATTAATTTTGTATCAACCGCATAAGTAACAAGTTATAATTGTTTTGCTTGCGACCACGTGTCAACTAAATGACGCGCTGTGGTCACATTCTTTGTATTGCGATTTATGGCCTCGCGTCTTCTAATGACGTGCTAAGGTCACCTTCGTTGATCGTATGCTTCGCGACTAGCTTTTTTAAATGCCACTACGGTAATTAAGTGCTACTGGTAATTATTGCTAATAATCTGCTTTGGCTGACTTATGGAATGAATTCACACCCTTTTCTTTTTCATTTCTTTTCATTTTTCTACTATAACCTTCTGCTAGCGATTTTGTACGACGATACATTTTATATTATATTTCTATATAGTAGCTATTATTAAATGCTTTTACCGCCTACTACGGCGATTATCTTTTAAAATTAAGTATTTTTTTCTTTCTAACTAATAAAGTTGCATCTTTGTTATGCCACATTTACTTATTATAGTTGGACTGGCTGAGAATGAACGCACCTAAAGATGCTATCGTATTATATACTAGGTATTTAGCTAGAATTCCGCGTTCATTTACTAATAAAATGTACACGTGTCACATGCAGGTTGCTCACTAACAATAATGAAAAAGTTTAATCTTTGTCTAATTGGTATATAAATACGAATATCATCGTAGAATTATTAGTTGTTCGCTTAGTCAAATGTTTATTATGCTACAATCGTTGTTTTTGGTCTTCGATTCTATCTTCTTGTTACTGCTTATCGGTATGTTATTTGAAAATGCATCTATTTATGCATTTACTGTTCATTGTAAACTCAAACATAAAATCCCTGCGTCGCAATTATTGAATTATATTTTTTTGTAATGTTTTGTGTCGCTAGGATTGTTTCTTTCAATGTCTGGTTTCTATTGAAATATATAAAACATATAATGTTGAAAAAATGATAAAATTAAACCGCTGACAGCCGTAAAAATACTTATTTATCAATATGTAACTTGTTTTCTTTTTACAAAATGCTATGCATCTGGTTTTACTAAACCATCTTAAATAGTGCTGGCTATAATGTGTTCTTGTGCTTACGCAAATGTTATTTTATCAAACTGAATTAATCAAACTTAATTGAAATAAACTAACTTTAACTAAAGTGGGTATTTGCACATAAATTGAATCAATAACTTCTTTTTTTGAATAAATAAGTGTCTATTTACATATGAAGCAAATAAATAATTTTTATACCTCATTAAATAACTAAAGTGTCTGTTTACATACAAATTAAATAAATAATTTCAATACTTACATAACTAATGTGGGTACTTATACATAAATCAATAATTTATATACTTTAATAACTAAAGCGAATTTCTCAATCAACTATTTTAAACCCAAAAGCTGAATAAAATAATTGAATCTTATTCTATTACAGCATAAATAAGTTTATAAACGATTGGGTACAGTGTCATTAACAACAATGTAAGACGCATATGTATGCGAAGTTATAATTACCTACATAATTATTTATGAAGGCCAATAATAGTGCTATTGTTTTCGAGTTGGAACTCACAAGTCACAAGATAACGCATTGTTGTGTTGGCGATTTATATAAATATGCTTAACATAAAACATGAATAGTTATTACTGTTATAAATTGTCGAAGAGGTTTTCCAAACTTAATACTTTTGCACAATCTGCTATTTATCTAACTAATTATCCAACTATCTGATAACTATCTAATTTACATAACTATATAAATATCAGATATGTTTCTCTTGGTGATTTCCATATAAAGGATCTTAAATTAACTCACTACAAAGTTTAAGAATGTAATGATTAATGCTCACTAATGAACTAATCACTAAAATAACTTAACACTTCGTTACAAATAATATAAAAATCTTTAACTCCTAATTACAGCTAAATCATGTACCCAAATATCTTGTTACATATAGCTTTGGTAATGACTGATCGAAATATAATAAAATATTTTTTTTTCCCTTATGTCTCAGTGGCTAAAAGGTTGTTGTCGGATCGGTCTGTGGTTCGATTCTCGATTGTGTTTTTTTGTGTTTTTTTAACTATGGTAGTGTATACTATGTCGTCGACTGTCTCCTTCGACGATGTATTATACATTATATCTTGCTCCGAATATTTTTTTGTGTTTTTTAACTATGGTAGTGTATACTATGTCGTCGACTGTCTCCTTCGACGATGTATTATACATTACATCTTGCTTCGAATATTTTTTTTGTGTGTTTTTTTAACAATGGTAGTGTGTACTATATCATCGACTGTCTCCTTCGATGATGTATTGTTCATTACATCTTACAAAGAATTGTGCATTTGTCTTCTATTAAATTTATCGTGTACAGAAACTAGATAATGACTGGCGTCAATGGAATGCGGCGCAGCTGCGCAGTTATGACTCACTTGTTTACGTCAGCCGATCACTCGGCTCAAAACATTGTATTATACTTTATACTTAATTATAATGAACACCTTTTTATGCTTTTACAATTCGCATCGAGCGCGTTAATGAGCAATTTGTTTGTGATACTGCCAACTAATCGTATGATTGTTAGTATCGTAATATATTAAGATCGTAATATTGGTTTTCGACTTATACTCTTTCAATTAATTTCACTTATCGAATACGGGTTGTCAGGTGGTGCCTACGAACATAGACTGGGTGACTATTTGCTATAAAACTCACGTATAATACCTCTTCGCGCGTCGTGTATTATAATGAATACGACTCGCATCGGGAATGAATGCTGGCTTGTTCATACGTATGATTGTGTGTGGGCCTTTTGAATGTGATGTATGTCAGGTAATAGGAACGTTCAATGCTTGGTGACGTATGAATGGCCGAGGGTTATACTTGTTTTTTTTTTCCTCTTTCAGGGTTAGTAGTTGCCTTGTATTTAACCTACTGACACCACTACCACTCATTTGTTTCAGGGTCCCGGAATGCAGTGGCCGCCTACCAGCCACAGAATTTTCCCTCTGGGAAAATTCTGGCCTAATGGGGGGAGTGTGTGACGTCGCTATGACGTCGTGATGACACCACCTCTCGGCCGCTTGCATCTTCGCCCCCCATCGCACCTCGAGCTTCTATAAAAGCTGAGGTGCTGGCTGCGCTCGTCCCTTTTCATCTGGCGGAACCGGCACCGAGCTAAGTGACCACCTCTCCTGGACGAACTGGCAGCAGGACCCTCAACAAAACCTTTACCATCGCCGAATCACGCGACCCTGTTTATATCTTTTTTTAATAACATTTAAATAGTATTTTTTTCGTTAGTGAAACGCTTGTTAAATGATGTTTAAATTTATTGGAGAAATAAATCAAATTTTATTGTAACATTCCACTCACATTTTTCATTAAACACACCCCAAAGGCGTTCTTCGTTACACAATTTAAAACGTATATGACACCGAAAAGTCATTGGCACGTCGTGAATTTGAACCCAAAATCCTCTGCTTAGCAGTACATTGGTCTCTACTAGGCCTTCGCTGTTATACAGAATGCTTTGGTAATACTATATATATATATATATATATATATATATATATATATATATATATATATATATATATATATATATATCTTTTTGGTTATTTATATTAGGGTAGTATAATTTAAACGAGTGACTGTAAATTAAAGTTCAGAGTGACAAAAATGATTAATTTGGGTTATAAAATATGCTTAGAGATGCCGTAGGCAGGTAGGAAATTGTTGCAGAGTGCGCAGTGGAAGTTTGTTTTACATCTACCTGACTATGGCAAGGCAAAGAGTCTAACATATGTACTGTGATTCACAGCGGTGAAATTAAAACAATTACATGTACAATTCTATTACCTGGTGATCTTCTCTGGCGGCCTGGAGGAAACACGCACTAATTTTGGCCAAAACCGAGGTGATTATCGTTAGTTACCAGACTCCAAACGCAGCGTTTTCAAGACACGATGGTACGTGGTCGTCGACACTAGATTCACACATTTTTTGCAAATGTTCAATATGACACAAATTTATTATAAACTTTGCCGAAGTTCAAGGCGGCAATTACAAGTATTTACACAATTCAATTCGCGAAGCGGGCTTAACCATGTGCTTTCAAAAGGCGATATTTCACGAGACGACAAACGTGTTAATTTTTCAAGCAACGACCAAAAAGGAAGTCCAATATATATTACTAACTTTATCAATCGCCCACAACTTTTGTCGGGCAAATCCAATAGCGACAGTTGCAAGGTTATTAACCAATTTAATTCAATTCTACAAATCACACAAAGTCAACGTGTCGTCAAAAGAATTTTCCGGAAACAAGAATTAGAATGATTTGACAGTTCATAGTGTGACCATAGTCAAAACATTACAATAGACAAAATAAAACGCTACTAAGCCGATATAATCGATTGTAACGTAATACTACACGTATTGCGTTATAATATCTCGCAGGCGCTTAACGCCAGCTTAGCCGTTCGCAATATTACCAAATATGGTCATGTTCACTAGCCAAAGGCAGTTGTGAGTCATAGGCCTACATCTATATAAGATGGGTGCGCGATCTAAATTGATCACTTGCCCTACACACCGTCTCGCTGATGGTTATAGTGACTATTACTACTATTATTACTATCCTACTTCTCTGTAGGCTGGGGGTAAACATATTCTAGTTGTCTGTGTGCCTATATGTTCTGTCTGTAGTATCTGTATCTCCTAAGCATAACCGATCTAGGGACAGCCTGTTCCTGACCGGTTGTTGTGTATTCTCTATGCTGTTTCCAGTTCTTCCTACGGGCTACGTTCTTCCTACGGGTTACGTTCTTCCTACGGGCTACGTTCTTCCTACGGGTTACGTTCTTCCTACGGGCTACGTTCTTCCTACGGGCTACGTTCTTCCTACGGGCTACGTTTTCTCTACGGGCTACAAGCCACGAGCTGCTGGCACCGTGCCGCTACTAGCCAGCTGCCACCCAAGCCTCCGTTCCTGCCTACGAGCTCCTACAGCCAGGCCACGGACGCCTGAGCCTGACCGCTCGGCCCACATCGGCTGCACCGCTTGAGACCCAGCTCAGCCTGAACCTCGACCACAGAGCTGCCTACGCAGCGCACCTTGGCCAGCTCATCGGCGACCCTACGAGCAGCTACCCTGCGAGCGTCGGAGAGCAGCAGGAGTCTACGCTCCAGCCAGCTCAGGCCAGTGCTTACCTTGTTCGGTCATACTGTATGTAAGCGGTAGTGAGACATAATAAAGAACCTGTTCAGCCTAGCAGTGTTTCTCTCGAACCCCGACATCCTACCTGAGATCCTCCGTCTCAGTGGCGCCCAACTCTATTTGTCTCACTTCCAATTACTGCAGTTGTTCTTGTTTAGGAGGTCAGTCTTTGTAAACGAGGAGGTGCAAACATTAGCGAACCGGTACGTACTATTTAACTTGTGTATATCTGTGTTTTGCTGTCTATCTTTAATTTCTATTCTTGTATAACTATTATGTGTTATCTTACTATTGCCTAATTCAAACAACTACCGATTCCCTACGTAACTGTTCGCAATTTGAAATAACCGTATTTTGTTTTTGCGGTAGTGAGACATAATAAAGAACCTGTTCAGCCTAGCAGTGTTTCTCTCGAACCCCGACATCCTACCTGAGATCCTCCGTCTCAATCGATTTGACTTATCATAGACAATAATTCTATTTCAAACATCCACCCGCCCCGGACCGGCCTACCGGTCCACTAATCAGTAGGTAGACGAGACAACGTTGCAACCGCTCTCCTCAGAATCGAACCGTCCACAGCAAATCGGGGAACTCCATCAGCCCCAGTTACCAAACGAAGAATGCGCCCCCTGTGCCATCTGAGTGGCGGAAGCTTAGCCTCCTTAATCAAAACGAAGTCTCCAATCTTGGGTGGATCGGTCTTGTCGGTCCACTTAACGTGTTGCTGGAGTATGTGCAAATATTCCAGCGTTTTCAAAAGCTCTGAGTAATCTGGCGTACCAATTCAAAAAACGAGAGACGATTAGGTCTCGTATCAATATAGGGGTACTCAGGCAAGGCGACAAGTAGGCGACCAATCAAAAAATGGCCCGGCGTAAGGGCTTCCAAATTATTCGGATCTGAGGAGATTGGGCACAATGGCCTAGAGTTCAAAACGGCCTCAATCTTACAAAACACAGTTGCGAGTTCCTCAAATGTAAGGACTGATTCACCAGTTGTCCTGCGCAAGTGTGTTTTGGCTGATTTTACAGCTGCCTCAAATATACCACCCCAGTTAGGACAATTTTGTGGGGAAAACAACCAATTTATCCCACGTCGGGCAAACCTATTGCCTATATCAGCCTTGTTGGTTTTAAGTAAATTAACTACGTCATTCAAATAATTATAGGTGCGCTTGAACTTAGTGCCGCAATCAGAACGGATCAAGGAAGGCAGCCCTTTGCGGGATACAAATCTGTCAAATGTGCCTACAAACGCCTCGGTCGTAAGCGAGGAGACCAGTTCTAAATGTATGGCCTGTGTGGAGAGACAAACAAAGACGCACAAGTAGGCCTTAACAGTCTTGCTGTTTCGAAGTGTCGACGTTTTCACCAAAAAGGGACCAGCGAAGTCCGTGCCAACACCGTCAAACGTCCTGCTTTCAGTCACGCGATCTGCCGATAAGTCTCCCATCAACGGCTGCATGGTAGAAGCCTTGAGCTTATAGCAAGGAATGCAGCAAAAGACTACACTCCGAATAATTCTGCGGGCAGACAAAATCCAAAACTCGCGTTACAAAATGGCCAACAGAGCATTACAACCAGCATGCAAATTTTTAAGGTGACGGTCAGTTACCAACAAGCGTACCAAATGACCGTCCTTGGGTAACAAAAGGGGGTGACGTACCCCGTAAGGGAGGTTGGCGTTCTTGAGACGCCCTCCAACGCGCAAGAGACCCGTATCGTCCAAAAAGGGGTTCAATTTAGATACAGCTCCCGATAATTTCGATTTCCCTGATTTAAGGATAGCAATCTCCTTCTCAAAATGCGATCAATTGCACAGAACCAATCCAAAAAGTGAGGGACTCCTGTCGTTCCTGTGATGAGAGAAACGGTGTCAGTCGTTTCTGTTGTGGGTGCCTAAAATTAAAAACAAAACGCTTTATCCAAGCAGTAACACCTAACAACTTGTCAAGGGAGCTGTAGCGATTCAACAAGAAATCGGGGTTGAAGGCGCATTCCACCTTCTCAAGAGCGAGTGTTCGCAGACCCGGCAAGTTGGAAGTATTCAAAACTGGCGTTCGAGTCCAATAAATTTCTGGTCGACTCAACCATTCCGGACCCCACCACAGCGAATGGCCTATCAAACTAGGCGTCAAGCATCCGCGCGAGGCACAATCAGCGGGGTTGAGCTCACCTGGCACGTGTCTCCAAACAAGCGAGACTTTAGATTTTTGGATTTGTGAAACGCGATTAGCGACAAATACTTCCAAAGTGTGGACAGACGCCTTCAACCAACAAAGAACAATTTGGCTGTCTGAAGCATCACAAAACCCGTGAAGGGTTGCCTTGTACTTCCCGGGAGGAAGGATGGGACGAGGCAAGGAGATCTCATTGACGGCTGAAGTGAGGATACAAAAGAGGTCCATTCCTCAACAAGAGTACCGTGTAGAGGTTCGTCCCAGGTCAATCCTGCTGTCCAAGTCTTCTGCAAGAAGCATTTTGTCCAAAATATTACAGGACAAATTCAACCGTTTGGATCAAAGGTTCTGGCGACAGTAGACAACACGAGACGTTTAGTCCAAGAACAAAGTAATTTCAAGTCTACGTTATACGTAAAGATGTCTTGGACTGGTCTGTACTGAACGCCGAGAACAGCCATCATGGCGGGGTTGTCAACAATCTCAAACAAATGTGGATCCTGCTGATGATCCTTTGGCAAGCCTTCCAAAATCGCTGGTGAGTTTGAGATCCATTTGCGCAACTCATAACCAGCGGAGGCCAAAATACCTATCAATTCGTCCCGCAGGAGGATAGCCTCGTCCGCTGCGGAGGCGCCCGAACAAATGTCATCCACGTAAATATCGTCCTTCAGGATGGCGGAGGCTCGTGGAAAACGTAAGCCTTCGCGGGCTTCGAGCTCCTAAAGAGAACGTATTGCCAAGTAGGGGCTCGACCTTAACCCGTACGTATTGGTATTGAGCTCGTAGACGACCATGGGATCGCGAGGATTCTCTTTCCAAAGGATCAGTTGGAAACGACGGTCATCAGGGTGGATAATCGTCTGCCTAAACATCATTTTTATATCGGCCACAAAGACAAGGTGATGTCGTCGGAAGCTGGTGATAACGTCACAACGGTTCTTGACCAACTTGGGACGAGAAGTCAAGCATTGGTTCAAGGAAACGCCTGTTGAAGTCTGCGCAGAACCATCAAACACTGCGCAGCTTGACAGTTGATGGCTTCAATACCACATGATGCGGGAGAAAGTAGTTCTCCACCGAACCCCAATCCAAGTTTGACACGTACATGTGTCCCAATTGTTCATATTCTCTTATGAACTCAATATACTTCTGTCTGAGCTCCGGATCACGACCCATGCGACGCTCCACAGCCAACAACCTTTTTTCAGCTAAAGGTCGTGACTCACCAAGCGGAGGCCGAACAGACAGAAATGGTAGCTTCGTAATGATCCGACCAGAACGGAGTCTTCCAGAACCACACTGGTTGTGGTTCTGGAAGAACAGCTCGCACTTTTCATGTTCTGGATTCAAACGAGCAGCTTGAGGGGGCTCCTCTACCTCCCAAAACCTCTGAACCGCATCAGAGAGAGCGGAGCCTACAGCCAACAAATTATCAAGTTCGGGTGGAGGGGGTTCCCTAGGTACAGGTCCCATCAAAGCAAATCCAAATATGGTCGGGATGGCAGTCAAATCATTTGGCACCAAGACCCGTTTCCCACCAATCAAAATTCCACCGTGGACATCAGAGCCAATCAACAAATCAATTTGTCCTGGTGTGTCAAATTTGGGGTCTGCCAGTTCCTAACCCGATGTCAAATTCACCACAGCAGCGGGTAGCTGTTTCTGTGGATGCATACCCAAAATATTCTTCAGCGAAATAGCCGAGGTTTTAATCCTTGGGTGTGAAGATTCAACAGGGGCAAACAAAACCTTAACTTGCCCTTCAACATAAGAGGCTACGTCACCTATTCCCCGTATACAATTCGGAAAAGAACCCATATTTAATTTAACCTGCCCTACCAAATAAGTGGAAATAATGCAATCCTGTGAACCTGTGTCCAATATAGCGCGGACAACAACAAAGATCCCCGTGGGTCCCCAGACCCTAATAGCAACCGTTGGTAGGATAACGGTGTCAATGGGGGAGGTTGGCTTTATAGGGCAGGAGTCAATGACCTATTGATGCCTGGGCCGCAACCGTTGGCCAGGACCAGGCAAATCAAAATGAGGGTGCGGCTTGAAGTCCTCAAAAGCGCGGTGACTCGATCCGCGCGCCATCTGTGGGGGGTAATAATGACGCACCCGCCCAAAACGAGGTGGGCGCGAATCAAGGCGGGGACGCTCCGCCAAAGGAGGGGAATACCTGTGGCAGCAGTCATGCTGCTGGTGACGCTGAGCTGTCGCACAATCTGATGCGCGAGAGAGAGGAGGCGTGCGCACGCTACGGTTCTCCAAGCGGGGTGAGTGGCGATCACGTGAGCGAGGCAAATCTCGGCTGCGCGCCGGTGAGCCTCGTTTGCCACCTTCAAAACACCCGCCCGTGAGCGGCGTCGGCTGGTTGGACAAGCGGCTTACTTCTCTGGCATTCAGCAGAGAATGTCCAAATTATGTCCTCCACAATGAGGACAGGGGCGAGAGTTTAGGCAGTCTCGCTGGTAGTGCTATCCCAAACAAGAGAAGCTAAGGCGGCGAGCATTCGCGATGCGCCTACGAGAGGCGACATGAAGGGCCAAGAATGCCTTACAACTGGCCGTTCTGTGCCCCGTGACCTTGCTGTAAGAGCACTCCGCTGGGCTCTGCGTGACTGCAAATCGAGGAGGACGCCGATCACCATTTCCTCGGGTGTGAACGCGAGCCTGCTCCTTGACCTTGGGGTGCTGCGACTTAGCCGGCGTGTCACCACCGGAGTTGTCCAAAACCAAGCACTCGTCCTCCAAGAACTTCTCCAAATCTGCAAAAGGGGGCAAATGCGTCGCACTATCCCCACCAAAGCGCTGCTCAAATCGCGACCGTTGTAATAGCCTGCTGGCGATCAGGCCAGTTTACCAGAGCACTGGCTGAGGCAAATTATCGCAAATGTGATGAAATGGCACCCGCAGCCGCACGCCAGTCCTTGATAGCTGACATAATTAATTCTCAAAAGAGCTCGGACAAGCGTTAAACAATACTATCAATTAAAACTTAACAAAACTTAATATTTGTTAATTCTTTGAAACTAGCGAGGTGTTACCCTGTTTACTACAACTGCAAGCAAGTGACAGGTATTTACTGCGCAACAAAATAAAAGTTTCAATATATTGAAACAAGAACAAAAGTTATCAAAGTTATAACTTACAACAAATTAATAAAGTTGAAACTTCAAATTAATTAATTAATTATTTGCAACAGACAGGCTAACTGTGTTAGTTATGATATATACAACCGTAAGTACACACAGAATATGTGTTGTCTAACAATATTATCAGTATATTACAACAAAACAAGGTTTATTAAGTTGATTTATCAATGTGACCCGCCCATCTATGCAAGGTCAAATTTGATTATTATAATGTTTCAAACTCAATGTTTACAATAAACTACTGACTGTTATGTATCCAACCAAAACTGACAGTTGATGATTAGAACAACAAATTCTAGTTAGATTTCAACAATTCTAGTTAAACAATTACTGATTTAAGGTTATGTATATCACAATGTGTTTCAAATTAAGTAGGTCAACCAATACAAATAAATGTTATGTATTTAAGCAAAACTGACCTAACAACACTACAACACTGTTTAACAAATGTGATGCCCAGCTCAGATACAAGTTTGCAATATTAATCTAGTTGGGTACACTCAACAGCAACAGCGGCTAGGTACAACAGCGCTCTGCATACCAAAAAATATGTTTAGAGATGCCGTAGGCAGGTAGGAAATTGTTGCAGAGTGCGCAGTGGAAGTTTGTATTACATCTACCTGACTATGGCAAGGCAAATAGTCTAACATATGTACTGTGATTCACAGCGGTGAAATTAAAACTAAATTAAACTAAATTATACTAAATTATCTTAAGTGAAGTGTTTCGTAAAAGAAAAACCACATTGAAAAATACTAAATAAGACGCTTCAGTCTTTTAAGCCAAGTTGACGAGGCCCTGCTTTGCAAGGCTCCTATTTTTGGGTGCAGGGTCACAAGAAAACCTTACATAACCTATTAAGTAAGTCGCCTTTTCTGTATTACTAGTCGCTCATCTAGAAATTTAGTCGCTCACCTAGTAATTTAGTCGCACGGTTAGAATTTTAATTTCTGAAATGGATTAATCACAACCCGCTTTTAGTACGATCACTCTAGATTTTATTATCAATCAATATTCTTCGTTAGTTTAGTTCATTTTTCGCTTCGCGTTTTATAATTCCCCTTAATATTACAGAGTTTTAAAACAATTTATCTTTCAACTAAAGCGTCTCTTGCAGCATATTGTATGTTAGACTAAAATAGTGTACTGAAGCGTAAATCTGTTGACAGCGTCATCATCATGATCATTATATGCAAAGCTTAGTCCTTCAAAGTATACAACGTATTAATTTTGTTAAACGTTCGCAAATCCAGACTTTGTTATACTGTAATTCGCGGTGTAGGTATTTTACGTATAAAATGCTAATTACGTTTTAGAATGTGTTAATTTTAGTTAGTAAGTTACAATATCGTCGAAAATGAGACGAATAAGACTACATTTCTTAGTAAGTAACTTGTTCAAAAGCTGCCTAGGCACAATTTTATAAGATGACATGCTTCTCTTTTGCTTTGAAAGAATATGAAGCCATTTGTTATAGCATACGAGTCGGCCTCACCGTGTCCTCACAAGTGTAAAAAGTACCTCCGTTCTTCAATTAATGGACTTTACAAAGAAGATTCCGAGTCTCAAACTACACATAAAACATTCGATATCTGTAACCAACCTAATAGCACATTTTAGGCAGCTTATAATATATTATAAACATACATATATTATATATATCCTGGATTCCTGGCTCATTAGGGCGATTTAAAACACGTACTATCGAAGCTTAAGAATAACCATTTTGTGAGAGATTAAAGCTGGATACAACAAACAACCCCTTTCGTGCACTAAATTAAGGTATTCGAGACCTTGTATTGAACATCGCTTCGAATCCCCGTTATATATAGAGTAGGGGATAAGCGTTTACGTTCAACAATAAAAGGATATGTCTATAATGGATTTCGATGTAGTTTAAGTGATTCACATTTTACGTTTTAATCTATTTAATTGTATGAGAACTTAAGAAGTGTATAGAATATCAACCTTTTTTATGAACAGCATTGAGTATAATAGAGACGAATTCACTTAAATAAGTATGTAATTTTGGACTCAAAGCTCTTTGGCTAAAGATCAGTCCCTGTGGAGTGCCTAGGTAGAGGCCCATGGCCTAGGCCCAGCAGTGGACATCTTTCGGCTGTATAATGATGAAGTACTAATAAGATAAATATACACTAACAAACCGCTGATTTTCGTTACATATTGCTCATGTGATGTATTCTCTTTAGAAAAACAATCAATTGTAATAGATGCCCAATGATAGCCCAACTATCACCTGATACTTGGTCACATAATCCCGCTAGTGCCCATCGGTAGACAATTCTAAACTGAACAGCATTTACAAGCAGTGATAAACAAACGAATACAGCTCCCGAAAATAAAGAAACCCGATAATATTTGTATATCTGTAGAACAATCACTGTGAAATAAAAAGGATTTCTGATGTTTATCCTCGAATTTCGACGTGAAACTTAAAATTTCGCCATTCTAGTGATGCCTTTATGCAAATTTAATCATCGTAATAATGCCGAGATTTCTTGAGTTTTGTAGGTTAATCGGGATGAGTTACACTCCAATTATATTAATTTGCATGAATTGTCATCTTAATATATAAAATCCTTGCGTTACTGACTGACTGACAGACACGCTACAGCCGAAACTATTGGGCGCAGGAAGCTGAAATTTGGCATGTATGTTCCTTGGGGACCGTAGGGGTGCATTAAGAAGGGATTTCCCGAAATTCCCACGGGATCGGCCAAAACGTAAGTTCTGTGTAATTCGGTAAATAAAAAAAAATGCATGCGTAGCTGCTGGCGTCCTCTAGTCTTTAATAAAGCAGGTTATCAAATGGATATTAAATTTTTCGTAAACTTGACCCAGATCTGCTTGGATGGTACGATCTCGATTTGTTTAACAGTAAAACATGAACTACTTTTCAATATACGGCCGTCTACGATTCTGTACTTATCAATTTTCCTTTGTGTAAGTGCCTGTAATTTCATGAATATATCCTGGTAATTTAATTAATAGCATTAAGAGAAAATAAAAGAATAATTAAAATTTAGATATCGGACGAAATCTAGAGCTGACAAGAAGCTGTCACATTCTGGTGAATATTCTAGCACAAAGTACATAAGTTTTTTGTATAGGAAAAGCGACTCATTGCGATAACACTAGATAAGTTTCTAGCATTAACTCTCAAACGGGCTATAAATTTCCATAATAGAGCCACAAATTTATATGAAAAATTCATTTATTGATAAGTTCGTGGTTTGAAGCGTTCGTTCCGATGCGTTCAGTACGAAAGATAGGAAATATGCATAACGACCTTCGCTACTTGCGAACCATTTACGTTCGCAATTATAAGTATCTTAGTTCGAGATAGATAATGTGAAATATTGTTCATAAATGGATCAAACTTCGACTACCTTACATGATAAGGTACAGTCGTAACAGTGTGTATAAATCTTTAATATAAAATAATTTATGAAATACGAAGGAATAACTCAAATTTTCTCAAGTTATTGGACACTGAGATTTTTGCACGGTAAAATGCACACCCTAAATTACAATTTCTCCGGCAATTTTAATGGTATTAGGAAGCTTATAATATAGACAGTAGTAGGTTCGCCACTTAATGCCTTATATAAAGTACCACAATTGTTTATGCGTTGTGGATATGGGTAGTAACTTAGCCTTTTACCGAGAAAGCCTGACGATATCAATATATGTACATATAGACGTTATACATATGTAAACATAAACAAATCTGCGTTACGTGCAGCTAAGTAAATAATAGTAAATACTTCGAATGTTTAGTGCAGCAGTTCTCTATATTATGTATACTGCTTATATAAATAAAACGTAATATTAATAACCGTTTTTATTCCATTTCTACGAATAAACCAGTTAAGCAGAAAATATCTTACCGTATACAGGTACCAAATGACACCAATAACTCAAATAAACTTTATCTTATACTAATATATAAAGCTGAAGAGTTTGTTTGTTTGGTTGAACGCACTAATCTCAGGAACCACTGGTCCGATTTGAAAAATTCTTTCAGTGTTAGATAGCCCATTTATCGAGGAAGGCTATACGCGGAGCAGTAGCCTTAAATAACGCGGGTGTAACCGCGGGCATCCTCTAATATTCCATAAACGTTTTGCAGAATCCACCTGACGGTATTCTAGTTATCAATACACTCACACAGACAAAATTTCAATGCAGTTGCTAGGGACGAGTATAAACGATATATGTGAACTGGAAGATGTATAGATATACTTCGATATACCTACCTTTTTACTTGTAATATCATTGCTTATACCAGTTTTAATGAAGTTTGTTTAAGATCTTTTGCGTGGAAAATTGACAGATATATTTTTCTGCAAGAATATTACACTGATACATATTGACGAAACATGTACTGACGTATTATATTGTTAATTAACGCTTGCCGCGTTCTTTGGAGAGAATGCTAAGGCATCCATCCGTGCTGTTAAAAAGATCTTTGACAGTGGTTATAGGGAGTCAGTACCACTGAAGATACTGGAATTGTTCTACGTCATGGAATATCGTTATACCTTTGGGTTGAGGAGGTCCGACGGCAGTTGCTCTGTGAAAAAGTTTATAATCCCGAATATACCCCGATCTCCTAGGCTAGTATTTGATGCCACTGGGATAACGCTTAGTCGAAGATGGTTGAGAAAATATTAATCATAATAATCTATTTTCTTTTCCAAACGAATATTGGATTCAAAACAAGGCAGAGACTGTTCTCTGATAACAAGTAACATATCCACTCTTGATTTCCTAAAATGCAACATTTTAAAGTCAATTGCTTCTAGGAACACAGCTGAGTTATCGTGCTTTTAAACAAAACGAGGATTTGCTCTGGATAAGAATTAAATGCCCGACCGCTGGCTTGGCCCACTAACGTAGAACAGACAAGTCGAAAGTATGATATATTAAATTGGGAAAATGTATGTACATATATTATTATACTATGAGTAGCGCTTTCATCATTGCAGCCTTTCACTCCCTAGTCACGTCAACTGCTGGAAATAGGCTTCTCGTAATTTGCGTCACAATAGTACTGTGATCAAATTAGGAGGGCTTGCCCTACTGTACCACGCTGGCCAGACGGCTTGGTATAGGGTTAGATGTCGAGTTTTTCGTCTCAACGTGCAAAGACGGTATTTGCATCGTATTATCCCTTTGTCGCCTACGACACCCACAGGAAGATAAGGAGTGGCGACACTTGCATTCTATGCTGTCATCCACACGGAGAGTAGCGCTTTATCCGTGTGGAATTATAGTGATCCGTCCATTAAGAAACCGTTTAGGAACAGTGCACTTTATATAAGAAGCTTTAATATTGTATTCCATGTTTCATCTTTCAAAATTGACTTCATCCAACATTCAAGACTTGATACAACGTTCAAGACATAACAGTGTTAAATTTATAAAATAATACTATTAGAAATTCTCTGGTAATATATAATATATATACTTCTTTCACGTGACCTACCTAAAGTGAGTTGCCTCGTGATATATTGTCAGCCAAATACATTAATTTTTGTTTCAAAAACAGTGTGGGTGTGTAACACATCTTTGCCTACCCCTTCAAGGATAAAAGGCGTAAAGTTATGTTATGTTTGTTTCGAAAACAATGTTTACTTGCGATATTCTTATATCTTGCTCTTTGCAAACATCGACGTTATTAAATAGGATTAGAGGCTTCTTAAACTATGTAATTATTCAAATTTCCAATCAAAGTTATTCGTGTAATTGTTATTTTATATATAATCGTTATCTCAGTAATTGTTACAAATGGATTCCGAAAACTTAAATGCAATAAAGCCGCGAAAGTAAATAACATGTTGACAATCGTTTCACGAGATTGAATGCATAAAAAGCGTAATATGTGACCAAAAGCCAGACAACAAAGGCAAAAAGAATAGGTAGATCCGAATAGTATCACGATAAATACTTGTAAACGAATGAACATAGCACAAACAAGCATCAGAATTCGTGAAGAACTTTCTTTGGAAGTTCCAACGTAGCGAACGTAAATTCGAACCGAGTTATCGGGCCACAGCAAGGGGCCACAGTCATTCTCAGGAATGAGTTACAAACTTACCTGTGGTTGTAGAGTCGCCAACTTTACAAAACAAACACTGATGATCAGGGAGCCAATTCCCCTATTTTTATATGACATTGATATTATATTTTGAATTGACTCAGAAGCGGTATTCTGTTAACCTAATGTCATTATCGTATAATTTGAAATAAACAGTTTATCGTTGACATATATTTTGACACTTGTTTCAATTTACGATCTTGTTACAACTTCGTTCAATTATCAGATAATTTAGAAGAATACGCTTTTTGTGACGTAAGTATGACACTGACATGATATCGAAACTATATTTAATTAGGAGAATTGGGCCTCTGATCATGTTGTTTTCACATCTGTTAGACGTCCTTAGTACGCTTTCGTACGTTACAAGTTTAAATTTAGAACACAGTATTGAGTTTTTCCTCTCCCACAGTTGATCTGTTCTTATTTTCTTTTACATCTGATTTTAGAATATCTAGACTTTTTAACATGTGGTATAGTTATTAAGCGCTCGATGTTTTTGTATCAAAACGCCTAAAAGCGAGCAAAAAGTTTTTTTCATAATATAAGAAAAGGAAATCCCGAATTATAAACTAAGTGGTAAAATTTTGTTACGGTTTAACATAGCTTTATCGAGTTTGAAAATAATACTTATATTGATTTTATCCTGGGTCTCGGCCTTTCTTATTTTCTTAAATCTGATTAAGTAATGGTGCCCGATACGTTTTATAATTTTCTTTCTGTATATATGAATCGTAATTAAGGAGTTCTTTTATTTCTTGGACATTAAATTTATGCGATACTAGCTTTCGCCCGCGGCTTCGCCCGCATGTAATTCTAATAAAGAGTAACCTAGATGTGCTTCCCTAGGTTTCAGACTATCCATATCAAATTCCATCACAAACGGCTCTGCCAATTAGCCGTGTAGCAAACATTTTAACAGATAATGTTTAAAAAATACTTTTGTTTTCATAATCGTCAAACTTCAGGTAAACATTAATATGTAGGTATATAATTGAAGTAATTGAAGAGCTTATATACCTACTAAATATAACAGCAGCAAAAATAAAAACTGAAAACATTACCACAAAGTACATTATATAATAAAATAATATCAGACCGCCCCTCCGCCCCGCTGCGCTTAAGCGCGCCAACTCATACTTATACACATACATAGCTCAACCGCTTTTAATAACGTTGCGCTTAGGTCAATTATCTATATCGTGATAACTTTTAAACAATTCGTTTAAACTTATTGTAAAAGACAAAGTTGATCTACAATCTACATTTAATACTGAATCTGAATGCAATAAATCTATCGATTTTTAAAACAATTTGATAACTACTCCGAATGACCATTGTCAAAAAGTATCAAATTTAATTATTTTTACGGATCATTTTTAGTACCTATTAAAGTGGCTTCTACTTAAAAGGAAGATAAATGCTGCCGCGGACTTTTGTTTAGAACTTTTTAAGATATACACTATCACTGTACATTATCTTCATGTAACTTCAACGGTTTAGGCAACGCACGCGAAGATAGCTCTCAGAGCTCAGAATTTTTGCCGATTTTGTTGATATTATGGCAACATTACACAAAATCTTTATAAATTGGAGCCTATGTGTTATTCTGATGTTTAACCTATACTACTGTAAAGTTTCATCCAAATCCGTTCAGTGGTTTTTGCGTCAAAGAGTAACAAACATCTTTACATACATCTTCACAAACTTTCGCATTTATAATATTAGTAGGATTTTTTTCGTATCATCAATGTCAATGAAATCCAATTTCTTTATTTCTGAATAAGATTGATCAGAAAAAGAAGACAAGAAACTCAACCAGTCTTTAGTGTATAAAACACTGCATCGGCCCTTCATATCAACTAGTAATTTTTTTACAAACATTACCTTTAAGATTTCCAGTCAGTCACTCAATACTTCAATCCAAATTGTTTCTTAACAAAACGTGAGATAAACAGCCTTTCGATACTTTTTATCTAGATTTACCGTCTTTAATTAAGTCTTCGTCAGTCAAAGACCTTAACAGGGCCTCGAGCGTAAGTTGGTACAAAGTTAGCAATATTGTTCGTGCTTTAGTAATTAATTTGGTGACATTTTTGTTCTCGTGAATAGACATTAATTTGAGAATGTTAAAGGAAAGTGCATTATTTTCAGGCAGATAGTGAAAGCACATAAAACTGCTGTTAAACACCCGTAATTAATTTAAACGCTTTGGGTCTACTAGTAATAAAAGAAATTAAATTTGCATTAGTTCTGGCGAATATTTTAGTGAGGGTCGTTTTAATAAGAGTTCACCTCGGCCAATTTGATTTAAATTGAAAACTAGCACTTACGCACTTACTCTCTTAGATGTTGAGATGGTAATACTTACTATATTATTTTGCTAGTTTTTGCCAGTGACTTTTTTTTGGGGTCGGTTATCGGTACAAAAGTTAGCCCATGTGCTATTCTAATGTATAAGCTATGTTATTGCAAAGTAGCACCAGAATCCGTAAAGTAGCTTAAGCGTGAAAGAGCAACAAATATCTATGAAACATACATCCATTCTCACAAACTCTCACATTTATAAGGTACCTAGGACCTACTAAGACATGATAAGACAATATTTTGGCACTGATTTATACAAGTCACCAAGTGTAACTGTTCTTGACTTGAGTCATGGTAACAAATGACTCACTGTTTGTTACGTCGTCAATAAGGCACTAAGCGTTATCTTATTTTTTATCTGTACTACCAGTCTGGCGAGAAAATCTTGCGTTTCTATTATACGATTGTGATTATTTGAGCACAGTAGTAATAGAAGTGTTAATAATGCATTGACGACTGCATAAGAAACAGCAAATAATTTAAAGTAGCAAATGATCAGAGAAGTTCATGGAATATCGCTATAGTTTGGGGTTGCGTAGGTAAGACGGCAGTTGCTTTGTGGATAACCTAATATTCTGTGAAAGCCGAAATGTGGTAAGACTAGTACGCGGATCCCAACGCTCTTAGACTCTAGGATGTAACTGGTTTAATGCGAAGATGATGATGACTCTGAATTTACTGGCAAACTGACTCCTCGCAAGATTTTTAAATTATAATTGTAACACCATTGCCTACTCCCTCAGGAAATACGATATGTGGGCATAAATAATGTAGGAATACCAGAAATCGAAACATACTTTAGTACAAATCTGAATCGTGAAGGACAGTTAATTAAGTTAAAAATGCTTTGTAACATTATTCCGTTCTTTACGAGTAAGAAGTGTCAGTTAAGCATAGTTAAATCTTCTCAGAGCTAAGTCGTGTAAACATTGAGCCTAACACTAATCTGCCACTTGAAGGTCTTCATGATCGCATTACATACGTTTATGTAGTTTAAGCCTTTGGAATATCATATTTATTATCTTGAAATAAGAAAGTAATACTTCATAATAGTTTTTATGGAGTAAAGCATTGAAAGTGATAATACTGTAATTTTCTATAATAATTTAGCACTGTACTCAAGTGCCATAACACCTACTCGTTATCTGTATATTCATTAGAATTAAGTATAATTAGGTTTAATGCATATGAGGGGAAAATAAAAAGCATTGTGAATAATTAAAAAAATACTGTTTATTTACCGTCTGAGATTTGAGTTAGTGAGAAAACAAACGACACTCCATCAGTATTCTTGCATTCTAGGCGATGTAAAATCATACTGTCGTCGTTATGTCATCGAACAATTTATCAGTTTCTACTGCAAATTGAACGTAGAACGGAAGAGTTTTTTGTTTAGAAAGCCAACGCGCGTCGACATCTTACTCTCAAACTTTGCAGTATCTATCGCCTTGTATGCGAATGATGGTTGCCATCCACCAAGATTATCCAAAATACCACTTTGTTACATTCCGGTGACATTATGATCGGCCTTAAATATAAACACAAATACCATGAGACCAATAAAACAGAAACCTCGAGTAATATTATATTACATAAACGTACCATAAACGCCTGTGCTAAATATCCATTTATTGACGTTTCGAATGTAAGATCATTGGACTCCCTGAAGTTATTGTAGACCTACAATAGTAGCGTAGCCATAGAATAGCGAGACTATTGTTACATAAAGTCCAAAACAAATGGCACGGCTATTTGGCTGCCGCCTCGAACATCGGCGTAGAGAAAACAATGTGAAAAATACCCACTTTCCTATATTAATATAAAATTATGTACCAGAGTCTTATAGTTACGCTTGGAAGTTGGCTATTGAAAGGCTTTGGGTCGTACTGTTTTACTATACTATTTATACTTAACCGTAGACCTTTACAACAAGTTACAGTTGATGCTTATAATTTATGCTTTGGTACATTCTGTGATCACAAGTTAGAAATAATCAAGAATATCAGAACATACTCATTACGTAGGTACTCATAGTGTATAAGGCATTACTTCATTTTATGACAAATACTATTTCGTCGGCTAACTCAGAACTATATCGTGATTATGTTTACTAACATGACTGTTCAAATTAGAGGCATCCATTTACGCGTCATTGCCCCTACGGTAGTATACCCGAGTACTCTTAATCAGAAATCGCAGCTTGTTTTATGCATTGTACGACCAATCAGATCATAAACAGGGAATAAATATAAATTGCAACGTCCCAACTGCTCTCTTGCGAGATACTGATACAATAAATTACAATAGCATTCATGGCATTATATTGTATTGAACAAATTATTTTCTCAAGACGGTGAACATCTCAATGATGCTGCAGCCAAAGGAAAATTGAATTGCATCGTAACTCATGTCAAGATTGCATTTTCCTCCATCAATATCCCCCTAAGCCCACAATCTGATTAAACTAACATCAATGGCATCCATTTTCTATCCTTTGTTAAACTGTCAAACTATATTAAACCATACCATACAAACAGGGTATTTCGGGACAACTTGATCTCGTCTGATAGACGCGATTTAGACAATCCCCGAAAATATTTTCTTAATCTGATAAGATCTTTTGTGGTGTTATTTCATACGGCCTTGAAAAATTTGCTTGCAAATAGTACATGTTATTATAAAGGAAAAAATCGGTTCATTCACATACCCTCGTAATAGTCGTTCACATTTTTATTCGACCTTAGGGTTAAGCAGTTATTTTATCACTTTCATTATAGGTACATATTTCAGGCTCTATTACACTCTTAGGACTACACTTTATAACGCTACTTTATGTATTCTTTATTTACTTTTGTTGAAGTTTATGTTACATTTAGAAGCTTGATAAAACACGTACCGGATTAAGTTTTTCTTTTTTATATAACACAAGCACTTAGTTCTGAGCCCAATTTTGTCATTGATTTAAGATCAAATGTTGAGGCCGAATTACACTTGGAGTCGACGATTATGAGTGTCCTTGAGTGTCCTTGATACTCGTAGTTCAAGTACACCATTTTTTTTATTACAAGCACTTTTCACCTAAAACCTATACTTAATAAAAAATATAAAAATCCACAAAGCTGGTTTATTGATATAAATATCGCACCAATAAGTCAGCTTGAGGCTATAATTTAGCTATATTTATCGCGAAGTGTTACCATTTACACTTTATTGAAAGAATATATTTTCCTTGAGGAAAATAAAATTCAAGGAGTGTAAAATGAAATTGGTTTTCATTTGCACTGAATGTTATTTCCGTTCGCATGTGTCATTTAACACGGATTTTAATATTCGGTACGGCGGTTTGTAGATTTTCCGTCTCAGTGTTGGCATGTAATCCGAATGAAGAATGGAATTGACGATTTCCATGGAGGATATTAAATGCTTTTACAGTTAAACAAACGGCAGGGCAAATAAGAGGTATTTTACCTTTATTTTCAATAAATTACACAATAGACTCGTTACATAAATGTTAGCTTTTATTTTTCTCGTTATTTATAATAAATACGCGTAGGGGTTGAAATATTCTTTTTGTTATTAATATATTTATCAGTGGATTATTCTTGAGTAGAAAATATCATTGAATTGAATAGTCCTGTAAACAATGAAATAAAAAGTTGCAAATTGAACACATCAACGCAATTTGTTTCGACAATTTTTCAGTCGTGGTTACTAGTTACGCAGACACACATGTCTTCTTTTCGTCTACTAGGTGTAAACCCAAATGAACTCTTGTGGCAGTCAAAGAGGATCCGGGTAACTGACAAACTGCCTGCAATAGGCCTACCCACTTAAACCACCACGGTGTCCTGTAGTGAAAGGCCTACGCGAATTGGAATTCGCATACTTTATTATAACGCGAATCTATGTATAAAATTATTTACTTTTACCATTGGTAGTAGACGGCTAGAAGCTTCCACATTGAGGCAAAAGTTCAAAGAAAGTATAATTTTCTTTCTTATAACATTTTCACGAAAACTTCCCGCTCTTTCAATAGAAGGCTCGTATTATTAAGTTACATCAAGGCTATTTCCTTATTATTGTTTACACTATCAGTTACCAAGGAAAAGCGAAATCATTATTTATAGGTCCAATGTTTTTACCGTTCGATCGTAATTCAGTTGAGCCGTTTGATTTTGATTCATAATGCTATTTACTTAAGGTACATTAAAGAAACGTAAGGGTTATGTGACGCTACTGGTTTTACAAGCGTGATGTTTTAATAAGACACGACTGCCTATAAGCCGCTTATGTAAAGCGATGACGGGCGTAGGTATAATATTATTATTAGGTAGTCAAGTAGCAGTGCATCGTTTCGCACGTGCACTTGTGATTATATAGGTTATGAGAAGATTCCGTGCAAATTTCGGAAATACCTTTCTTAGTGCACCGCTACGGTCTCCAAGGAACATACATTCCATGCTTCTTGCGCCTAATAGTTCCGACATTGTCCGTTCTATTGTCAGTTAGTAACGCAAGATTTTTTATATACAAATAATTGTAACTCGAGATTTTCGTAGGTCTTTGTTTTAAATGATCATTTCTGTACCTGTATGGTAGGTTAATACATGAATACTATTTATATTTCTATGGCACTGCAGCTGCGTGATTTAGTCATACATATTCGTAGAGACAACGGTACGCCACTTGTTTCTATCCATACAAACGTCACGCGCTTTGTCTACATTAATTACTCTTTTCATAGATGCCCGCTGGTTACATTCATATAACAAATATGGAATACTATTTAGCTTCTTTGAATACTTACTTACACAACAAAGATAACCCGAGTGAAAACGAGCAAATTTCCGCGCTCTCAACCTCTTGTTCCTAATCGTTACCCCATAAAATACTCAACTAAACATAGTGGCTCCGCATAGATTCTTACAAATAATAGTCTAACGGAAAAACCCGTAAAGCGACGTTTTCACCAAAGATGTGTAAAGGAGATGAACATTGCGTGGCGAAGACATACAACAGTAGTAGACCCTGCGCTTAGCGAGGGTAGAAAAACAAAAGGCCTTATTACAAAACAACGACTAAGATATTTAAGAGAACTTTATACAGACTGCACGGTTGGCGTAGTGGTTTAACCGGTCACCTCGCCGCTTGACATTGCGCCGAGTGTTGTGGGTTCGATCCCCACACGAGGCAAAACTTTGTGTAATTCACAAATTGTTGTTTCGAGTCTGGGTGTTCATTGTGTCCGTTAGTTGTATGTTTGTAAAAGGGATAAATCCTGTGTCGCGGGGGACACACAGGATTTATTCCTTATGCAGGCGTTGTATAAAAAAAAAAACAAAACCAACAGATACCTATAATAAGCGTGCATATTCTTTTTTAAAAGGTCAGCAACGGGCATTTCTTGTGTCTATGGGCGGATGATCACTTATCATCAGGTGATCCGCTTACTAGTTTGTCTTCCTATGCAATAAAATAAAAATAAAAGATAGTTGTTATTTACGACACTTCGACATTACCTACAGCCTTTCGCAGTCCATTGCTGGACTTAGGCCTATTCTAATTTGCGTCGCAATAATATTGCCAGTCAACAGTAAGATTTACGAGTCACGCTTGCCAGACGGGTTGGTATAGGGTGTGATGTTTTCCGTCTCCTTGCAAAGATTTTATTTGCTTCTTGTATTTTCCTTAGTTGCTTTTTACGACACCTATGGAATGACATGGGGTAGTGACACATTGTATTCTTAAACCGTCACAAGGAACTTCAACATTTTCTCCAACTAAAATTCGTGACAGATCGTGAGGGTTGAAACTTCCCACTAAAGTATATAAATCAGAATTGAATTGAGGAGCCGCAGGCAGGCAACTAATAAGGTTTTATAATAATGCATTACGCTATAAGTTGCTACTCGTATAGGTGGATATTTTCCTCACAAATGAACGCTAAGTTACATGCCTGCGATGTATACGCAGCCTTACTAAAGTGTTAGGTATGTTTTGCTCGAAGTTCCAACACAATTTAAGACATCAAGGTCACGTGAACATTGGCGCCAGATAGAATAAGTGTGTACCACGCCCAACATACTATCTTTAAAATAAAGCCTATTTCCTATTGAGTAGAGCCACTCTTATGTACGCCACATAAAAAATATGAATGCTTGAATATAATAATATGTTAGATATCTACATATTATGGTACTTTTTTTGAAGTCCATTTTAATTTAAACACTATGAAGAAAAGAAGCTGTTAGTTGTCTTTACGCGTGTTTCGCGCAGTTATATTTTATTGTCAATACTAATTTTGCTTTGAGATTATAGTTTTCTGATTTATGTTTTTTCCGATATATGTTCATACTTTTCTTCCTTGGCAGCACTCTTGATTTCAGTGTCAGTCTTGACTAAAAGCGCTGACAAACGATGTAAGTAAACCATAAGCAAGCCATGGGTAAAAAAAGAAAATTGCGTTCTTAATTCATGTTTGTAAAAAGCCTAGTGGAGAGACCGACAGACCCTGTGTCTCTTGTTCAATTCCATGGCGCACCAATGACTTTTTAAAGCTATGTGCGTAAGTAATTGTTAATTATGGCTTGCTTAATGATGACAAAATCATGATGAAACCTGAGAGTTCTGCATATTGTTCTCAAAAGACATGTGAAGTCTGGTCCGCGTGGCGGCCTATGGCCTAACCCTTCTCATAGTGGGAAGAGGCCCTTGTCCAGTTGTGGAACAGTTCAAATACAGAGTCGATGATGAGATGATGGCATTACATTTTAATATCATGTGTAAAAATTATGTAACCCGAGTAAAACTGCGGCGTACATTTTCACTTATTATAATATACTGAGTGATTTGTTTACTACTTTTTATAATTTAATTCGCCTCGCTCGCATGATACTACATGCATCTATATATCAATATACTATAATAAAACCACAGATATAGATCTACATAGATAACGCAATTATCACGATTTGTATTGAAACCAAGCGTGTCGACTTTTTAATACCTACTGTACGAACTGTACCGAAGCGATGCGCGACAGTATCGCTTGTGCGATATTCATCGTCTCCTAACACACAACGTCAGATCAAACGTCCAAAGCAAACGCGGCAACGTAATGTGAATAAAGTTTACTTAACGGTAATTTATAGTTAGGTATATTCTGGAACGACACGCAGCTTGGAATACTTAAAAACAGTTTTAATATGAATTTACGCATAATATAATTTTAAAATAACTTACCTGTGATAGGAAATATGTTCCTGCCTTTGGGTGCTCGAAATTTTTGGGCTATTGCAGTTAATTATCACACAACGAGGCATTTTTTTAGTTTTTTGCGGACGTTCGGCTGCAACAACGGACGCGCGGGGACTGAAGTTAGCGGCGACCAACCTCGACGCTTGTTCGGGGTTCAGACACGCGAAGTGCATGCATTTGCGTTATCTATGTAGATCTATGTCTGTGAATAAAACTCAAAGAGCACTTTGTCTGTACATTGAATATTTTTGCGAAATTTCAATTGGATTGTGGTATGTTATCGATATAGAAAACAAAACAATTTTTTTTTGGAATTATTTTCTGTCTGTCTGTCTGTATGTTTGTTCAATCATCACGCATTAACCAGTGGACGGATTTTGATGCGGTTTTCACCAATATATTGCCTGAAGACCCGATTACAATCTTGGACAACAATCATCACGCTAACATCTATGGGAGCCTAGCAGTGTCATTCAATAAATGTAATTGACTTGAATTCAAGCAACACACTAAATTGTTTGTATCGAGATAGTGACAAACGCATAGTTTGTGTCTTTGGTTAACATTTAGTCTTTAGTTTATCAGAATCCGTTTATTCTATCAAAAGTTATCGCAATTTAAAATATACATAAATATCGTTATTGGTTATCGAATGATTCGGACTCAATTTGGGCAAAAATTTGTTTAGTTTCTTTTCTAATATTTATTGTCAGCGGTGGATCTTAACACCGACTTTTAATTTTGCCAGTGGTGCTATCTAGAGGTATTACTTAAAATTATTGTTTTAGCGGCACAATACACTAAATTGTTTGTATCTTTAGTTTATCAGAATACGTTTATTCTATCAAAAGTTATCGCAGTTTAAAATATACATACATATATCCGCATCGGTTATCAAGTGATTCGGACTCAATTTGGGCAAAAATTCATTTAACTTCTTTTCTAATATTTATAATATCAGCGCTGGATCTTAACACCGACTTTTAATTTTGCCAGTGGTGCCATCTAGGGGCATTACTTAAAATTATTATTTTGCACATTACAGCTTATATTACATAGTAGAGTATCGTAGACTTACTATTGGAGTGTTACTTTTTGAATACAAAGATTCAAATGAACTAATAATTATGTAATCCGGCCAGATAGTATTTATTTATTAAAAAAAGAGAGAGCTAAGAATTTAGGTGGCAGGTACAGGTTACTACTTTTCTAATACAGTAAGCAAGAAACATAAATATGAGTGTGAGTTTCATCAACCGATCATTATGTTATTTTACATTATCAAGGCCACAGAAAGGGATATTTAAAGGATACCGACTTCCATGCGGGCGAAGCCGCGGGCACAGCTAGTATTAAAATAAGGACCGATCGGAAGCTACACAAGCATTTTAATATAACAAGGGTTGTTATGAACTTACTCTTCGATATACTCCAAGTTCCGAGAAATCTATTTGTGTTTACGCTAACATAGATACATTATAAATATGGTCGTGATTTTACTCATACAATAGCTCCGAGAAATTTATTTGTGTTTATGCTAAAACAGATACATTATAAATATAATTGTGCTTTTCTTCGTACACTTAAGTAATTATTTTTACTAACTAAGATTGATATGTTATATGAGACAAAATGTGATGTTTTAGAATGTGTGTGTATGTTTATTTGAAAGCGTAGCAACAACTACTTATCCAATTGATTTTGAATTGTTGAATTAGATGTCAATGAAGAACACTGTGTGATTCTTAAATTGTTGTTTAGAGTCTGGTTGTTTAACATAAAACCAATATATAAGTGCATTTCCATTACAGCTGACAGAAAAACACACACTATTTAATACAATAACAAACAATAAATAAAAATTAATAGAGCCGGCCACCTCTACTTGTCACTGTAGCTTGAGGCAATAAACCGCCATTTTGTAAAAGAATAATATAATACAGCACGTAAATTACTACGAATGAAAAGAAAGCACATGGCTTAAAATTAGTGGTAGAACCGTAGTCTTATCGCAAATACTGATAACGGACAGTCAACCATGAATGGCATAAGTTATTTACAGATAGTGAAAATGCATAGGTTAACCTTAAGGTGTAACAGTATAAACTTGACATAAACTAATGAAGTCGGTGTACGAATTGTTCACTTGTTAGGTAATTTTCACTAGCTGAACGAATTCTAGCTAACTTATCCCATATTTTAAGGGACATAAAATGTATGACAAAATGTCACTTTATTTTGAACTATGTACTTCCATATTTATGCCAAGTTTTTGTGGGTCATAATAATTATGATGCAGTGGATGGTTTTCGTAGGTGTTCCTTTATTAACTACAGCTTATGACGCTAATACAGGGATAGGCTTGTCACGCATTATGGACATAATACACGCTTACTATTAATGCAATCATAACTTAAATAAAATATAACTTTTATGGGTTCCATAACTAAAGTAAAAAAGAATACACATTTACACAGCACATAATTATATCACAGCATGGTTCTTACGTCATAGGTAAGTATTTTGATTGAATTGTTAATTATTGCTGGTCCAGTGCCTCGAAGAGCACGTTAAGGGACGTAGCACACATATCAACTCGGACAGGGATCGTCACCGTATCGCCTCGCTCCCAAACAGGCGTCAACCTGACGTAACCACGTAACGTAAGCGGATCAGAAGCTCCGGCACGTCGACTCTGCTACAGCTAGGCAACGCCGTGCTTACGGCTCGCCGACCGCTGGTTGACGGCTAGGCGGCACTACATCAATAATTTTGAATCCGAGCATTAAGTGTAGCGCACGGTTATGTCTCGGTTCACAATACGTGAGTTGGTTATCATTGTCATAGCACTTGATGAAGAGGAAAAAGAATTGGAAGCTGCCTTGTGAATGACAGCCAATGAAAGCATGTTCAGCAACGCAGACTGCGGGAGGAGCCTGGACGAAGAGACGTAAGCTAGGCTACGGCGAGCCGTAAGTTAGGGTACGGAGAACCGTAAGCGCGGGAACTGCAAGTCGACCACGCACCGCACCGCGGTTTGTGAGCTAGTCCCGAGGCGAGGCTATTACCTACATTACGATTCCGATTAGTTTGCGTTGCAGTAGGTAGTTCCATACAAATAATACTGAACGGCTCCAGTTGATGCGGTGACGATCCCTTTCCGAGTTGATACGTGTGCTACGACCCTTAGCCTCGGTCCTGGTTGTCATGACGATCTTTGACAGTACTTATAGGGAATCAAGTGCCTCTGAATAAACGTACACTAGTCTAAATCATGAAATATCGCTATCCCTTTGGGATAGTGTGAGTGGAAGTCAAACTGGCAGTCACTCTGTGGAAAAGCTAATATGCAGACAAATCCGATTAGACTAGCAAACCGACTCCGGGTTGCAAATGGGATAGCGCTAGAAGGATGAGATCTTATTTGTAATACATTCAACATCATGTATTGGTAATAGTAATTCCAGTCTCATATCTGGTTAGATTAGAAAGCTGACTCGATTTTAGGCTTGGATAAAACCTAAAAATGTATGTATCCGAGCCTAAATATTGTGATTCAGAACTTTTAGCCAGCATTGAAAGGTAACTACGGAACCTGAAATTGCGTTCGTAAAGCGCGGTTGACCGGTTTAATATAATTCGTATTTTCACATATTCGGCAAACCTAGTAATTTTAGTTAAAGTAATTAAAATATGTGTGCGCAAATATTACTTTAATATAATAAAACAATGTTCTCCATTCCAAGAAATAATTATAAAATTTGTTACACGAAAGATAATACAAGCGAGATATTCAAGGCAATAAATAAAATAAATAATAGTACTATGAAAAATAGGCCTACATATGAATACATAGTCGCCTATGACTATGTATTCAATCAACTGTATGAAAGTGATTGAAATAAAAATAAGTGAGGGTAGTGGTCACGACGTCGAAGAAAAAACAAAGGTATTTAACTATTGAGATCTTGAATAAGTTAGTTAGCTTGATTGACACCCGTTAAATATTCTTGTATGAGACTGTGGGATACACATATGTTATTCTTAACATCATTTATATATTATTTTAGTATAAATTGTATGTAAAACTGTAGGTACTACTAGTAATACTACACGCACACAGAATAATTATCGACGAAAAATAACAGTACCTATAATGTCGCGTTTTGGTCGGTGAGCGGAAGTGCTCGAAGCCTTTTTCTATTCCATTTCCCATTCAGGGCAGCAACGCACTTGTGTCGCGGTTGTCCTCTGGTGTGGCGGGTTTCTATCGGTGGCGGCGATCGCTTAGCATCAGGGGATCCATCTGCTTGTTTGCCTCCTATCAGCCTCTAAGGAGCCTTGGATGTAACCGACACAACGCTAGGGTGATGACAATTATGATTACACAGGTCATGTCTAGTTTGATTTTAGTTTACTTCTGTATTCTCTGATTATTACATAGATACTAAATTATATAACAACTCTATCTTGAAAGTAATTAAAACATTTCTTAATTATTGGCAACAACCAACAATAGGCTTAGGTAAACGAGCGTAAGGTACGCGTCCTGTTCGAGGAAAGCTTACACACCACAAATGACTCCGACAATAATTGGCAATCGACCCTAGATCACCACAAACTAATTTATCCATCTTGAAGTAAACTTGACCGTACTCGACACAGAACATCTCGATACCAGAGAACGGACGCAATACCTATTCAGAGTAATGTTACCGACAGAGATTAGTTATATTGCCAAATATGGTATTGTGAATTCTTGTTTCTAATGGGCTAACGTAAAAAGTCACGAAGTCCATAGTTGATGGACATATACGCCATAAAATAATGCAGATTTTCAGTTGAAGTATAACATATTCATAACATAAAGGACAATGGGCGGTTTTGGGCGGTCGGCGGCCATCAATGAATTTAATGTCAAATGAAAGTACTGGTAATTAGGAACATCTTTTACTATAGGCGTTACACTGTATTCCATTTAGGAACAGAAATATTTGAATGTCAATATAACCTAATTGCATAGATAAACGTTTGGTGACACGGTAACATATCATCAATGTATAATAAACTATCGCAACACGCGATCTTATTTTTTTTGCTCTCGGCACGAATCTAATCAAGGTAACCCGGAGTAATTAGGCGAAGCACCTAGTGTACTAGGTGCGCAGCCTAATAACTGGACCTGTAAAATATTGAAGTGTACCGAGAACAACAAATTAGGCGTCTTAGCGAATATGTACAGGAGGAAGACGTTTGGTTGTTACGCGTTTAAATACAGTCAAGGCACGTAAGATCTAGAACTTATTCATCATCGTTTTAGCGCTATCCCGGTTACATCCGAGCCTTACGCCTTGAAGCTCGATGTCCGCTTACTAGCCCAACTAGACATGACAGAATATCAGCTTTTCCACAGAACGACTGCCGTCGGACCTCCGTAACCCAAAGGGATAGCGATATTCCATGGCTTAGACCAGTATCCGTTTATTGTTGGGGACTCTCCGCTACAACTTTCAATGATCTTCATTAAAGACGGGACCAAAAAATATAACGTACTCTCCGAGGCACGGGGCAAGCGATAATTAACTATTTAATACGCACTTAACTAGGTAAGTAAGATCTAGGACTTATTATTCATATATTATTACTAACCAAGTTGTAGGCGCACGGTCGGATGCTGCGCACATTATTATGTGCGTGGTATGGTATAATATATCAACCCGAAGAAATACGATTACCATCAGCAGAATTAAGTGGGATTTTAGAGCATGAATTGGAGAAACTACACATGCCTGAAAATCATACATAATTCCTTTTAAAAATCATGAAGTCATTTCATACCTTTACCTACATACTACTTACAGTAATTATGCAATAATAATAATTTATTATATATTGATGATATGTTAGTAACCAAATAAAAGTTTTATGTTTATAATACATATTATGATAACTGTGCTTACTAATGATACAATAATATGTGATTTATTAAATAATGATTATCTAGATTAGTTGTTTCACTTTCTTTTTATATTTTTGCATTGGCTATAGTAAGTAAAACGATAAAAAGATTCAAAAACAAAAATGATTTTTATCCGTTTTAGAAGTACACCACAGTGATAAAACTTTTCCACAGTATTTGTAGGACTAAAGCACTCCAATTAATAACAAAATCATTCTTGGCCGTGGACCGTCCAAGCTCCATACAAATTTGCCCATTGTCATTTTCCATTAGGCTTAGCTATCTAATCTCAGACACCATCTCATTTGAAAAGGCGATATAATCTAAAGACAGATCTGACATAAAACTACAGAGCGCCATAGGTACAATACTGATTGCTATAAAATAATAGAAAATAAGAAATACGCTAACACACACTAATTATATTTTTTACACTGATTACAAGATAGGAATACATAAGTCACAATGTCGTATACATAGACGAAACTAATCGGCTTTGGTCAAACAACGCGGCGAAAAGTATTTAAGTATTTTATTGTTAAACTAACAAAATGTGTAGTGTTACGTGTAATATTACGAATTGAATAAAAAGCGTAAATTCGTTCTCTTGACCAACAAAAAAGGCAACGTAAAGTTTTGATTGGAGGAAACTATTACTGTGTTTTAATATAAAAATATCAGGATATACAGTCTCGGCACATCTATATATTATTGCTCAATTAACTACCTAATTTATGAGTGATTTATTAAATGGCCTGCTGAAAATGGCAAGACTACTAACAACAAACAAAAAGTGACGAATAAGAATATCATATATCATATTTAAAAGCATAAACACAGTTGGCGGCGTGATGATAAATTAATGACTATAATACGAAAACAGCTTAAGCTTCCGTGTTATCTATACATCCATGCCAAAAGCTTGTTTGTTTGTGAGTCCATAAGACAACCCAAATAATATGATAATACTTTAACATTTACATTTTCAGTGGCATTCAAGGGGTATAAGTATAACGACGGTACCCAAAATGGTCATAAAGTTACACTGAAAAAGGCCTTATAAATGCCATGGTTTGTCTACATTATTTTTCCTTAACGATGGGAGCTGATACATTTGCAGTAGTAGTTGCATGAATGCCAGCATTCAAGTAATGATAATATATTATAAAAAAGCCGTACTTGGGTTTGTAAGGGGTCTGTATGATGGTTTGAATTTTACGAGTGGTCCATGATAATAAAAAGGTTCCAAAACCCTGCATTACACTCTTAATTTAATACAATTTATTTCTACGCAGTACCTTGCGCATGAATAAACCATACTTTTCTATGTGGCGCAAGTTTTATTCGACGAGAGAAAATAAAAAAACTTCCTTATTTTCAATGCATCCATGCTTACAAAAGAAAACTTTACTCGACGTGGAACTTCAACAGAGATCCGTGGTGGAAAGATTATTAGCTTTCCTGTATTTTATGTCGCATTTTCATACATTTTTGCAGACACTAAACTGAGAGTTTTGACACAAGACGGTCTAACTTTTTAGTCTTAGTTTTGTTACTGTATGCATCCACAATTGCTGCACGGTTGGCGTAGTGGTTTAAGCAGCCGCCTCACCGCTTGACGCTGTGCCGAAGTGTTGTGGGTTCGATCCCCACACGAGACAATACTTTGTGTGATTCATAAATTGTTGTTTCGAGTCTGGGTGTTCATTGTGTCCGTTAGTTGTATGTTTGTAAAGTTCCCCGCGACACAGGATTTAGTCCTGATGCGGGAGTTGTCTTTTTAAATGAGAAATGAGAATTGCACGCTGGAAGGTTACTCAATGGCGCAGTGATGGTAATTTCTCAGTCATGAGTATTACACGGATTATAAGTGAAATATTACGCTAATTACCGCTTGATTCACTTTAATTTGTGGTAACTTTCAGCTTGAATACATACATACATACATACATACATATCGTCACGCCTTTTATCCCCGAAGGGGTAGGCAGAGGTGTATTGCTACACCCACTTTTCGCCAGATATACTTTAGTCCCACGTAATAAGGGGCGAGCCTATTGCCGTACCGGGCACATTTCCAGACTCCGTGCTGCTACTGAGAATTTCGTGAAAAACCCAATAACACTGCCCGACCCAGGAATCGAACCCGAGACCTCCCGATCCCACGCGCACATTTATGCCGCGAGACCAACGAGGCAGTCGTATAGGGTTTGATGTCGAGTTTTCCGTCTCTACGCAAAGATGGTATTTGCATCGTGTTATCTCTTAGTCGCCTCTTACGACACCCACGGGAAGATAGGGGGTGGTGACACTTGTATTCTATGCCGTCAACCACACGGCAAAGCTTGAATACATGATACCATAATTTAAAGTGCTCGCATTTTTGCAAGTTACTTTAGATAATAGCTGATCATTCTACCCTTTTAGCCGTTACGTCTATTTAGAGTCTAGACTGATCGCCATTTCACTTCACTATATACACACTACACTATATTATGAATCGGTAATAATGTGGAGCACGGATGTATCGTATCTCCGCCATTTTATTAGTTGAAATTACCATTCAGCTCGTCTGCACCATGATAATGATACCGCGGCATCCGAGGTATCAATTAGTAGACTTACAGACTCGCGCGCATCATCTTTGAAAATAATACCTTTAGTGAACTTCATGAGGAAAATTGATCTCGAATAATTAATAGCACACAAGCTAAGAAATGTCTTATAATTAAAACAGAATAGAGGTTGAGCCGCAAAAGCAATTTCCGCAAATAGGCTCTATATTATCCTTTATAAGTAACTTATGAGACAAATAATGGGTAAGCAACAAAAGGCCGTCGTCTAGTCGTAATCGTGTATTTAAATACGAAAAGGACACTGTAGGGAAAACAGAATCATGTTAGATTACGACTCTGTATTCAGTGTCTGAATAGGCTGGCAAATAATTAGAGCAAGATTTTGGTATTCAAATAGTGGGATAAACATAAATATAATTTGTATTACAAATGGCTATTACGTCGCCTATCTTGTTAGTTAGGTGCCAACTGTGACTATCTGCTGCAATGAAGGGTCAAATAATAATTAATTTGTTTATGACAAGAGATATCTTAAGTTTTAAAGTATTATTATAATATGTGCCCTTCTCTTCTATTTGTGGTCTCGCTATTGTCTTTGCACCAGCAATAAGTATAAAAAAATATCTACTATAGGTCTATGGATTTGTTCAAGCTGTTATAAGTCGTGTACAATACATGAACTATAACTAACTCGTCAGTGGTTGAACAAAGAACATACTAGTTGGTCTGTTTATATATAAAAAAAAACAATGAATAAATACCTCAGAGCCTATAGTTCCGTTTTATGCGGCAACCCCAACTTTGGATCGGACTATCACGCATATATTTCACGGAAATCATAAACATTTCTTTTGACTCCTTGTTTACATAAAACGAGACAGGTCAAAGTATTACAACGAAGTGACGTAATAGACAATAATTTTTCACTTGTTGAATTTTTACTATGTACCTGTTCCGAAGGTTCGCTTACACGGTCTCTTTCTTTGAATGTTTTACAGAAGTCTACACTCTGAAGCCACCCTTCGAATAAATGATTCATGACTATACTCGTTGCTCGGTCGGACTGACGTTCAGTGTTGTCTAAAGCACCGCAAAAGGGCTGTATAAATTCACAGCGATGTTAACTTAGATCCTCAAATGTTGGCTAACTTTTAAAGGGGTATTTGATTATATAATTTAACTTTATACGTGTTCCCTCGTAACTATTTTTGGCAAGGGTTTGAAATGCAATCGCAATTATAGTATGTTTTATGGCAGACGAGACGTATTTGGATTTGGATCTCTTTTTAGCATCGAAGTTTCAACTAAGCTAGTAATGTTTGGGCAATGAACGTTTAAACTATAACTTGTTTACCAACTAGTACTTTTAAAATTTTTTATTTAGTCAAATATTTCAGTTGGAATAACAGTTTTTACGCAAATTCAATAATTATCCTAATCTAAATATGTAGTTTAGTTCCGGCTAACCTAATAAAAACAATCTCTTTTTTTCTATTAATGCAAGTCGTTTCTGGCACTCGCCGGCCGCTGCCGCGGCACCGCTCGCTTCGCTCGCTCGGCTCGTGCGTAGGAGGTCACAGTTCTAACCTAACCTAACCATTTTTTATAATTAAAGTACTCTAACTACTTTCATAAATAAACTAATATTACCAAACGTTTATTGTCTGAAGATTGTTTGCTGTAATAAATCATTTGATTAAAGACCAAATGCCATAATGACATTATTCTTGGTAATATTTTGCCAAGTAAAAATTTGACTAAATAAAAATATGCGTACTAAAATCATTCGAAATATTGCAATGGTATAAAAAAAGATTGCTAAAATTTGTTTGGGTAATGAAATTCTGTCAAAATCTTTTCGGCAAAACGGCAGGATCCCAGTAATACCACTGATTGCAGAATAAATAAACTAGTTTGGATGGTCGCATTTGCTGTGGAATGGATGGAGCTGCCATGTACTAAAGTGGCCTTTACAAGTTACAGCGAATCTATTCAAATACGTAGTGAAATATTAGAGCTTTTGTTTGATACACATTTGAGTTCTCGATATTGTATTGGGAATTATAAGAATTCCTGGAATACAAAAATATATAAATCGGTAAAAATCAAAGGTCATTGAGCATATATCTGACCCGCTTTGCGAACAGTGGCGGACATTAACCAAAATAGTTTTAAACAAAGGGGAATAATATAACCTTTCATTGCTACATACTACATACAATTTTTTGATTAAAAATCGTCGGAGAAAAATGTACAGAATCCTTTAAAAAAGAAAACAAACGATATCAAAGGTTTTTATTTCATCTTATAAAGGCATAAAAATAATATCGAAACCGTACAGCGTGGTGCATGGATGAGCTAATATTTAGAGATATGTTATACGATGTCTCTTTCGCACATTGAACAGGTTTTTTTCGTCCATTAAATAGCTGTCCCCATATCACTAGCATCGTTTATTATCTGTCTTGGGCCAGGAAGCAACAACAACCCGCTGCCTTTTTAAATGATCTTATGATTGCTTTGGATCAAAATGAATATTTTTTTATGAATTAGCATTTTATTTTTCATACCTATATCAATTTATATCACACACAAAAATAATTTTTCAAATCGGATCAGTAGTTTCAGGGATAAAGAGTATGGATATATACATAGATAACACTTGAATTTTTTGAGATTCCCGTAGCTCACATTAATGCGACCAATGACATAGTAAATGAGAGCCATAGATGAATACATTCTGCTATATTTTGTTTGTGTCCGCCATGGGTATGGTTACCATATTAAGGTGCCCAATGACCTTTGTCAAAAAATTTGTTATCTATAACACTCAGTATACTGTGGCAAAAAATGTTGCAGGCAAAAAATTCTCAGGCCTTAACATTAATTTAAATCTAATCTATAGATACATATAAATAAAATAAACAGCTAGTTCTAAGTATTAAAAGAATATTCCAATCACTCCATTAACCCTCAAAGGCTTTTAACTTTCGTCGCGTAAAAAGTCTACTTTTCTTTACTCTGTTACTGCCAAAATTTCCTAGTTTCTAGTTTTTGTTATTATGCAAATTGCACAGTGGTAAATAAACCATTAAACTTGGAACAAAAGAGTCATATGCGAGAATTTACTTTCCTTTTGTTTTATTTTTATTGTGCTTTTATTTTCGCCAGTGCTCGAAAATGGAGCGAAAGTAATCTTAGAGCGTTGATTTATGCTGTGATAATATATTTTATACATACTGCGTGCGACGCACACCGGGATTTAGTACCTGTAAAATAAAGAATAAAATAAGTACATATTTAGGTGAAACTATGGAGAGTAATATTTAAAAAATATTTTTTGACTCAATAAAATAGTCGGCGAAGAGATTTTTTTAGATAGTAAAACATTTCAATGAGACTTATGTCTTACTAGAGGACGACAGCAGCTACGCCTGCAATAATTTTTAAATTTACTCATTTTGGCCGATCCCGTGGGAATTTCGGGAAATCCCCTCTTAGTGCACCCCTACAGTCCCCAAGGAACACACATGCCAAATTTTAGCTTCCTGCGTCCAATAGTTTCGGCTGTAGCGTGTCTGTCAGTCAGTCAGTAACGCAAGGATTTTATATACCTATTATAAAATTCTCGTGTCACAGTTTTCGTTCCCATACTCCTCCGAAACGGCTTGACCGATTTTGATGAAATTTTTTGTGCTTATCCGGTATCTATGAGAATAGGACAACATCTATTTTTCAAAAAAAAAAAAAAAATTTGCAAAACAACGTTTGCCGGGTCAGCTAGTACCTATATTAAGATTAAAAAGGCAGGGTTATCACTGTGCCAGTATACCATTGTGCTTTCATCGGTGGTAGATGTGCCAGAGCTAACGCTGAAACGAAAATCGTTGCTCGCCTTTCGGAACACACAGAACACCTTAGGAAAGAACTTCCTCGTAACTACGCTTCCTCCATTAATTATTTCGTGAAAGCAAATTACTAAATCTTATTCAATGGTAATCCTTATTCAAGTGAAGATCCTGACAATTTAACATTCAATCAGGGCCTACCGAACTAATTCAAATAATGAACAACATCTATTTTAACCAATCAGCGTGACGAATGATGAGTTTATACCAATTTTAGCCAATCAGGGAGCTCAACTGCCGCTACTAAATGTAAACCAATAAATCCAGCTCAAAGTGTCATACAAATCCTACATGTTTCGTTGATGAATAGGAGATTAATTAGTTCCGAAGACAAAGCGGTTGTGACAATTTATCATCATCATATCAGCCAAACGACGTCCACTGCTGGACATAGGCCTCCCCCAAGGTTCTCCACACAGATCGGTCTTGAGCCGCCCGCATCCAACCTCCTCCCGCGATCTTGACAAGATCGTCGGTCCACCTTGCGGGGGGCCTACCTCTGCTGCGTCGTCCGGTACGTGGCCGCCACTCCAGAACCTTTCTGCCCCAACGGCCATCGGTTCTTCGAGCTATGTGCCCTGCCCACTGCCACTTCAGCTTGGCTATCCGGAGAGCTATGTCGGCGACTTTGGTTCTACTGCGGATTTCCTCATTTCTGATTCGATCTCGCAGGGAAACTCCAAGCATAGCTCTCTCCATCGCCCTCTGAGTGACCTTGAGCCTTCTGATAAGGCCCATAGTGAGCGACCACGTCTCTGATCCGTAAGTCATCACTGGCAACACACACTGGTCAAAGACTTTCGTCTTGAGACACTTTCGTTGTGACAATTATTGTTGCGTATTTGCAGATAAAAAAATTGATAATACTACGTCAAACTGAACGATTTTGACAAAAAATCTCATTAGTTATTGTTTTAGGACACGGCGTTCAAGTTGAAATATTTCAATCAGTCACCAACTGATACAAAATCCACTACACAATATAATAAATGAACGTACTTAAACAATTAACTAGTAGAAATAACTTCATCAACACCAGTCTGTCATTACATCATCATCATCATCAGCCTTTATCAGTCCACTGCTGGACTAGGCCTCTCCTTTGAAAGGAGGAATTGGCCTACTATACCACGCTGGCCAAACGGGTTGGTATAGGGTTTTTTATCCAGTTTTCCTTCTCTTACAGTGCTGTTTTCGGCATAATATGCTCCCTCTGTCGGCTCTTACGACACCCATGGGATGATATGGGGTGGTGACAATCCGTATTCTTAATCCATCACCACACGGATAAAAAGTCATTACATAGGCCTGTGGATATATGCACAACATAGCAGCGAATTTTAGAAATAAGTTAGGTATATTGTGTTATATTTTGATATAGGTATATGTATTTACTTTAAAAGCATATTTTGTACTCAGTCAATCACACATTCCAACGAAATATTATTTATTGTATCATATAATTTTTAATGACTTACATAATATATTTATTAGTCGCAAATTATATTATAATGCATAAGGCTGAAAAATGCTTATCAATCAAGATCTAATTAATATTGTGTGAAATTCCAAATTATAACAGTCAAGACGTTCTATGCCTGTAGATCTGGACGATTAGCTTTCATATTATTAGCCATCCAAGTTCACAAGAGGCTAAGCTGAGTTTCCGTGTATTCAAAATCAAAACTCCGTGGATCTGTCTTCAGAAATATCGTCAGAAATCGTTGGCCATGATTTCGTTTAGAACCTATTGTTATGATATCCTTCCTCTGTGCATGGCTTACGATCACCAAGCTACTTATTTAGAGTGCAAGCTCCCAGCTTAGAGCCGACACAATCGTGCGTATTGGATATTTGCAGATCACGAAATATTTTGCCGTTTCATTTTATTCATATATGTATGAGCTTGTGTGTTAAATTTAGAAAAGAATTCAAATCTTTTTCTATGTCATCAAGTCTTTTAAAAAGAAAAATAATACTATAATTATTACATGCTATTAAGGTAACGGGTTCAAACCCACGAGGCGCACTACTGACTTTTCTTAATTTTCGTCCCTGGGCGAACACTCCTGTCATGAAGATAATTAACAGTCGTTATGGGGAGTCAGTAACCCTTGGATATATTGACATTAGTCTAAGATATCATAAATGTTTAATCGATTCTCACCCATCTTCTTAGCAGTCTAACACAGCTCCATACATTTACTTAATTAATTTCAAAAGCATTTTAGGATCACGTGATGAGCCCGAGATTTGTCGCCATTTCGTCCACCCTGACTATAAAAAAGTCAAGCAAGATAACTATGCCAATACCAATAAAAAATAGAGCATAACACAAAATGGATCAGCGCGTTTTCAGATATTACTTCCATGGTTATTGCTCGTCATCCCATTGATTGCGTTGTAATAAAAATCTAATTAAATTTTGTAAAATGGAACGGTTCGTTTCGACATTTCAATATTTTTAATGGAGCTTTTGATACTTTTGGGCTTTTTAAGAGTGCAACCTGTTTTTAATAAACTTCCTGCTTTTTGAACTTCGGTGCCAAAAAATATTACTTTCCGTATTTAATTCACATAATTATTTGAAATTAATGCGAAGAGTGAACCGATTTTTAGTATCGCAAGTCTGCATTGATTCGGTATGATACATACATACATACATAGACTCACGCCTGTTTCCCGGAGGGGTAGGCAGAGCCTACGGAGCGCCATTTGCAACGATCTTGACATATCTCTCTTGCTTCATTCACTCCCATCAGATTCCTCATGCATGCTCTTCTGTTCAGGGTGCTTCTAACCTGTACTGTTTTTAGGATGTCTCCAATCTGGTCAGAGAACGTCCGCCTAGGTCTTCCCCTTCGTCCTGTCCCTTCCACACTTGCCTTATATATCTGCTTGGTCAGTCTTTCTTCCATTCTCTCCACGTGTCCAAACCATCTTAGCATACCTTTCTCGATGCTTGTCACTACATCTACTTTTACCCCACAACACTCTCTTATCACACAATTCTTCACTCTGTCAGTCAAAGAAACACCACACATACTTCGCAGTGCTCTCATTTCTACAGCATTTATTCTACTTTCATGACTCTTCTGCCATACCCAACTATCACTACCATACATAAGAGTAGGTACTAACACCCCTCTATGAATAGCCAAACGTGCCTTTTTGGACACGTTTTGGCTATTCATAAACGCCTTCAGAGCTCCATTCACTCTATTACCTGCATTAACTCTTCTTTCAATATCTTCTACATTCTTACCATCTCTTGTAAACAGCGTACCTAAATATACAAACTCATTCACTTGCTCCACTCGCTGTCCATCGATCATAACATTACAAGCCGTAACGCATTCCTCCTTTTCAAAAACCATAACTTTCGTTTTACTTACATTTACTTTCATTCCTTTCCTCTCTAACGCATCATGCATGATTGTTACCATCTCCTGCAACTCCTCCGCTGAAGACGCAAGTATAACCTGATCATCAGCATAAAGGAGGCATTTGACAAGTAACTCATTCATCCTTAATCCACAGTCACTATTTTTCAAATCTTGCAAACAACTGTCCATGAAGAGGTTGAACAGCCACGTCGACGCTACACATCCCTGTATAACACCTGTTTCGATGGTAAACCAATCCGTGAACGACCCATGTATCCTCACACAAGCTCTAGAACCTTCATAAAGGGATTTCAGAGCTCGTATGAGGCTGCTGTTCACCCCATACATCGACAGTACCGACCACATTTCATTCCTCACCACTTTATCGTAAGCCTTTTCCAAATCCACGAATGCGCAATAGACCTTTTGACCTTTGGCCAAGAATTTTTCGGCTACACACCGCAAGGAAAAGACTTGGTCCGTGCACCCCATACCCTTTCGGAATCCTGCTTGTACATCCCATATTTTCTTGTCGGTTACTTCCATAACTCTTTCAATCAGTACCTTCGCATACAATTTGCCAACAATGCTGAGAAGGCTAATGCCTCTATAGTTCTTGCAGTCTTGTTGCGAGCCTTTTCCCTTATAAAGAGGCACAACCACCGCTGTGGTCCAGTCATCAGGTACTCGGCCGGTGCTCCAGCACAAGTTAAATAAGCGCTGCAGCTGACCAACTATGATGCCCTGTCCAGCCTTCAGCATTTCAACTGTAATCCTATCATATCCTGCAGCCTTACCTAATTTCATACTTCCCAACGCCTTCACAATCTCATCCACACCAATATCGCTTTCATCATTGCTATTATTACCATTCATTTCGTCGATCGATGTCTCTATCGCCGTTCTTTCATATAGACCTTCAAAATACTCCTTCCATCTCTTCAGCACGCATGATTCACCATTCAGTATCTTTCCATTCTTGTCTTCGGTATGACTTTGAAAGTAATATATTTTAATATGGGTGGTAACTGGTAAGGGTACATAGGGTACCCACCAAGAACTTAGGGTCCCAAACCAACCTCACCTGCAAGTGGTGCATCTGCCGATCAACGGACGAGGCTCTGGCAAATAAAATATCCCGATAAGCGGTAATAGGCTCGCCACCTATTACGTGGGATCAAAACACTGGCGAAAAGTGGGCGTTTAATATGCCTCTGCCTACCCCTTCGGGGAAACAGGCGTGAGTCTATGTTTGAAAGTATTTTAAAATATATATTTATTACTTCCAAAGTCGGGTGATGTGTGTATGTGGTAGAATTGTATAATATATTCTACCACATACACACACACCACCATCAAGTCCCAAACTAAGCAGAGCTTGTACTATGGGTACTAGATAATGGATAAACATACATATATCCTTTTTATTGTAAATACGTACATATTATGCATAGAAACACCCAGACCAAGACAAAAATCCATGTTCATGCACACAAATGTTTGACTTGAGCGGGAATCGAACCCGCGACCTTCGGCGTACCAGTCGCTTACACTCACACTGCGCCAACCGGTCGTCTTAAAGTAAATCTTCACGTTTGGGTACCGGTAGGATATCTTATCTTTTAATTGTATAATTTTATCGTGGATATTATAGTAAGTAACAAGTCGTTCAAATTAAATTACATTATGACATGATCAGACATAGAGATCCAGTTCTTGTGATTTATGTACAAATATCGCAGTCGTAATTGACGGATTCATATTAAGTATTGTGGAATGTAGAATATTGTGGCAATACACACAGACTCTGTGTATTGTCACAATATTAAAACAGAAAAATCAAAATTAAAGCAAGATGCTTTAATTTTGATTTTTCTGTTCTGAAACCCTCTAGAAGGCACGAAGTTACATTCTAGTATAATGCTAATTTGTCACATTTTTCCGTGTTAACTTCTTTTCAAACTGGCACATTTTTCCGTGTTAACTTTTTTTTCAAACTTATTTAAAATGAATTACGTTTTGTAAACCGAAGTTGTGTTTCCATATTTATCGGGAGGTGGTAAAACAGTAAATGTATTGCTAATGGTATTCATCGTCTTAGGTTTAAATATAAATATTGTTTTTACGGTACTTGACATGTTTTTTTTTATGATTCCGTATCTAAAAAGGAATAGAAAATAAATCGGAACACTTAATCACTTTCTTATCCGTCTGTCTCTCCGTCAAGTTCCTTTTCTACAATCATCTGACAGCGCTCACGCTAGAAATAAACCCCAAAGGAGTTTACAAACCTAAAATTTAAGCGACGGACACAGAGATGACTAAGACTCGAGAAACAATTTGTGGATTACACTAACTTTTGTGCCTGGCGGAGAACTATTCAATAACACTCAGTGCTGTGTTAAACGGTGAGGCATTCGCTTAAACTATTAAGTCATGCTTGTAATAGAAAAATTGGCGGAGTCTTCTGCAGCAACATAATACGATTGTAATATGCATCATAAGCTCTATATACTGTCCCACTGCTGCACACAGGCTTCTTCCCACTATGAGAAGGGTAAGGCCATAGGCCACCACCCTGGCCATGTGCGGATTCGCAGATTGTAATATTATTCAAGCAAAATGAAAACTCTAAGAGGCAAAACCTTTATGGTTCATAAAAGGCCTGGCATCTGATAAATCTCTACAATATGGTCAGCAGAAATTCCAAACTGTAATTCGATTTCCCCACTGCGCAGATTATGGGTTAGCTTATTACACAATTAATATCGTCGGTAGCGAAACGATTAGCTTCTAACAAAATCTAATATTTTCTCTGTATACGTTTCGGTTACTAGTTTGAGTGGATATGAGTTTTTAATTGTTAGTGTATAATAGTTCTATTGTGAACATGATATGTTCATGAAGCCGCTGGTATTTGATAGAGAGAATTCACTGATAATGATATAGGTACGTAGATTAAATTGGCTTTGTGCAGCTACGAAGCAGCAGCGTGTGTTTATTTTCAAGGGTTATTTTAGGGTACGTTGCATCCAAATTGCTTTAGCTATTTATTATGATTATTCAGGCCCATGGATGTTTGTGGTTTCAAATACATCAACAGGTTGCACGTGTACCTTATTTGTGCTGCAGTGTATGTATGTATATTTTCATTTCTATGTTAAAAATGTGATGTGAAAAATATTTATTTCTAATTCGACATTAAGATCATACAATTTTATTTAAACGGGTCTTATTCGCGATATTTAATTAATTTAAGGTATAAATGTTTAACCTATGTTTTACCGACGTTTCGGCCGTCTTACAACAGCCTTGGTCGCGGCAGGACTGATGTCATTTCAAATCTAAAAAACAAGTGAGGGTAGTTTCGGCAGCTACCCTCGCTTGTTTTTTTATTTTTATCCGAATTCCGAACTGTCGGTACGTCGACCTACAGTTCGGAATTCGGTACGTCGACAGTACAAATCGCGAAAGTTTAAAATCGACATTACGAATATTGTCACACCTTATACGCAAACAAAAACATCAATATCAATACAATATCGACATCAGCATCCATAAACTTTTATCATCAGCAATATTTAACAGAAACAATGCGAGTAAGATAGCTCAAATACCACGAGAATGTAGCACGCTCAATTTCATTACTATGTCCTTCGTCACAATTTCGAAAACGATGATCAAATTAATTTAGCTAATTGAAAATCTACGTGCTTTCTTGACGGAACCAAGTTCGGTACCCACCCAAAACAGTCTGATGAAGAATTCACAGTAAGGAAATTACAATTCCCAAGAAAAATATCCTTAAGGGTCCCTGCCTTGGTTATAATTGTTAAAATTCGATTTCATTATTCTTCATTACAGTTCAATAGAGAAAATTCGAAGATACAATATAAACTTTTCATCAAATCTAATAGATTTTATTTGATGAAAGGAATAAATTAAATTTTGAAGGACTGGACGCTCTCTTGATACTCATAGAGCCTATTGGAGACACTTTACCTATAAAGTACTTTAATTATTTAAAAAAAGGTTCTTATTTTCAGATATAGTGAGCTTATTTTAGCCAACAGAAATTTATATAACCTTTATTTTATACATACAGACTATATCTAATGGAAAAACCATGTACATTTTTGCGAAATAAATTCTTATTACTGATTAAATATCATCAAAAGCCGTCCATTAGCTTAACCACAAAAGCGCAATAGCCAGAATAATCTTTGCATTTAAAATGAATACGTATACTTATATTTAATACGTAGCTTTTCATCTAGCATATTAATACAAAATAGAGGGTTATCCGCTATTGATATACATAGACTCAAACCAAATTAGAACTAATAGTCCAAGATCCCATGGCCGCCAGACCTCACTTATTTTCTCAGAAACGAAATGTATAGAATAATGTAGTGTTAGTATCTACTATGAGTGTACGCATACTTGCTAGGTTGGATCGAGGGCCAATTTTTAGGAATGAGGTGCTAAAGCTCGACGAGAACGATTTCCAAGCATTTACCAATGGCCCTGGGATCTTACTCTTTAAGTGACGAACTCTGAAATGAGGTGAACCTTACAATAATACAGCGTAGTTTTGATAAACGTACTCAGACGTCAATCGTAACGTGAGCAAACAATTTAGCCAAGCGTAGTAAAAACTTGTCTTTTTCTATTAAAATAATTTGTCCAAATTTTACTACGTAATCAACCAGAATAACAAACCTTTTAGGTGTTTCAGTGCAAAGATACGTTGAAATTAAATTGGTGTTCCTTGTTAAGCCTACTTAGAGCACGTAAAAGTAAAAGAGCTTTTATTTTAAATTACCAAGCCCTAGAGATGCGACCTAAATAAACTAACTCAGTTTGTTGTCCAAGAGGTTAAGAGACTTGTGTGATAATTTATCTACATAGTCTTTCACAAATTAGGACAGTTTTACTGCTAACTAGCTATCTGTCTCATTGTAACAAACAATCATGATTGTGTTTTGTTGTATATAAGTGTTTATTTTTACAGAGGAATTTATTGGTAATGCTGGGAGGTCTTGAGTTAAATCCTCACCCATTTTAGTATTGAAATAATGACACTCTTGTTTAACAGGATTGACAAAACTCAAATACAACGCCGACAAAACTTTTACAGTGACGTATTTCACGTTGCCAGAGCTATTGAGATCGATGAAAGTATAATTTTCTGCTGACCAAAACTGAGCGGCTACCGATCTAATTTTTAAAAGATGGCTAGAGTTACGTAACATCTCTAATTGAGCTTTCCGAAATCACGTTAAGCCGTCATGCACTCTCATTCGTTCGTGGCTGCCACCGTGCTAAGCCTTTGATCCCGACTATCAGGAACATTTATAACGAGTGCAGTGTGATAACTGGGTATTTGGACAGCTAACTGACTATCTGACTTTATCAGACGTTGGAGCCATATCGTTGACAAGATTGCCTTCACTTTTTCACAGTATCAAATTTATGCCTGTACATTATTAAGTGTATTGAATAGTCTATATATCTGTCAGAGGAAGCGAAAATGCGTCTATGATTCTCGATGACGACCGGTTGGCGCCGCGGGAGTGTAATCGACTGCTACGCCGAAGGTCGATGATTCGATACCCGCTCAAGTCAAACATTTGTGTGCATGAACATGGATGTTTGTGTTGGTCTGGGTGTTTCTATGTATAATATGTATGCATTTACAAAAAAAAAGTATATATGTATGTTTATCCATTGTCTAGTACCCATGGTACAAGCTTCTGCTTAGTTTGGGACTAGATGGTGTTGTGTGAATGTGGTAGAATATTATATTATATTATTATATTCTCCAGAAATGTCATTGAATAACACCGTCAGGAAAGTTTACTGTTGCAGAAAACAGCTTCGGAGGATTCGAAAAAAAATCGCGAATAGAAACTTGAAAACACTTGCACGAATTCACAAATTTAATCAGTCTCAATTATTTAATCAAATTAAAGTAATGTCTATCACAAATGCCACCAATGTTTTAATTTTCTTCTTTCAAATGAATGCAGCGATATTTGTTCATTCATGTAAGAATAGAGTATAAATAGAATAAGAAAAAGAAATGGTTTTCGTCCAATCAAAGCGTTTGGTTCGACAATCGATCGGTTCGGTTAATTATGATATTAGTGTTGTAAAATGTATGGATGTTTACAATCCAGTCGACAACAGTTTAGTATTGAAATATTTCCGCCTTTGAAATAGTGTTACGGCTTTTGTTTCTAAACGACACCTGAAAACAGGCTAAAGTGTGCAAACTGGCTGATAACTCTAGCTGGAACTATAAGCTCGGATAGAGTTTGAGATTACTTTTAGGAAATTTGAGGTTCATATTAGTGCTAAGTCTCCGAAATGTAGAGTCAATTTAGACCTCAAAGCAAAACGAGTTAAGGTAAGTGGCGAATATGAAGCACCTTACCAGTCTGCAGACATTAAAAAGTTTGTGTGCATTAAGATCAAATCTATTAATAGGTTAAGCAAAGCGCTGTGAAACTGTGTTGTGATTCACAACAGATTTAACCTGTCTTATACTCTGCATATTCATGCAGAGTATAAGACAGGTTAAATCTTAAAGATAACGTCGAAATTTGTATTCGGAGAAAAAATATTTAGGTACCCGACATCTGAATCAGTATCCTCAGACCCATGCACGTGCGTTAATTTTATGGCATTGGTGTCACAATGACATGAAAACAAGAGACCTAAAGCTTAAAGTATCAAAGGCATAAATAATTAAAGAGATTCTAATTTAAATTACAAAGTATGTGTGTGTGTTTGACGACCGGTTGGCGCAGCGGGAGTGTAAGCAACTGCTACGCCGATGGTCGCGGGTTCGATTCCCGCTCAAGTCAAACATTTGTGTGCATGAACATGGATGTTTGTCTTGGTCTGGGTGTTTCTATGTATAATATGTATGTATTTACAAAAAAAAAAGTATATATATGTATGTTTATCCATTATCTAGTACCCATAGTACAAGCTCTGCTTAGTTTGGGACTAGATAGTGTTGTGTGAATGTGGTAGAATATTATTATTATTATTATTATTATGTGCTATCGACATTCCAACACGCATCAGGTCGTTAGGTTAAAAATAAATAACACGATCGACTCCAAGGTTGCTCTCGATGGTTTCTTGGCACATAAATCAATTGACCTTCCAATCATAAAAGCTGGTTTCAATGAACTTAATCATGGCAATTCTGATACAGATCTTATTGCGAATAAAGACGTATGGGACTGCGTCTGCTTGGAAGATGTATGTTAGTCTCATTGAAATTAATGTAAATGGGAAGTTTATGTTTCTTTCGTATTATAGATTCAGAGCATGTATATATACCTAGTTGATTTTTATTATTGTCGCAGAAATAAAAGGTACACGTGGAACAACCTTTTATAATAAGTTATCAGAAACAATATATTACTTAACGTATTACATATAATGTAGTCAAACAGCCGACAGTAGAATTTGTGAACACACTTCACGACAAACGACACTTTTCCATCGCAAATATTTTCACGTCTTCCTGTAAACAAAACATTTGTTCTGTGAGCAATATATATTAATGAATTACCTCATTCACAGAAAGAAAAGATATACTGACATAAATTATCAAACAAATAAATTTAGTCCAAAATAAATGGCGTCTATCTTTAGTAATTTAATATTAAGTAGGTACTGTGTGTTTCGTAGATCCAATTTACCTTGCCAAAAGTATTAATTACTAACGTCCATACGAATAAATTCGAAAGCTTCTCTTCAAATGTAAAGAGGATTTCGGGGGCGTTCGAATCAATTTCTTTAAATAAGATATTAATAGAACCTACATTTAACTCATTGAGATACAGTGACAAAGCTTAGTACGCGTAATATATTGGTGGTATGTAATTTCTACGTATGATTCAAGCATTCCCTAGAGCGAAGCCTGGAATCCGAGGAGATTACCCCGGATTTTTGCCCGGTCCGAAAACCAGGGAAGTTGGGAGTTTGAAACCTATCGAGATTCTTTCCGCCGGGTGTGACGTAGAATGTATATGTTCGGAACTTTTAAAAAGCTCTTTGTGTGAGAATCTATTGGGCGGTACGTTCTTCTCTTTTGGATTATTTTAAATGCACTTTTGTGTAAAGGAAGTGCCGTTAAGATCTTTGATACATATTCTTATGCTTTATTCGTTGTTTCGAAGAAAGCGTATCATTTTCAAATCAAAACTGTCAACAATGTAGTGTGTATAATATTTGCGTTTCTTGCGATCAATACTTGAATTGTGAATTGAAATCCGGTTTTAATAATAAAACCATAAATTATAAAACGGTAAAAAATGTGTGGCCTAGTAGATGGCGACGAATTAAGTTGATATGCCAGGTTTACGCAACAAACAGCAGTGTCAGCCGAGTGGAGAGACCGATAGACTGCTACGCAGAGGGTCTCGGGTTCGAATCCACGGCACGCACCAATGATTTTTCGAAGTTAAGTGCGTATTAAATTGTTAATTATCGCTTGCTTATCGGTGAAGGAAAACATCTTGAGGAAACCTGCATGTCTGAGAGTTCTCCATAATGTTCTCGAAAGACATGTGAAGTCTGCCAACCCGTACTTGGCCAGCGTGGTGGACTATGTCCTTACCCTTCTCATAGAGAGAAGAGGCCCGTGCCCAGCAGTGGGACAAGGCTTATGGTGATTACGCAACAATACGACAAACTGTTTTCGAAACCTAATCGTTTGTATATTATTTACAATACTGGACAATTTAAACAAAATTATCAAGTGTCTCATAAAATCGAATTCGAGCGAGAAGAGATGTAGGCAGCAAAGATGCGGATATTTCTTTAGCCGAGTGAAAGTAATATATTACTTATTGTTTAAAAACCTTTTTTATTAATAACACATACAACTTATGAAATAAGTTTAATTAAGATAGAACATCAAATTATTTCCTAATTTATACTTCGATGTTAATAACTGTTCAAACCATGTACACAACCCAAACGTTAATTACTCCATAATGTGTTGTAGTGCGTCCAGAATATACGATTTCATACAAAATTTCATGTAATGACAACAATGACTATATCAGCTGATTGATTGGCATGTCAAATTAATGCTAGGGGCAATCGGACATCGATTGCTGTTTCATATAAAGTCTGACGACTCTATTCGATTAACGTATGGGCTTAAGTTCAATATCTTATTTAACCAAATTGTCCAAGATCAGTACCACCAGACTTTCGGCCATAACAAATTGACCGAAATTATACTCCAATTAACTGAACCTGTGATTACACTCATTGTGTATGACTACTGCTCCGCACACTCCGTATCTCATATCGTGATGTCATGTACTCTTTCTGGAGAAATGGCCTATCTAAAATAAAAATTATTATTGAAATCGGAGCAGCAGCTTCTGAGATTCAACCAAACAACTCTTCAACTTTTGTGTGTATGCATAGTCAATAATAGTTGGCTAGGCGGCTCGTTTATACGGAGCAGGCGAGTAAATTAGATGGAAACGTAAGTTACTTGCGGCCTCTCCATGTCGCCTGTACGTCGTACGCTACACAACTTCTAGGGACACTGCAACCACAGCCACATTTGGTACCACAACTCAACTGCATAATGTCGCAGCGACAGTATACACAAGTAACAAAAGCTTCACCATATTTGTGGCATTGTCGGGTGTTTGTGGTTCCTACCAATCTTCGGAATAGTTTCATGATTGAAACTAATTTCGACGGTAAAACACTTGAAACGTGAACAATCCAGTAGTCGTTTAATTCAAGTATCTTTCTTCTATCTAAAGTTGTTTCAACGGATATTTATTTGCTTTTTACGTTTAATTACTGATCTCATTCATTTAAAAACTACTACCGCTATTTCAATTGGATGGAACGGATTCCGGTTCGGTGTTCAATTTTAATTTAGCTGTTACACTGCTGATTATTCTTTTGTAAACGATTGAACTTGTATTCAATTGTTCTCTAGTTCTTTTTAATAGAACTAGAATGAAATAGAAACGAATACGATTTGTCGAATTTAATAGCGTCTGTCTGCCAAATTTCCTAGATGGTTTCAAGTGAGACATCGCGAATTTGTTTACTGGTCTTCTTAACATCACTATAAGTTCAGTATGTAAACTATCCTACTGCTAGATACCTCTCCTCACTATGAGAAGAGTTAAGCAACAGTTCACAATGCTGTCATTATGCGGCTGAGCATGTCTTTTAAGTACATTATGAAAAATCTTGACATATACAGGAACCTCGCCACGATGTTTTCTTTAACCGTTTAGCTAAAACATAGCTTCAAAAGATGAATGGCACCGTGGGCTCGAGACCCACGAGTAATTCTCACAATTAATTGTCTGTGATATTGGTTTGCCTACTAGGCTATCGCTGACTTACATACTACATATAAAAGTCACACAACAAAATAATGAAAAGTACTACAATGACATCAATTTAAAACGCAATGCAATTAAAAAGGTAGCAATATATATAGAGCACAAATAATTTCTAACTTCACCGCCAATGATGGGTGACACGAATAAAATTCGATTAACACCTGCTACTCTAAACTTTTCCAACGTCAACTCAATAGAGGTTATCAACTCGCCATATTCTTTGCCTTGGAGTTTCTAATAGCTGTGCAAAATTGTCTCAGTCCATCTATCAAGAACGTTCTAATTTTTTTGTTTAGTTTTTCATAGATATAACACGTTTAATCATTTAATCATTTAATCATCATTTATTTGTTAAACATAGGTCTTACAGGTCTTACAGGTGTCATATTACTAGTCCACTATGTTTTACCATTAAATGGTGTACAAATTGGATACAAGTAGGTACAATGCTAACTTTAGAATTATACAATCAATATAATATAAAATAAAATTATAAAAACAATGCATGCATGTATTTGTCTAAATAAATAAAATTAGAATAATGTGGTAATACTAATAATAGTCAGAACATGTCAAAAGATGAAATTGGATAGTATGTCAATATAATTTTATTATTCAAAACAAGTCAAAAGGTAGATAAATAAAATGTCAATAGTAATAATACATGTCAAAATATTAAAATAACATGCCTAATAGGATTAATTGGTTAGAGTGAGTTCATGTCAGTACATTTTACATAATTTTATCATTAAAATATTCATCTATTGTATAATAGAATTCTGGCTAATATTAACGCAATATAATTGTGTTCTTTCTGGTAGTCTTTGCTCTTTTCAAGGTAATTCTCAGGACTTGTCCATCCAATCTGAAAATGTAGATGCAAAGCATATAGCTATCAGTAAAGGTCATAATTATGAGCTATACAATATCGTCAAGAACTTAACCATTCTAAAGTTAAAGACATAAGTACTCAAGCACTGAAAAATCTACAACCAATCGTCACATGCATGTATGCATTTTCTAAGTGACCGAAGCCGCACCCTGGCGCTAGTTTACAACATATAAAGAGATTTAATTAAGAGTTCGATCGTGCTTTTAGTTTAGTTATTAGCGTTTGTAGTAGTATAAGTTTATATTATGGAGTCAAAGAATGTCTTCAATATCCAAAAATATACCTAGAAAAACACAATATAAAGCCCAAAAATGTCGTCCAGACACACATCTACAACTAAATTCATGTATATATTTACATCCTTATTAAGGTACTACCGTGAACCGCATTTATAAAATTTTATGTCACAGGTCGGCACGGGTTGGGTGAAATGAATTGGATAAACCTTTTATGAGTGAATGGATCCACTTACGCCCATTTTCAATATTCGAACTATAAATAGATCTGTAGATTTTAGATTCGTGTTTGACATATTTTGTATGGAGCTTATGTCAAAAACGAATCTAAAATCTACAGATCTATCTATATTTCGAATATTGAATTCCGTAGTTAGATGCGTACTTTCTAAGTAACTAAATTTTGTGACATATTTTATTATCAAATAATTATATCTAATTTATTATGGAATTGATTAACATTATAATCTTATTCAAAGCAATTTGCATTTCAATTGGTATCTTGTGTAAGTGTATTTTAACAGAAATAGTTTGACTGCTCGCATGTAATTTTTAGTGTAATTTTTGCATGCCGATTGAGAGGTGAAACATGCTGTACTAAATGATTGAACTATCACTGTACCATCTGTATCTACCATGTTTCTAGCAAATAAATAATTACTCTAGTCTATTCTAAAGCATAGAGCAAATTCCAGATGAATCAATGGAGATTTTCTACAGTGGAATACCTCTTCACTTTAATGTGAATTGTATTGGTGATTTAATTATCTAAATGCTAAAGCTGTCATATATTTGATGAGTATTTGACTACTGAGAAATTATTTCATTATTAATTTTATTTCCTCTAAGATGCGCACTTAGAGAAATTGCTATCCTGTCCTTCTAATTAGTATTATTAAAAAGCTTTTTATATGCTGAATATAAGAGTTAATGCCATGATTTCATCAGTATTTTTATTTGAGTTTTGTATACACCCGTGCCTTTTTATTTTTATTTATTTAACGGTAATTTTGGTTTTCTTATTATATTTTGCTTGCTAGTCAAGCATAATTATCCTTTATCGGTTTACAAGGGATTACAAATTTTAATCATATATGCGTAATATTAAACGTACGGGTAGTACAAGTTTAAAAAGAACTCACATAGAAGTAAAGAAATCGAAGACTTGTCTATGTTACTAGTAAATAAACAACTTTTACATTGAGCGCTTGACAGGCAAACGTATGTTATTTGCGGGAAGTTAAGAAACGATGCAAAACAATGCAAAACTATGAACACGCCCGTGAACAAGAAAGATGTCTACTATAACAATTTCTATACTATAGGTAGGTTGTATATGTGTGAGTGGGCGAAGGTTATTTATTCTCGATAAGAACGAAAGATTTTCTATGTGTGAGAAACGAGTGATTCACGCCACACTTTTGTACTGTATTCCAATCTATTTAGATTTCTGATTCTTTGATCTCTGAGCAATCAGTTTGCGCTTAAGCTCGCAACCATCTTGGGTTGATTTGCAAGTGCTGTTGTAAGCACATTTTTTAAAATAAATCAAATGTCTGTTAACATTCCGTTAAACGGTAAAGGACTCACTGTTTTTAAATGTAAGATAAAAAAGTCCATATCTGGAGGTGACCTATGAACCGGTAAAAAGGGTATACCTTTGAAAAGTAAATGTCTATTTGGAATAAAATACCTTGTTTCATTGAATTTCGCAAACCAATTTGCATGAACTGTTTAACGACATAACATTTGTTTAATGGCCTCCAAATTATTTCATCTTCACTATGGTCAATGTTCACCTCAGAGGATATTCAATTACCGTTCCCAATTCAAGCTACATACAATCAATCGCAATCTTAATTACAAAACTTGGTCGCCATCAGACGTAATCGAAAAGGTTTTATTTAAAGAAGCCTGTTTACACCCGGGGCATAGCTTTGAACATTGGACGGCTGCCAAATGCCTAGTAGATATAAAACGTAAGCCGGAAACGGGACGTCACGTCATGCTGAATTAGAATTACTTTCTAACGGCCCGCCTTTGTTTGCCTACTGGCCGGAGATTGTTACGGCATACAAGCAAAGTCAACAAAGAACCCACTTCCTTAAGAATCTTGGCAAACAGATTGCAACGATAAACTATACAGGGTGTCACAAGACCCTTCCTTTAGTCTCCAAACCGAAATCTACTCGTTGTGGATATCATGCCAAGTCCTACGAACCAAAAATAATACCTGAGAAACGTTTTTTTTTTAAGTTTTCACATTTTTTAAACTGCAATTAAAAGCGCGCGCGTGTAATGCTCGAAATACCTACTCATCCATGGAGTCATATCTAACTGACATATTGGCGGGGTAAATGCAACGATTTTGTACCTAATTAGAAAAATTTCATACTAACTTTGAGCCTCAATATCTCCTGAACCAGTAATTTCCCAGTTATGGTGCCGAAGTAAAAAAATGTTCGTAGTGATTTGTACAACATAGTATTAAAATTTTCGTTAAGGTTCTTTTTACATCCTGTATATACTTACAAAAATATCCTTCGTAAAAAATCTGGACGCGAAAATACACAAAAATATTACCACTAAAATAAATTTGAATAACTCAGGCATATCGGTTGTTCCAGAAATTCTGAAACATTTACAATGTAATAAGCTTTATTCAATAAATCTTTCTCGAACCCGTTTCACAAATTACACAACTTTGCTGAGGTTTGAATATGAAATGTAAACAAATTTTATTCAAATACGATAATTATATCTCATTGTATGTCTGAAAGAAATATTTACTCGGCCAGTTTTATGCTTAAACAATTTAGAACTGAAAAAAGAACATCTGTAATTCGCAAAGATTAAACTAGGTCTCCTTCACTTAATTGGGATAAAAACATAAGAAAAATAAGGCTCTTCTTAAAGAACACTCATATATTCATAAGAATAATATCCAGCAGACTACAAATTACTTAAGGTTTTTTTACGCCACCCGCCCACTCTGTGATAAATTTTCGTACTTACATTATACCGCACGAAGAAAACTAAGACTAAGTGATGAATGAAAAAAATGAAAACAAGCTACACAATAGAAATGCAGTTCAGGTATCCATTGTTGCCGGTAGAGCAAGCAAATTCCACATTTTTTATTCCCTTTCCCGGTTAAATTAAAATAAAATTTGCAGGCGTTGCGTCCGGCATCTTCTAGTCTAAATATAAAGTTATTAAAGTACCGCACACATTATTAATATTAAGCCTATCTACGCCATCAGTAATACTTACAACTGGGCTAAAAATGTCCGTTTGATAGTCTACCAAGTAATTCTACCAACCACATATGAACAATTACTTCAAACTGTTACTATCGCAACACATGTCCCTATCGTTACAACTCCCAGACAGTTCAAAGCAGAAAATTAACCAATTTCACTCCAATTGTCTTCACTATTAAAATCAATGTTTTGGCCCTGTAGCTTTTAGATGTTGCAAATTGTTATCGACGTACTTGAATTATGTCAATAATTTGCTTATTTGTTTGTCCTGTATGGACAAGATATTTTAATTATTTTACAAAATAAGGTGGTACATTCCTTTTAAGGGACATCGGAAAATATTTGGCACATCTCACTCACACATATGAAATTTAATCGTCGTTGAGCATTATCGGCTAACGGAGACGCCAGAGTTTTAAGAGAGAAAACGGTCAGCAGTTTGTCTGGAAATGCAGAAATTCTTTTTAGTTTTGGATTCTAGGTCGGTAAAAAGCACAGCTCATTGGTGGACTATCATAAACTAGCAGTAAATGAACTTAAGGAGCACCCGTTACTTATTATTGGATATGAGGTAGGTATATTATATCACCACAGTAATTCACTTGGTATGTTATGCAAAATGTTTCATACAAACTTCTACGCAAACTTATAGACGCTACACAAAATAATAAATTACTTGGACTAAAATTTGCGAAAACAATTTTTGTCCACGAGATAAAACTAACCAGCGTCTAGTTTATAGCGGCAATAGCCATAAGATAGACTCGGTTATTGTTTTATCTGGCTTTTTCTAGCTGTCTGCTGACAGCTCTAAGTAAGTTACGTTTCTGTGGGAAATTCTGACGCAAGTGTGTCCGTTGTCCAACACAGTACTAAGCCATTAAGCTCGTATACTTGATGAGACTGTTACGCTGGAACCGACCATTCAGTGGAAATTTAATCAGGCATGCGGTTTCGATATTATGTGGCAAAACAGTTGATCTTTTGTTGGCGTGAGCCGTTGCATGTTTTGTGCGTGTGATAACGAGAAATGTGGGCCCAGAATTAAACAAGGATATATTGTGATTCCTTTACAAGTGGGCGTATGGAGTCTTTGGTCCAGAAGCATGAGTTTGCACTTACGTTGATTCGTAAACATCAGTTTTCTTTAGTTTGGGAAGAATTGTTGTCACAAATGCTGTTATATTGTTCGTCTGTAAGGCGCTCACTACTATAGGCCTACATATTTTGCACAATATTCGACTTAGTTTTTCTAAATGAGGAAGATAGTGATGGCGATTACATTGTGGCCGATTTAACATAATTTGTAAATTTCCTCTAATATAAATAGAAAGAGACGGAAACAAAATATGCCCAATTTTCTTTCACTATTTATTGCACACACCAAAATATTTCAGCCGTCGAATTGGAGTGAAATGGAGAAATACCAAAGACGGCTTGTAGCGGCCAGAAAGTTGTGAATCGTTGAAATTAAACATATAATTTTTAAAATTTATACATAGTTTTCGTTTCTTGATCGAACTTCGGTGAAAGATTTTAGTTTTTAAAGATTATTATTTTGAATTATAGGCTATGGTAATAACGGATGAATGCCTTATGTTGCCAGCATTAAAAATAAAATGATGTATGGTAGGCAGAAATTGTTTTAAGGAAATAATATATTTATTATTATATTAGAAAACAATATCTTTTATATACTTTATAAATATATTTGTAAAAAGGATCAAGAAATATATAATTTACTATATTCCATAATTATTTGGTAAAAATCGTTTTGTTTTTTAATCGATACTATAAATATTATTTTCAAACCATTTGCAATACATTTTTTATCTTTTATATCATGCGTGTTGCTACTGCGCATTGTGAATGTTTGCTCTGATTTATTGGTGTTTTCGTGCGGTAATTGAATATAAATTCAATAATAGTGATCACTACTTTCTACCCATGCTAAGAATATGCAGCGGTGTTTTTATGTTAGTTTCTTTGACGAGTATAGTACGAGGTTCCCTAGTACACAGGTGATTATTCATTATTATTGGCATCTCTTTGTTTCATGTAAATTTTGTTCTTTATAACACAAAGACATTCCTTTATTTACATCTAGGTATTTATGGGCGCAAATTAATAAATAATGATTATATTGTTACGAAAATGTTAATAATATTTAAGATTGATATTTAAATAACTATTTGTGAACACAAAACTGAGAATTTCACTACTTTAGAATATTAGACACTGTATCGACTGCTTCACTGTTTTATAAAGATTGATGATTATTATTAAGATAACTCCAGAATCTTTCAAAGTAAAATCAATTAGTATTAAATAACATTATTCTGACACCTATTTTTATGTTTACGGTAATAAATAACATGCGCTTATATTTGCGTCCTGTTGATAGCGCCATCTTTTGACAATGTTGTAAAGCAGCGTTTGGTTATTAAAATACATTTGGTGTTGTGCAAAATTCATTACAATATTAATGTTGATTTTTGATTTATATTTTATAATTAATAATTAATTGTACAGTAATTTCAATTATATGTTTAAAAGGAAGTGGCAGTTGTTAAGCATTAAGTGTAATGACGGTTAGTTTATAAAAAGGACTGTAGCTCATATTTTAATTCAATTCTGTGCTAGAAATCGTCTGAAAATTAACTAAGAAATATTACGTGAGTGTTTTTATTATAATGGAGTCTGAACACGATAACCCTGGCGTATCGCCGACAGCAGCGGTTGGAAAAACGCTCCCTAAGAAACTTCGGGATCTACGGCTGGCGCGAGAGTGATGGATCTCTTGGCTTGGCCGCCATTACCAATGATGACCTGAAGACTGATGCGACAAGCGCTTGGAAGCCGTGTTTGGCGCTAGTCAACCCTGATCGGAGACCACACGGTGTGTCGGAGTTATGGCGAGCACGTCTACACTTCACGTGAGGCCACGTGCGAGCGAGAGCGACAGAGCAACTACGACGGGGTGCACGCACCGGGGTATGCTGTGGTGTGAACGCTGTACTACCAGAGGTTGCAAATGCGGGTTGTTGATGCACTGACTAGAGGTATTTATCCAGAGCTGATTTGATTAGAGTTTTTGAGAAACATCCTAATTTTATAACTTATGGTGCTTACACGATTACCTACTGTCCCCGTAAGGATTACCAGGTAAACATTATACAGTCAAAATTACGAACGTTACACCCCAAATAGAACTTATAGGTAACTGTTGATTATCCACGTTTGGTACATAGCTGTGCTACTGTGCTTATAGTCATGTTATGCCGTCGGCTGGGGCTCTTGTCTGTTTATTAATCGTTAGGCTATGTCGGAAACTTTCTGTAAAACTTACTTATCTACACAAGAAAGAGAAAATAGCTTTGTTGTTATGTGGTTCTACTAATGTAATTATTAGTAAAGAACGGTATAACTGCCCTTTTCAAGTTCAAGGTCTGATATAGATCCATTGTATAAATTACCTGATTTGCTTTCAGTTTAAATAAGCTAATTGATGTGCTGAATATGAATTCAATTGGTAGTCAATAGGTTATCACAATAGTAAAACATTAAAGGAATCAAAACATTATTTATAGCCCTTGGTTACACATTACATAAGGCTAACTAACTGCATTACTTATAGCTAGTACTCAAGGCGCGATTATATGAAGCCTCTCTTGATAAATGACTATCTACCACAAAAATAATTATTTGCATAAAACCAGTAGTTTCACAGAAGTGCATTCAACAAAACAAACTTCGGTTTTATTATATTAGTACAGATAAATATTCAGAAGGTAGATATAAAAATAAATTTGTGATACACATTTTTAAAGCTAATATTTGTAAAGTTACAAAATAGGTTTTATTAGTTTGTGGACTCTGTGGGTGGCTACATGATTTCATTTTAACATTATATTGAAATTGTTACTGTCAACTTGCAGCTCAAGTTAAGGTTATATAATAAGACAAGGGAATCTACATATCTTAATATTTGTCGCTTAATTTTATACCTATATAGAATGATTTGTTCCGACCATGATACGTCCTTGCTTAACCCAAACCACTGAAGCTAGAAACATGAGATCTGGACAGTAGATTTCTTTATGGACATATGCACTCACTTAGGTTTTATAAAAGTCCATCTCTAAGCATTTTAGGTTAAAAGTCTTAAGGCAGGTGACTGCTAATCTTTTATAAATAACAAACCTTACTGTTATACTCGGTAAATACAATTTATTTTAGTTGTGAGTTCATTTGCTAAGTTAGTTGCATCTATATTCAAGATGACAACCAGTGATAAACCAATAAAATTTAGTGCCAACCTTATTGCTTAGCTCTTGTGAGATACAAGACAGATAGGAATATGATTATTAGGATAATGGTAAGTGGGTTTAAAGAACATGATGTGAAAATCCATATTATCTCTTTTCCCATTTAGCAGTATTTATCCTTGGCAAATAAAAGTAAATGTATGGACTACTCATGCTTTATTTCTAAGTCAGTTGTGATTAGTCAGTTTAAATTTATTTATTCAGATAAAAAATTATTAATTGTGTATGAATAAATAAGAATTACATTAGCACCACATGTTAACAGTTTAAAATAAATATTAACATTATTTAGAAAATTCCCTTAAATATAAAGTCAAATAAAACTATTAATATAAACTCACCACCATATTAAGTATACAAACTGAGTGGAATCATTTTTAGAAATAAGACTGCACTACTCTTGCTTTGTAATATTGGTAGCTTGTAAATTTCTCTTTTATGGCTCAGTTGGCAAACAGTTCAACAATTTCACAGCTTGCACTATGCCTAAAAATATTCAATATTGGATTAAACATGTTCTTACATGAGTAATAATTATAGCACTAGTATTTTCGAAATCCTTGGATCTGCATGGTTTGAAATCATTTCATATTTATCATCAACAGTCCGACTGTTCACGGCTGAACATAGGCCTCTCTTTGTTCTTGCCATTTTGTTTTCCTGTTCGATGTGGATAAAACTTATTTCGAATATATTAAGTTTTAACTATTTTATCAAAACTGCGAAATATGGGTATCCTGGTAACTTTATATTTGTTATCTAAAAAGGCACTGTCAGACAGAATCTGAGAAAATTCAGTGTCTTTTGTATTACCTTATGCGTAAAATATGGACTCCAACACTGTTGTAGCAAAGATAACTATAGACCAATGCATAGGTTGAACATGCCTGATATATAGATATAGCTTAATAGACCGGACCACTTTGTAAGAGTAGAATTTTATTTCATCTACAGTTACGAAGGTTCATGGAACAAATACTTGGGTGGGAAATGGGCAACATTTCCCTGCCTTTTGAGTGTTGCAGGTTAATGATGACATCCTGGCAGATGACCTGGAATTAGTGTGAAGAGAGGATGGACGAGCGGTCCTTAACTGATCGGTGGTTTTGTCTGTGGGCTACGAGCACACATGCCGCATGAGTGCTGTACTGAGCTGGAGTCAAGCGTTGTTTGCTAACCTTTGTTGCTGATCAACATTAACAACTGTATGAGCAGCTAGACCGTATGGGCGGAGGATTCGTCAGATACCGATTTACATGGGGGGTCCTCTACCTCCTCCACTGTCGTTGTTGGACCTATGTAATTGCATTGTATTGATATAACTGATCATGACGAACGATGATGATTATTTTATGTATATGCATTGATGTGTTTATGAGGCAAATTTTGCATTGATGTGTTTGAGTAAAATTTTATTTTTCCTATCCAACATCCTTCCCAAAACGCTGGCTGGCCACCATGCGTATCCTTGATCCTGGTCTTGTTGGCTAGATCCCGTGATGAGTGATGCCGTGTGTTGGCTAGATCCCGTGATGGGTGATGCCGTGTGTTGGCTAGATCCCGTGATGGGTGATGCCGTGTGTTGGCTAGATCCCGTGATGGGTGATGCCGTGTGTTGGCTATATCCCGTGATGGGTGATGCCGCGTGGGCTAGATCACTATGTGGGTGATGCCTGTGTGCGCTAGATCCTGTAATCGGTGATGCCACGAGTTGGCTTAGCCATGAGTGAAGCATTGTTTGCTAGATCCGGTTCTGACGACATACCACCAATATTTTGGTCAAGATGTGCCACCAACATCTCGTTTCCACTAGCTTGCATTTACAACACTTCGCTTGGAACCGGTATCTTTCCTGATCTATGGAAACAGGCTAAAATTGTGCCAATCTATAAGAATGGTAAACGCGAGGTTATTTCAAATTACCGCCCCATCTCTGTTCTTTGTACTCTGTCTAAGGTCTTTGAGTCTCTCGTGTATCCAATGCTTTACAACCTGGTAAGGAACAATATTTCTGATAACCAACACGGTTTTATGGTTAAGAGATCCACAAATACTAATCTTGTCACATATATCTCTGAATTATCATCGGCGGTTGATCAAGGATTGCAAGTTGATGTAATATATACTGATTTCTCAAAGGCGTTTGACAAAGTTAACCGTGATATACTATTGCTGAAACTTCAATCCTTGGGCATCACTACTGTATCCACGGTAAAATGGTGTAAGTCCTATCTCACGAAAAGACCTTCTACTGTCATCATGGATGGTGACAAATCTGAGCCGTATATTGCGACCTCAGGAATACCTCAAGGATCCAACTTGGGACCATTATTTTTCAATATATTTATCAACGACATATCGAATATTTTTAATTACTCTACACCATATCTTTTCGCAGACGATCTCAAATTGATGCGTATTATTTCTAATTATGAAGATGTTAGGCTACGGCAAAGCGACGTTGATAACTTGAGCCAATGCTATGTGCGCAATAAAATGTACCTTAACCAAAATAAGTGCTATGACATAAAATTTTCCAAGAAGATCCGACCGACCCAATCCAATTACAGTCTTCAGGGAAACATAATTAAAGAGGTATCGGTTATCAGAGACCTGGGCATTCATATTGTCAATCAACTAACTTTTGTAGACCACATCGACACAATGCTAAATGCCGCTAATCGCGCATTAGGATTTGTGTTACGATCTTCGAAGGAATTTAGAAACTCTTTAACCTGCTTACTTCTATATAACAGCTATGTGCGTAGCCACCTAGAGTACTGCAGCGTGGCATGGAGTCCATCATATCAAGTTCACGTTAACCGGATTGAAAAAGTTCAAAAGAGACTTGTTCAACATCTCGCTTTTAGATTCCGCGTGAGAAATTCGAGATCTTATATAAGAAGACTAAATCATTTTAATATCTCATCGCTAGAATCACGCCGCACCATCGCCGAATTGTCTTTCTTATATAAACTGCTAAACGGTGGTATCGACTGTCCAAAGCTTCTAGAAAAAATAGCTTTCAATCTCTCGTCTAAAACCCCGCGATATCCGCGACCTTTGTTTACGGCTCCGCAACATCGGACAAACTTGGGCAAACACTCGCCTGTAGTTAGAATGACTCATCATTACAACGAGTTGTCAAGCTCCTCGGCAGACATAGACGTATTTTCCAATTCTTTTGGTAAATTCAAAAACCTACTTCACATCCTACTACATAGCAAGTTTTGACCTGACTCGTTTGAAATTTTGATTGCTAATGTTCACACTTTCAGATAAAATACCTACATATATACCTACTTACCTGCATAAAATATTTTAAAGTTTTTTTTACCTAGTTTAATATATTTAGTATGTTTTTATACCATTATGTATCCTTTCCGTCCAAGCTGTAACAACCTGTTTTTTAACATAAATGCATGCTGTGTTCTCCGGTAAATGAGGAAACACAAGGTAACAAGATTGTGTAACATCTCATCTATCATGTAATGTGTATTCTTTGTTGGAGAACCAATAAATAAATAAATCCCGTAATCGGTGATGCCACGAGTTGGCTTAGCCATGGGTGAAGCATTGTTTGCTAGATCCTGTAATCGGTGATGCCACGAGTTGGCTTAGCCATGGGTGAAGCATTGTTTGTTAGATCCCGTGATGGGTGACGCATGCCACAGGCTAAGATCCTATGACTAGGTGAAGCCTTGTAAAGAACTTTTAGTTCATTCTGTATGATAAACGCTTATTTATGTAATTTTTATATTCATTAATAATCAGCGCGCGGAGCGCGCTGGATCAGAATGGCCGTATGGGCGCAAATTAATATATAATGATCATATTGTTACGAAAATGTTAATAATATTTAAGATTGATATTTAAATAACTATTTGTGAACACAGAACTGAGAACTTCACTACTTTAGAATATTAGACTAGAATATTTTATAAAGATTGATGATTATTATTAAGATAACTCCAGAAACTTTCAAAGTAAAATCAATTAGTATTAAATAACATTATTCTGACACTTATTTTTATGTTTACGGTTATAAATAACATGCGCTTATATTTGCATCCTGTTGATAGCGCCATCTGTTGACAATGTTGTAAAGCAGCGTTTGGTTATTTAAATACATTTGTTATTCGTGTAAAATAAATCATTTGGTGTTGTACAAAATTCATTACAATATTAATGTTGATTTTTGATTTATATTTTATAATTCATAATTAATTGTACAGTAATTTCAATTATATGTTTAAAAGGAAGTGGCAGTTGTTAAACATTAAGTGTAATGACGGTTAGTTTATAAGGCCACTGCCTCGAATTTTGCGTGCAGCGGGGCGGTGACGGCGGCGGCGCGGGAGCGGCAGTATCTAATGCATAAAATCAAATGGAGCGGCCCTCGAAAACAGCGGCGCGGCAGCGGCGCGTCGGCGGGCAACGAGCGGTGCACTCCAGTCAAGCGGTGACCGCCCGCGCGTCTGCATTGCAGTGTTGTGCAATTTATTTTTGTGACTAATGACTATTTTTTAATCAAAAAGAGGTTGTCGTTCCTGTTCAGACATTTCGTTCGCGAATAAAAATAAATATCTCGACTACACAACCACGAATACAAAACTACGCCACTATAGTGCCGCGCGATCTGCTCGCTGGTTTCGAGAACGGGTCGGCGTTGCCCGCAACGCTCTCGCGCCACCACCGCCACCACCCCGCTGCACGCAAAATTCGAGGCAGCGGCCTAAAAAGGACTGTAGCTCATATTTTAATTCAATTCTGTGCTAGAAATCGTCTGAAAATAAACTAAGAAATATTACGAGAGTGTTTTTATTATAATGGAGTCTGGACACGATAACCCTGGCGTATCGCCGACATATTCATCATCATATCAGCCAAACGACGTCCACTACTGGACATAGGCCTCCCCCAAGGTTCTCCACACAGACCGGTCTTGAGCCGCCCGCCTCCAACCGCCTCCCGCCCACCTTGCGGGGGGCCTACCTCTGCTGCGTCGTCCGGTACGTGGCCGCCACTCCAGAACCTTTCTGCCCCAACGGCCATCGGTTCTTTGAGCTATGTGCCCTGCCCACTGCCACTTCAGCTTCGCTATCCGGAGGGCTATGTCGACGACTGTGGTTCTACTGCGGATCTCCTCATTTCTGATTCGATCTCGCAGGGAAACTCCAAGCATAGCTCTCTCCATCGCCCTCTGAGTGACCTTGAGCCTTCTGATAAGACCCATAGTGAGCGACCACTAGGTAGGTAGACTAGGTATTATATTCATGTTAAAATTCAATTTTGAGGTATTTTTAGTTGTGGAATGATTTCCATTTCAAATATTTTGTATCTTATTTCCACCAAGTGTTAGTTTAAAAAATTATATACAGGGTGTCACAAGACCCATCACCAAGCCGAAGTCTACTCGTTGTGGACATCGTGCCAAGTCCTACTAACCAAAAATAAAACCTGGGAAACAATTTTTTTTTAAGTTTTCACATTTTTTTAACCGCAATTAAAAGCGCGCGCGTGCATTGCTCGAAATACCTACTTATCTATGGGGTCAAAGGGCACCTAAAGAACATATTGTCGGCGTGAATGCATCGATTTTGTACCTAATTAGAAAAAATCCATACTAACTTTGAGCCTCGATATCTCCTGAACCAGTAATTTCCCAGGTATGGAGCCGAAGTAAAAAATGTTCGTAGTGATTGGTACAACATGGGCTTTCAGTTTTCGTTAAGGGTCTTTTTACACCCAGTTTATGGTAATAGAACAGTCATTTATCTTCAAAACATACATGGTTTTGTGCTTGTCCGTGCCAAGCCCATAATGTATGGCCAAATAGTACATCTGCTTTGTTTGACGGCCCTCCTCTTGCATTATGTATTCGTGAAAAACTAACATAGTATTATCAGCTGCCCTGGTATACACTATAAACACAAAAATATCGATTGGTAATCACCATTACACTTCTTTGAAATTTCAAGATATAACATATCTAGTAAGAATATCTAATCTAATTAATAAAACTACAGCTATGGCTAGCTGTAGTTTTATATTAGAGCGTCGTTTTGATTGGGAATTGCAAGTAACCTTCAGAAAGTTGGCTGGACTGCACTGTTGGCGTAGCGGTTTAAGCGGTCGCCTCGCCGCTTGGTACTGCGCCGCGTGTCGTGGGTTCGATTCCCACACTTGACAACACTTTGTATGATCCACAAATTGTTGTCTCAAAGGTATACCTTGTGTTCGTTGATTGAATGTTTGTAAAGTCTCCCGCGACACAGGAATTTCCTCCTAGTGCGGGAGTTGTCTTTAAAAAAAAAGTAGAATTAGGTACTACATACTTTTACACCCTAAAAGAAACGAAAACATTCCTGTGCCGAGCTTCATTAATAACACACAAGAAATATTAATACCTTGAGAGAATTTCAAACGAACTAGAACGCTGAAGTGCGTTGTAATTTATGTACTCGTAAATAAAATTCAACAACGTAATTTTGTGACGCAATGAGGACGTTTGCCAATTGAAGATGACATGTAGCCGGCGGTCAGATTAGTTTTTATAGGAGCTATCAATTTGACCAAACTGTAAAGGTATTTATGTTTTAATTAGGTTAGCATGTTGATTGGGCTTCGGTCGTCCACTGAAAGTTTTAATAGGTCTGTCATAATTATTAATATTCACGAACGGATTCATGTTTTAAAATGGAAATGGATGCATACAATTGAGTTTGTCTGTTCTGACCATTATATTATTATATCTTTGTTAATTGTCCCCCTCTTTGCTAAAGAGGGAAGTGGGTTAATTATTTGCCAACTCCTCTAATATACCTCTGATTAAATTTGTTGAGGGTTCCAAGACAGTAAAACTTTCCTCGTAGACTTACAAATGTCAAAACTCGTTGTCTTCAAGGGTCGCTGAATCTGGTTACACAGTACATAGAGTGGGGCCAATGTGTGTGACATGTGCCAAAAAATATATGGATTATATTAGTATTGTCATATTTCAATACTTTTATGATAACCTGATAAATCGGTATAAAATGCCATGTAACTGTGATTGAAATCCATCACCGATACACAATTTGATCGACACGAGTGTGCCTGAAGAAATACATTTTCATGACACAAGAATGTTCTTTAAAATTGATAAGATTCGCACATACGTTGTTTACTTCTTCAGAAAATTGTGCAATAGACTACAAACAGATTCATTAGTAATCATATTACAATCGATAATACACAATATATTTGGAATTTAATGCGAAATCTGAATTGTGACCCACAAAGGTGACTATAGAGCAAAGTAATATGGACATTGAAAGGACGACTGCAGAACGAGACACACCTACACGTAAAACAAAAATAAATCAAAATATGGCTCAGTACTAAGGCTGCCATTATTAATATTTATCAAAAGACGTAAATATCTTATGATAAATTAATAATGTCATGGCAAATATGTCAATTGACATATAAATCAACTAAGTACTTAAGAGTAAAGTGCGTAACAGACGACACGTCTACTAAAATATTTCTTCTACATATACCTATTGCAAATTAATATTAGGGGTTAAAGTATAAAATTGCCGATTGGTACTGAAAAATGGTTTATTTTTTAACATATTTATTTAATTAAAATAGTTACCATTATTATCTACACATTGCTGCCATTTAATAGGAAGTCATTTATGCCTTTGCGATAGAACTCTGAGGATCTAGACTGCACAAATTGTATGAAAGCATTTTGTACTGCCTCCTGGGAAGAAAACTTCTTGTCACGTAGATAATTGTCCAAATCAAGGAAAATATGGTAGTCCGTTGGAGCAAGGTCTGGCGAATACGGAGGACGACGAATGGTTACTAACTGCAGTTCCTGAAGGGTCAAAACGGTTTCTCGTGCTGTATGAGGTCTCACGTTGTCATGGAGCAATAATGGTGAAGATCGATTCATGAGTCGGGGCTATTTTACTGCTAATTTTGCCAACATTGTTCAGAGTTCGGTACAATAGACATCTGCCGTTATTGCTTGACTAGATCGGAGAAAACTATAGTGAATAACACCATGCTGAGACCACCAAATAGTTACCATTACCTTTTTATTGGTAAGCTTTCCTTTAGGATACTGTTGTGACGTTTAACCTGGGGTCAGCCATTGCATTTTTCTTTTACGGTTATCATAGAGAATCCACTTTTCATCACATGTCACAATTCGATCCAATATTCCTTCATTTCTGTACCGATTCAACAAGGCAACACAAGATTCAACACGCGTTTCTTTCTGCAGATCAGTCAAATCATGAGGCAGCCATTATTCGTATTTTTTTTATTTTATTGATTTGACGCAAATGAGTCAATATTGTAAGTAAGATAACGTTAAACCATGCCGCTAATTCCTGGTTTGAACAGGATCGGCTTTCACCATCTCTCTTAATTTATCGTTATTCACCTGTGTGGGCGGTCTTCCTCGTGGCTCGTTTTTCAAGTCGAAGTTTCCATCGCGAAAGGGTTTAAACCAAAATCGCACGGTGCGTTCATTAGCAGACCCCTCTCCAAACGCAACATTGATATTGCGGGCTGTTTCTGCCGCGTTACTTCTGCGTCAGAACTCGTATTAAAAAATCGCTCGAGTTTTCGCAGTATCCATCTTTCTTGTCCAAGTTGAATAACAAAAACAATTGAAAGTCGATAATCAAATGTTTCACATTTTTAAAAGAAGAACATCATAGGAACCGTGTGAAAAAAGTTTCATTCAAAAACCTCAAACCATGAAGATTCTATGTCAATTCGTACGTAAGTACCTATTACAATAAAACGGCAATTTCATACTTTAACCCCTACTATTTACTTTTCATTTATAAAAACTTACCTCTACCATAACAGGATAAGGTGTTATACGTAAACAATTTGAGATGAAAATAACAAATTATTTAAATATTACTAAGTACACAGTAGGTGATCCTAGTGAATTCGCACAGAGAATAGCATCGCATACCTACGTATGATACACATGCACCGCTAAGATACGTTAATATAAAAAATCTCTTCATTTTTCAACAGACTGCTAAAGGGACACACGACGAAGAGTAACAAGACTTCACTATTATAGAGCTTATCAGACGTGATTCTGATACTTTATTTGATATGCAAATTGTATTAGGTACGAGTTAAAAATCTCAACAATTTTGGTTAATATATTATGGAAGAGAATGGAGATAATCAAAATGAAAGTTTAATGATATTATGAAAAGAGAAGTCTTACTGGTAAAGTAGTAAAGTTCACGTAGTAGTTGTACAGGTATATCTTTACTCCTTATGCTCATGTTAGCGTTTCGTTTCCTAAGTGATAGCACTATTAAAATAATACACCTAGTTGCCATGTAGTCTGTGACGCGATTGAGACTTCCATTACGTCATACTAATCGCTATAATTGCAGATTGGCGGACTGCACACAACACGGACTACAGATCAAGATAATATTGTTTGATATCTCGGAAGAAAACAATGCTTTGATAACTGAAATCCAAACTGCAATAATATTGAGATACGCTACCGTAATTACAGGCAGCTAATCCCTTTGTTTAAGAGGCCAATGGCTATTTGGAGCAAAGGTATACGGCAGACATTTAAAGTAATACTATGTTTACTATTACTAAAGGAAAACCGTTGAATTGTCGTATGAACGTTAAAAATTTTATATATAAAATTTTTGCGTTGCTGACTAACTAACACACAATGCAAAGCCCAAACTATCGGGCGCATGAAGCTGAAAATTGATATGTACTTTGTGGTCCTCAAGGAACATATCAATTTTGAGGTGACTTGAGGTAGGGGTGCCCTAAGTAAGATTTCTCGAAATTTTCCACAGGATTGGGCAGATACGGATAAATTAAAATAAAATTAGGTCGTAGCTGCATCCTCTAGTGATAGGGAGCTTTAATTCTTCGTACAAACTAGTCCATTCCAACTTAAAAGTGCTCTATTTTTGTAACACAAATATTTTTGGCAAAGCCAACTATATGAAAAGCACTTTCTATTTACTTTTATAACAACTTAGCTTATCATTTTAACTCACTAAAAATATTCTGACTGAAGCATTCTTAGAGCCGACCGGCATCCACGTCATTCAGTCAATATTTGAGATGTAGTTATATATTATCTACTGCTATTCATAAGGGCGAAGCGTGCCAAAAGGAATCGTTCAGAATATAAAGCAGCTGGAACGTGGACCTGTAGAAAAAACTCGTGTTTTCATTGAGTGACTTTTTATATTGCTTTTGGGACCAGATAGACCTTTGATGTCAATACTTAATATGTATCATCTGAAGGCATTTTAATTTTAATCTTAATCTTGACAGGTTTAGTCAGATGTTATATGGAAGTCAGAATCACTTAATAAGATAACGATTGTAGTAAGGACTGCCACAAATTAAATATGATATGTATGCTTTTATTTTTAAAGAAAACTGCTGTGCCGGGAGGCAATCCTAAGTAATGGCTGAAATGCAAAATGTGCTCCGTGTGGGTATCAAAACAATCCGCGCAAATTACTAAAATATCCGTGCAATCAGATTAACCCAAATAGAGAAAAGCCTAATCTTTTTACTGGTGACACTGGCACTGTACTACGCTTTGCAGAATATATAACATGTTGTGGATATTGTTACACTATAATATAAACGCTCATAAAGCTACTCAAATCGCTAACTAAATAATATTCCCCTAGTTTGCATAACTACAAACTTATTTACCTTGTTTCATTAATTTCAGAAACAGATCAGCAAGTTTCTTCGAGTCCATAACATCAAACTCAAAGTTAACTGGAAGATAATCAATTTTGCATAACGTCTTTATTCTCCTTGAAAAATTCAAAATTACACCAGTTGATTTTAATTGGTTTTGTAATCAGCAACGAAGTTTGGAAAAATAATTTCTAAAATGTAAATCGAATGATGGAACAGACTTGGGATAAAGGACAACGGGCAATCAAAACTTATGTATAATATTGATAAAATATAAATGATACCTTAATAATCTTTTAGGTAACATAATTTATAAGTAGCATATAAGTGAAGCTTAATCTAATCTAATCTAATACAAAAACCATAAAAACAAATTTAGAAAGTGAAAATATTTACATGGTTTAGGCGTCGTAAAATGCCTCCGCATCTATGTCATCGGGTAACGTGCCCAGAAGGCTGGCAGCATTGCCACGCTAGATGGCAATGCTGATTCTCTGAGCAAAGAATAAACCAGCCTTCTGGTCACGTGAGACGTCGATTAACCGTTTAGAAATTTCCCGGAATAGAGAACGAGCGCTCGGACCCCATGAGCCTAGCGTTTCCACCTCAAACGGCTCAAACGCGTAATTACTTACTAAATTACTGTATTTGCGCCGTTTGAGGGTTTCCGCAGTTGCAGCAGCAGCGCCAGCATGGCCTCCCGTGCTTGGAACGTGTGATAGCGCGAGGGTGTCTACGCAGGTTGCGTCCCACACCAAAGGCCTACCCATTTTCCAAGGCAACAATGACATACCATCAGGTCTCTTACCGTCGTCGCGTACCAAACCATTTGGTTCAAGTACAGCTGGTACGCCAGACGCGACAAGAGCACGACGGATTACATCATTCAGATGGGCATGACGAGGAATTCTACCAGCGCTTCTGCTGCAAGATAGCCCATGGTGGCCGAGGCTATCGACGTCTTCTCCACAATTACATCGATGCGGCGAAACACACGAAGCACCTAAACGAAGACAAATGGCAATAAGGAATGTCTCATCGTCCAACAGTGTTGAACGATGGTAGTGCCTGAAGCCATAGACTGGATTCCCACTCTCCCACAGCCAGCAAGCGAGCACGCTCTGTTTTGGATTTTGTCTTACTATGTTACAAAGCGGCGCGTCCCACAGTCTTTGGGAGAATAGGTTGGTAGGCAAATCAGTGCTTGGACAAGCCATTTTCCAGGCATTTATGGCTTTGGTTTTTACAACACACAACACTTCTGAGTTAACTAGTGTAGGTGATAAAATTTTCCTAGTTAAATCTTCCGTGCTGTGAACCGAAGACAGAAACGCCGGTAAACTAACACTGGAAATTTTGCGCACGCCGAGCCCACCCAAACGTAGGGGCAAAGACGCTTGTAGCCAGGCTCGGTCGTCCAAGTCCACATTTAAAATTCTCTTTAAAGTAATTAGGATAATTTGGTCGATCTGTTCTAAGAGTGATGTTTTTTTCCAAAGTTGGGATGATTTTAAGGCATGTGTGAATTTTGGGACGAAAAAGACAATAACGAATAATAGTATAGGCTGAATGAATATTAATTTTGAATAGGCGATCTGAATTTTCACAAAAATTTTGTATCTTTTCGTCTAAGAAAGAACCGAAAGATTCTTCAAATCATAATAATTTTATCTTTTAGGATAATGTAAGTATAAAGACGTTGTGTTAGCGATTCAGTGGAAAGGATAATTCAAAATGATGATGAAGTGACCAATATTGAGCCGATATCACATCGTAAATCTTGTAATAAGAGGCAAATAAACTTCAGTAATAAGGCTGTTTTACAAGCATAAATTGTATAATTGATGGGTATAATTATTTTCCATTGCTTTTACAATAGGTCACTCCGAGTTTTTTAAAGATATATGCATGTACGTCAGTCGCAATGAATATTATTATTCTTAGAACATTTAGAATCTAGATTAACCAAATATTACTTCAGTTCAGATCGAACCATTTGAACTACAGCTCGTGCGCGATTGATTTAGTTTAAAAGCATACGTTGTAATGCAGCAAAAGTTTACAGCAGACATAATACAGAAGTTTTAAAAAGATCTACGAATACTTTTCACAACTCTAAAACATATTGAAAGTTTGTGAACAAACTTTTTATATAAATCGCTCCATTTTGATATAATATAGAACTAAAGTCAAACGAGCAGTTTTAAGATTGATTATGCCTCTAGACCAGAGGGATTACATTTTCTAAGAACTAGAAGAACTTTAAAAGGACAAATCATGTCCCAATTTACATCGGTTGTAGTCACTAGATGCCAATCAAAATCACGAAAGTTTGAAATCATTCGTTGTCGTTTCATCAATGCGGCTGTATCTTTGTTTTCTCAACACCAAGAGTGAGAAACCAAACAGCAAGTTTATGGAACATCTCAATAAATTTTATTTGTTTGAGTGCTTTATTGGCTTCGTGTTTAAACTTTTCCAGTAAACACATTGTTTGACGGAGTTGTACTCTCGCTATAAAGGAAATTCGTACGTATTTATATTATGTTTTGTATTTCTATTGTCTTTTTGATTGGACAATCAAATTTGTATTTCTGTTAGACTACTTCATTGTTCGAAACTTAAATGTAAAAGGATGATTTATTTTCACATTTTAGCTGCAAAGAAGATTACAATTTATTTTATTGTATTAATTTACAACCAATACGCAACGTGCACGTTTCTTTTTGTTGAGTTTAATGAAGACTTATGCGTAGTTGTTATAGACATTGTAAGACATTAACAATTAGGAATGAATCTTTAATTTTACTAACTGAACATGGTGAATAAATATAATAAAATTACGTAAGGTATGTAGGTAATTTGACAGATATGACTCTAATTCTGTCTATAGTCCGGAGCAAAAGGTCATGGAAAGCCGCCGCCTGCTTATGTGCGGCAGTCATGCTGATCAAGAATTCGGCGGCGCGGCAGATGGATATCTACCGCCCTCTCCCCTTCACTGTACGATACGGGCCACTCCCCGTTCACACGGATATTTGCGTTATGGATGGGTTGAGGAATTGACAGATTTTTTATAGAACAAATTATGACTTTGCCTAGAAGCCCCAAACGGCCAAATCCTCGGTGGGGTTGTGGTAAAATACGCTTTACGTAGTGGACACCGCGGTGGTTTTAGTGAGTATGCCCGAATGTTTTTAGGGGATAGCCTCACAGACCCCCACCAGCCCCAGCTCGATCGATCACACAACACGGCCGAGTGATGAAGTCAGTTAGTTAGTTAGTTGTGGGATTTCCACACTTAGCCACTTATTTGGGCCATTGTGCGTAGGTGGCGACTTGATTGACGCCGACTACTCATACCACCTTAGCTCCTTCCAGAAAGCCATTAGTTGGCTGGTGTCGTTCAAAGCCTCACACATGGTTCTGTGGTTGTTCAGCAGCTTTGCCCGTTGATCGTTCACACTTGTGCAGTGCAGAATGACGTGAGCAGGTGTTTCTTCAGTTTCCATACAGCTCCTACACAGTGGGCTGTCCGTAATGCCTATGTTGAATAGGTGATTGTTGAGTGGACAGTGGCCGGTTATTATGCCTGTCAGATGCTTAAGTGTTTTTCTATTTGAATGCAGCAGCTTGTGCGAGAGTCGCTTGTTCAAGCAGGGGATAGCATCTTTTGTTTGTCTGCATTCTTTTAGGTCTGCCTACTGTTTTTCGTGTTCTTGTGTTGTTCTCTCGCATATCCACGTTTTGAGTTGGCTTGCCGGTATCGGTACAATCGGCTCGGGTCCCATTATCATTGTGTCCGATCCTTGCCGTGCCAGTTGGTCTGCGGCGTCATTGCCTGCGGAGTTGCTGTGGCCTTTAATCCATTGCAGCGTAACCCGATTTTTTCTGCAATCTTTTGCAGCTCTAGTTGGCATTCCATGAGGCCGCTGCTAAAGCAGTTGCTGCCGAGAGCTTGTAGTACTGAGGCACTGTCTGTGATGATGCGTATAGAGAGTGATGAAGTCAAGACGGTTCGTAATAAGTATTCACCATGACAACAAAAAAGGTATTATTTCAAATATAAAACAATCGCTCAGCCGAAATTCGTTTAATAGAATCTTTTATATGCGTGTATAAAAGCTAAAAGGGACTTAAATAAATATTTTATTCCGTCGGCTTTCGTCATTGTACCGATACATTGACCCGAACCATCGCTCCCTTAAATCAGATTAAGTTTGATACAGTGCGGCAATATAAAAGTCCCAATATTGCTCTGAACTCGTTTAAGACTGGCGTATTGTATACTAGACGGTTTTTATAGGTATGTTGTGCGATCCCCAGCAATAATGTTACATAAAGGAAATACTTACGGTAAGATGTAGGCACCGCCATTTCAATTATGTTGAGTAAGGATGGATTTTATTTGATAAGAATATGCCGTGCGGTATATTATCTTATAAGCTATGTTAAGTCAAAACATGAATAATATTCTAATGAAACTTGCATAGAGTCAAAGAAGGCAAGACCCGTGCTGTGGTACCTAGATAACTAATATAACATACAATACATACATACATAATTATACTAACGCCTCTTTGCCATCCGGTTAGGCAGAGAAAACAGAATGTCATTTGCTTCTATCCTTACAAACCTCACGTAATTCCTCAACATTAATTACTCTTTTCATGCATGCTCGCCGGTTTCAGGTGTTTCGGACCATTCCGTTTTCAAAACGTCCACATTTTTGTCGACGATAGTCCTATGAGATAACTGATATACATACTTATTTATTTATATATTCATACTTATATATTACAGTCAGAGATGGAACAAATAATCGTACTTATCAGAAGAAGATTTGTTCTACCCGCGAATCCAATCCACGACCTCTTAGAAATCAGGGTCACAGACCAACAGACTGATCCAAAGATTATCTTGTTGGTCTAGCTGACCCAGTAACATTAATAATAATATGTAGGTACGTCTGGAAACGAGTACTTACTGATCGCTCGTCAAATATACATATGTTAAGTTACATTGAGATGTTATAATCAATCACGTTTTGCTCTCAAAGTGCGTCAGTTCCATGAAACCCGTCAAAAAAATATGATGTTTAATGGGTTTCAAGAATATGCATATAAATAATTGGAGGTATAGACAGCACATTTGTATATTTGGATGAAATCCTATATGAGACCTATTTTGCTGTCGTCAATTGATATAGGGTGTGTAATGAATTAATGATGCTGGGATAGTTTTGGTTATGGTTGCCCTTAATTTTCTGTGTCTCTGACACACATTTTCTTAAGAAATATATCACCATAATCTTGCTTTAAATAAATAAAACAAAACCTAAAGTAAATATAGTACAACGTCAGAGGATTCTTGTCACCTTGCATTGCAAACTCCAGGTATAACGTTCGCGGTCATAGAACTAAGTAATGTATTTTAATCTTGTCCGAATTGTGCCTCGGCGAAAAGCTAGCGCTGAGCGAACATTTTCTCTTACAAGGAAATGTAATGCGTCATTTAGATCAAGATTCTGCTAAGTATACGTGTGGCTGGGATTGCAAATTATGTTTTTATTTTGTAGGGAATTGTTTATTCTGTATGTGGTGGGTGGTAAAGTGTTACGGAGTAGGTATAAAGGGAAATTCGATGTCGACACCACGTAATGCAGAAATTATTTTATTCCAATCCTTGGACGTTGTCGTCGGAGCGAAATTTTTTTTCAACAAGCTGATTTTTGATTAGAATTATTACTTTTAGCCATTTCATAAAGACAGTTAAGCTATCAGGTAGTATGTAATTAAGACCTCATTATATGACAGATGGTTGAGTTTGTGAGTCTTACATTGAGCTTTGTGAAGGGAACAAGGAGGAATAGAATATTTTCGCGTATCTCATGATTTTGAGTCAATAGTAATGTTACTTTGTGAATGCGTGGAAGGATTCGCTTGAGAATGGTGGTCCGAAAATAAACGTGGCTAAAACCGAGTACTTGGCCTGCAATAGTACAGATCCCGCGTCAATTCGCATAGGTGGAGGACCTGGTCAAGTACCTGGGATCAGTACTCTACGCGTCTGGTGACATCGATTGCGACGTCAAGGCACGCGTTTCGGCAGCCTGGGCCAGAGGTGAGCGGTGTCATTTGTGACCCCAAAATTAAGTTAAGCTCAAAGGACAGGTCTATAAATCCATCATTAGACCTATCCTGCTCTATGGCAGTGAGACGTGGCCTGTGCTTGAGCGACACAAGCACAGTCTGCGTGTCACGAAGATGAAAATGCTGCGCTGGATGTGTGGAGTCACGCGGAAAGACCACATAAGGAACTCCCGCATCCGGGGTAGCCTTCACGTCCGTGACATTGCTGACAAGCTGCAAGAGTGTCGTCGAGTGCTGGTGTGGCCACGTCTTACGTCAACCAGCATCTTACGTGGATAACAAATGTCTTGCCATGCTAGCTCCGCCGGGTACCATTTCTTTCTCTCAAATGCTGGCTTGACGTCGTAAGGGATGATATGCGTGCCAATCGACTAACCACCAGGGATGCTAAAGACCATGCGAAGTGGAGGAGGTAAAGACGGAAAGCAGACTCCGAGCTCCAAGGCGTAGGTTTTGGAGCGCAGCCGGGATAGCGCTAGGATGATGATGAGTAATGTTACTTTAGTTTTACTTGGCGCACAATATAATAAAGAAAAAAAAAACAAAAAAAACATCGGGCCACCGATTCTATGGCTTTTTAATTGAGAACAAAGTGATACTACACAAACTTATCTTTTTTCTAACTAGAACAAGAGTATAACACTTCAGCATTCTGAATACTTGCCAAATAGGTCAATGACATGTCCAACAAAAACTAAACTCATGAATAAGTACATCGGATTTACGTATTCAGATTTTCATTCGCTATCTTTTTTTATTTTATTTCCGATCGTATATATGTATAGTAGGTATACTGATGTCAGTTTTAGTAGCAATCGAACTGTGGCGTTAGAATTTGTTGACCTGTCTACAGTTCTTTGATCCTGACTGAGGTTTAGTACAATTTTTCATAGAAAAAAGTCTTTGGTAGTCAAGGACGGTAAAGATTATGTATTTGAAAGGTACATTGTGATTATTCTACACAATTAAAAAGGACTTCACTAGGTTTACAAAACGATATTCTTTAAAAAAATATCAACTATAATAGCTTAAAGAATACGATAATGCCAATAAAATGCAACGTCGCTCGTGTTTCAGAAAATCTGCTGTTTTGCCATAAATCCACCTCTTTTATATTATGACGTCACTTTTTCTTTGTTTAGCACTTTATTTAAAGTTATCTTTCGATTATGTTCCACTGACCTCTACCGAGTAAGAAAAATATGAGATGGTTTCCGTATTTCAGGGTTATCTTGGCACGCAATAGTTTCTTGTTCCGTTTCGCTTCTCCTTTAACATTCAATAGCTAACGCAATCCACGTGGTATTCAAAGCAAGCCTACCTTTATATACTACCCCTATCTTCGACACTGTGCCTAGAAATTTACGTTTCGAAGGCAGCTGTATAGACATGTAGTCAAAGCTGATCTAGTGCTAGTTAGACCTTAGTTTGAGTAGGTAAAACCGAATTGCCGACATCTATAGGTAACGAAAACATATGGACATTTTGAATAGAAATATATTATGATTGATGTTATGTTATGTTAAGATATGTTGTAGAATTTCGAACTCTTTTAGCAGTTTGACTGCCATATTTTATGATATTTCAACACATGATATTTTAGTACTTGCCTTAACTTTTCTCTATTTCAACACTATAATATGAATGACACCAAAATAAATATTTTTACTAAAATACCTTCCTATTACTCAAGCTTGATAGACAAAGGATAGCACCAAAATATACCCATTTGTATATTAATTAATTACCATCTACAAATATCACCTTTTATAGCTTTATTTACAAATATAGCGAATTAATTACGCAGACTTAATATGAATAACAGAAACCATGCTTAATACATTTTTACGTTTACCTAAACGATGTCATATCTAACCGCAGTCTGTGGCAGCGGCAGATTATGTCACTGTCATACGCCGAACCCGCATTTCATGGAAAAATGCTTAAAAGGAAACATCTGAATTAAGTGGATATAAACCTTCTACGAGGATTCCTGTTTGTACATATGGAACAGTTTGAACAAATAAAATATGGGAAACGAGATGTTAATATTAAAGAATTGGACATACCGTTTTCCATGTTGTATATTAGCTCAATGTTGGTCCAAATTTAAAGGCTGCGGTTGCTTCTTTGTTATTAGTGATATAATTCTGATATTAATATACCTCTTAGGCGTAGTTTGTGGGTATGCTAATTGTGAAGTTTGTAAATGTATGCCAATAACGAGTCTGGAATATTTGTATGAATTTTTATGAATAAATAGTAGAATTTAAACAATTGTTCACATTATTGACAGTAGTTTCGCAGTCTCATAGTTATGTATTGAAAATCCGCTCTATGACCCTGTTTTCAATTTCTTAAATAAATTGGGACAGAGCTTTTCATTTCAAACTGTATACATTTCAGTCTTATTATAAAAATTAAACCTAAGGCTAGTATAATCATAATTTTAAATAAATAGGCAAACTTACATTTCCCGATAAACTACTCGAAAAATATCCCGCAGGTTTTGTGAGTCAACAATTTACTTATCTTTGGTTGTATCACTTCTCACGTGTTTCTGTCGATTACTAGAAGCAAGATTGGCGTGTACTGTTAAACAATTTATAATAACGCATGATGTGATGTCTACGTATAAGAATAGAGACTCACATAGCCACACTATCTGCCACTGATGCGTTTCTTTTGATATCGTCGATCGTAAAATAAATAAATCTACATGCATCGCTATAAAGAAGCGAAATGCAACAACAATACTACTTAGACCATACACGACCATACATAACTATGGACCGTTACACATCGTCACAAATCACAGAAACTTACGTGTCATGCCCCTCCATCAAATAGACTTCACAGAAAATCATGACCAGCGCCAGGCGTAGCTTCAAAAAAGAAAGATTTAGAAACATTGCATTGGCGTATAAAATGTATTAATTAAATCAATGAAATATAAAACAGCAATAACGAACTATAAATAAATAAAAAACAATCAAGAACATCGCCAGAGGAAACGCGCGGCGTGAAAAAGGGTATTATTAAAAATTGGATTAAATATGATTCATGGTTCTATCGCGGGACCGCTTTGTATGAAAGTAAGGAAAAAAGCCGGTGCTTTTTGTTGTAAAGAAAAATAAATTGGCGACGTTCCGTCACAAAATAAAATGATGAACATTTTGGATATTAATTTGTAAATAAGTTGAGTTTTTGTACCGTGAACATTTATCATCTCGTGATGTGAATTATGGTATCTTAGTTTTAATTACCAATTCCAATTTGTTGCGCCATGAAAAATTATGGCAGTCATCTATCATGTTGCTACTTTATCTAGTGATACTTCTTGTTCCGCTTTCTTTATGAGGTCAAAGTCGTAATAACATTACAAGTTTTCTTAATGCATCATTGAGCTTGAAACTTTGTCGTACTTGCCACCTACTCGGCACATTTAGATGTACTTTTTATGGCGAAGAAATAGGAAATGTTATAACCTTCTAATATTTAGTAAATGTAATGATTAAATATCGGTATTTTTTTTATTAAAGTGCAAAGCCAACAAAATAATTAGCTAAATTATGTTCTTACAAAACATTGAATTGGCTTTTTAGTAATAATATGATACACGATGTATAATTATGCCCAAATATGGATAGAGTAATCGAATCCTTGGTTTTGACAATCCACAGGATCTAATTATTAGGATCAGTGAATTCTGACTTATAATAGAGCTGTACAGTACATGTTACATATATAGCTCGGCTATAATAAAAAGAGAGAAGCTTCAAAGATGGTCATGTTCTTAGTTTACTTTTAAACTTTCGCGAATTGTACATATAGTAACATTATCTTAATATATATATTTCTTGTGTGCGTGTGTATGTAATTGAACTCCTCCTAAACGACTGGACCGATCTTGATGAAACTTTTTGTATGTGTTCAAGGGGACTTGAGAATGGTTTAGATTCACAATTTAGTCCACTGGAAAATGTTTATTGTACTTAATTTTTAATTTGTAAGTAGTTGTGGATGTTGGAATGTTTCACATTAGAACCGACGGACTGCGCTGCCATCACAGTGTCAAATCTTATAATAATTATTTCGTCAAGGAGTACATCGAAACCTTACCTGAATAATAAAACATTAAAAAATAAAGATTTCGAGTCGACAACATATATCCGCAAAATTTGGATTGTCGAGTATTCTGTTAAATTTTAATGGTTCTGACAGACAAATCACAGTCGCCATATTGGCCGATCTAGCGAAACGTCACAGATACCGGATAATATGATAGTCTTTAATAAGTAGTTTGTATGTGTAAATATTATATATTTTTAGGGGCCAGACAAAAATAATAAAATGGTCAAACGAGAAGTGGGAGGGTTGGGTCAAAGGCAAAAAAAAGGCTAAACGAATAGGATACAATCTATATGGGTATCGTTTTCGAGATTTTCGGGACGCTGATTAATAATATGAAATTTATTTAGTGATCCAAGATGGCGGACGGGAAATCAAAGATGGCGGATGAGAAAATTTTAAAAATCAATATGGGTATCGCCTTCGATATTTTAAGGGGTGGGGAATCGAAATACAACATCTATTTCGTGATCAAAGATGGCGGATGGGAAAATTAAAAAAAAGTCAATATTGGTATCGTCTGTGATGTTAAAACGGATGGGGAATCCAAATACAACATCTGTTTCGTGATTCAAGATGGTGGATGGGAAATCAAAGATGGCGGATGGGAAAAAATTTAAAAATCAATATGTGTATCGTCTCTGATGATTTAAGGGATGGGGAATCCAAATACAACATCTATTTCGTGATCAAAGATGGCGGATAGGAAATCAAAGATGGCGGACGGGACAAGTCGATATGGATATCGTATCCGATATTTTAAGGAATGGGGAATTCAAAAACACCATCTATTTCGTGATCAAAGATGGCGGATGGGAAATTAAAAAAAATCAATATGGGCATCGTCTCCAATGTTTAAAGGGATGGGGAATCCAAATACAACATCTGTTTTGTGATTCAAGATGGTGGATGGGAAATCAAAGATGGCGGATGGAAAAATTTAAAAAATCAATATGGGTATCATCTCTGATGATTTAAGGGATGGTGAATCCAAATACAACATCTATTTCGTGATCAAAGATGGCGGATAGGAAATCAAAGATGGCGGACGGGACTTTTTTTTAAAGTCGATATGGGTATCGTTTCCGATATTTTAAGGAATGGTGAATACAATATTATATAAAAATCTATGTTTGTTTGTTCAGCATTTATAGACTCTAAATTGATAAGAGATTAAGCGCTAAGTCAATGGTAACTTTGGAAAAGGGGCTTGGAAAAAGGTAATTAAATAAAAACTCTTAAAAAAACGAAACGGAGTTCGCTGGGTCAGCTAGTGTATATAGATAATAACATTGATATAACCATGTGTTGTTAGGGGTTAAATAGCGAATGCACACCAAAATCAATGAACTGTTTTTAATGACTTCCATCACAGTCATGGTAGAAAGAAGAAGAAGAAGAAGAAAATGCATTTATTTTTATAACATACACAATAGTTAAATAATTACATAAACACAGGCACTACAAAATAACAAGCAGGTATGCTATAAAAACGAGGTTACCACTCAGGCTTATGTTGATTATGGCGAAGACCAAAAATCAACCCTGATCTTAGGTGGTAACCCCAGGTGACGATCACAGATATCAGACATACATCATAAACAGAAAAACATAATTAAAATAATAAAAGCTTGCATTTGGCGTAAACAATATAGCATGCTGTATTTCAGTAACGCTAACCAGTTTTCGAATACTGGTTTGGCCAGTAATGCATCTCGCTTATGCACACAGTGGCGTCTTGCTTGTTCGATTATGCAACGGCGAATTGCGAGAGAACCACTCGACCATCATTCAGCCTTCGCGCTGCCCGAGAATGGCTGCCGCACGACCAAAAAGAACAATTTTAAAATATTAACAGCCACGGGCATCTGTACGAAGACATAGTAGTATATATTAAGACTATGTTAACTTATACTAAGACACAAAAAAAGGAGAACATGTTTGTTGCCACGAAAATCCCAAATATTAAGTGGAAAAGAGGTACGTATTAAAAGGTATGTGCATATATTATAAGAATATGTAGACATTTATACACCTGCAACATTACTTCACCTATACATACTGAGACAGTTACATACATATATATACATAACAATATGCACATGTATATAGATATATATGCACATATATACATACTTTTTTTTTATTGCCTATATTTCTTTCAGCCCTTCACTAGCTCCACCACAGCCCAGCCCGATGACAAAACTACAACAGTTTCGCCACCTCGCTCCTTAAGCACGTTACGTTCGTTACCGAACAGAAAAGCGCGCAAGTATAGCTCAAGTATATAGGAAGAGACACTCCAACCGCATAAACACACCTGTCAAGAGCGTCCGGCATACTACCCAGTGGTCATAAACAAAACGTAAATATTTGGTACTGATGTTTGTGTAAAATTTATTTGTACTCATTTTCCTGGTCGCATTTTTGTTCTTGCAGGAGATGTTTTTTAAGATTAATTTGAAACGTTCTTTTTGTTTCAGGGACCTTATTGGTGGAGGCAGGTCATTCCAAATATGAGTAGCTGCATATTTATAGCACCCTTTGAAGGCTGTGGTTTTGTACCGAAGGATGGATAGCGGTCTGGCGATGGAGCGAGTGGAGAAGCTGTAATTATCCTGTCGTCAATTTAGTTTTTTGTAAAGGTATTTAGGTTCTCCCGTACTCAAAACTCCAAATAATAATGTTGCCAAAATGTAGTTTACGCCGCGCTGACATTTTGAGTATATCATTATTATTTAAGTGAGGTGTGATATGATTTCTCCGGGCTATATTTAAGCAATATCGAGCACACGCATTCTGTACACGCTGTATTAAATGTTGCGTCCTGGTCAAGATACAGGGACCATACACATTATCACAATAATTAAGTCTCGACAGCACCAAGCTATCTACAAGCCTCTTTCTCAGAGTGAGGCTGAGATAGCTTCTTACTCAGTATAGAATCTTGAGTCTATAGAAACAGTTTCTTACAACGCCATTGATGTGATCCTCAAAACGCGCTCAGGGTCGATCAATAAACCAAGGTCACGCGCAGATTGCACTTGTTGTATTTCATCACCCATTATTTCGATCTTGGGTTTAAAAGATGACATTAAGTTAATTTGGTGTTTGCTGCCCATAACCAAAAATTTAGATTTATGTGCGTTGAGAACCAGAGCGTTACGCTCGGACCACGCCGCTATTTTGTCAAGCTCCGCATTAATGGTGGCTACAGCAGTCGCCGTATTTTGAGGGTTAAATGATAGATACAATTGCGTATCATCGGCATACATGTGGTACAAGCAGTCTTTGAAGTTAGTTGTTATGTCGGCAGTGTATAAAACAAACAGGAGTGGTCCCAAAAGTGATCCCTGGGGAACACCTCGAGGTACCGATCGCGGAGTCGACATCATCACTGATCCGTCATTTTTGCGTATTTCGACTTGCTGCAGCCTGCCTGTTAAATAGCTTTCAAACCATCTGATTGTATGCGGTTCAAAACCATAGTACGAAAGCTTAGAAAGTAACAGCGAAATATTTATGCATTCGAAAGCGCGCGAATAATCAAGCAGGGTTAGTATCGTACCCTCCCCACGATCGCGAGCCTCGAGGATATTATCCACGATATCCGCTAAAGCTGTTGCTGTACCACGTATTAATACGTACACATATTCAAATCACTCTTGCCACAGGAGATCAAACTTAGTAAAATTACTCATAGTATGCGAATAGTTCACACTTCAGTAATAAAGATAAATTCTTCTAAAGTATCCCACTTCATACTCGATTACACATGATAAGTTTCCTTAAACTTTCACAAGATGGAGCTATTGTTCTTACTATATTCTGTAGTACGAGTTAATAATAAGCCTTGATTGAGCCATAGAACGATTTATCATATTTCCTCACGGGAACACCAGTTGAGATGGATAGGCAGTGATTTTTTTTTACAGCCTATTGACCGACTCGGTGGTCCCACCTTTTTTTTTTATAGTAATAGGCGGCAAACGAGCAGACGGATCGCCTGATGGTAAGCAATTACCGCCGCCCATGGACACAAGCAACACCACAGGAGACTCCAGTGCGTTGCTGTTGCCGCCCCTTGGGGTAGGGAAAAGGGATAGGATGAGGAGTGGGATGAGGGAGAAGGAAAAGGGAATAGGGTCTCCGGCACTCTCACTCACCGAACAAAACGCAACAGTTTAAGTACTGTTACTTTACGTCGATTTTCTGAGAGAGGGTAGTACTTCCCCGGTCGAGCCGGCCCATTCATGCTGAAATCAGCAAGGCTCTGCTACTAAATGAACTTTTGACCAATAAAGCGTAATTAGTAGGTATATGGTTTTAAGTAGCTTGATTTAATCTGGCTATCAACCAAACCATTGGCAAAGTATTTTTACCCTGGCCTTTTGTTATAGCAGTTAGTAACTCTTAATAATAAGCTGGAGGTAGTGGGTTCGATTCCCACCCAGGACAAATATTTTGTGTGCGTACTCATCGAGCAATTATTTATTCTGTTTTTGGGTGTACTTTATCGATAATTATATGTATGTATATATGAATACTTACGTTTGTTTATTAGTTGTCTGATTTCTATAATAGTACAAGCTCTACATACATATGTCTGATTTATCCTAGAATATTATTATAATTATTTCTAAGACTCAAATTGCAATACTAGTACAGGTTGGTTGGTAAACGTACCCGACATACGTGAGTAATTATCGTCTTCTATCATATACATGTGCCTTTTTACCTTCGGGATAAGTAGAGACAATAGGCCGCCACTTGCTTTTATCCTTAAAGACCTCATCTTTCCCTACATTCCTATAATTTCTGCTCATAAATTCATGGACAAGTTTTTTAGCACATGGAGCTTAAAACAGCACACACACACACTTCTCTCTTCAATCTTCGTGCATATCCATCTAAGCTTCGTGGGCCAAAGTTTGAATGTACCAAGTGCAAAGCTATATATTGTATCTCGAGTTCGCAAGTTAAGCCTGCAATTGACCGAGTTTGAAAGCCCGCTAGCCTCCGTACTCGGCTAGCTTAGTTTCCATTTATCACATTTAGGCCGACCTCACATTGGACGTCAGCGTTCCTAGAGCGTACTCTGTGGTACAAAGTGAACGCCGGGCGCACGCCGAACGGACGCAAAGCTTACGCTCGAGGAGCGTTCCTCATGACCAATGTGAGGGAGGCCTTATACTGAAGTTTAAAATTAGAAGATTACTTTGTGTTCTTCTGTGATACAAATACTATTGGAGGGGATACTAACATATACATATTATGTAACAGGTCTATATAACGCAATTTTTTTAATAAATGATGAACATCGGGTCCTCAATGTATTTTACCTTTATGTTCTGTTAATTTAACTATATAAACCTGGTATAAATATGTTAGTATAAACGTGCACAAATATGTATGCTTAGAAGTATTGGATATGTGTCGTGACTGCAATAGGTAAATGAAATGACTACAGCTTCTATAAATCGACTTTTTATTTTATTCGAATAGTATTTCTATACCAATCATTGTGATGTGTTTATTTTCTGGAAGATTGTTGTGAGAAAAATAATTTCATTTATCTCTTAATCTAAATCAGAAGTGGGAAACTTAGTTATTATAAGCATAAAGATCGCAAGGACGACCTGCAGTAGCATACATAACGCGTTTTGTTTAGGATTATAGAACCCAAATCACGGGAGTATAAAACAAGTGGTAAACGAAAACACACAGACCATAGACTATATAAAAAAGACTCACTTTGAATAAAACGAAAGCAACTTATAAAGTTTAAGTAAAGGTCTCTGCCCATTGCCAAATGCCAAAATTCTGCCATACTGACATCGCAGAGGCCAAATTACTTAAATCAAAAACGTCAAAGGAGCATTTGCGGATCACATTCTCATGCTGCATCGCTTTGTAGTAATCATCTGGTCAGCTTGAATTGTTCAGTCGTCGCATTGAACTGTCGAAATTCGACTCGAACTTCTCGACTATCCTTTATATGTATGAAACGGTCGTCACTTCACCCAGTAATTAACATCGGCCGGTGGCGATTCTCGATGTCCTCTGCAGAATTACCAGTGACAAATTGAGACGAGGTATTCAAATTATTGGCGACAATACGAAGTAGGTTCAGTTTTACGGTATAAGAAAAATGTGCGTGTAGGCTGAGAGTTATGGAACTTTTTTATTACTTTCAGAGGAAAAACAGCAAAAGTTATCAATTCTTTACAAATCTTGGTTACATGTTTTATATATATATCGTCTGTAAAACTCATATAAATGCAATAAGGCATTTGCAGTGATGCCTGAGGGACCAGTTATAAACCAACTTTGAATGAAAAAGAAATCATCATTGGTTCTATAGATACCGCTAGTAGAAGTTAGTTATATATTTGTTATAATAAAAAAGAGCACGGCCACAGCCTTTTATTCAGCCTTCAGCTGATTAATCTCACACAACAACACCAGTTGAGATGGATAGGCAGTGATTTTTACACAAAATGTTTTACAGGCTTTTGACTGACTCGGTGGTCCAACATTTTTTTTCATATAGTAATAGGCGGTAAACGAGCAGACGGCTCGCCTGATGGTAAGCAATGACCACCGCCCATGGACACAAGCAACACCACAGGAGTCACAAGTGCGTTGCCGCCTCTTGGGGTTGGGAAAAGGGATAGGATGAGGAGTGGGATGAGGGAGAAGGAACAGGGGATAGGACCTCCGGCACTCTCACTCACCGAACGAAACGCAACAGTTTAGGTACTGTTACTTTACTACGATGTGAGTGTATATGAGAGGGTAGTACTTCCCCGGTCGAGCCGGCCCATTCATGCTGAAATCAGCAAGGCTCTACTACCGTGAAATGTTTTGTAATCCCCACTAGGCGTATTAAACCAAACTTACCTGTCAAAGGACACAGGTACAAAGGACGCGATCATTCACCATACGATCTACTAACAATGCGATGACAACTCATACTTAATAGTTTTGTCAACCACGACTAACATTTGAGTAAGGTATTATATGGATTTTGTTAACATACTTAGATTTATCGTTATTCTCTTAGCGTTATATTTGTGCTATAATAGACTTTCGTATTGGATCTCGGGTTAAATTCTGGGTTGTCGAGATCAGACTGCAATTGCTCTGTGGAAAAGCTAATATTCAGTCAAATCTGGTTAGTTAGTTCAGTAAGCGGATTCCGGGCTCAAACGCCGAACCTGGATACCGCTAGGATGATGCATATGACCTATATACGAATATACCCTACAAAAATTCACAAAGAATCTATCAGAAAACAATAACTCTTTTGATTTACATGTAATGCCATTTGTCAACAACTCAATCAGAATGACATCATTCAAAATTCAATAGAGAATAAACCAAGTTACACATGGCGCACGACTGAACAGTTTTACATGTACTGTCGCAGGGGTTACCTTTAGATCGTCATTCCACTTGACTAGGGACATTCTATACGACGTTTTCCCGTACGTGACCGTAATTTCAAGCATCCACAAAGAATGTCTGTGTATAGATTGATGCGTCCGCGTCACTGGCTGACTAAATTTGAGGTCGGTGGATAAGCGTTCGCATTTTCTCCGAATATAGTCGTGGGACAGCGATCGTATAGCGCGGGACTGCTCGTCAAGATAAATTCGAATAGCCATGCTATATTTCTTCTGACTTTTGCACTGAAGTTTCCGTATACATTAAGTAGGTACATTTTTGTAGTCTAATATAGTCTTTATTAATTTTCTAACTACCAGAATTAAATAATTTATTCTACTAGTATAATAAATTAAGCTCTCAATAGCTACGCAAATCTAGAGTAACACCAGGGCAGAAGAAACACATCAGAAATGGTTGTAAACTTGTTTAGTATCAAAATAATAGTTCCATATGAAATATATTTCTTTAGTGTAATTAAAGTACTTTTACAAGTGCTTTTGTACTATAACAACGTTACTCATTAGTTTAATAAAATGTTAAAACTACTCAACATTATACCTTTCTCCACATAATTTTCATTTGTCGTTTTGTAGTGTACCATGCTGCTGTCGAGTGATAGTGAGTGACTGCGACCTTAGGTTGAGTTTGAGGTCACACTCGAGCTTATTATGAAACCCATCAGCTAGTATGCTAGCCTCTATCATATTGCTTTGCATTAATAATATTCAAGATCTAGTAACAATTTTTCGAAAATAAAATAAAGTCCGTTATAGGTACTTGTTTATGTTCAAATTATTATTGTTCACTGCTTCCATAATAGAGAATAGCTTGCCAGCCTTGGCTTACGCTTTACCAGATTCTAAGACCGACTCTTTTACTTTTGCACAACAAAAGATTCTTTGTTATCTTAAGTTTCTAGCCTTTAAAATTGTCTTAGATATCCGATTTTGTGGTTTATATGAACCAGCTAGAGGAAAAGCTGACAAAAGAAAAAAAAATCACCAAAAAAATGTCCAAAATCTCTTATTGTTTGTTAAGCTGTCAACCGTGTATCTCGGCAGTTTTTTTACTATCTAGATTTCGTGAATTTTCGGTCCGACATTTTGAAGTACATTTATTTCACACCCGACTTGTACTTATTCAGTATACACTGTCCTTGAAATCATAAGGTAAGTTTAGTCTCTCAATTTACAATGCCTTTTCGACTGAAGCGTTTTGAAAATGGGATTTCTATTCATGATTTCAGTTGTATTCAAGGCTTACCTGTGTTTCGTCGCGCTCATTAAGAAGTACGTTGTCTTCGTCTTGCTTAAGTAAATACCAAATACAGAATGTGTTGAATTTATGTTCCAAAGGTAAGTTATGAATTAGAGCATAAACAATCAGCATGTTCTTGGAATATAATAGAGTCAGGATAACCATATAATATATAGATAGGATATGATAACATTTTATTGAACTGTTTTCGGTGAACACATCAAACAATTCTATTTTCCTTTTGATTTTAGTTAAACTACTTTCCTATCAACAAAGTTAAAACAGCTTTTTACTTATAAAAATCTTTAAGTGAAGTGGCAAGAAAAGAACAATAGGGTTTCGTTTACAAGTAATATAAAAAGCATTTTAAAAATAGTTCCTTTGTAAAATTAATTGAGGTATTCATAGTATACATTGGCGCTGCAAAATATGAATAACAAAAGAATTAATCTTTCAGAATTTAAATTTCTTCTCAAAGTGATTCTTTTGTTACTTTTATTATAGTCGGTATGAAAGTGGTATATGTAGAACCTTTTCTTAAATCAATTATTTAATCCAGTAATCAATTAATGGTAAAGAGTCGTCTAGTTAGCTTTGGATGTACTACGTAAGTATGTTCAAATTCACTCCCATTAAATACACGGGGTAACGCCTATAGAGTGAAGACCATTATTAAAAACTGGCCGATTAGGACTAAGTAACTGGCCTATCGGTATGTTGCTTAGTGATTTTGGCTTCTAAGCTGGCAGTCTTAGTTTGGTTTTTTATAGTAATAGGCGGCAAACGAACAGACGGATCGCCTGATGGTAAGCAATTACCGCCGCCCATGGACACAAGCAACACCACAGGAGTCACAGGTGCGTTGCTGCCCCGGGGGTTGGGAAAAGGGATAGGATGAGGAGTGGGATGAGGGAGAAGGACTGTTCCTTCTCCCTCATCCCACACACACATCCCACGGGATAGGACCTCCGGCATTCTCACTCACCGAACGAAACGCAACAGTTTAAGTACTGTTACTTAAATTGTTGCTTACTGTTACTTAGACTTTACGTCGATTTTCTGTGAGACGCTCATAATAAATCTTTTGGTGATGATCAGGATTTATTCTGTGTCGGACTGTAAAATATCTATATTATGTATGCAATCATGTATTTAAAAAATTACATGTATGTTTCTTATACACAGTTATCTGGTTGGCACAATACTAGGTCTGGTTAGTTTAGGATCAGTGTGAATGTCCAAAAGTTTTATTTAGTAATCATTGGCTCGCCAACAACTGTTGACAATAATAATAGTGTAAAGTACACTTATTTAGTAACATAATCAAATGTTACAGTAGTTTATAAGGTTAAAAGGATAAACACACATTTAGGAGCTTAATACTTTATTTACTGCTAAATTATCTCTCCCCGACCAATAAGCAGAAGGCTCTATGGGGTTAAAGATTATGGTAAGCACCACATTTCTAACAGACTATTATTAATGTTATTCCTTCACCAGCACATACCTACCTACAATAAGCTTAGCGACGTCGATTTGATTACAGTTCTGCAACTATCAGACAAAGCAACCATTCGGTGTGTCACAGTTCTAATATTTGTGAATCCCCTGTGGAAACCCATGCTAGAAGCGCAGAATAAGTTGTTAATACGCTCCACTAAGACTATTCGATTAAATACAAGCCAGTGTGTTGATTAAATAAGCATGTGTATGAAGCCTTTATGAAGATATTAACTACATAATATATTTTAAGACTTTTAGATTAATACCAGAGACAAACAAATAGATAGGAACTAAAAGACAATAAAAATTGAAAATCAGTATTTCAAAACTACAACATCATAAACTTGTCGTGGTCTTGGCAAGAACTTATGAACCAATGCACTATCCATGCAATCTGTAAATAACCTCAACAAAATTCTGAATCGTAAAATCTTTTAATGATTGGAATCTTTCTTCTCAAGACAGCATTGCTCCACATTTAGGAGCTTAATACTTTATTTACTGCTAAATTATCTCTCCCCAGAGCAATAAGCAGAAGGCTCTATGAATAACATAAAGGCAAAAAGAACATTTAACACAAGTGTATACACAAGAGAGCAGTCATTTCTCTCGTTAAATACACATATTTACACAAACACGTCGTCAGTACAAACATCCCGAATGGATTAGTAATATATTTCCAAGTTGACGTTCAAATAAAAAAATAAAAATCAATCGTATCTTTTTGCCAAATAGAAACGCTTATACGCCAGCGTTTCTGAAATATGAATTTGCTTACGAATTATTTAGCTTTAGCCAGTAAACCAGAGGTGAATAACATTTGCTATCAAAACAAACATTGCTCGATCGTTTTGTTATTTGTATTTACATACATACAGAATCCACAACGTTAAAAATATAGGCTAGACAAATAGGCTTTACTAACGAACACCTTAACCCACCTTATTGTTTCAAATAGATATTACTTTTATACTGATTCTACCTACCAAATCTAAAATAAAATACGCAGTTCCCCAAAATCAATTTTACCAAGTACTCGCACACAAACTGCACGTACGACATAGTTTTTACATGCAAGTTCTTTACTAAGTAAAACTTTTCACTAGAAACTCGAACGGGGTACACGGAACATCTCAATAAGTCCTCATGTTGCAAATACAACACACCGGCTTTTATTAAAAGCGTGAGTTGAATATTCGGTAGGTACTGCCATGCGATTGGTATACGCAAATGGAGAGCTTTGGATTCTACGATATCAAAATAAAATTTTATGAAGGTTCTTACCTACTGCTTTTACATATTCATTACATTAAAAATGTCAGCTTAGTATAAACTATCGCACTGCTCTTCTCATTGTGAAACGGGTTAGGCCATACTTCACCACGCCGCGCCAGCTAATGGCGGTTTGACGGATTTCACATGCATTTCCAGCACTATGGAGATCTTTTAAACACGCAGATTTCTTCACAATATCCCCTCTCACTGTCTACCAAGCCATAATTAACTACATCACTAATTTGTTATTTTTATACGCACTATAATTGAAAAAGTCAATGGTGCGCGCTGTGGGTTTGGATAGCAGTCAGAAAATAGGCTATGATTCGACCCATATGAATATCCGCTCATCTTGTCTTTATTTCACTTTGAAGTTCGACATTCAATAAAGAAGTTCTGTCAGTAGTCTTTAAATACATTTACGAAAAATCACTCAGCGAAATATGATGTATTGTTTCTGCAGTTAGTTCATGTTTAAGATTCTTTCGGAATATAATTGATTAAATCAGGCGTTACTTGGCGGAACTCCATTGTAACCTAATGAAAGGGAAGAGGAACCCACCACGCAACCTCTGACATTATTCCATCTATCCCTTATCCTTTGTCTTTAGAGGAGTTCGGTATTGTCAACCTTTTTCTATTGCAATAGTTGGGGTGGGCAATCCGAGGGTGCGTGGTGGGTTCCTCTTTCCTTCCATTAGGTTTTTATTCGGAATATTCTTAAGACGTGTATTTGATCAAGTTTGAAGTACGCAGACGACTAGGTCACTGAAACTGCTAAAGATTTATCTTCTTATTAGTTGTTAAGTGCATAGACCAACTACTGAATGCAAAGTAACTCGGTCATGTGGTGTACTGGGCAATAAATATCTTTTTACATAGTTGTTTTGAACGAGTGTGCGTCATCTAACTTTACCAAGACTGGAATTACTGTGATTTTTTTTATGTGACTTTGAATTTGTCTATTTTATAGTCAGTGATCCCCTGGGTAATTTAGATACATTTTTTCCGGACACTTTGCCAGATACGCAAGGCACAGCACGCGTGTAAATCAAGATACTACTAGTCCGTGGATATATAGCTATCCTGACATTATCGTCATCTAGAAAAGACAATCATCTTCGTCCTAGCGTTATCCCAGTTGTATCCAAGATTTACTCGCCTTGGAGCCCAAGGTTCGTATACTGGTCTAACCAGATATGACAGAATATCAACTTTTCCACAGAGCGACTGCCACCTGACCGCCGCAATACAAAGGGATAGCGATATTCCATGGTTTAGATCAGTATCAGTTTATTTGAAGGTATTGACTCTCTGTAACGACTGTCAAAGATCTTCATGACAGCCGGGACCGACGGTTTAACGTGCTCTTCGAGGCACGGGGCAAGAGATAATAAACAATTTAATACACATATAACTTTGAAAATCAGTGGTGCGCGCCGTGGATTCGAACTCGATACCCTCTGCATGGCAGTCCGTTGGTATCTCCACTAGGCTATCGCTGCCCTAGGCAGAAAAGCCAATATTCAGTTGAAATTTATTAACAACAATATGAAGATGATGATAGTGACGAATGTATAAAAATAAACGTGTAAATTCATAATATACCTACAACCATTTTGTACATCAATGCATAAAACAAACGATTCTCTGAAATAAGCAATGCGATAGCATCTAAAAAGCTATTGATAACGTCAAAACGCGACCGGCGGTGTTGCCATTTATCAAATACGACAATGTGAATATGTAATTTGTCACCTCACATCGTTCGTGAGAATACACCTCTATAAAATTTATGTGAGAACATACTTCGCGAAAAATGGTAAATCAATATGTTGTTTAAACATCCTATGTCACGAAAAATATAGGATGGATTTTTTGAGTGGGTAAGTAAAGAAAGATACAAATTTTCTCTAAGAAAACAATTTTAAATGGGGATCATCTCATTCAAAGTCTCAGTTGTAATGTGATGCTGATAAACAAGTCGCATCACTATATTCATTTTCACTTACAAAAAATAGTTTAATTTAATCGAATACTCGGTAGGTAGTAAAGAATAATGTTGTATATTCTTAGTAAGGTTTCTTGTAACATTTTAAAACACAGCGTTGCAAAACAACGAACGGGTTTTTTTCCAATTTTGCTAAGAACAATGTTTGAATGCATGCGCTCCATAAAAAAAACTTTTATTTTAAATAAAAATATTACTCAAGTTTTTATGCAATTTTCTACCGCATCGTGTTAAAAAAAACTCAATTTCATTGAAATTATTCACATCAAGTTTCAAATTTGAAAATGTTTATTTACACATAATGAAATGAGTTGTCTCATTTGACGCTCACGTGACGCTGTTCAAATTTACCTACTGCTAAATATATTTAGATTTCCGTTAATGGAAAAGTAAGCAATCTGTCATTACTACCCACTTATAAAGCTATTCGAATAAGGATACAATTCCTAAAATTGAAAGGATTGTTAAATATAGCATACATATATTTTCCGGGAAGGGGTATATTATAAAATACACAGTACATCCCAATTATGATGTAGGATATATTTTATAAAATACACATTTCCTGGAAAATCATTGCAATATTTGGCAATCCTCTTATCCTAGAAGTAAAATATGTATATATAAAATCCTTGCGTTACTGACTGACTGACAGACACGCTACAGCCAAAAGAACTGTGCGCAAGAAGGTAAGATTTGACATGTATGTTCCTTGAGGAGTGTAGGGGAGTATGTACAAAACATTTTATTTAAACGAAATTTACACTTCCGAAGCAGCGGGCAAAAGCTAGTTATGCCTATAAATCTGCACTATTTTTAAGAATTAGGTAGGTATATACAATTATTTTTTTTACATAGGAAAACTTAGGCAACAAAACGATAAACCTAATTTAGTTTATTCATTCTTATAAAATGCACTCCTATTAATTGAACAATTTTAATCGAGAATTTAAAATGTATTAGCTTATAATTACGTTCAATTGCAAACGAAAATTCTGGCTAAAATAATAATTATTAACAAGTAAATACAGAAGTTTTCAAATTATAAAATTAATAAGTATGATTCCAATTATCAGAATATTAATAACTGATTACAAAAAAGTTACGGAGTAATTTAAATAATAAAATGAAATGATCGAACAGCGTGCTCACAAGTCCGGACTCCAGTGAGATCGTAATTAGTTAAATAAACTTGAGCAACAGATTTAATTAAATCTTTTCGCACTTATCGGCTTATTATACAGTTTGAAATCTTCATTGCTAGTGAAATAATAAAAAAGTACGCGGTAGTTAAGTTCAATATGTAAACATATTTACACTCGCATTTTTTAGATAGCCGTTGATTTATCGTTAAAAAAATTAAGTGAATACAAATATGTAGGAGTATTTGTATTGATGTTTCAGTCCTGAGACCAATGCTGGTGTGACTTGTGCCAAAATATCGGTGTTTATAGCGGTTATTTCACCCTTATTTTCTTTACGGAGTAAAGGATAAGGAATTACGTAATGAAGCCTCGTTACATAAACACTGGTAGGAGCTGACATGTATGAACACTTCGCGAAAGTAAACTTAATATTTTAATGTTAGTTTCACGCATATTTCAAAGAAGCTTTTGAAGATTTTAGCCTACAATTTATTCTCTCTTATATATGCACGGCGGAAAAGCACTTACATAACAACATACACCTTTGCCAATAGTCTTCAAAGGTACGTACATATATATATAAACATATAGGTATAAACGTATAATAATACGTTTTAACAGATTAGTGTCTTTGTATGAAATTAAATATATAATGAATTAGAAATTGTGTGTGTTATATCTTTGTGTGCTGTTGAACAGTATTTAAATGAAACTGGTATTTACCATAAAAGTGATCATAGCCAATATCATATTTTTGTTGCCGCAGTTGTTATGTTCAACATCATTGAATAACTTAAACTGATTTAGTAAGCCAGGTTAAGTTATTGGATAATTATGTTCAATAAACCATAGTTCCCTTGTAGATCAAAATATAAAATCTTTCCTACTCTGGTCAGCTATATAACATATAACAACGTTTGAAACTAAAAGAAAAATAAAATGGAATTGTGATGGATGAATGGTGATGCTAAAATATTCGTAAACCGCAAAATAAATTGTATTTCACTGTGTTCGCTACTTTTTATTTTTATGCCACTAGACTAAAGGGGATTTAATTGATTTAGAGTTCATTACATTTATATCTACTGATATAGGTATATGCGTTTAAGAAATCTATTTATATTATTCTCTTTTACAGTTAATATGTTACACTATGCCTATCCTTTAGATATGGGTTATACTCTTTCTTAAGTAAAATATATTTTAGTCATGACTCAGGCAATTTACGGGTAGGTAGGTATAAGTAAGTACAGGTCCACACATACACAATGTGTATGTATCGATATTACTATATGTGTATTACACATATCGACGAGTCACTTCGGATCTATCTGAAAGTTTTTATGACAAACAACTTGGGTTGTGTGAAAAACACAATTTTTCGTACTGAAACGTACGCAGCAAAATGGGCATATGTGTTGTTGTATGAATAATTTTAAGGTCAATATCTCTCTTATAGCGAGGGTCCTTGTCCACGCGTCTGTACCGAAGAGGGAAGCTGCAAAGGACTACCAATGAATTTCATCGCTCTTTTTGGATAAAGTTCAATAGGCGAGAACTTATGAATAAAATATCACGCTTTCGTTTCAAAAAATATTTCACTGCATATTATTTTGCAAAGAAACGCAAAAAGTGATCGTAATAAACTTTAATTATAAATCACCAACCAACCTCATTTACCTGTTAATCCACCCTGGCTTATTAGCTTCTTCATTAATAAGCAATCCTTCGATAGAAAGTCTTTTATTAAAATCACTAAGTACTGAAAGAGCCACGCAAGCCAAGACAGTATTAATTTCACCACAACCGCATACTTGCAGCGAAACCATAATCTTTCGTTACGTTGGCGTATCGAAGGCACTATTATGGTATCTTAAGGCGTCACAAAGAATTTCATATAACCGGGCGATAGTAATGAGACACCCATTTGTCTTCGTAAGGTTTCACTAAAATGTTCCCTCTTATGGCGCTCGAGACGCGAGGGGAAACATCAATTTTCTAGACAAGGTCTTGATTTTCAAGCTGACACGTTAATAATGAGACATTTTAGTAGGTACGAGTACATCTCATAAAGAGAATATTTAAGCGAGGTTTTAAAGGAATATTTGGCAGATGTATTATGGAGATTTCCTTACCTTGATGGCAAATGAGCGTTTCAATTTGGTGGCTTTTGACGGTGCAAAACAATAGGTGTGGCTTTCAAGAACGAATCATGGGGCTTCATTGGTATTACGAGAAATTTGCTTTTTGTTTTGAATTTGTGTTCCATTCTGTTGTGTTTGTTGCGTGTTCTGGTGACGTAATAATTTATTTTTACGACACTCGCTCTGAGCGATGGCCTATTCGCAGCTGACCCCATCCGTCATTCTCTTCAACTTCTAATCAGAATAAAACAAGTTGGATTAAAAGCATTCTGCTGGAGAAATATGGTGGTATTTTTTTCGATAAACCAGAAAACATGTTTACAGCGAGGCAATTGTCTGTACATTGGAAAGACGGAGCACAATTAATGGAGCCTGAGCTGTAAAAACTGAACGTCCACCGAGTAATAAAACTGGAAAATGCAGTCTTCATCTTTAAAAGTTTCCCGTTAAATATATAAAAACATTGCTGGCGCCAGTTTTGGCCCTTTACTCTAATATGAATGATATAAATGTGGTTTCAAGACATGAAAGCAAAAAAAGGGTGACTGTTTTCAGACTACTGACATATTTTTTGGACAGCAATCCTTTTGTAACCCTATGCAACCAAATTCATGATAAAAAGAGCAGAATGGCATTTTTGTCGTGAACTTTTCTCATTTTTGTCCTTTATGTGCAAATTGGACATACCGGCATGTCAAACCGCAATTCAAAAATCGTTTAAGAGTTTTACAGCTATTGTTAGTACATCGTAATATTATGGCCTTTTTATATCTCGACAGGATAATAAAATTGTCGTTTAGGTACGATATTGCTGTAAACGCAGAAAACCGTGATTTTCTTGATTACTCTTGTACCGATAACACCTAAGTTTTATGTCAATACTAACTTTACACTGTCTATATTATACGCTGAAAATGTTCATATTATTTACATACATTAAAGTACATAAATAAGCTACCGTAACTACCGTAACCGTAACATAAGTGATTGTTTTTAATATAAATAAATCCTAGATCTGTTCATCTCATTTCGAAGAATTTCAGGCATAATTGTTTTTAGTACAAATGCCCATAATCATACAAGCTTTAATATAATCAAATTATAAATTTCCATTAAACATTGAAATGTGCGATGTTCATTCATTACTATATATTCGGTATACACAGAAAAGCCCCTATATACCGCATTAGTTCAAAACTGCACGTGTTGATAACGATAGAGCAAAAAAACTGAATGTGTTATCCCGTGGTGATTCCAGGCAAAATCTTGCAGCGTGAATTTTAAGGATCATAAAAGTTATCATCTTTATGTTCCACACACTTCATACTATCACCGTACTGCAGACGATTACTGTTATGAAAAACTATTTTCGAAAAATAAAATATATTATAAAATATACTATTGATATAAAACTATTATTTTTGCAGTTTGTTGCGTTTCATACCACAGACGCATAGAAAATTCTCTATAAGTACCTGTAGATGTTTTTAGTAGTAATTTACTACTTTACAATAGGGAAAAGTTTATTGTAGTCTAAGCCGCACATAATTGAAAATTTCTCCAGAGGAAAAGCCTCATAATTGGTATAAATGCTGGGCGTTCTTTTATCTCCAAAAACGTAACTTAAAGCCCAAAACAATAACAAAGCGGACCCCATTTTAATTTACTATACTGTACATAGTTTTATGTATATGTAGTTCGTATACTCGTAAATAGAACCACTAAACAGATTCATCCAATTCCTTCTTTATTCATTGAAAACGTTCCCGGGATGTATCGATAGATGCCCATAAAGTCCGGCACTATAAAACCATCGACAAAATGGGATGCTGTGACGAAACGAACGATTCCACTTAACGCATCAGAGGCAGAAATGACTTTTGTTACATTTTTTGCAACAATTTATGTGTAGTGACGTCCACTCTGTTGCAAGTTGCGGTTTTTCTGCTTTCGTCAAAATACGCCGTGTAAAAATGTTGTGGCGGGAAATAGGAATATGTATTCTTTTTTCTGTGTAATTACTTTGGACTGGATGCTACAGGTTAACTGTGTTTATTCGCGTGGCATAGAATGACATTGAAATGCACAGCCTCGCATCACATTTCATCTAATTATTTTATTCAAATCATCTTACATAATATTGTAATCCTATAAAAGAATTTAGAACGGAAACTTTTAAACACTCGCGTTGCATGTTTAAGAATATATATATATATATATATATATATATATATATATATATATATATATATATATATATATATATACGGGAATTAATTTAGAACGGACAATAAAATGCGAGTGGTTTTACTTCAGTACTTTTAACAAGGATGGATGTGTATCGACATGATGTTAAAAGTGCCCTGCGCTTTTATACTGTCCCACTGCTGGGCACGGGCCTCATCTCACTTTGAGAAGGGTAAGGCCATAGTCCACCACGCTGGCCAAATGCGCGTTGGCAGACTTCACATGTCTTTCGAGAACATTATGGAGAACTCTCAGACATGCAGGTTTCCTCACGATGTTTTCCTTCACCGATTAGCAAGCGATTATTACCAATTTAATACGCACTTAACTTCGAAAAGTCATTGGTGCGTGCCCTGGATTCGAACCCGAGAGACCCTCTGCGTAGCAGTCCGTCGGTCTCTCCACTCGGCTATCGCTGCTTTTTATTTCAATTTTCAATTCTGTCCACATTTTAAGTCAATGTGATTATGTGCGAGCATTATTCGGTAAACATCTGACAATACAGGCGCAGTGTCTACTCGGTACGCAAGTTACTACGTCGGGAAGAGTGAGCTCACTCTTCCCAACGATGACACGTTTTCGTGCGCCATAAATATGGTATGGGCCCACCTAACGATTGAAATATATGTATTATATACATGAACCGTGTTGTAACACTGATATACCTACTGCGAGCTACTTAATATCGCACTAGCGATCAAGCCGTGAAGAACTTTCAAGCACGCATACTTCCTTATGACATTTCTCTTCAACATACCAGCGAAAAATGATTTACTTTTATTACACCAACATTACTACGATATGTTACAATGCGTGCTGTAGATTTAAAATGGATCCTGCATACATTATTACTCGATGATTTCACAAATGGTTGTGGAAAATATACCGATTTCAATGTAAGCCTCACCGTAATTGCTTGCTGCGAGGATGCAGTCATCAATTATACCATGTATTGTATGTTTCTCAAACAGAATGCGTGACGAACAATTGAGGATGGGACTTATACGTCAACGACGTACTTATGTATAGAATACTAGGGTTAATATTGTCACTGAAAAAGATAAAATCAAGTTTGTAGTAAAAATTGGCACAGTCGGGTATTTGTAGTGTACAGTCCAGTCTATGTATCTTCATAATCGGGCAGAAACGGTAAAATAAAAATAAGTGCGGCTGCAGCTGCGGGCAGTCTCCAGTCATTTATAAAACAAATAAGCTATAAATTAACTTTATAACTATATTCTTGGATTTAACGGATATATCGATAGACTGATAGAGAAGAAAATGCAAGAAACAGATATTCTCAATTTATACACAAAACTTTCACAAGAATATATATATAGACGGGAATTAACGCGAACATGCAAATTAGGTATTTACATACCTTATTTTGCTTGACGTTTCGAGACGGTTGCACGTCCCGTGGTCGCAAGCTGACTGGTGTGGCGATGTCATTTTCGGGAAGAGGGCTTCAAATTGTCATCGGCGTGGAATCTTGTGATTCGGCTAACAACACCCCACTTTAACGCGCAGTCGGCGAATGTTCAATATACAGATACGGTTAGTGTGTTTTGCGCCGGTACTTCGAATATCAACGACCCGGGGGTAGAAATAGAATCTTCTACCTCGCACTCGGAGACGTGACATCGCCACACCAGTCAGCTTGCGACCACGGGACGTGCAACCGTCTCGAAACGTCAAGCAAAATAAGGTATGTAAATACCTAATTTGCATGTTCGCGTTAATTCCCGTCTATATATATATTCTTAAACATGCAACGCGAGTGTTTAAAAGTTTGTAAAACTTTCACAGATGTACCATACACCTACCATAATTCTAGAATGTCCCAGTTATGATCCGTTGAGCCAATTATGATACAAATCCTTTTAACACGAGATCTGCTTTCATCACACACACACACACACACACACATATATATATATATATATCTCTCCTATAACGAATCAGCAGAAAGAAAAACAACCACCAAAATGTACGACTCTTTAACAGTCGATCCGTGTCGCGTCCTTTGCACTTGGTTTACCACGTTCTATCACTCTCAGATGCATCGCAACTATCTTTAAATCTAACACGTACAAGTAAACGTAGATTTACTATCTCATACGCCTTATGAAAGCAAAAGCCAATGATATAAGGTGCAGTAAAATGAAAATGTGAGTGAAATCTAATGAAGAAGCGAGACAGAAGATATTGTGGTTTTAAATGTGTTGAGGTTTAGTACGTATTGTAACATTTATATTAATATTCAAATTTTTTTTCTTATTCACCTGAATTAAAATCCCGAAAGGTGAGTAGGTTGATAAATAAATAAGTATCATAGAAGAATATATTACTTAGGATTTAATTCTCGCAGAAACCAGTTATAGTTGTAGCACTCATACCGTGCCTTGACTTGCTGATAGATAGATCGGCAAAGTTAAGTAAGACATACAGAGGTCACTTCTTGGATTGGTGACCGCTTTTTGTTACTTACATCAGGTCGCTACTATGCGTCGTAGGTCATGTAAATCCAGCCTGCCCGGTTCCTGTCTCAGGATATGAATCGTTAGAACATATAGGTGAACTTTCACACGGTCTATAAACTCACATGAAAAAGAAAAGAAAGAAAAAAGTCGCAATATTTATCTATTTCTCGTAGGTAGTAAGATATACTGTGAAAAACTACTTCCTCGAAGGGTTAGTGGCGCCCAAATATTTCTTACTCAAAGGCGGTTCCCCGTTATGTTTTGTGAACTTTTTTCGTTGAAGTCGGAAGCCAAGCTATATATTGTGCATATACATAGCTTTATCTCTTGCTTAAACGGTAGGAGGTTAAAAAAACACGTTTATGTTTATTTATTCAATTCACATACGAGATTATAGAAAAAACAAATTAAAGTAAGTATCTACGTACCAAACCTATTTTCTTAATTACCCTTTATGTATATGACAGAAATTAAAATCTGGCTGATATGCCTCATACAACGGCTAATTTAGCCCAAAGCTTCGTTTAAGATAAAGTTTGGTGTTGAAAGGTTCTATAGGCTATAAATTATTTGAAAAAAAGAAATATACTTATCCTATAACCAAAATAAACTCGATTGTTATAAAACGACTCAGGAACATGTTCAAACAATTTCATAAAACGAATAATGTTACGAAATAATATTAAATGGTAGTATAGTAATAGAAATGAAAGTTGTGGAATCGCAACATAACATAGAATATAAAAAATTGGGCAAGTGCGAGTCGGACTCGCGCACGAAGGGTTCCGTACCATCATCTATGAAAGAAAATCACGTTCGTTGTATGTATACTTAAATACTTTTTAAGTTTCTACCTGTTTATTAAAATCCAGTAACAAATTGCTTAAAAATTACGTTTGTTGTATGGGATTTTATTATTTACTTTTTGTATATTTAATTATTTATTTTGAAAGGAAATATACAACTACATATTCTGTGAAAATTTAAAGCATCTAACTGTTACAGTTAGTAATTTTGAGCAAAAAATACGAAAATAAACACGTTTATTGTATGGGACCCCCCCTTAATATTTTCATTTTTTATTTTATTTTTAGTAGTTGTTGTTATAGCAGCAACCGAAATAAATAATTTGTGAAAATTTCAGCTTTCTAGCTATCACGGTTTATGAGATACAGCCTGGTGACAGACAGACAGACGGACAGACGGACAGACAGACAGACAGACAGCGGAGGCTTAGTAATAGGGTCCCGCTTTTTACCTTTTAGGTACGGAACCCTAAAAAGGATGAACTTTTACATCTTCAGAATAAATTATATTTTAGGAGGCCCTTAGTTTAAAGAGCAGTGTAGACTGTAGTCGACCCAAGTACAAATAAAATGTAATATTAAAAATCACAAAATAAACATGCTGTTCATTATATTAAATTACATACAAAATTATTACATAAAAAGTATGATGGAAATAAAGGGATTGTAAAAAATATACAATTTTATTATCATGTCCTCGGACGACCAACACAGTCATCTAATCCCGAACTAGTCGGAGAGCCTGTAGCGGGACAGCAAGAAAAATGACATACAATAAGTATAAATTACAAATACGTTTAAAATACTTTTTCTTCATGCGTATTATTATATCCATAGTTTTATAGATAAATGACATCTAGGCACAAAACAAAGTATAAATCATACTCATTCCACAAACTTTTGTATTAGGTAAGAGTCGAAACCGGGTTCTGGCTTTGTATTGAGGCTCACAAACCGCGAAACCACAGTCAATATGTTATAAATAAATGTGGGATTAAACTTACAGCATCTCATGTGTGAAGACTTTATCCCTTTAAATTGATAGTAACGAACGACTTTATGCGACATAAGTGAATTTAAAATAGACTGGACGAACGTGATAGTAGTTGTGATGGCTTCCTCACCGCTCAGCACTTCGTATAGTACTGGGGCTTCGATGACCACACCGGCAAAAACTGTGCAATTGACAAAGAATTGTTCTAAGTCAAAGTGTTGACTGTTTCTGTTGTCTGAATGACTGTATACTGCCTATGATATAGACTTAGTTCGAAATATCAAGTAATCTTTTCAATTCAAATAATCTTATAAATTGTGCAAGAAAGATCACTCAGTCGGACTTTATGGAAAACCCCGGAATTGTGGACCTGTGCCTCAACTGTGGACGTTCTTTGGCTAAAATCAAAAGTAAGATCATCGACGCTAATGGTCGACTAACGCCGCACTACCTCCTTAACAACCCGAAACTGTTACATCAGAAGGCGGATTCAGAAGTATTAATTACAAATACGTTTAAAATACTTTTTCTTCATGTGTATTATTATATCCATAGTTTTATAGATAAATGACATCTAGGCACAAAACAAAGTATAAATCATACTCATTCCACAAACTTTTGTATTAGGTAAGAGTCGAAACCGGGTTCTGGCTTTGTAGTGAGGCTCACAAACCGCTAAACCACAGTCAATATGTTATAAATAAATGTGGGATTAAACTTACAGCATCTCATGTGTGAAGACTTTATCCCTTTAAATTGATAGTAACGAACGACTTTATGCGACATAAGTGAATTTAAAATAGACTGGACGAACGTGATAGTAGTTGTGATGGCTTCCTCACCGCTCAGCACTTCGTATAGTACTGGGGCTTCGATGACCACACCGGCAAAAACTGTGCAATTGACAAAGAATTGTTCTAAGTCAAAGTGTTGACTGTTTCTGTTGTCTGAATGACTGTATACTGCCTATGATATAGACTTAGTTCGAAATATCAAGTAATCTTTTCAATTCAAATAATCTTATAAATTGTGCAAGAAAGATCACTCAGTCGGACTTTATGGAAAACCCCGGAATTGTGGACCTGTGCCTCAACTGTGGACGTTCTTTGGCTAAAATCAAAAGTAAGATCATCGACGCTAATGGTCGACTAACGCCGCACTACCTCCTTAACAACCCGAAACTGTTACATCAGAAGGCGGATTCAGAAGTATTAATTACAAATACGTTTAAAATACTTTTTCTTCATGTGTATTATTATATCCATAGTTTTATAGATAAATGACATCTAGGCACAAAACAAAGTATAAATCATACTCATTCCACAAACTTTTGTATTAGGTAAGAGTCGAAACCGGGTTCTGGCTTTGTAGTGAGGCTCACAAACCGCTAAACCACAGTCAATATGTTATAAATAAATGTGGGATTAAACTTACAGCATCTCATGTGTGAAGACTTTATCCCTTTAAATTGATAGTAACGAACGACTTTATGCGACATAAGTGAATTTAAAATAGACTGGACGAACGTGATAGTAGTTGTGATGGCTTCCTCACCGCTCAGCACTTCGTATAGTACTGGGGCTTCGATGACCACACCGGCAAAAACTGTGCAATTGACAAAGAATTGTTCTAAGTCAAAGTGTTGACTGTTTCTGTTGTCTGAATGACTGTATACTGCCTATGATATAGACTTAGTTCGAAATATCAAGTAATCTTTTCAATTCAAATAATCTTATAAATTGTGCAAGAAAGATCACTCAGTCGGACTTTATGGAAAACCCCGGAATTGTGGACCTGTGCCTCAACTGTGGACGTTCTTTGGCTAAAATCAAAAGTAAGATCATCGACGCTAATGGTCGACTAACGCCGCACTACCTCCTTAATAACCCGAAACTGTCACATCAGAAGGCGGATTCCCGTATATTTTTATTTTCAGAAGCACAACAGAAAGTATTAATAAAATTCTTAGTCAGCGAGCGCTATTTCACTAAAACCCCAGATTACAGTAATACATAATACCTATAAATTGATTAAATTCTTTCCAACTCCGTAATTTACTTCCTCATTTCTTACATTCGAACCAACATAATCACTAAGCAATCATACTCCCAATAAATTGTTACAGAATGTTCGATCAAAAGTTCTTCGCCCGACCGATTCAAATGGAGTTTATTCTTGGAGTTAATAAAAACGTTCATAACTCCCATTTATGGTTGCGTACGCTGTGATTAAGTAACCAATATAGACGCCATAAATTTATTTGTATAGGTAATTCACTGAGTCGGTGAACCGATATTTAAATTGAATGTAATAACATGCTTCTAGATTTCAGGTTTGTATTTTCAAGGGTTAAGTTTTTTAGATTTATGGGGCAAATGTAAACATGCTAAGAAATATCGTAGAATCTTATAAAAACATTTCATTTTATTGTAACTAGGTTTCAGCCATTCCGACTGCGCCACTCGATTTTATAAGTGTGATGTCTGTCCCTTGAGGGCGTTGGACCTAGTCAATAAAACCACTGCGGTGTCCTCTACGACCCTTGGCGGGGCCTCGCGAATTGCAGTCAGCTGGCTGTATCGCGTCTTTCTTATAACCTGGGACCCCAGGTACACATCGTAGCATTATAGAGTAACAAAACAGTTCGAGTTATGTATATTGCTATATTGTACGCCTATGACATCCCGTTGCCTATGTCACTGCTGTCTTAAGGACGTGTTTACAAAATTAGTAGGTACAAAATCGCGTCACTACAGCGACACGGCGGCAACAGTACGTACTACGTACGGTAACTTGCGGAAATGTAGTTCAACTAAATAACTTTGAGACTTAGAATTTTTTGTGATATGTATCTATGTGTTATAGGCTTGGCTGTGCGAATTACGTACAAATAAGTTTCTTATTTTTATATACCTAAATGGACATTATTACTTTATTTTTTCCATTATGTTGATTCAGGATATATTTCGGTATGGACTGATGGTATACCATCCCATTAAAGTGTTGCGACTGGAACTCATAAAAGAGTAGACCTAGTTATGCCAGGTTGGGGCTCATTTTATTTGTTTTAGTGAGACCCTACCACTGGTACTAGTGAAGTAACCTTCCAAGGTTATTCGATGAGTCTTACTGGTACTCTTATGTCAGTAGAGCTAGGCATGCCGAGTTTGGGCTCATTTTGTTTGTACATAAAAGAAAGGAAGGTTACCTCATAAGTTCCAGTGGTAGGGTCTCTTATGTACAAACAAAATGAGCCCAAACTCGGCATGCCTAGCTCTACTCACACATGAGTACCAGCAAGAGTCATTGAATAACCCTGGAAGGTTACCTCATAAGTACCAGTGGTAGGGTCTCTTATGTACAAACAAAATGAGCCCAAACTCGGCATGCCTAGCTCTACTCACACTTGAGTACCAGCAAGAGTCATTGAATAACCCTGGAAGGTTACTTCATAAGTTCCAGTGGTAGGGTCTCTTATGTACAAACAAAATGAGCCCAAACTCGGCATGCCTAGCTCTACTCACATATGAGTACCAGCAAGAGTCTTCGAATAACCCTGGAAGGTTACTTCATAAGTTCCAGTGGTAGGGTCACTTATGTACAAACAAAATGAACCCAAACTCGGCATGCCTAGCTGTACTGACATATGAGTACCAGCAAGAGTCATCGGATAACCCTGGAAGGTTACTTCATAAGTTCCAGTGGTAGGGTCACTTATGTACAAACAAAATTAACACAAACTCGGCATGCCTAGCTGTACTGACAAATGAGTACCAGTAAGAGTCATTGAATAACCCTGGAAGGTTACTTCATAAAATGCAGTGGTAGGGTCTCTTATGTACAAACAAAATGAGCCCAAACTCGGCATGCCTAGCTCTACTCACACATGAGTACCAGCAAGTCATTGAATAACCCTGGAAGGTTACTTCATAAGTTCCAGTGGTAGGGTCTCTTATGTACAAACAAAATAAAACCAAACTCGGCATGCCTAGCTCTACTCACATATGAGTACCAGCAAGACTCATCGAATAACCTTGGAAGGTTACTTCACTAGTACCAGTGGTAGGGTCTCACCAAAACAAATAAAATGAGCCCCAACCTGGCATAACTAGGTCTACTCTTTTATGAGTTCCAGTCGCAACACTTGAACGGGATGGTATACCATCAGTCCAGATAATCTTACCAGATTTCAACGCAAGAAACAAAATAATATCTAAATACCGAAATATATCCTGACTCAACATAACGGAGAAAATACAGTAATAATGTCCATTTATACAAAAGAAATTTACTTGTACGTAATTCGCACAGAATACGAGAAGTATCAAATTGATTTTAGCGAATATTTTGTATTCGTATATTGCTTTTTTCGTCTTCGGGCTTTAGCGACAAGCGACATAGAGTCCACTCCCGACGGCGCTCAAGTGCAGACTGAGATCTCATTGCAGAATTTGGATATATAAATCAAGAAAGTGGCTAAATAAAACGAACCTTATTGCCACACATTAAGACACACGTATGCGAGCAAAATAGAAGAAAAATGTAAGATGATTTTTTGCTTTTTTTGAGTCAATTTACAATATTTTGAAAAAAAAAATCTAATTGTTTTTGAGTTGACTATATTTACTACCTTATTCTATCCTTGAAAATCTAAATAAATGTAAAAATAGAGAGAAAATTGTACCCAAAAATAGCAGTATATGCCTATTTTTGATTTAAGAGCCGTTTCGAATCGATTTTACATTAATATTGTGTTTTTTTGATACAAGCGTAAACGCGTCCTTAACATAGGCAAAGTCTAACTGTGTATGGTAGGTACATTACAAAACATATGTACAAGTATATGTAAATCTCTCAATTTTTATTCGGATGCATCCACATTAATTTATCTTCCTCGTTCGTCTATGTATTTGTGTAGGTATATTTGTGTAGGTATATCATGTGGTACCTGTATAATGTAGATACATTATAGCTAAACTTGAATGTTCTAGAATAGTATTTAACACATATTCCCTAAGGACATAGCGCTGCGGTGCGTGCAAGTTGTATTTAGAACGGAAAATTAAATAGAGCATTCAATTATACAAAGGTAGCGTATTTTTCTGTCTTTATTTAGACTTACTAAATAAACTTAACTCTTACTTGCTAAATAAACTAAACCAACAAAAATAAAAGCAAAGGCATTTCGTAATTAATTACAATTAATTAATTTGATACAAACCAAGTTTGCCAATAAATTATTTAGCTAGCTTTTACTTGATGAAGTTATTAAATAATGATTTAGTTGGCTCCTTTAATAATGGATTTATCGAATAAATTAAAGTCTAGAAATTGGGTATATAAAATCGATAGTATTTCATCTTACTACGGTTTCAAGGGGCTTCAGTTTTGTAATCTCATATTTATCGTTCTTTTCAAAGACATTCTTGACAAAGACATTATCTGGCTAAATACTATGTTTTATTTTAATAACATCAAAGCCACAGAACCCGGGCTTTAAGCTGCCAAGTAAGAGGAAACAGACTGTTAAGGTTCGGCAAGGCGTCGATTATTATTATTCCTTTAATTGTATTTTATAATTGTATATATTTGGTTCCATCGTTTGGTATTGGTAATTGGCAATGTAAGTATTTTGACAATGTTGCTACAAGTCAAACTATCTACTCTATTTGTACAGAGTGTCACTGGAAGTATATACTCAGATAGCATACCACGTAGTAACCAAGAAGACTGGACAGAAGTGAGTGTTTATTCCTCTGTCGTGAATGAAATATTAAATACCATTACATCAGTTTTAAATATTCATTTCTTTCGCGATTTAAATACAATTTTAATAAACGGGTCCTACTCGCAATATTAATTTAAGGTATAAATACCTCTCTTAACTGTATACTGTACACAGTTTAGACACACGTGGAAACCGTACGATGTGCATAGTGAAGAAGCATATCAGTTAGCGTGCGTTCACACTGCGCCGTACCGGCTAATAAGCCGGAAGCCGGCGCCCGGAGTGAGTGTTCACACTATGCCGCGACCGGCTAATTAGCCGGAGGACGGCCGGCTCCCTAGATTAAATTTACTTTATAGATGGAAGTATTGCATCACAAGAACATCACTAAAATAATCTGACAGTTTTACATGAAGTTCTATTTAATATTGACTAAAAGAAACTAACATTGGTGACCATGGCCACCCATGGTCACCAATGTCAGATTCTTTTAGTCAAAATTAAATAGAACTTCATGTGAAACTTAGAAACTTCATTCATAGACATTTTGACTTATGCGTATAAAGATTCTACTGATATTTGTAGGGACGTTGAAATTTTATCGATACTTTTATTTAAAATGTTTTTGTATGAAAGAAAAACAAATACATCCTTAAAACTTTCGCGTTCATAATAACAGTTTATATATAAAACCATTTTCGGCAAACAACTACTAAGCTATGCATGTTTATTCGCGATTTTTTCCTAGATCATAGCAAGCGATACTTACCTAATAAATGCACATAACTTCCAAAACTCAGAGACATGGGTTTGAATTTGAATTTTATTGCCATTTAAATTAAGTACACGGTGCCTGGTGGCAACCAAACATTGACGTTACTGAACTTCAATGTCCGTTTGACAATGAAATCAGCTAAAAACACGATTTGTTTATTTGTTCCTGACTTGGTTACATATAATAATAATATGCAGGTTTTAATTTGAACATGTTTTGTAAATGAAATCACAAGTGCCTACGTTAAAATTTATTGATCTATATTTATGTTTCATCGATATTTACTTTATACCTACTAGGAGAGCTGGCATCAATTTTGGGTAGGTATTTGAGGCATGATTGCAGACCTGGCTGGCGAGCAGCGAGGCTAGAGAAAATTATGAAAAAACGAACAAAAATGTATTTGAGGCAACATGCAATTTTAAAATATAATAGTTTAATGTATATAGAATACAAACAAACATAAGTCAGATGATTTAGTCGGGGCTTTATTACATTGCCAGGCGTTTTTTTTATTAGTTTGAAAATTATTTTTGCATGCGCCGGGCTATGTTATAGCCACGACCAAATCAAATAATATAATCATTTATAGACATTTATCTTAGTCTACGCTAGAAAAATCATAAGTCAAAATGAAGTAACTATGTATATTGGACAAGACTGCTATTGTAATGCGGTCTCTATAGTATTTTCCTATTCTAAGGCCAGCTCCGATCAGTGTTACCAACTTAGTAGAATTAACACTAAAACTGGGGGTTTCAACATTTGCCTAAAATTGAATACAACGTTCGTTTTAAAATAATTTGTACATTGTTCAATCTATTATTATTATATTACTTGATGTGTTGATTTAACATTTAATTTGCATTTTTCTTTACATATTACCTAATAGAACGAATTATTATTTTTGTATACAAATTGTTTTCCGAAGTGAAATAAGTATTATAATAATAATTTAAGTGGGTGTCATGTGTCTAGGGAAATTTTATTTGTGGTTTCTGGTGGAGAGCTTAGTTCAACTGTTGGTAACACTATGTCACCGGCACTAGGCTTGGGTCTGTGCACGTTGTCATAACTATCTATATTTCATAACTATCTTTATCGTTCGATAACCTAATTTGAAGAAGTATTTACTCGTAGATATGTCTAATGCATAACTAGAATGATTACAGCAAGTGGTTTGGTAAGGCTCGTTTTAAAAACCATTAAGAATGCTAAGATAGTTATCGAGACCTATAATGAAATGTATTGAGATGGCAAAAACTAGGGCAAAAATAGCAAAAAGTTAATCAACAAAAAATATTGTGAAAAAGAAAAATCTAAACAAATAACAAATGTGGCAAGATTTAAGAACATACATACATAGACTCACGCCTGTTTCCCCGAAGGGGAAGGCAGAGGCATATTAAACGCACACTTTACGCCAGTGTTTTAATCCCACGTAATAGGTGGCGAGCCTATTGCCGCTTATTGGGACATTTTGTTTGCCAGAGCCTCGTCCGTTGATCGGCAGGTGCACCACTTGCAGGTGAGGTTGGCTTGGGACCCTAATTTCTTGGTGGGAACCCTGTGCACCAACAAGATTAAAGAAATTTAAATATAATGCAAATTTAAAATAAAATTAAACTATGTAAAAAATACGCCAAAAAAAAAAACAAAGAGATAAAAATCTAATAGTATCACAAAAAGCTGTTTTTTTTTAAGTTCACAAACATTACAAAACGTTAAAATTGAACAAATAAACCGTAACAAGACAACAAAAATACGCCAAAATGAGTTAAAAGTTCAAGGAATAAAAAATGCAACAAAATGAAATTAAAAATGTACAAAAAGTATACAAAGATATCAAAATGAAATTTAAATATAAAGTTAAATTATACAAAAATGGTGCTAATAATAACAAAAAGCTAAATGTAATAAAATTGAGCACAAAAGTGAAAAAAAAATAGAAAAAGTAATACCGTTACGTACAGATAAAATAATTATATTTTTATCTGTACTATGTAACATGAAAAGTTTGAAAATTACATAAATCCAAAACGTGTATAAAAATGATAAAAATATATATCAAATCGTAAAATTATTTATTAAAGATTAAAGGAAACTCAACAATAAATATATCAAAAAAAAGAATACAATAAGAAGAAATAAATAAGCCTTGGAATGTTACAAAATGTCTATCTAAATGGTCATCGGCCAACCATTCTGCTGTCAAAAAACGCTACGTTAAAATATAACTACATAGGTAAAGTCTGATACCCTCTGCATTGCAGTCTCTTGGTATCTCCACTAGGCTATCGCTGCCTAATCTTAAGAAACAATATAAACATGGACAAAACTAAATTAATGCCAACATACATATCTTTTCATTTGATGAATCATCGCAATCTTAATATAGTAGACCCTACAACAAAGTTCATCATATCTATACACGAACATGAACAAATAAACAAAGAGTTATTATATCTAGAAGTTGGCCTGCAGAAGAAACAGTTATTCCATGTGCAAGCCTTCCAGAAAGAGGATTAATGCTAATCCTTCTAAAAGCATTCGTGTATGCATGACATGAACATGATACAAAAAGTCTGGGGGACGTCGACCACAATAAAACTAACGTCTTTCCATCATAATACGTCTGGACATACGCATTAAATCATTTGTATTCAAGTACGTACTTCAAAGAACAGAATTCGCAAACTTTCCCCAACTAAGAATAATTTCCATAACGATCTTGATATTAAAAAAAGAAAGGCAAGCTGCTAAGGAACTACGTCATTCTGTGCTAACGGGGAAATGTGAAAATTAAATAAAGTTATTTTAAGTTTGAGCAATGATTAATTGTGTACCGTCTTGAGAAGTTAAGAACAATCTGGCAACATTATTCAATAGATTTTACTTTAGATGGCTTTTGACACAATAGCAGCAACTGTTGAATAGGAAATCCGATAGCCGCCGACGCAGTATGTCTCGGGTTCGAACCTACAGCGCTACTGACTTTTCAATGTTATGCGTGTACGTGTATCATTGTTATCTGTCGTTTGCCGTTAAATAGGAGGGTACGTCTACCCGTTCGTCGCAAATAATAACGTAGAGTAAGTGCTCCCAAATACCAGACCAGTCTAAAGCATAGATTATAGGACAAAGGTCAGACGGCACTCGCTTTCTTCAAATGTCACATTTGCTGGTAAACTGAAAGTGTTATTTTTTTTATTGCTGCTAGTGGCAGACGAGCGAACGGCCCATCTGATGGTAAACGGTAACCGCCGCTCATGGACTTCGCTAATGTCAGGGTATACACAGCAAAGCCGCTGCCTACCGTGAAAGTAATGCTCTCTTTAAACCTCGTTTGAAGAAGGACAAGTCATAGTGCTCGGGAAACACCGCAGCAGGTAGTTCATTCCAGAGCCTACACGTACGTGGTAGAAAAGATCGCTGGAAGCGCACCGTACTAGATGAGAACGCTTCCAGGTAGTACGGGTGAACTCTACTGCATCGGCGAGTGGTACGTTGGTAGAAGGGTGACCCTGGTACCAAATTAAACAATTCTTCGGAGCACTCCCCGTGAAAGAGTCGGTAAAACACGCAGAGAGAACCAAAGTCTCTCCACTGCTCCAGCGACTCTTGTCTAGCCGTGAGATCGGGATCCTCGACGATTCGAACAGCTCGTCTCTATAGGCAGTCAAGTGGATCAAGCTGATATTTTGGCGCTCCGGCCCAGAGATGTGAGCAGTACTCCACATGCGACCGGACTTGCGCTTTATAAAGCACAAGCCGTTGGCTTGGTGTGAAGTACCGCTTAGCCCGGTTCAGCACTCCCAGCTTCTTGCTTGCCAATTTGGCTTTATCCTCCAAATGACTCCCAAATTGGACTTTGTTCGATATTTCGACGCCGAGGATCCCAATATTCTCGGCAATATGCAGGGGTACTCCTTGAAACCGAGGCGCTATAACGAAAGGGTCCTTCTTCGCAGTGAACGCGCATACTTGTGTCTTAGTGGGGTTAAATTGAACAAGGTTCTTTTCACCCCATTTGGAGGCGCGCCCTAGAGAGTCCTCGACTTCAGACACAAGTTGCAATCGTCTTTCCTGTACCTGGCTCCGAGGGACATTCTGGTGGATAGTGTAGCGCGCATCACCCGTACTCTCATCTGCATAGCAATGCATGTTCTCAATTGACAACAAGTCATTGATATGCAAGATGAACAGCCAGTCGCGCGCGGGCGCTTGTTATAATCGGACGCGGTGGCTAGTTGTATCGATAGCAAACCGGTTTGTGCGCTCGCAAGTCGTCAATAGCGTTCACTGCTTATTTTATTTATATGAACGGGTGCGAAATAAATAATGATATTGAGCAAGACCGTTTGGATGATTTGGCGGTGTTAATGCAGCGTTATAGTGAAAGAGTAAACAGTAATATGAATGAGTGCGATATGGAGGAAGACGTGGAAGGAGATAATAGCCAGAGGGAGATGAGAAGTTTATTATCGAAGAGGAATAGAGAAATAAATGATGAAGAGGTGTGGCAGACAGTGGGAAGAAAGGGAAAAGTGTTTGCTAAAGGGACGGGCACTAACAATGTTACAAGGATCCCGGAGGACAAAATTGAGATATGCATTACTTGCAACGAGAAACTACCTAGGCAGTTTAAACTGGCAAAAATGTTAAAATCTGAAAATATACAGAATGTTTCTTATATCAAATATATTAACCACTTTAAGGTGTTACTACAATTTAGCAAAGAGGAAAGCGCAGAAGCCCTGTGCAACAGCAAATTATTTAATGAAAGCGGATACAGATGTCAAAAAACATTCGAGATAAACCAATCGTACGGGGTGATGAAAAATATCGACCTTGACCTGTCGGAGGAGGAAATTTTAGACAGCTTAAAATGTAACTCGGCGGTAATCTTAGGGGTCAAAAGGCTTAAACGAAGGAATACGGTGGATGGTAAATGGCAAGACGGGGAGTCGATTAGAGTTTGTTTTGAAGGATCTTCTTTGCCTTCATATGTCACCGTCTTTGACGTTCGAGTCAATATAGACCCTTACGTGTTCCCAGTAACACAGTGCTCGCGGTGTTGGCGTTATGGGCACGTAGTGAAAGTCTGTCCATCATATAAAATAGTTTGCCCCAAGTGTTCGGCAAATCATGAGAATTGTGACACTACAAAGTTTAACTGTAATAACTGTGGAGGCAAGCATATGGCTTTATCTAAGGCGTGCCCTGTTTTTGCTCGGGAGAGGAAGATACGTGAACTAATGGCGGAGTTTAATTGTTCGTACAAGCGAGCACTCACTCTATACGTGCCACCTACCCCGACCGTTTCACCCCGGCAAGTAGAGGACTTCCCAGAATTACGGTCCAGAAGCGAACAAGATGAGAATTGTAACAGATCCTCGTCCGTAGCCCCAGAGGTCTGCGAACCCCCAGAGCAAAGAGAATCATATGCCAATATTATCAAACAAACGAAAAAAAGAAATAATAAGAAAAGTAACAAGGAAAAAAGGGATAGCATCGAAGATATTATTCTAGATACTATTTCGGAAGAAAGCATGGATGAAAGCAAGTCACAGGCAGATTCTTCGTCAGAGGAACGTTTAGAAAATGAAGCAAAGATGTCATGGAAAATATTGTGGAAAAAAATAAAACAGAAATTTACAGAAAACAATTTGTCAAGGGGAGAAGCGATAAAAGGATGTGTTGAAATTATTTATAACTATGTAGTATCTTTTGTAGTGCAATACCTGTCAGACTTGCCGTGCTTTGTATTCCTCAAACAACATGGGTGGTATTAACTTAAATATATTACAGTGGAATGCACAAAGTCTTCGCCCAAAAGTTTCCGAACTAGAAGTAATTTTAAACCGGGAAAAAATTCATGTTGCAGTCATTTGTGAGACTTGGCTAGATGACAATGACTTTCGCCTGAGCGGGTATAATGTATTTAGGAGGGATCGTTACGATGGTTACGGCGGAGTAGCGATATTAGTGCACTGGTCAATTCAAGTCCAGGAAGTAAACATTGCACACCCTAACACACAATTTGAAATAATACAAATCAGAATTTATAATTGTGAGTTCATTGAAAATATTGTGAGTATATACTGCCCTCCAAATATAAGAACATCTGCAAGGGACTGGGACCGTTTATTTGGCCAATTTAACACAAAATCACTAATAGCCGGCGACTTTAATGGGCACCACTCTAATTGGTCGTCTAAAACGGACACACGAGGTGATGCAATATTTCACAGTGCGATTGATAACAACTTTGTCTCCCTAAATGACGGCAGTGCTACACGCATTAAACTGGTTAATGGAATTCCTCAAAAGACTGCGCCGGATATTACTTTTGCCTCAGCTGACGTCGCATTGAAATTTGACTGGAAGATAATAAACGAATGCCTTGGCAGTGACCACATAATGATTAAATTCAATATAGAAATGTTATCATCACCGCACTATAGGGTGGTGAGACTTTTTAAGAAAGCTAATTGGGCTGAATACAAAGTTAGAATAGAAGAGAGACTGCAAGATACAACACTTCCTTTGGACCTACAATTAGCTTATGATAGTTATATAGATATAGTGGATCAAGCAGCCGCAGATTTTATCCCTGTCTCGAAGATTTGTAATAACCCTCTGAGAGCACAACGTTTTGTGCCTAAGCCATTCTGGAATCAAGACCTGTCTAGACTTGTTGCAGAGAGGCGCTTAGCCTTGGCTAAATTCAGGCAGAACCCAACCCCTGACAACCTCAGTGAGCTACAAAGGAAAGTAAAAACAGCGCGATCTGCAATTCGTCGAAGCAAAGCGAAATCGTGGCAGTCTTTCTGTAACAATATAGGCAGTACAACTTCCTCGAATGAAATGTGGAGACGAATGAGGTGGCTTAAAGGGTATAGGAAATTTAGACCATGCGTAGATAGAGAAAAATCCGAAACTTTGTTGTGTAGCCTTGCTCCGGACTTTGCGTCACCTCAAAAACCTAACTTTGTATCATCTGATAATGTTCTGTGTGATCCAATCTCTGTGAGCGAACTGAACAACTGTATCAAGCGGTCTGATACGGCACCAGGTTTGGACAACATCTCTTATTCAATGATAAGCAATCTACCAGACACAGGTAAACAGGTCCTCGTTTCTTTATATAACAGATTTCTAGCGTCTGCTTTCGTGCCGAGACAGTGGAAACAGGCTAATATAGTTGCGGTTCCGAAACCAAGTAGTGTGAGCGGTCAGTCATCAGGCATCAGACCAATAGCCCTTTTGTCTTGTCCGTGTAAAATCCTACATACAATAATAGCCCGTAGACTTGAGTGGTTCCTCGAGAGAAACGGCCTTCTCTCCGATGAAACGACGGGATTCAGACGCTCAAGATCCTGCCTGGACAACCTATCACGTTTGGTTTCCCGTATACAAATCGGATTTACAGAAGGAGCTCCTACTGTCGGATGCTTTTTAGATATCGACGGAGCTTATAATAATGTCAATGTAATAAGCATGTTAAATATGTTGCACAGTCTTGGTGCGGGTGCTACTTTGTGTAATTATCTATGGGAAGTTTTACATGACAGGGTACTCTCTATTCAAATAAACAACAGAGATTCTATCAAGCGTAATACAGGAACAGGAATAGCTCAAGGCGACCCCTTGTCACCGATTCTGTTTAATATTGCCACTGTTAAAATTTGCCAGAGTATTGAACAAATATTTATTTCACAATACGCTGACGATTTTGTAATTTATAGTTCGAACAAAAATGTATCTCAAGCAATTAGTAATATTCAAAGTGCGGTATTAAGTTTTTGTACTCTAATTAAGGAGATAGGGCTCAGCATTTCACACAGGAAATCAAAATTTTGTATTTTTAGCAGAGGCAGAAGGAATACTAACGTAAATCTAAATTTAGGCAATAATATATTTATTCAGAGTGTAGATAGTACTAAGTACTTAGGTATGTGGTTAGACAGGAGTCTGAAATGGGGCAGACATATCAACGAAATCAGAGCGATATTGCTTAAGTATATTAACGTGTTTAAAGTATTAGCCAGCAGTAATTGGGGAATTCACCCGAGACACCTTAGACGTTTATATATTTCGATTATTCGCAGTAGACTCGATTACGGCAGTTTCTTATACGATAGTAGCACTAACAGCCATTTACAGAAACTGGAAAGGATTCAAAATCAGGCTATGCGCGTCATCGGAGGTTTTATTAAAACGACACCCATCCACGTTATGCAAAGCGAGTTGTATTTGCCGCCATTACAAACTCGCAGAATGTACCTTGTTGGAAAGTTCTGGATGAGAGCAAAATCTTTCACTAATAATGTAACGAGCCAGGCGATAGAACACCTTAACACATGTTGTGAGCAAGCCTACTGGAGAAATAAGAAACTGCCTTTATTGATATCTGCCCACAGAAAATATTTTGATTACCCCATGTATAACTCAGACAAGTTGTTAATATACTCTTTAGATAAGTGGATAACTTATTTTGATTTATCAGAAATTATAAGAATAAATATAGATGGAATTGCCAAAGCTAAAAGATTAACTAATATCACCAGGTTAAGAAATCAGTGTAATACATTTATGTTTAACTATTATTATCATATCTTTTCGGATGGATCCAGAGAAGGGGCGACCTCTGGAGCAGCTTTTTTCGATCCGCAGCTTGATGTGAGAATGAGATTCAGCATTCATACTAATATATCCATAATGCACACTGAGTTAATAGCGATTTCTGAATCTTTATCTTATATCCTGTCGGTGGCTCATAGCAAAAAATTTGTTATTTTTTCTGACTCGCCCCAAGTGTTGAAGCGCACTTCTGGCGCTTCAACACTTGGCTCGGATATCCTTGAATTTTCGAGGTCTACCGATAGCCTACTCTATCCTGGAAACCATTCGTGAGATTCAGAATTCGGGTAAAACTATTGTCATTCAGTGGGTGCCCTCTCATGTCGGTATCGTGGGTAATGAGGAGGCAGATCGAACTGCACGCCAGGCAATAAACGACGGTATACGCTATAACTGTTTGTCATATTATAGTGAAGCTTTATTCCTAGTAAAACATGCATGCCATCAATCATGGTCTGAATATTTCGATGAGCGGTCGCGTTCTATTGGTATTTGGTATAAAACTATACAGTTCGACCTTCCTCGTTACCCATGGTTCGATCAGACTAATATAGATAGAAAATACATAGTTGGGTTGCTTAGATTGCGCTCCGGACACATTCCAACAAATAAGTTTAAATTTCTTATGAAGCTGTCCAACTCTCAGAACTGTTCTCTATGTGAGAAAGTGGAAGATGTACACCACGTTTTGATGGAATGTGTTCGGAGTGCTGCCCTGCGACGCAGATGTTTGTTTCTTAATGATAGTAATGTGGGAACTTGTAATAGCTTCTTGGCCTCACCGTTGTCAGATGAGGCCAAGAAGCTACTCAAGATTTATTATACTTCCTTAGAAGATAGATAAGTTAAAATAGGTACCTTAGTTCTAATATCTTATGTAATAAATACTTACCTAGGCTGATATATATAAAAGTACAATTGTAAGCTTTCGAATTACGGGGGTGACATAGTCACTGTTTGACTAAAACCCCTATATTAAAAAATAAAGAATAAATGATGAACAGCGTTGGGGAGAGTTCCGAGCCTTGTGGGACGCCAGCGTTGATCGACTTCATTTCGGAGCAGCTGCCGTCTGCGACAACTTTAATGCTCCGATCAGCCAGGAAGCTGGCAATCCATTTGCAAAGTCCCTCGGGGATTCCATAAGATGGTTACTTCGATAGAAGTGCCCTATGCCAGACCCGGTCAAACGCCTTGGCAATGCCAAGGCTAACGGCTAGAGCTTCGCCCCCACTCTCCAAGGCTTCTGCCCAGCGGTGTGTAAGGTACACTAAAATATCGCCAGCCGAACGACCATGCCGGAAACCGTACTGGCGGTCGCTGATCAGCTGGCGATCCTCTAGGTACTGGAGGAGTTTGTTGTTGATGACTCGCTCCATTACCTTGGAGAGTTAGGACGTTACCGCTATTGGCCTGTAGTTTGACGGGTCCGATCTGTCACCCTTTTTTAGGAATAGGGTGAACATGGGCTATCTTCCACGAAGATGGAACCCTGTTAGCATTATAGAAAAGACGATATAAGTGCATTAATACGGGGGCCAACTCAGGGGCGCACGTCTTCAGCACCACTGCTGGGATGCCGTCAGGCCCACTCGACTTGTGGATGTCCAGAAGTTTGAGCTGCTGCCTGACCGCACGTTGTGTAATGCGGATTTCAGGCAGGGAGCTCCCAAACCAGGGGATGGACGGTGGTGTTGCTCCCTTGTCATCCAAAGTCGAGTTTGAGGCAAATAGTTGGACCAAGACGTCAGCCTTGTCTTTTGCGCTATGGGCCAGACTGTCATCAAATTTACGCAGTGGCGGGAGACTGATCTGGCAGAAGTTGCCTTGCGCAGCTTTGGCGAGCGACCAGAAAGCACGACTCCCTGAGGGATATCTTCCAAGCCGCTCACCAATTCTGGCAACGTGTTCTGCCTTGGCCTCAGCAATAGCCTTCTTGCTGGATTTAGAAGCGGCGTTGAATAATCGTTTCCTCTCCTCGACCCAAGGACTTCGACTCTTCCTGGCCTCGTTCTAGGCCATATATGCCGACCGCTTTTGTTGCACAGCCTCCATACAGGTTTTATTAAACCACGGGCGGCTGCGCCCGCCAACAGGTATGTGGACGTTTGGGATGAATAATTCCATCCCCAGGAGTACCACTTCTGTGACGCAGTCAGCACAAGAGTCGGGGTCGTCAGAGAAGAAACAGTGCCGCTTCCATGGGAAGGACGCGAAGAATTCCCGCAGTCCATCCCAATCTGCTGACTTATATTGCCAGACTCTGCGGGAGCCAGCCGGCTGCCACACCCCGGCTTTACGGTGGAAGGAATGATCCAATTCGTAACCAGGGTATTTCAAGTACGATATATCGTTCGGGGCGCCTATTTGCGTCTCCGTTAAAAAGAGCAGGGCAGGCCGCGCCGTCTCAAGGTGGTGATGGACGGCGTCGAGGTTGCTGTGTAGACCCCTAACATTACAGAAATCCATTTTTATTGTGGATATGGAGTCCGCCGTGGTAAAACTTCTGCTCTTATTTTTCTTTGCGCGCCATGATTACTGCGAGAGAGCGAGGGATAGGGGTAATGAGTGTGTTGAAGTCTAAGTGGTGCCCAAAGAAAGTGTATAGCCGTGTGCGGGGTGGATCCGCGAGTTGTGTGGGGAGCTGACATGCAGCACGGAAGGGCCCCCGGTGCCCCCTCGTCTGCAGCCACCGGGATCCACTCCGGTCTCCTACCCCGGCACGATGGCTGCAGAACGAAATTTTTGCCGGTTGGCGGAACAGCCTCCCGAGTAGGATGGCCTCGGGTTCGGGTCCCCTACTGACCGGCAGGTGGCCGGCGTAACCATTTCCACCAGGTCTCCCTGAACTGCACGGTGTTCGCCAGGCTACAAGATGAAATCTTGTATGTAGCTATGGCATAACGCTCCGATATTTTTATAAAAAGTAGTTAATAATAGCAGTCTATAGTGTATACCGAAATGGTGCTGTGTAAAAAATGCAAACTATTCGTGTCGCTCGCGAAAGATGATGTGATTAAATGTAAAGGCCCATGTGAAGGGGTGTACCATAAAAAGTGCATGCAAAACATCAAACAATTTCAACGCAATGAAATGTGTGAAGTATGTTTTGGAGCTACGGGAAGCGAAAAAAGTCCGAAGGCAACCGTACCACAAATTGTTGTTGACCTGAAAAAAGTGACCGTGGAATCCTTGTTAGCCGAGGTTAATAATAAGTTGGAAATAATATACCAAACTCAGAAAAAAATTGATGATCTGACCGAAACTGTCGACTTCTACGCCGAGCAATATCAGCAGATGCTTGAATTCAAGGAAAATGCAAATAAAAACTATTTAGTAGGCGACCACTATTTAGTAGGCATGAACTTAGCGGCTAATGGAAAGTGTAGTGACTCGACGGGTTACGTAAATGTAAACAGTGCAAAACGCGTGTTAAGTAATAAATTAGTGCAACAAAACCTGAATGATGCTGACTGGATGAGTATTTACAACTTGGACTGTCCGTTGGTAATGTACAAAATACTTCATGGCTTATTTAGTGATATTTATGAAGGATTGACAATTTATTGAAAAAAGGATCTATAGTCATTGTTTTTATCATCTATCTATACAATAATAAAACTGTAGAGGTGAAAAAGTCTGTACATTAAAGATATTTTGAAGAAAATTAGCTAAAAAATGTAGGAAAATGCTAAAAAGCAATACTTAATAATTTTTAGAATTTATGTCTGTCTGTCTGTCTGACGTCTTTCCCTATATTGCTAAAGATGTCTAAAATGGCGAAATTGATTTCAATAAAACTTACTCTCATGTACAAAGGATACTCAAACCTGTAAAATAATATATGTTACATCACAATCGGTTGAGTGGTTTTTAGCGTACAGCTTGACCTCTCCTTTGTACGTAGTCCCAAACGCAAGAGGGATCATCCAAAACTGGTTATATATGTGGTGCCATCTATGATCATTATAAGTTTGTTAGTAAAAGTATAGTTAGTCTAAATAGTCGAAGTGTTTTATGTCTATTTACCTGACTTTAAAAAAGGAGGCGACTCTTAATTTCGTCAGTATATATTTATGTATTTTCGATAAATAAATTACTGGAACCGAGTATATTTATAGTTATCCTTCCGACTGATAGATGTCACTATTTTCAAATAATTTTCTAGCAAAATAAATGTTTCTTGCAAAAACAGACAATAATTATGTGTCGAGTATCTTTCTGTTATTAAAAAAATAATAGGGTATAATATTCGGCACTTTCATAAACAAAAATTATCTGTGCCAAAATTTATTACAATGTCCACTTAATTTAAACGTTCAATCTCATTTATTTCAAATTATTATGTTTATATAATAGTTATATAATCATTTCATTTTATTTCAAACTAGCTGTGCCCGCGACTTCGTTCGCGTAAATGTTGGAATTTAATTAGCATGACATTTATGCCAAAAGTATACTTACAATATTTATAACTTTCATATGCATAATATTATAATATAATATATATCATTAGAGAATTTCTTTATACACAACATTATCTGTTTTACCACTTTCACATAGAACATGAAAATTATTTTTACCACTTACTCGTATATCTATTCGACTTATTCGTATTACCATACAACCAGAACATTACTGTTAATTATATCCGTATTATTTCAGCCATTGTTGAGATAGCTATCTCCAACAGCGACGCGCGATGTGAACAATAAGGGAAAATATGAAAAGCAATTGAATAGATAAGATTATTTTAAGGAACTTTTGCAGACAGAATTGTAGTTAACACCGATACAATTTAATAGCACTTGTTACACACCACAACTACCTTCGTTTTTATTTGCACAACAAATAACCGTCAACAGAAACTTTTGTATTTACAATACAAAATATACATAATGTGATTGCCAAACTCTCAATATATGCTGGCAGTAAAATATTTGTGGAGCGCAATGGCCTTCGAGTTGGCAAAATGCCAGGAAACTAGTACGTATTCTGCGGCTTCAATCGCTTTTTAATTCATTCATTGTGGTAGTACTATACGGTTGTTAACAAAACCACACTGATGAAAGAATTTAATATGATTTTATGATGTCATAGACATAACAACATTAACGTTTTTATTGATAGATACTAGGTTCTTACTAAGATTACGAAACGTCTGAATTTTGATAACAAACTACACTAGTTTAAAATTTTCTTACAAGATATATACTACGTACCTACCTCTGTTTCGAGTACCTAGCCGATATTTCACTGTTACAAGCGCCATGTTCGCGGATGTACTAAAACCGCAAGAAATTGTAATACTAATGACAATGACCACGAAAGTTTAAATTCCTTTACAAACTAAATTGTTTGTCGTAGCATGGCGCTGGCTATATCAAGAATGTCATTCATGTGTTTTATGAGCAAGCAAGCAAACACCTACAGAATGTTAAGCTGATCTTGTTCACTTGCATATGAAAGACACGTTTGCTTTTTCAGTAACTAAGCTTCTTTATGGGGTTTTCGAGTTCATTGGCCCAAGTAAGACAATAAACACTTTTTTAGGAGAGAATCGCGGCGCGGTTATTATTGTTGGTTTGACTAAGGATCGTCACAATAGGAACTCAACGATTTAGCGCAAAGTGAGGTTAAGTTGCTTCAAGCGTCAAAACAACAGGACCAAGACTGCTGAAATATATTATAATTTATTCCCAGATAGCAATATAAACTTGTTTCAAACTTGCAACAAGTTTGATACATCAAAAAAGCAAGCTTGCATCAAGTTTGACATGGCAAGTTTGCAAACTTGCAACAAGTTTAAATCAAACTTGCTAGTTTCACGGTGACAAACTTGCATGAAGTTTGTTTTTGCAAAGGTTGTGCAAACTTGATATAACAAACTTGCATGAAGTTTGTTTTTGCAAAGGTTGTGCAAACTTGATATAACAAACTTGCATGAAGTTTGTTTTTGCAAAGGTTGTGTAAACTTGATATAACAAACTTGCATGAAGTTTGTTTTTGCAAAGGTTGTGCAAACTTGATATAACAAACTTGCTTAAGGTTTGTTTTGTCATACTACCTACAATTTTGTTACGACAAACTTGCCCTACATGTGCTACGGCAGTAATAATAATTTTCCTAGGTTAAAATTGCCAAAATGTTAAAGGTTTCATTTTGGCAATTTTAACCTAGGAAAATTATTATTAGTGCCGTAGCACATGTAGGGCAAGTTTGTCGTAACAAAATTGTATTAGAATTAGAATTGTAGATTTTAATGAAACCTGACGATTTGGGTACTAGTATGTGGTCAAATAGACATCCTGCGACCACAGATTAATCTTCACATAAAATATTATTGCTGTGACTTCGTGAATACAACAACGTGAATAAAAATACACAATTTTTTTACCATGACTATTTATTTTTTAAATCGGTCAATAATTTCTAATTATAATAAATTGACATAATGTATGTGGTAAAAATATGACATTAAAATATACATAGCTTCATAAAGGCCGGCGCCGACTGACGGCACGGCATGTTTCGGTAGCCCAAAGGACGCTTCGGCATGACGCGGCATGGCGCGACGTGCTGCGGCATACCGAGGCGTCCAAATGACTGGTATTTAGTATCAATAGCACTTCTTGCTGAAGATGAAGGACGACAAATACAAACTGATAGGTCGAAGAGAAAACAATTCTGGATACATTATTTATGGAGAACAAGATTTACTACGTCGTGGCACACTGCAGGACGCCGTGGCATACCGTGGCGTCCCGAAGTATGCCGCGACGTCCCGCGGTATGCCATGACGTGCCATGGCGGGCCGCGGTACGATTGTATCGAAATAAAGTAATATAATTTCTAAACTCATAGATATAAGAATAAAAATGACTTGATCAGTAATAAAATCCTTTGCCATGCCACGACGTCAGTGCGCGCCGGCCTTAAGACGTATTCCCAGGGGCCATCGAAAATGCCACAACATAGTATAGACTTACTTTGTCTTTATCGTAATAAAAAAATCACAAACTTAAATTTAAAGTGTTTCTTAAAACTGTACAAAACACACATTTGTATGGAACATTTTAGCTGAACTAATCAGCTAAAATGTTCCATACAAATGTGTGTTTTGTACATTCTCACTGGACCAAAAGTACTGTGTTACAGTTACCTATAGCCTTTCAACTATTTTTGTCTTCACCAGTAAAAATTTAAGTTACTGGACATATTACAAACAAAACACAAATCTCTCAGGTTTGATATTATATCTAAATCACAGAAATATTTGTACTAAACAGGATATACAGGGTTATTTGTAAAACACCGTTAACCTCTTAGGGGGTGGTTATATTCATCATTATGAACAACTTTTGTTCTGGAACTTTTGCGAAATCGCGAAAAAAAATATCAGCTGTTCCATACATTTTGTCGGGGTCAAAGTTCAACTTTGTATGAAACAGCTGATATTTTATCGCGATTTCGCAGAAGTTCTAGAACAAAAGTTGTTCATAACGATGAAATATATAACCACCCCTTAAGAGGATAACGATGTTTTACAAATAGCCCTGTATAGACTATATCTAGCTAACAAAATTCATCATCATCAGCCTAGAGTAGGTTTTCCAGTCTACCCAGTTTTAGTCTTTCTGGTCTATAGAAAATAACAAATGTTATATTTTTTAAAGAAAAACATCACACACAAAATTCACTATTTAAAATCATTGTCTAAAACTATTCATTACATTTAGATTATACCCGCTAGCTTCAGATTCCCATGCTTTAGTTTGTCTAGCAGCCCTGAAACAAATAAAAGAAATTGTTATAAACTCTTAAATTGTTATTAACTCTTATTGTACGAACAGGATTCAACTGCTATTAAAATGGGTAAAAACATGTTAAATTAACAATCTAGCAATGAAACCTAAAACTATGTAGTCATGTACACATGGTGCATGGACATGGAAAGTCATAGGACTCAATTTGATATGTGATTCAAATTAAAAAATCCATGCCCACCTAGAATAATAGAAAATAATGTTTATTATATTTCAGAACCTTACCTCCTTCTTATTCTAACTTTTGCTTGATTCAGCCAGTCACTAATAATTTCCTTAAGATGTTCATCCGTTACATCATTATAGATCTTTTTGCAGATTTCTGAAAAAAGAAAAATAATAATTATAAATTAATCATAACCATTCAGTTTAACAGGTAAGTAGGTAATACAAAGAAAAGGGGTGACCCCTACAGCTGGGTTATTTTATTTTCATTGCGAGCTTGTAAGGTACTGGCCCAGTATGGGATCAGACAATGTTTTATATGCTTATTATCTCACAATATGGTTTTTTATTAAAGTGATACAATCATGATGTTTGAATTTATAAATGATAAATACTTACGAAAGATTATTTTACATGTTTCTGTTGACAGAAATGATTTTTGTTTGAATTTTTCATTTGTTTTCCTGCTAATGAATATAATTCTGCTACTTCATCAAGCAATATTCGTCTAAGAATGTTTGTAGAAAGGCTACGAGCCAATCCCAGCCAAGAATTTCATCTGAAATGTGATAAATCATGAACTTAATTAAGAAAAAAAAAATATATATATTAAATAAAGAAGAAAGCGGAAGTCAGCACTGTTTTTAATTGCTCACACTCTGTCAGTAGTTAATTGTTAATTCGAGAACATTATTTATAATTTTGTCAACTAAGCTTTGTGTTCTTACTAGAATGTTTGTGCAAGCCCAAAGAAAGTAATTAAATTGCCTTATAAACTTACAAGAGACTGTTTGTTGTGGCTATTCTTCAACTGCTCATTCAAATTACAAAAACTTGTGTCATCCTTTACTGGAAGTTTCGCCATAAAGTTAGGAACTGTAAAAGTATCTTCTCGATGATTTATTTGTGGTAAAGATGCCCGTGCTAATAGTAAGTCCAATTTTCTAAACTTCATTCATCTGTACAGATAAGTCTGTGACCACCTGGATAAGATGGCTTTGTTGTATTGAAAACGGCTTGCTAAGAAGACTGTCTGTAATAAAAAGCAAGTTACATCGGAATGGCCCATGTAAAAGAAAATATTTAAAAAAAATAGTTAAAATCTTTACCAGAAGGACAATTTATTGTAGGATTTGTGCCAGTATTGGTGCTGTTTGTTACATGAGAAATTTCAATAGCATCTTCAACTTCAGCAGTAACTAAGGTGTTTCTTGTAAAAGTATATTTAGGAGCTTTGTTTCTTAAATTTGGCTGAGATTTGCTTTGAATACGACCTGTAATAAGAAAAAATGAGACCCGTATTATAGAATGATACTCAACCGGAGATCTCTGCTGAGGCATAGTTGGAAAGGGATGTACGTATCTGTTCAATTTATTTGCATCCCTTTTTAACTGTACTTCAGAAGAGATCTTGACTTGAGTGTAGTCCTATAATACAGGTCTAAGTCTCTACAGCTGATATTCAGTATTATCATAAAAAATAAGCTAAGAACTTTACCAGGTGTATGATTTACTACATTATTTGGAACCATCTTGACTGTGCTGTTTCTTGCAACCACTTCTGTCAAGTTTTCATTACACTCGTTTTTCTTGTGCCTGTTGACCGACGTTTAGGAGGAATGGGGTATGGAACACTTGGCTGAGTTGTTTTTGGTTTTTATAGTGGGATAATCATCCGGAGAATCTGAATCTTCAGGCAAATACACTCTCTTCATCTTTCTTTTTCGTATGAGGATTTATCATCAGAGTATAAATTGGAGATTTCTTCTGCTTTTTTCAAGTGGAGAAGTGCTTCATTATAAGATTCTGAAATTATAATGCATTTCTTTAATTGGTTTAAAGAAAATAAATAAATTTGGAAGAAGTAGTGAAACCCAAAAGTTTATATAATTCTTAAATATCTATGTAGAAAAATAAAGTCTGTTTTTCATCTCCTCTGTGCGTACATTTGGGTAGTAGCAAGTATTGCCATGTGTTACAGCTACCTAGAGCCTTAACATCTAATATTTATATCTGTACTTTTTTCTGAGTTAAATTTATTTGACAACTTAAAAATACTTATTCATCAAAGATATAATAGCTTAAATAAAGATATATCTGTAGTTATGTATATTGTGACATCTTCACCAGTAAAAATTAAGTTACTAAACATATTACAAACAAGAAAACAAAACAAATCTCTCAGATAAGATATATCTAAATCACATAAATATTTGTTCTTAACAAACTATATCTAGCTAACAACATTAATCATCAGCCTGGAGGGCTTTCTAGTCTATCCAGATTTGACAAAGTATTAGCTTTTAGAACCTTATTCATAGTAATACTGACAGTCAGCACTCACAACATAACAATATTTAAATATTCGGACTGACCACTCATATTCTTAAATCTATTTCACATATAAATGCAATTATATTTCAGAACCTTACCTCCTTCTTATTCTAACTTTTGCTTGATTCAGCCAGTCACTAATAATTTCCTTAAGTTGTTCATCCGTTACATCATCATAGACTTTTTTGCAGATTTCTGAAAAAAGAAAAATAATCATTATAAATTAATCATATGTAACCGTTCAGTTTAACATAGTTTTATTTGCATTGCCAGGTTGTAAGGCACTGGCCCAGTATGGGAACAGACAATGCTTTATATGCTTATTATCTCACAATTTGGTTTTTTATAAAGTCATACAACATAAAAATACTTACGAAAGATTATTTTACATGTTTCTATTGTCAGAATAGATTTTTTGTTTTAACTTTTCATTAGTTTTCCTGTCAATGAATACAATTCTGCTACTTCATCAAGCAATATTTGTCTAAGAATGTTCGTAGTAAGGCTACGAGCATTTCTGCCACCAATCCCAGCCAAGAATTTCACCTAAAATGTGATAAGAATTAACTTTATTAAGAAAAATATTATAATAATATATATATATATATTACATAACTTAGTAATTTATGAAAAGAAAGTGGAAGTCAGCACTGTTTTTAATTGCTCACACTCTGTCAGCAGTTAATTGGTTTTCAGCCCAGTTAAAAAATTTTGATACGATTTTGACAGCCCCTGCGTCTTAGATGTGATGGCGTCGAAAAAATTGCGTTGTACAAAATATATTATGTAATAACTCTACAACCAAACCATATTTTTTAATTCAATAACCTATATTGTAATCATTATTAAATTTTCTTTCTGTCAGGCATCAAAATAAAGTGTTTAGTCAAATATTTATATTGTTTTTACAGATTCAAACTTCACAACAATGACAAATCACTTCGCAATCAGTCACATAATAACAAACTTTTTCGTGCCATATTACGATGTATTTCATTCGACCAGTTACATAAAAACACTTCTAATAAGCTAAAAAACAGTTTTCTAATAAGAAACACTACTTACTTACGTAAAATACACAAAAAACACTAACACAAACAAATCACGGAACTGCGCGTGAAGCGTGCGCGATGCTAATTTTTCGACTGTCAAAGCTAAACTTTGGATGCACAGATTATACAATATTTTATGCTCAGAATGTAGAAAATTTATCAAAGAACGGAACTCACTAACATTGTTTATACAAAAGTCGTCCCTAAATGTGTGAATTTAAGGTATTTTATTGAATGTAAGTGAGCGACCGCCGGCGGTTTCTTGGGTTTTAAGCGCAAAAATTTTGGCGAGACAGCCGGCTGTTTTTCCGGCATAATTGAGTTGTTAGTTGTATTGAAAACGGCTTACTCAAAATAACACAGTACACACATTCCAAACTAAATTGAAGCAAATATTATTACAACGACAAACATTATCATAGGTATTGTACAGTGAAGCGGTAACTTACATATTACATCTGAAGTACACTACGTAAGCAGAATGTATCTTATAAATTCGTTTTTAATATTGGCACAATGATAACAATAAAATTACAACTTTTAGCAATGGCCAAAGAGTAAATTAAATACTACGGAAAGCAATGGCCGACCGAACATAAACACACCACACCTGACACCCACACCCATCAGAGTGTGACAAGACGTGATTGTAAAGCGTTCGGAAATGCATAAAAATGTTATCTATTTATAGTGATAGGTATCTGTGCATGAAAAAAAAATTATTCTGTACTGTTTTTATTATGATTATTTAATCTATGTATGTATATTTAATTATTTATTTGATAGTATTATATTAATTCATAATGTATGTACTATTTATAATTAATTATAACTAGTTTTAAGAGATTGTATGTATGTAAGTTAAGTAGGTCCTGCGGGAAGATCAGTGTTGCAGTCTCACCTGATTCTGCAACTTATACTGATGCAGATCCCTTATTTGCTATCCAAATCCTGTTTTTCTTTTTTCCATTTCTCACTATATTGTTGTCACTACTGCATTGGAGTTGCAAATAAAAAACAATTACATTTCATTTCAAGAATACTGCCTGTAATAAAAAGCAAGTTACATCTGAATGGCCCATGTAAAAGAAAATACAAAAAATATTGTTAAAATCTTTACCAGAAAGACAATTAGTGGGATAATCATCCGGAGAATCTGAATCTTCAGGCAAATATACTATCCTAAACTTTCTTTTTCGTATGAGGACTTTATCATCAGTCTTAATTGGAGATTTCTTCTGCTTTTATCAAGCGGAGAAGTGCCTCATTATAAGTTTCTGAAATTATAATGCATTTTTTAACTGGTTTAAAAAGATTAATTAAGTTTGAAAGGAGTACATAGTGAAACCAAATAAAAAGTTTATATAATTCTTAAATAACTTATACAGAAAAATAAAGGACATACCATATCTTTTAAGAACTTTTATTTGGTGTTGTGACCATGATTCGTCGGGGTCCCTCCTATTCCTTAAAAATTTGTTTACGATCTCCTAAGTGCGTACATTCAACAGGAATCTAGGTTATCATTTTCAAATTCATTCTTAATATTAGGCCATACAGTTTCTTCATGACAAAATGAAATTCCTTGTTTAGAATGAATACTACCAGCATTGATATTTGTATGAGTGAGAACCATTTCTCTCTTAATTCTTTTTAGTCTTCCTTGTTTGGACATTAGTAAAAAGGGTATTCGAGCCATGTTTACTCCTTCCTGAAGAAAATAAATTAAAAACCTACATAAATATTACTAAAAACTGAAGCTATGACATGATTGCATTCAGAAATGTTAGAAAATCATTAAAAACAATATAATTCTTTGTTTTGGACTTGATGAAAGATGAAAAGTCTCAAAAGTCAACATATTTAATTTTTTTGTTTGAATTGTATATAACGACTAATACTAAAGGCATTTTGCTCTTGAATTTTTTTTTCTCCGATCAAGGGTTAGCCGTCAAAATCGTCTTGAAGAAGATCGGCGCGTTACTATTGGTAGCGTTCAACACTTAAAAAATTTTGAAGAACAATTTCGAAATCTATTGATATGTTATTTTTTGCTATTATTGTATAGAACAACTAAAAATAAAAGCTTTTTTGTCCTGATGTTTTTTTCCTGCGACCAAGGATTCAGCCTCAAATCATAGTCGTCTGTCGTCGCTTACTAAGTACTAAGTAGGACTAGGTACCAAGTAGATAGGACAGCGATGTCTTTTAAGTTAAGTTGACGGAGCCCTGCGACGCACCGGGCACCTATTTTTGGATACAGGGTCACAAGGAAACCTAACATAACCTAATAAGTTGACGAAATAACTGACGCCGACCTTCATATCGTATATTACGATCGGCTGATTTATGAATCTCGTCCAGTCGGGAAACTTAATAGGTTGTGTTAGGTCCCTTGTGACCCTGAAGTTCAGTTCATTGTTTTGGCTTACTTAGCGCCACTTAGCGCTATATAGCCTAAATCGTGTTAATGAAATATGAAGAAAAGACAGAGTGGCAATAATTGAATTGAATTTTAGACTAAAATAATAGGTACCCATGTGTGCAATATCACTAAGACAGTAATGTTTTGAGGTTAACCAACTAGATACATCATCTAAAACGCTGTGAGGCTGTAAATAACATTAAACATCGACGACGATGTATGTGAATACAGCTAGAAGCTACAAAAATATAAAAGAGACTTACCTCAATTCCGCCAAAACAAAAAGGATAATTCACAAGCACAAACTGATCGGGTGTAAGTTGAACTTTGCACAGCCAGAGCCACACAGCACAGCCACAGATTTGCTAATCAATCACAGAGTACCTTTGTATATAGTTGCTAATTACGAACTAAAAATTATTAATTAGATATACTAGTAAGAAGCTTCAGCAGAAGAAAATTATTTTAACAACAAGCAAACGGTCACTCAACAGTCAACCAAAATCCGAGCCGAAGTTAACCGAACTTTACCGAACGGATCAAGCAAATAGGTGGCGCGAGTCTCGCGCGCGCGTCATAGTAGCGGTGAAGTTTGCATCAAGCTTGCCTCAAACTTGAAGTATCATATTTGTCATAACAATATTTGAGCAATATTATCGCAAACTTGCCTCGTCATATTTGACGCGGCAAGTAAGAATCAAAGAAAAAACAAACTTGCCGCAAGTTTGTCTGCTATCTGGGTTACGTGATACATTACACTAACTCTGACAAACTAAGCTATAAATATTATACAATTTACTAGCATTCAAATAACAGTATCGCCACCATATATCACGATCATATACCTTATAAACAGGATTTATACGATACTAGATAATCAGCTGTGGACATTTTTAGGTTAGCTACGAAAGTTTCCCTTCATCAATCAATATGTAACACAAAAATAACAGGTACAAAAGGCCAGATAGGCTCTTTGACTAGTTTCTATAGTAACTTGATCATTTTTGTTTTATTTTAGATAGGTCTTTATGTTCTGTACTAGTTTGACCTTCCTTATATCTTTGTTTTGTGGCTCCATGTAAGTGACCCGACTATACAAAAGCTCCTTGAATTATTTTCTCTTTCATTACTGTGAGAGACTTATTTTTTAGATGTCACCACAAAGTAGTATCAGAATTACAAAATAAAGCTTAATTATATTTCATTAGGAAACAAACTCGGTAATTTATATTATAAAGCTGTACAAGTATCCATGTTATAAACTGTTTAAAACCTTGTATAATATTCTTACTGCAGCATCCGTTTGGAGATAAATAAACAAATATTAATTTTGACTAATGTTTAGTCAATCAAGCAATTACAGCATTCCGTATCGGCACTCGTGCGCTGTGGCCATGCATTTCGCTGCTCATTCGATTAATATCTCTACTTGTCTTGTTTACGATTTATCACGAGCTATAGGCGTGCGCCGGACCTCTCGGCTGCACAGCCTATACAACTATCTATTGATACCCACGTGTGCGCTATGAACGACACCAATGAGGCGAGCGTTTCACCGCGCTGTGTCACACCCGTATTTGGGCAAGTTATACCGAGCTTGCTGGAGCGTGCTGCTGCTATGGATGCTGTCGATGATGATGACAAAGAGATAGAGAAGTATTGAAGAAGAAGGTTGGACAGAAATAAAAGGCAAGAAGAAGACACGACACGATAGTAATCTATCAATTAAAGATGACAACTATGAGATCTATGTATCGTCAAAAGAACATCTGCCTAAACAGTTTGCCTTAGCTCGTATATTGAATGAAAATAATATATCTAACGTATGCAACGTTAAATATTTAAGTCCTTTTTAAATTACGACTTCTATTTGATAGTGAACCAGCTGCTGAGAAGCTTATAAGATGTGAGAAACTTTTATCAAAAGGATGGAGATTCCAAAAAGCCATGCAGCTGTCGGTGTGCTATGGTATAATTAGGGATGTCGACCTTGAACTTTCCGATGACGACATCTTTAAAAATATTTCATGTCCATCGCCTGCAAAGCTGCTATCATTGAAAAGGTTGAACCTTTGCGATGAAAGTGAGGGGGGCTGGTGCCCCAGCGAAACTATACGTCTTTGTTTTGATGGTGACCGCCTACCGCCTGCAGTACGCGTATGCGACATTAATATGAAGGTTCTGCCTTATATACACCAAGTGTCGCAATGTTCCCAATGTTGGAGACTGGGTCATGTAAAGAAAATGTGTCCGTCCAAAAATTTTATTTGCCCCAAGTGTGGAGAGCATCATGAAAATTGTGAAACCTTATCCTTTTTTTATGTAAATTGCAAAGGGAACCACATTTCTCTTAGTAAACAGGACCCTACTTATAAGAAGGAGAGAAAGTTAAGTGAGATCATGGCTGAGTTGGGGTGCACTTACAGGAAGGCCTTAGAATGTTACGTCCCTCCGTAAAATTCCAGTGCTTCTGAAAATGTCCCGCCGCAACCTACAATGCCTTCATTCAGATGTGAGTCATTCCTACCCAATATATATGACAATACGGATGCCTGTAAAAAGACTACACAACCAGATTCCCGACTCACTTACGCGGAGATAGTCCAAACGAAGGCCACTGTACACAATGAAAAGGAGACCCCTATTACTTCCAATCAGAAATCGCCGAAAAGTTCCATCCACGAACAGTAAGCAACGCCCTGCCAAAGAAGACTGGATGTTTTGGGAGTCAGACACAAAAAATAAGGAGTTACAAGAACCATCAGAGGACGATGAGACTAAAAATGAGCAACGACCACATTTTAGTGACCTTTGGTATAGAATACAAGAACTCATATTTTTAAAACAGACAAGTGTAGCTGATAAAATAACATTTATCCTACAATTATGCATTGAGTGGTTAACATTAGTGTCAACAAGTTTTATAGCAGATAGGCCGTGGCTGAAAACGTTGTTTAATTTAAAATTGTTCCTTCCAATGGCTAACAACTTAGGCTAAATGTAATCCAATGGAATGCCCAAAGCGTTAGGCCAAAGCTACTATCATTTTATGACTTTTTACAGCGCGAAAAGGTACGTTTTGCTGTCAACAGCGAGAGTGGCTTGAGCCGAAAAGTTATTTTAAAGTAAAAAATTATAATTATGCGTGCGGACCGCGATGACTCATACGGCGGTGTAGCTATCGTAGTTCATAAATCTATAAAAGCAGTCCCGAGGCGCATTCGTATTAATAATACCGGTATTGAGGCAGTTTGCGTTCAGTTATTTAATTGAAAGCCCTGCGAAAATATTGTAGCCGTGCATTGTCCGTCAATAATAGTTACTACTCACCTAGATTGGGATAACCTATTGTCATTATGGCCATCCAAAACGTTAATTTTAGGTGATTTTAATGCTCACCATGTCAGCTGGTCATATTAAACCGACCACAGAGGTACTTTGATTCACGATGCGCTTATAAACAGCAACCTCTTTTCTTTGAATAATGGATCACATACTCGGATACGTTTAGTGTATAATAATTTACAACAGTCCGCACCAGATTTATCTCTAGTTTCCACTATTTTTATTGGACCGTTCTTAATGAAACTCTTGGCAGTAATAATTTAATAACTTCTTGTTTGTACATCTTATTTACCTTTAGTAATTAAAAGAAACTTTTCCAAAGCAGATTGGCACTCATATAAAGAACATTTAAATCACCTTTCAAATTTAACCATAGCAAATGATCCTCAAAAAGCATACGACTTTTTTTTAGATATACTTGATGACGCTGCCGATAAATAAATCCCGTTGTTTAAATATAACCAAAATCCTACTTCAAAATTTACCCCAGAGCCGTACTGGACTGCTGAACTTTCTCACATTGTTGCTCAACGGCGACTGACCTTGTCAAAATTTAGACGCAATCCCACTCCCCAGAACCTTGATATCCTTAAAAATAAGATACAAACATCGCAAAGGTTAATCGGCCAGGCTAAGAAAGCTAATTGGGAAGAATTTTGTTTTTTCGCTGATCATTCGATGTCATCTAGCGATATGTGGCGCAAAATGCGATGGCTGAAAGGTTATCGTTCGCCTAGACATTTCGTTGACGCTCAGAGTTCCACGGAACTACTAAATTCTTTATCACCAGACTATGTGTGTCCCTTGAATCCTACTGTGCACAATAACAACCCTACATTGCAACGTGAGATCTCCATGCAGGAGTTAAATAAATGTATCAAATCTAAGGATACATCTCCTGGGTGCGATGACATCGCCTATTCTATGCTTAAGCAGTTACCTGATGTAGGTAGTCAAATATAAACGCGCACTGAATTTAGTTAAAGAATAATTTATTTTATTTTTAACAAAGTTACAGTACAAAGGTTACAGTACGTGATGCAGAAAGAAAGCAGGAAGATAGAATGAAGTCTCATGCACTCACATTTGGTTTTATACATGGAATTATCATATCTATGTGTGTGTACATGTGTGAGGATCGCGTGGGAGTTGGGACCGTCTCACGATACTTGACTGTGGTTTTTATGTAAAACTCTTGAAAAGGAATATTTTGCTAATAGCTAATGACAGATATATGGCGTCCTTGAAAACCCTCGTTAACATAGATAACACATTAATTTATTAGTTTAGGTCGTGACAAAGACCCTTGCATAACACCTCCCTCCGCTTAAGTTCAAAATCATCATCCGAATTATGAGTTTGGTGATTTTGACAAATCTTACTTAATAGTACAGTTTATATATTGGTATATAATCACAATGATAATAGTTAGAAGATTTGCAATGATTAAAATTAGAATGATTACAATTAAATTATAGACTCATCATCATCCTCTTAGCGTTATCCCAGTTTCAATCTGGGGTCCGCTTTCTAGTCTAACCGGATTTGGCTGAATATTAGCTTTTCCACGGAGCGACTGCCTATCTGCCCTCCGCAACCCGAAGGGATAGCGATATTCCATGGTTTAGACTAGTGTCAGTTTTTATTTAGAAGGTACTGACGCCCTGTAACGACTGTCAAAGATCTTCATGACAACCGGGACCGACGGCTTAACGTGCTCTCCGAGGCACGGGACAAGCGATAATTAACAATTCAATACGCACATAACTCCGAAAAGTCATTGGTGCGCGCCGTGGATTCGAACCCGATACCCTCTGCATGGCAGTCTGTTGGTATATCCACTCGGCTATCGCTGCCTACAATTAAATTAAATTATAGACTATGATAACAATTAAATTATTTTACAATAATTATAACTAATTATGTACTATTAACTCGTCAATGATTATAATAACAAAGATAATATAAATGATAACCGTTCTTAAATTAACACTGTGTATTTTCACAAATTGCCCATCTGTTGTTATCGCTTCAGTTTCACTATTTATCGCGTGAGACAAGCACTGTAGATTTTCCAAGTCGCAAGGTCGAGGCTGGATAATATCGACGGTTGGTACAGAAGACATCTTCGCCGGTTTGTAGACGACGCGCGACGTGTGACTTTTGCGTAGCATAATGGTAATATGCCAATCATTACTTCATAATGCGCTGGTTGGTGCAACGATGTATGTGTCCATAATTTCGAATTGACTCATTAATTTTCGCAGTATTCTGTTATGAAAATTCGGGAACCAAGAAACAGTATCCATGAATCTATCTGTATGGATTTTCTTTACATATCAGAAGCGTTTACCACAGGTTATATTTGCAGAATATTCCAGTGGAACCTGAATGCTTTGGCTTTCATCTTTCGAAGACGCGTTGCTCTCGTAACAAAGGATTTTTCTTTCGTTGACTTCTCTGCAGGGCTGAGAGAGCGGTAATGTTTTCGACCTTGTCGCAAGGATATAGGAGTGTTTAGGAGTTTATAAAGGATCAGGGTATAATTTATAATACTTAAATGTATCTAATTGGACTGTTGAGGTTTGAGATACACTTAATGAATGTTATTTGTTTGCCTTTCACAATTTATATTTTTAATTTAATTAAATTTTCGTTATTAACTGGAAAACCTAAATTATCTTTATATATCATGCACTTCGCTTTGTTAACATAGTGTTTATCAAACTATCATACCTTATTGTATCTTCGTTATATAAAATACTGATTAAAAGCTTTGCATAGTGACATTCGTAATATACTGCATTTAAAGCTATCTACGAGATTACTGTAGTATATAGCTAGATCTATCTTTAATATAGCTAATAATTTATTTATATTTTCGTATTCCTTATATATTGTAGTTTAACTCTTACTTACTAATTCTAAGTCTAATGCCTTAAATATATTATACTATACCAATTATAGGTGCTTATCATAGCTTATCTTCAATCTTTAGAAGTTGACGGGCGTGGATTACTTGGATCGTTAACAACATGACGTACATGTGAAGGACGTTTTATGTCTTTAACGGGTACTTTAGTATGTCTATTTCCAGTCTAGACATTGACGGTATTGCGGTTAATGTTATCGATTATTAAAAGCCTTTTGATAACGCGGTTTATCTTTGCTACGCCTATTGTTTACTCCTTTAATGAAAACTTTGTCACCTGGTTTGATATCGAATTTTGATTCACCGCCTCTTTTCTCTATTAATTTTCTTTTTGGATCCATCAGTTTATCTGTTAAATAATTATACAAATATTTTGTCCGTTTAACATGTTCTTTTACTAACTGTTGAGTATAATTCTTATTAAAATCTACTTCGAAAATGTGTGAGGAGTCCGTATGACCAAATACTACCTCAAAGGGTGTGAGACCTGTCGTAGAATGAATAGACTGATTATAGGACATGATAGAGTATGTCATAACAGATGCCGCATCCGTTATCGTTCCCTCGTATTTCGCTAATCTATAAATCTCTATTATAGTGGAATAGAAACGTTTTACTATGCCCATAGAATTATGACTATGTGGTGTTCCTATTTAATTTTATAAAACGTTAACATTGCCCTCAATAAATTATTATTATATTCTGAACCTGGGTCTGCACTTACTCTCATAGGTACTTCATATATTGAGAAATATTTTAATAATGCTCTAATAATTTCACGTGTAGACCTATTAGCTATTTCTAACGCTTGTCCTAGCTTACTAAACGCGTCCACTATTTTTAGGAAATACTTCCCTTCAATAGAGAAAATATCAATGAAAATCTCTTGAAACGGCTTTGTTTGTGTCAGAGTTAATTGTAACTCTGGTTTTAAAGGTTTTCTGTCACATTTCATTTGTTTACAAGTATTGCAAGAGTTAATAATGCTTGCTATGGTTTCATTTAAATGATTCCAGAAATATGTGCGTTTTAAATGAGTGAAGGTTTTTTAATGCTACGATGGCATGTTTTTCCTATATGATATTTCATAAACTATTTCTCTTTGTTCATTCTCGTCCTCTACGCAAATAACTCTTTTCGTGCACTCGTAAATTTTGATTGATTTTTTCTAAATATTGTCGTGATTACGTTACTAAAAAGTTTACGATGACATTCGTCTTCGAAATAAATATAATACTTAATTTTAGGGCGCATATACTCTTTTCAAAATGTCTTAACTAAAGTTGGGTTATCTCTAGGCATATGTACTTCTAATATTTTTTGTTTATCTCTAGATAAATCTTTGACTGAGGTTTCATTCCTACTCCACGTAAATATTAATAATTGGTTCGGCTTAGTGTCGATTGCTTCATGTAATATAGGAATATCTGTAGAGTCCGTATTCTCTTCTGAATGAATAGTTTCAATAGTTGTTGACTCAGGTTTTTCAGAAGCTGTTCAGAAGGTATCAGAACTGATAGACTTTATTGTATATGGTGACTTTGGTCTATCTCTACACTCATCCTTAGATGAAAGGTATAAAGTTTCTGGACTATCTGTATTGACAACCATTGATATATTATCATCTAGTGAATTTATTTTGATTCGAGACTGGGCATCGGCATTCGCATTTTGCTTTTCTGGTTTATATATTATAGGTATTTCCGTATTATTAGTTCTTAATACTTGATTTTTCATATCTATACTAGCTTCTAATTATCTTAATAAATCGGATCCTATAAGGCCGTCATATTCGCTATCCACATTAAATATAAAGAATTTATGATATAACTTAGTCTTAAAAGTATCTGGTAATGGTATATTAACTACCTGGTCATGTCGGTCATTTTCAGTAGCAAGTACACATGAACTTGCTACTGAAAATGGTTGAAATTGCTTATAATGACTGTAAAATTCATCAGCCTTTTCAGGCCTAATAAATGAACGAGTACTGCCCGTATCGATCACAAAAATTGAACGTATTTCAGGTAACCTAATATGAGGTAACTTAAGCGCTTCACTATAATTAATATGTATTATTTTGTGTCGTTTACATATATATTCACTATCGTTTTCACACGCTTGAGGATTCAATATCATATTGTTTTTAACGGTTCGCATAGAAACGTCCGTGTTCTGTCTAGGTTCTGTGTGGTTATTATTTATGCCGAAGCGAAATTGATTATTAGGGTTAGATTTGAAAAATCCAGAATGCTTATAATATATTTACAGTCCTAGGAAACTGTGGCCGATTATTTGAGTAATTAAACCTAGGCCTTTGATTATGTTGAGGCAAATTAGGTCTAAAACCATGTTGCATGTTCTGCTGATTATAATTATTATCAGGCATAGCGTTTGGCCTGAAAAATGCATTCTGTGATTCAAAATTTTGAATACTATTTTGAGGTATACCAAACTTCTGTCGAATTTGCATAAACGAATTATTAGGCTTAAATATATTATGTTGAGTGCTATAATTATGACTAGAACTAGGTTTAATTCTAGACATTGAGTTGTAACGGGTTTGGAAGTTCACTTCCTCGATGACAACACTTAGCGCTGATTCTAACGTACTACACTTGTTCAATCTCACAAACTTAATTAAATCTTCTGGTAAATTATAAAGGAATACATTTAAAGCGGTATTGTTATATATAATATACTTATCTGCTTTAACACCTTCGTCTGGCAATAAATTTACTTTTGAAAATAAAGAACTCCTTATGTTCTGAATCCTATGGCAGAAATCTATGTAAGATTCGCCATGCTTAATTCTAATACTTTCTAGTTCTATTGCTATACATGCTTCCGTTCTAGGATCACCAAAATGCTTGATCAGTAACGATTTGAGACCATCCCCAGTGTTTGTATTCTGACGTTCACTTATTAATTCAGCGGCTTTTCCAATTAATTTACTACTGATGCAATGAAATATGTAGGTAAATTTGTTGTGCGGCATTATTATTCCCTCTAAAACTATCCATAACATATTCACACGTTATAAAATGATTCAGTAATTTTTCATCGCCGTCATATCGCGGGATGATGCTTTGCACCTCTTTAGGTATAAGCTGGATAGATGCCATCTTATAAAATTATCAAAAGAACTACACAAATACTTAATATACTAAATTACAATTTACGCAATTAAATAACTTTGGCGATTTTGGTCCGTAGTTACATCAATTACGAGTAAGTAAATGTAAATTCAACAATTTTGGCGGTAATATATGCGTTAAATATAATACTTGATAATAATTATTAAAAACATTAATAAAAAAAATAAGGCAAATAGATAAGTTTGGCGATTTTTGTCCACAGTAACCTAAATTGCGACTAACTAAAAGTAAATTCAGTGACACGTCAAATGTAATATACTAAATCATATTTATTAATAACATGAGTGTATGAGATAAGGCAAATAAATAACTAATTAAAAGTAAATTCAGCAATTTTGACCGAAATTTACACGTTAAATATGGCAATGTTTAGTCCAATTTAACATAAAAGGTAAGGATAATAGACATGGATGGGAAAACTGCGAATGAAGGTCTACTCACATAAGTTTGCTCGATCTCATGCCGATTCTTCTTCTGCTGCTGCCGCCGCGCCGTTTGACGAATTTATTTGTAGGTTGTTTACGGAGTAAGCGCTAGTACGACGTTACGACCGATTCTTGTGTCTATTTTACGAAGTAACTTTTCGCGACTTTTATCCGAACCGACTGCGCCAGTCAAATATAAACGCGCACTGAATTTAGTTACAAAATAATTTATTTTATTTTTAACAAAGTTACAGTACAAAGGTTATACAGTACGTGATGCAGACAGAAAGCAGGAAGATAGAATGAAGTCACATGCACTCACATATGGTTTTATACCTGGAAGTATCATATCTATGTGTGTGTACATGTGTTAGGGTCGCGTGGGAGTTGGGACCGTCTCACGATACTTGACTGTGGTTTTTATGTAAAACTCTTCAAAAGGAATATTTTGCTAATAGCTAATGACAGATATATGGCGTCCTTGAAAAGCCTCGTTAACATAGATAACACATTAATTTATTAGTTTAGGTCGTGAGAAAGATCCGTGCATAATAAGGTCAGTCTTATTTACTAACATTATATAATAACTTTTTATGCCACAGCTTTGTTCCCTCTCAATGGCGCGACATTTGGGTTGTACCTATCCCAAAACCAGGTCGAGACCCCAGTAAAACTTCTTCACTCCGGCCCATATCCTTACTGTCTCGTATATGCAAAATATTTCATTTTATCCTTTTTCAAAGACTTGAATGGTTTTTTGAAACAGTAACTTATTTTCCTTGAACAACGTAGTTTTTCTTAGGGGTAGATCAAGCCGGTATGGTTTAAGTTGCCTTGTCTCCACAATAGAAACTGTTTTTACTGATGGATGTTACACTATGGGTTGTTTTTTGGACATAGATAGTGCTTACAACAATATAAACAACACTGTTTTAATTTGCGTTTTGGATAGGCTCCAAGTATGGTCACGCATTTTTAATTATTTATGGAACTTCCTTCATAAAAGAATACTTAAGATAAAAGTAGGTAATAATGTTATAAGCAAAATATCGGGCATCGGATTAGCGCAAGGTGATCCATTATCACCGTTATTATTTAATATAGTGACGTCAGATATCTGTAAAAGTATGCAGAATAATGTATGCATATCCCAGTTTGCGGATGATTTCGCACTGTACGTACAATGCTCATCCATCAGCGAAGGCCAAAACAAAATCCAGAATTCACTTAATCTAATCAACGACCTGCTTACACACATTGGGTTAGATATTTCACCCACTAAGACTAAACTTTGTCTTTTTAGTAAAGGTTTTCGTAGGCCTGATATTAATATTAGTTTGAACGGTACCTCATTACAGGTAATTGACAACGTAAAATATTTAGGATTGTGGCTCGATAGAGGTCTGCGATGGAAGAAGCACGTCAATGAACTCTGTGAAAAAGTACTAAAGCTAATTAATATATTTAAAGTTTTGGTGGGCCCTGGGTGGGGAATCCATCCATATCACTTAAGACGTTTGTATATTGCCCTGATTCGTAGTCGGATTGACTATGGTAGTTATTTATTCCACAATTGTGACGATACACATCTGTCTAAATTAGATAAGCTGCAAAATGTATGTCTAAGGTTAATGTGTGGGTTTATCAAAAGTACGCCAATCCACGTGATGGAATCCGAATTAGCATTGCCCCCTCTTTTCATTCGCCGTCAATATCTAGCTGACAAATTTTATTTTAAATGCAAATATCATAAGTTGCCATTGATACACATATTAAATACATTATTCGGTGTTTGCAACAACACTTATTGCAGAAAAAAGAAGAAACCTTTATTAGCTATGTCACACAATGCCCTCAAACATGAACAAGTATGTGATGGTACAAAAAGTGGCATGTTCTCCTTAGATACGTGGGTCAGCAATATCAATCTGTCAGGCATAATAAAACCTAGTTTAGAAATTGTTGATAAACCGAAGTGTTGTTACAACACTTATAACTTTAAATCCATATGTAGTAACTTTCTAAAGTAACAATACTCTGGCTTTTATTCATTACTAGAGAATGCCCGCGGTTACAACCGCGTTATTTAAGGCTACTGCTCTGCTCCCGTCGCTCATAGCGTGATGTTATATAGCCTATAGCCTTCCTCGATAAATGGGCTGTCTAACACTGAAAGAAGTTTTCAAATCGGACCAGTGGTTCCTGACATTAGCGCGTTCAACCAAACAAACAAACAAACTCTTCAGCTTTATATATTAGTAAGTATAAGATATACGGATGGTTCTAGGCAAACAAACCAACGTGGCGCAGCTTTTTATGACCCGCAATTGGAAGTATCGCTAAAATTCAAAATTTTGACCAATATTTCTATTATGCATTTAGAACTTATTGCCGTAGCTGAGACTTACCTTATAATCCTACATTAAATCTTTGGACAGCGACCAATTTGTCATATTCACTGACTCAAAGAGTGCATTGCATCATCTTATCAGATGTATTTCGACCTTTACAGGGCTTCCATTGGCCTATAATATATTAAAATTTTTGAACTGGTTGCCATGCAAATAACCATTATTGTACTACAGTGGATTTCTTCTCACATTGGACTGGAGGGCAATGAAGTGGTGGATCGTTTGGCAAATGAAGCCCTGTCTGACGGGATATCTTGCACTAGTTTACCTTCTTATACTGAGTTATTATACGTAGTTAGAGATAGATATCTAAATATTTGGTCTGAATATTTTGACAAGAGGTCTTTAACTAGAGGTATTTGGTACAAGACGATTCAACCTTGTCTTCCTCGCATGACCTGGTTCAGTGTGAGCAGGATGAACAGGCAAAAAGTTGTGACGGCTTTGAGACTTCGATCCGGCCATGTACCCCTCAACAATTTGGTTTTATGATCCGCAAGGTCCACACACCAAACTGCATAGTTTGCGGCGTAGTTGAGGATGTACATCATATCCTCGCTGAGTGCAGACGTAATGAAGTCCAAAGGCGCCAGGCTTTCCCTACCAGCTATGATATAGGTTTTTATAATAGCGTTCTGGCTTCGCCTGCATCGGACGAGGCTCTAGCGCTATATCACATTGTTGACACGGGTATGAAGTTGCGTGTAAATTAGATTATTAATAATTTTAATGTTTGTATACAATCATTGGGGTGACATCTTCTAGTAACAAAAAACCCGCAACTAAATAAAGAATAAAAAAATCAATTACAGCTGGACAGATCTGAATTTATTTTAGAACGCACACAGTGTCTTATCTAATTTTTTAAATCGAATTGACAGGATTGCTAGTTTTGTTATACACAGCTCTTAAACAAAAAACAATGGATAAATTAAGATAACCTTTAAACGCCTAATATAAGCAATAAAATATTTTTAATTTACAGAAAGGAGTGATTCATTTGGAAGAAAATAAAACGTTCAGTTCATTCTCAAACAATCTCTATTGTTACATAAAGTAGACACCCACCATCAACTATTTCTTCTAATCGTTAAGATACTTTAGTTCTAAGACGCACCCGTATATAAATCAAGCTGAACAATCCGAAAGGCTAAAAGGAAGTTTTACCAAAGACTCTTGAATTACTGTTCCATTCCGATGTTATCTTCCATATTGAATGGACAGTGTCATACAGTTTCCATGTGGATCTGACAATAGTTCCCAATTGATTGCTAACGATGCCCGAAACTCATAACATGAAACCGAATACTTTCGTGTTCTTATCTTAATGGGAGACTGTATTTGATATCGGTTGTGACGTTCTTGTCTTATCTGTGATTTTGGATTCTTTCTATGTTTGCCTTTATTTTATAAGTATATATTTTTGTATTTACGAGGCAACCGATCTTGTTGGTATGTAATTTTTGTGATAATTTCAGTAGCGTTACAAAACACAATACTTCGTTTCACAATTTGCATACATATTATATACAGCTACACCCACACTTTTTATTTTAGTTTAATAGTTTCTGCCGGCTCCCATAGGAATAATTTCGGGAAATTCCTTCTTAGTGCACCCCTACTGTGCCCTTGATACCCTAATAGTTTTGGCTGTGTTGTCTTTCATTCAGGATGTAACGCAGGAATGTTATAATATTGTCCTCCCGACCGATCCGGCCACGGTGGCTTGTTTATATATGAGACTATGAGACTTGCCAACTGCGCGGGTCATATTATAGTGCACAAGTGTGTGCGCATACACTACTCTCTATTCCCTCACTCTCATAGCCTGATGGGACGCCACAAGCGACACGACCGGAGAGAGATTGGGCGCAGGACCAATGGCTTAACGTGCTTTCCGAGGCACGGGGGTTTGACACCGCTAACTACCTGACGCCGAACTTCTATTGGATAATACCTAACAGAAAAACCCAATTTCACTTTTTGTTCGACCCGGGAATCGAACCCTAGATCTGATGATCCGCAGTCGCTCAGGAATGTTATATATATATATATATATATAAATTGTATAAGCATGCCAAATTTGAGCCCTATAGTTTTCGACCACAGCCACAGACAAATTGACATGGCGAATGGTTACTTAAAGTTTTCTGCAAAACGCTAAAAATATCTTGCAATAAACCTAGTAGCAGCTGTTACAACAAAATATAATATTTCCTATTTGAACTTAAAAAATAAGAAATAGTAAATAAATTCTAGGCTCGTACTGATCCTAAGCACGAGTCCATAATATTAGGACACAAGCTGCATACATAAGTATATGAATTAATCAAAGTATTTGGCACATATCCTATGACTACATACGCGTTCTCGCCCTCAATCGCCCTAGACTGTTTTTGTATTCAGCGGTCAGTTTGTGGCAAAGTTTTGCTTTAAAATTACTGATTTGCCAGCAATGCGATTCCATTTTAGAGCTCCGTGAATAATTAAGAACTACTACAGTTACAGCCATGTCCTGCTTTATCTCGGAAATTATTTGAGTTATATATGTAGCACTAAAATTGTTCCCGAAGAAAGGACTGAAACTCTTCTTCAAGATGTAATATGTCCTTAAAACTCTCAAATAAAATTTTGTTTGTACAACAGTACCGTATAATTTTAATGCGTTAAAACTATCCTCCATATTGCAATACAAAATTAAGTTACAAGAACGATTGCACATAAGATTAGGATTCATTATAGCGAGTAATATTCGACCAAGCCGGATTTAAAACAATTTTTACAGTCTGAAATGAATGCTATGATTGAGGCCTTCTAACGGTAACACACCAATAAAACCACGGTACCCAACATTGTCGGTACCCAACACGCACTTAATCGTTTTTACAAATAAATTTACCACACTGCCACTACTGGTTGGAACGTTATGTTTTATAACTTCCTCAATAAACAGATAATCGATTGGAAAATATTGGTGGGCTCAGGATATACATACATAGCACACTATCTAAGCTTACCGTTGTAGTTGCAGGGAAACCATTTGCGAATGATTGAGAATTAAGCAAGTCGGTCGCGGCAGACCTCGTCGGACATTCGTCGACCAAATTGGAGACGTCCTAGGAAACGGAAAGGTCCGAAGTACCCGAAACCGGCGAGTATGTTTGAAATGAGTAATGAGTGTAGAGGAAGCGCGTGAGGTTTGTAAGGATAGGAGCAAGTGGCATTCTGTTGTCTCAGCCTACCTCGACGGGAAAAAGGCGTGAGTATTTACGTATGAGAATTAAGCATGGTCGTAATGTTATAGAATATTTTGATGTCAGCATAGAAAGAGGAAGATGAAATGATGATGGGGCTATACATAATTTAAATATGTACGCGTGTATTTTACCTTTAGGGGTATGGCATAACGCGTTGGATTTTTAATGGAACGTATTTTCTGAATCTTCTGGGACATTATGGGGCGTCAACTAAGACCACCACGTTCTCAGTGAGTAGGCCTAGCCTATAGAGGAAAGTCACATACAACCCTCTCCCTGCTCCAAGAGATGGAGAAAGAGCCCGTTTTTTGGGTTGCAACCGTGAAAATAAGAAAGTATTTTCTGATATATAAGTTAATCGTTCTGTTTTGCGGTGACTTATGCGATTTTGCTACCTTCCGCGCACCGCGTCAGCACACACCAAGAGCAGAACAGAGCAGCGCATTTTGTGAAATCATTGAAAACTTAATCTTATGACAATTCCATTCATTTCAAAATTGAATACACGTCCAAACTTGATGCTCGAGCTTGCATGTAAATGTCTGAGTATGCGTTCTACATGCGCGAGCGTGCTCGAGCCGCCGCCGGCGTCGCCGCGTGTCGCCCGCGCTCAGTATGCCACAGCGAGAAGATTGTGTGGACGTGCGTTTACTACTTATGGCGCGACTAGCGTCAGTTGGAAATCGTGGACGAAAAAAAGTTGATCATACACTCGCCTGGCAACCCAAAGCATTTTCAACGGAGCTTGCTCACGGAAGGGCGAGCATGCCGCCTGCATGGTCGAGCAATCAAAAGTTTGCTTGACCATGCGCGAGCATTTTGCATTTCGGTGTGCGCTGACCGTTATTCGCATATTTTTAAGCTAACATTATTGGGCAGACAACATCTCAGAAAAATATTTCATCAAAAAAAAGAAAGCAAATTATCAGTTACACATAATTTACGCTATATAAAAATAACCTATACTATAAAGCTGAGAAACAGCAGACGCTACCAATCAATATTATCAGAGATATTCTGTGAAGTAGACTGCGTCTGTCGATAATTGTGTTCGTATTACTTACATCTGGTTCGTTATTTGACCTCAGATCTGTTCGATAACGCGGATTATTTTAATGAGAACTAGTGTTGTGTTACGGAGTAGGTTAATGTAAGGGAATATTTTGAAATTGGTTTACTGTGATTACTCGGTTGGGTTATATGTAATATCAATGTCGAAAGGCATCATTTGATATTGAACAGCATTAATTGGGAGATATCTTGCCATTAATTGAAGATGAAGATACCTACATATAAGAGATTTTAATTTTTATTGATATAAGAAAAAAACATTTATGGATAGACTAGAAAACAAAAGGAATAAACCTCTTACCAAAACACACATAAACTAAAGCTAAACAGCCAAAACAAAAGTGTAAAAGCTTCGATCCAACAATAAATTGTGAAGGATAAGTCTTCGCTTGACAAAAGAAACGAAAAATAAATTATTCTCCGAGAATATAGACAGAATCAACCTTATAACATATTCTATTAGGTCTTAACACTGTCACTATTTACAGTTCTTTTGTGTGCCTTGTTTCGGCTTCGTTTTATAGCACAGTTTTAGGCTATTTACTTTTTTTGAATAAATATTTCGTCTATACTGGAGTGGTGGTGGGGTAAAATCTAGCTTTTCAATATAAAGCCATCTGTTTAGTAAGTCTATGAAATAGGTCAGTTCATATTATATTTGAAAAGTTTTGTAGTATACATACATTCTAGACTGTGTTATAAAAATGGCACACACAACATGTTGGCGTAGAGTTCGCCTTCACCTGAACTCGTATTATTCGATAATCTTTATACAAAGTTCTCTTTTCTAGAGCACACTTATCAGTTCCGAGTAGCCTCATTTCAAAAGACATATATACATACATACATAGACTCACGCCTGTTTCCCGGAGGGGTAGGCATAAACTACGGAACGCCATTTGCAACGATCCTGACATACCTCTCTTGCTTCATTCACTCCCATCAAGTTTCTCATGCATGCTCTTCTGTTTAGGGTTCAAAAGACAGCGTGTCGAAAAGCGCCGTAGTGTCGAACAGTTTTCAAAATTATATACAGCAGCTTGGCACAGACCTGCTTTCCGAAGAAAGAACGTACCACGCTAGGTTTTTTCAAATAACAATCACAAAAGTTTAGTACGCATGCTATTGTGGCTACTGGCTGATTCACACAAAAATAATTGAGGTGTCGTGTCAATTACAAATATGGATCCATTGTGAAAACAACACTGAACAAATATTTACAGATCAAATATTTACAAACAAATATTTAAAGATCACAGTTTTTGCATTCGCATTGCATCGACTATCACGCTATCTGTGCCAGCAAATTCTCATCAACTGCCTTTTCTGAAAATAAGTACAGGCGAAAAACAAGTAGAAACACATCATTAAAGGCTTATCAGCCTTTATCGACTAATTGATCAATAATTTGCCGCTACTCCTGTCTTCATATGAGTAAGTGCCGATTCGCAAATAGTAATAAATGACTAGGCACGTACCATGTTCTCTGGCAAATTTAGAAAATAATGTTTGTGAGTAAAAGTACCTAGTAAAGTTCTTGGCTTTTATTAAACTAACCGGTCTAGTTTTTGAAGAATTCTCCTTTTCGCTCGATGTATTCCCCTTTATCGTGCAAGTTAGGTACTTTACATCGATATAATCTGTGAAGATACCTTGTTCGTTTATTCGTGATGCAAATTGCAGAGAGCTCTTCGAGTCAAATTCTAGAACTCTTGAATCGGCCACAATTTGTTTAGATAAGTATCTGTACTAAATTTTCTTGCCAGAAACGTGTAAGTCACATCAATTGTTAGGACTTCTTTGTTTTTGTTTACGTTTACGTTTTTATTACACGTACGAGATAAATGTCGTACCAGGAAAACGTATTGGCACAGGGGCCTTTACAAACATTTAAACCAATGTATACTAAAATATTCAAAGTCGGAACATTATTAAATTCTAGATCATACTAAAGTGGTGTCTGATGGAAAAAAATAAACAACGACAGGTTGAATTTAATGAATCTGGTATCTACTTACCTGGAAAAAGAAAACAAATATATTAGTATTTATATATAAATAGGTACTAGCAGACAAAAAGGATTGAGACCTAAAGCAAATACCTATCTATCAATTTTATAGTTCATTTATGAATAAAAAAATAAAAATAACGATGATTGATATTTACCAACATCTAGCACACCAGAATAATTTTATTACTAAAAAAACACCTTACCAAAAATAAACTAAAAAATAATTTATTAAGTACAGTATCCGGTTTATATTTATAATATAAACCGGATACTGTACTTAAGAATGTCATATTTTTGGTTTAGTTTAATATTAATTACGAGAATTATTTAACCCTTAAACGCATAGTGTCCCAAAATTGAATCATTAAATTTAGACACCAATATCCGTTCATAATATTTGTGTTTGATACATTAGGCTGTATGAAATGTTTCCTTTGCTCCTTCTCTAACCATAAAATAACTTAACTAGTGACAAATTGTGTTGATATCTGTGGCTAAATGACATTTCACCTTTTGGCGCGCGTTTCTCAAATAGGATTGAGTTGAGTGCACTTTGGCAACATAATATTACGAAGTTATTTGCTAATTTTGGAGAAAAAAATTGTTTTCTAAAGGTAATGACTATTATTTATCTAATAACTTATGCTTTTTTTCAAAATACCATAATTGTTATATAAACAGAAAACTTTTTGTTTTGATGCAAAAATGGGACAGCATGCACTATTGGTATAAATTATGACTGTTATTTGAAATTATACATTTTGTGATTTTATTTGTTTTGCTTTGGTGAGGTACGCATGCGGTTGGTTATTTTGTTCTAGAAATGGCAGAAAATAATGGGAGAGATGGTAACATTGAGTTTTGGTTGCGGCAGCTAGAAGATGGCGCCATTTCTGAAGACGATTTCGAGTCGGATGGTGACGAACTCGATTATTATCCCACCCAACAAGATTTATTAGATGTTTTAGAAGATGATGATGACAATGGTGAGGCTAGATCTAATGATAATAACGAAGAAACTATACCCGATCCTCCTATTGTAATAGCGGATGCTGTTCCTTCAAATAGTGATATACATTCTTTAGACATTCAGAGGTTGATATGGAAAAACCAACCTATGCCATTCAATGAAAATGCCATAAAATTTAATGGATCTGAAGAATACCCTGAATGTTTGATGAACCTTCAGACACCATTCCAATATTTTTCTTATTTTTTTAACGAATAATTTCTTTCTCAAATTGTTACGGAAACAAATAATTATGCTGTACAAAAGAAACCTGATAGACCTGACGTCATAACATTGGGAGAACTGAGAAAGTATCTGGGAATCTTAATTTATATGAGTGTCTACCACTATCCAAGTGTACGTGGTTACTGGGCTAACAAGCACGGGTTTGAGGCAATAATAAAAGCAATGCCTGTCAATAAATTTGAGAAAATAAGAAGGGTACTTCACTTCAACGATAACAATAGTCACTTACCGACAGATCATCCCCAGCATGACCGACTTCACAAGCTACGCCCTATAATTGAACATCTCAATACCAAATTCTCCAGCATTCCACTTAGTCAGCGCTTATCTATTGATGAGCAGATGTGTGCAACTAAGATGGGCCATTTTTTAAAACAATATTTGCCTAATAAACCTCATAAATGGGGATTTAAACTATTCGTATTATGCTCACTAACAGGTTTTGCTTATCGTTTTATTATTTACACTGGCAAAGAAAAAGACGATCGTTTGCCTAATGAGCCTGACATAGGAGTTGTGTCACAAACAGTGATAAAACTTGCAAGAATAATTCCCAGACATATCAATCACATCATATACCATGATAATTTCTATACTACGTTACCCTTGATGTATTATTTTGCCAAAGAAGGAATACAATGTGTGGGAACTGTTCAAAGAAACCGCCTAGGTAAAAAATGCAAATTACCCTCAAAGCAGGATGTAATGAAAAAGCAAGTGCCAAGAGGCTCATATGTGGAATATACTACACATGTTGATGGGGTCGACATGTCTTCAGTTAGCTGGAAAGACAACAAACAGGTAGTTCTGCTCTCGACCTACGTAGGAGCTGAACCAATACAGTCCATCGAACGGTATGACAAAACAGAAAAGAAAAAAATTATTATAGACTGCCCAAAAATAGTCAAAGAATACAACGCCCATATGGGGGGCGTTGATCTCATGGATTCATTTTTGGGTAGATATAGAATAAAAGTCAAGACCAGGAAATGGTACATGAGGATATTTTACCACCTTTTAGATTTAACAATTATAAACTCTTGGGTACTATACAAAACTGTAGAGACAAGAAAAGGAGCAGATCTGAAGAAGCTGAAAAATCTGTCAGAATTTAGGTCAGAGCTGACTGATGTCTTATGTACCTATGGTATTACGACCCAGCCAACAAGAGGACGTCCTAGCAACAGCAGCATCACTGATACCTTAGATGCAAAAAGAAAGAAAGGGTGCCAGGTTCTTCCACCGTCTGACGTTCGGTTAGACAATCTTGGTCATAGCCAAATTAAAACAAACCAACGCATGAGGTGTAAGAGACCTGGCTGTAAGCTACAGAGCTTTATAAAATGCACAAAGTGCAATGTATTCCTTTGTGCAAAAAAAGGAAACGATTGTTTCAATTTATTTCATAGTTAATTTTTCGGAATAAATGGAAACATTTCTTTCTGCAACAAGCATTTTTTTAGCCGATTTTGCATAATGTCCCAAAAATGCATCATCTTTATTTTATGATTAAAAATATATAAAATATTGAAAGATATTTTTTTTTATTTTTCCCGTTTTTCACAGCTTATAAACTATCGAAACCATTTTTTTTCAATAAAATTAATTAATTCATGCATTTAAGGGTTAAAAACACTCAAATGATTTATGGGCTATACGTCAGCGCGCACCTCACTTCACTAACTTCCCACTCTTTTTGATTATTATGAAGTGAGACGAGTCGAAGTGATAGGCTTAAAAGAACGCCACAGTCAGTCTTATAACAACTCTCGGACGTAACGGACGTAATGAAGTAGCTAGCGGGAATTATTGTAACAGTGTGTGATTGTGTAAAAGTAGTGCTGTATAAAAGTGTGCCAGTAATAATTGAAATAAACGTGGAGTGATTTATACTGGACTTGGTGTTTTCTTCAAAATAATGACACATCTAAGTTATACTGGGATAGGACAATACTTAGTTACTGACAAAATAATTCACTACAATATTATAGACCAGATATAACCCCACACGATAAAACTAACCATACTGTTTATATTATTGACTTAGCCATTACCAACACTCACAACATTCAGTCAACAATAGCCAAAAAACTAGCAAAATACCAAGATCTAGCCATTGAATTAAAAACACAATGGAAAGCTCGTACCGTTCATATCGTAGCTACCAATAGTGTTGTCGTCAACTGGTGTAATACCAAAAACCCGAAGTCAAAGTTTGAATATCCTTCACATGCCCAAACACAGTTATTACAAAAAGCCAATAGTGGCTTTTTGTAATAACTGTGTTTAAATCACACATGTGTTGAGTATAGACTCAACACATGTGTGATACGCACACGTAAATTTCTAACGTCCAGTTCCATATCATCATCTTATACTATCTAACGTGCCACTCTTGGCTAAGGCCCGCATGATACGGATTTTACCCCTCAAAAAAGGGAGTTTCATCATCATCATTGCAGCCTTTCACTCCCTACTCACGTCCACTGCTGGACATAGGCCTCTCCTAATTTGCATGACAATAGTATTGTGAGCAAATTAGGAGGGCTTGGCCTACTATACCACGCTGGCCAGACGGGTTGGTATAGGGTTTGATGTCGAGTTTTCCGTCTCTACGTGCAAAGACGGTATTTGCATCGTATTATCCATTTGTCGCCTCTTACGACACCCACGGGAAGATAGGGGGTGGCGACACTTGTATTCTATGCCGTCAACCACAAAAAGGGAGTTTAATAAATCAAAAATATAATAATACGAATAATAATAACAATATTCTACAACATTCACACATCACCATCTAGTCCCGAACTAAGCAGAGCTTGTACTATGGGTACTAGACAATGGATAAACATACATATATATACTTTTTTTGTAAATACATATTATACATAGAAACTGCCAGACGCACACAATTGTTTGACTTGAGCGGGAATCGAACCCGCGACCTTCGGCGTGGCAGTCGCTTACACTCCTGCTGCGCCAACCGGTCGTCAAAACTTCAATAAACTTCAAACATAAATAAGCGAGCTCTTAGTTTTTAGTCTCGGGCGTTGTATGGCAGCTATTAATGGCCAAATTAATTAACTGGTTTGAGCCTTTCAAGTGTACACTCGCAAAATTAATATTATCGGACTTTAAAAAAAAAAATTGTAGTATTTTCAGTACATGGAGATATTTTTGTATCTGTTTATATACGTGTATGCGCAAAACCTTTAGATAAGTATTAGTAACATTCTCCAAAAAACATTTTTTTATAACGTCACCGGCCACGCAAACTTTATTATAAAATTCATATGAAAATAAGTTCTTATCCCGGTAATTGCCAGGCTTAAACATATTAGTGAGAGCTCTCCATTCGTTGAACTAAATATATTTGTACTTAGTGCTGTATCCTCATAAGAATTCAAACCAGCGGTGGGGGTGGTTTAATTAAAATAATTTCAATTTCATATAATATAGTGCCTAGACTTGTAACATTATTTCTGGGTTAAGCGTTAATACAGATGAGAGAACGAATACTGTATTATTTTGTATTAAAATTTAATTTCGTCAAGGGTATATTCAAATTATGTGAATATTATATACAAAGGTGTGTACAAGAGGATTACGTAGTCAAAGTCTACATAACATATACTTGTTTCAAATAAAAGCTTTAGTCAGAATATTTCTCATCTTTTCAAGCCGGTTGCAAAAAATGAGGTAAACAATTTTGAACATAGCCTTTGTACCTACTAAATAAATTGAATATACTCTTTGAACATGTGTAAATTGTGGTTATTTTGGTGACCAGCTAGACAATTTTTGCGACTCGTTAGGATCTGGTCCTCACTGTCCTCACGCACAGGTATCAGAGGACATTACAGATTCATATTCATACAAAAAGTGCACATTTTACGACGATAAGGACCTGACCGTCATCCATATGAGTAGGATAAGATCTTTGATTCACAATAGTATGTACTTGGTATACGTGTCTAAATGTCCAGTACTACCCTCTAGTCTCGCTACTCTCAATACTCCACTATCAGTCCTACATCACAGACCAGATGTGTACAATACCGGTGTTGCAATACGATCGCCAACGCTCTTCATACAGGCATGTTTGTAAATAATTACGTTCGCATCATCAACATTTGTCCTTGTGTTAGTGTATTATGATTACTCTAGAGTACGTTAAAACTGAATCAAATACACTAAATTAGTTAACAGTAGAGAATTAAGTAGATGATCTATAATAAGATGCGATCATAAAATGGAGAAGGCGCGCCACTCTAATTATGCTGCACACTGCGCTATGCTGCACTCTATGCTACACCAAGCTACGTTCCATGCTACACGTAATAGGACGCACTATGCTACGCGACGCAGTACGCTATGTGTCGGCCTCCACTTTGCCACGCGACGTTGCACGAGTTCCAAGCTACACGTCGAGGTGCGCTATGTTATGCGACACGCTACGCTACGTCACGCTGCGCGACGCACTAGACTACGCGACACACTAAGCTACGAAACGCGCTATGGAACGTAAAGCGCAACTTTGGCAACGCGACTGACACTATGATTTTGTAGTGTTTAGTTTGACGATTGCTTGAGTCTCTCAAGGGCCTAGTTGAAAATCAGCGTCAGGCTTCAGCCTGACTAATGCTGAACAGTGTCCTTTTCTGACACGCCACACTTATGTTTTTGTATTGTTTTTTTTTTTTGGTACTGGTTTTTTTAATTGTGTTTTTCATTTATGTGCGTGTTATGAAAAAAAATATTTTTCTATTTCTACACAGATCTCGCCACATCTTCATAAGCAATCTCTAACTATGGAATTCAATATTCGATCTATAGATAGATCTGTAGATTTTAGATTCGTTTTGACATAAGCTCCATACAAAATATGTCAAACACGAATCTCGAATCTCAAAATCCATGTATGGATCGAATATTGAAAATGGCCGTAAATCAAACATTATATTATCCGTGCCACTGCATACATATTATATTAAATGTAAATTAATTATTTTAACTACTGGTAGATAGCAAATTAGGTCTATCGTTTTGTTAATAATGGATAGATAAGTTGAAATGGGTACGAAGTTTACTTTATCCAAATGTGAGCATTAGTGACCCAATGCCTTCTTGATTTAGTGCTTGTGTATATGCTTTTATTACTTATTTTACTTTAAAAAGTGACAACTAGAGTTTAACTTATTGTCTTGGCTTACTGGATTGTCTCAGCTATCAGCCTCGTGTAAAATGCACGTAACACTTCTCACGTGTTGGCCTGTTGGGGCAACGCATATACACATAGTCTTACTTATTAACGTTTAAAGTGGACACTTAAAATACTAATTTCTATGACATCTCCAGCATTTCGCATTTTTGCGTGTGTCGCACTCCGTTAGGAAATTATGTTCAGGCAAATACGTCTCCACATAATTCTAATATTATAAACGCGACCGTCTGCTACGCGTACAAGCGAAATACGAACCGATCTGATTAAACCCAATCCAAAAACTACGAACCCAACGAAAAAGCAATAACTGCTTCATCGCCCTTAGTACAAGCTAAGGGTATCAATTTCAGTCAAAGCATTGCAGTGCAAATTATCGACATAGCGCGACAGAGGAATGTTGATGAAGTAAGCGAGTATATCATCAAACTTATTTAGCATGTCACAACAATTCAGTGAATATAGTTTTTCTAGACCTTACGGCAAAATTGTCTCTCCGTTTTCTGTCTGAGAGGATTTGCCTGGGATCAAAAACCTCCGATTTAGATTAAATAAAATTATTACAGTCTTTTTACTGAACAATGCTGTCACTGACACAAGAATTACTTGCAAAGCCTTCGTTAAACGAAAATATTTCTTAAAATGTTTCATTCAGTTTTACAGTTGATATAGAGCTGTTATTATTTTCTTTCTTAAAAACGTCTCGAGTTTCAGCGCTAGAGTAAGTATGATTTATTTCTTTTGTATTAGAAATAATGGTCGGGCTATGGACGCTGATTGGCAACATATCTTTGCTTTTGTCGTTTATGCAGTATTGCACATTTCATATTTTTTACAATATAATGTGTAATATAATTTCGGAAAATGGTTAGCACTTTCTTTGTTCACAGACTTTCTTTATAAGCGGCCACTTGGCAAGTTTTGACGAAATCGACTTATCAACAGAAAAGTGGACTCCGATGATGATGATAGGTAGTTTTGATACTGCACCTCTAAAGCGACTTTTTTACTCTCTTTTGGTAAAATAAATTATAGTTTTTCCATTTTACACATATAATTCAAACTGGAATGTACTATACGTCCTTATAACCTATGTAATATTTGATGCAGTTCTCAGTCCCAAATTTATTTGGAACTTATGTATATTTGCATGAACTTTGTATTTAAATTATTTCCTATTCGCAAGGTGCTCCTAAGTCAACAAAGTTTCTTTACTTTGGGTTGTAGTTCAGTTGTAAATATAAGTTTCACAGGAAAACGATCTTTATTCTCTTTGCATTAAAGGATATTTCGAATCACAATGATAATAGCTCACATGGCATCAACTGTATCTCATCCGATAGTTTTAAGGGATTTCTACAAAGGGCGTTCATACAAAAAAGTTTTATTTACATCCGTTCATGCTTTACAGTGAAACAGAACACTTACATCGACATTATAAATACTTCTTTTTACCATATTTTTAACAAATCTGGACCTCAAAGAAGGAAGTAGACTGTAACCTGCTCCATATTTAACTAGAGGATGCCCGCAGCTACACCCGCACATTATATTTTAATAACGGGTGTCTTAGTAAGAGTGCACTTTTTAAAATTGGAACAGTTTTTTTTTCATGCAAGTGGCAACTCTGAAATTTGACACCTGTCACCTCTGTTTATTTCGATTATTAAAAATGGAGCACTTTTCGAAAAAACAACGCGTTATAATTGTGAAAATTCATTACAAAAATGGGGAAAGTAACACTGAAACCGCTCGCAAACTTCGTCAAATTTTCAGCCGAGAAAGTACACCTAATGTGTCAACCATTCGAAGAGTGGTCAAAAAATTTGAAGAAACTAGGTCAATTATGGATAATAAGAATCCTTTGCGTCAGTGTACCGGTCGGTCGCTGTAAGCGAGTGTCGCCGAAAACCCAAAAACATCAATTCGAAATCGTTCTCAACAACTTCAAATTTCACGAAGCACTACGCAGAGAATTTTGGCTAAAGACCTCCACCTTCATGCGTACAAGATTTAGTTAACTCAGGAGCTCAAACCAGCAGACCACGGAAAGCGCCGGCAATTCGTTCAATGGGTAATGGAGCAAAGTGAAGTCGAATTTTTCGAAAAAAGTCATTTTCTCCGATGAAGCGCATTTCCATACGAACGGCTTCGTGAATACACAAAATTGTCGAATTTGGGACGCAGAAAATCTTCATGCAATCCATGAGAAACAAATGCACCCACAACGAGAATCTGTCTGGTGCGGATTTTGGTTAGGCGGCGTGATGATCCATAATTTTTTGAAAATGAGGCTGAAATTGCAGTGACTGTGAACGGCATCCGTTACAGGAGTTTATGATAACGGACTTGTTGTGGCCTCAACTGGTAGGCATGGATCTGGACAACATGTGTTTTCAGCAGGACGGCGCAAACTGCCACACCGCGCATGAAACAATCGACTTATTGCAGCAACGATTTCCAGAACACATTATCTCACGAAATTCTTCAAAATCAGAAACTTCATGGTTGACGACTGTTAAGTATATCCAAATTAATTGTATGCACAAAGCCATGTATAGCCTAGACAACTGCATATCTATGTATGTATTTGCATAATGTGTGTTTTTATATAAAGTTACAGAGGTCACCGATCTATTTACAAGCTACACAATATTAAGTTTTGAGAATGCCTGACTCAGCCAGTTATGAGCTGAACAAGATAGTCATCGGGTTCACTTTTTGTGAACATACACTGTTAAAACAGGAAACGCGATCCCTATCTATTGAATACTTTGCCTGTTGACATCAGACAGGAAAATAATAAATCAATATTTGCATGTAAGCTTAAAAGATATTTACTAGAAACTATGTAAATGTAGGTATTAAGTATATATAAGTATAGATGTACCTTATATTATGTTACTGTAAGAGAGGCTCACCGATCTCACGGTTAAACTGCGTAAGCAGTTTTGTGTATTTAGATTATAAGAAACTCTTTAAGTGAAATAAATGATTCATTCATTCATTCATTCAAAACCATTTCATACTATTGTTATACTTAACAAGGCTGTCTTAACCATTTATAGTTTATTATAGAAAACAAACAATCCCAGCGCTTTACAGATTCAAAAGATATATTTTTTTGTAACCAAGTTTGGTATCTTTAGTTAGCAAAAAATAAAAATCTGACAAAAAGTTCATGCTTTAAATGATATTATTATCACAGATAAGATGCATAATACATTGTAGGAATACAAGGGGTAGAACAAAACGTTACTAATAAGTTATTTATCTTTAAGAATTAATTAGCGGTAGTGACTTGATGTTAGGTAAACTACTAATTATGGATCCAGTTCTAAGTAGGTATGCTATGTAAATTTACTAAGTTTTACTAAGTTGAGTGACGACGTGAAAATAACATTAATCTTAATAATTGATTAATAATTGTCATCTACAAATAATAGTTAATCTATATATACTACAATCAAACCGATTTATTCTTAGTGAACACAAGCCTATTACTATCCCAAATTATTTTCTCTTCACCTATGGAATTGTTTTTCCTATCAGGGTGAAATACGCAACAAAAATTGGTATATAGCAATATTCCTTAATTCAACAGTGTATTCTGACCGAAAGTACTTGATGGGATTGCTAGAAATATTAGCGTGAAAGTATCATTACCATTTTGCTTGTAATTCATTAAGTTTATGTTGCGAAGGCCGTGTGTGTAGGCGGTATGTTTCGGGATGTCGGGGTAGAGCCTTTATCTATACTCTATGCTTATATTGTGGCCTTGTCATGCCAATGAAATGATAAAATTATTCAGTCAGTGATTCAAGATTTTTATTCATTCAGTTTTTGATCCTACAAAATATTTACAAATTTTCTATTGTTGAACCTTGAACTTGTAAAGTCATATCCTGTAGAAGAATCGAATAGCGTGAATGATTTACACAAAATAAATATGAGTCGTATAAAGATTGCAAGTTTCAACATTCGAAAGAAAATACAGCCATATTAAATTATAATTTTAGTGTCGTAAGTAAGTAGATATTCTATTTCTTTATTGTGTATGTATTATCTATTATATTTTAATCCGTATTATAATGTGATTATTAAAATGTATGAGAATATGCTCCTGTTAATGAAAAGTAAATTACGAATAAGAATAATATTTAATCATCTTAAATTATGAGGCGTTGAAGAACTATTCAAACCACACAAAAAACCTTTGCAAAATAACTGTTATCGCAAACAACATAACAAATTCTTTTCGACAATAAAACGATAAATAATACACTCAATCAATCTTTGGAGATTTCAAACTACTCCGGTTCGCAAAGCCTAGACTCCAATCAAAAATAAATTAGCGTTGCGCCGTCATCAATTCTTGCCTTTTCCAATATATGTATACTACTATAAAGTGTTTTATAGCCTCTATTTGTTTGGACACAAATTTATTGGTTGTAATACCATCCCCACTTATCAAACGAGAGTAATCTGTGAACGTCGTCATTGGATACGTTATTAGAAAATACCGACTTGGAATCTGATACCTTGATGATAAGATGGTAAGAGATATTTCTGGCAGCTGAGCCGTTTCTTGTGATTTAATCGAAGTCTTCTGTTGTGATTTTTTTAGATTAAAGTATTGTAATTGGTTTTAGGCTGTATAATTAAGATCTAGTACAACTGCTAATGCAAGATCATGTTTTTTTTTTTATTTTCAGTCGTTTAACTATGCAATAGCTCTTGAATTTTTGCAGACAGTACTACAGAACTTTTATATAAATTGGCAAGAGCAATTAGAGAATGATAAAACTGATATAATAAATAAAATAACTTAATTAAGCAGTTGAGAGTTATATACTTAATAAGAATGTCTTATCCCATTATTGCGTAATGTAAAAATACTTAGTTTGAAAAAGCAACAGCTTAACATATTTATCTTAGTATTTTTATGATGATATAATATGGCCATCTTTGTCTTTAATAAGTATCTTATATTCAAAACCAATGTATACAAGCGATTATTATGTCATTTTCACTATTCAAATAAGTTTTAATTTTATGTAAATAAATAGTAAGTTTCGAAATCACCTTATATTAACATTAAAACGCGTAAACATGTCCCCACGGCCTTATTATTATTTATTTACTGTTGTTTGTAAAGCAGTTCCTATGTAAATATGCATGGTAAAATTATATTTAAATTGCCAAGAAAAGAAATCTTCAACAATAATAGAGTTTAAGATGATAGCGGTATCTCCGTGAACTTGAATACAAATTAGCAGTTCATACAAAAGTCACTTTTGATTAAATAACCTTTTCTCGGTCTTTTCTTTTTCTTCCCTAAATACCTTCCCTTCAATACAATCATAAAGTACCATAAGGTACAACAAAACATCTGGACATTATTTTTTGTACAGCGTTTATTTATTCTTAAGGTTCTCTCAAGTTGGACATTGATCGATTTCACTTTTGAATTCTTTCCTCGGTTAAAAATCTGCACTGAAGAGTGCTAGCTGACGGCTTTAAACTGTCCCTATAACTACAGTTTCCTTATGGATAAAGTTAAAACTATTTATGAAAGCAAAATACAAAGAACAAAAAATTGTTGATTCCGTTTAGGTTTACACCAAAACTTTGTCTATAAGACGTCGATACCGATACCTAATCTTAGTTTTAATAATTTAATTTACTTTCGTTTACGGTTATTAGCAAACGAATTCGTAGCAGAACAAAAGGCGACAGCTATTACGACTTAAATAACAGTTTATTATATTACATTCATATTAGGCCATTAATTTTCACGACCTGTGCCTGATATTTGTCTGAAGATTAGACTTTCTCTTGGAGTACTTTCATAAATTTCGATGCTGTATTGGAATATTAAAGTTGCTTAAACAGATAAGAATAAATTCAAGTGTCGTATTTATTAATACAATAATTATGTTCAGGCAAATACGTCTCCACATAATTCTAATATTATAAACGCGACCGTCTGCTACGCGTACAAGCGAAATACGAACCGATCTGATTAAACCCAATCCAAAAACTACGAACCCAACGAAAAAGCAATAACTGCTTCATCGCCCTTAGTACAAGCTAAGGGTATCAATTTCAGTCAAAGCATTGCAGTGCAAATTATCGACATAGCGCGACAGAGGAATGTTGATGAAGTAAGCGAGTATATCATCAAACTTATTTAGCATGTCACAACAATTCAGTGAATATAGTTTTTCTAGACCTTACGGCAAAATTGTCTCTCCGTTTTCTGTCTGAGAGGATTTGCCTGGGATCAAAAACCTCCGATTTAGATTAAATAAAATTATTACAGTCTTTTTACTGAACAATGCTGTCACTGACACAAGAATTACTTGCAAAGCCTTCGTTAAACGAAAATATTTCTTAAAATGTTTCATTCAGTTTTACAGTTGATATAGAGCTGTTATTATTTTCTTTCTTAAAAACGTCTCGAGTTTCAGCGCTAGAGTAAGTATGATTTATTTCTTTTGTATTAGAAATAATGGTCGGGCTATGGACGCTGATTGGCAACATATCTTTGCTTTTGTCGTTTATGCAGTATTGCACATTTCATATTTTTTACAATATAATGTGTAATATAATTTCGGAAAATGGTTAGCACTTTCTTTGTTCACAGACTTTCTTTATAAGCGGCCACTTGGCAAGTTTTGACGAAATCGACTTATCAACAGAAAAGTGGACTCCGATGATGATGATAGGTAGTTTTGATACTGCACCTCTAAAGCGACTTTTTTACTCTCTTTTGGTAAAATAAATTATAGTTTTTCCATTTTACACATATAATTCAAACTGGAATGTACTATACGTCCTTATAACCTATGTAATATTTGATGCAGTTCTCAGTCCCAAATTTATTTGGAACTTATGTATATTTGCATGAACTTTGTATTTAAATTATTTCCTATTCGCAAGGTGCTCCTAAGTCAACAAAGTTTCTTTACTTTGGGTTGTAGTTCAGTTGTAAATATAAGTTTCACAGGAAAACGATCTTTATTCTCTTTGCATTAAAGGATATTTCGAATCACAATGATAATAGCTCACATGGCATCAACTGTATCTCATCCGATAGTTTTAAGGGATTTCTACAAAGGGCGTTCATACAAAAAAGTTTTATTTACATCCGTTCATGCTTTACAGTGAAACAGAACACTTACATCGACATTATAAATACTTCTTTTTACCATATTTTTAACAAATCTGGACCTCAAAGAAGGAAGTAGACTGTAACCTGCTCCATATTTAACTAGAGGATGCCCGCAGCTACACCCGCACATTATATTTTAATAACGGGTGTCTTAGTAAGAGTGCACTTTTTAAAATTGGAACAGTTTTTTTTTCATGCAAGTGGCAACTCTGAAATTTGACACCTGTCACCTCTGTTTATTTCGATTATTAAAAATGGAGCACTTTTCGAAAAAACAACGCGTTATAATTGTGAAAATTCATTACAAAAATGGGGAAAGTAACACTGAAACCGCTCGCAAACTTCGTCAAATTTTCAGCCGAGAAAGTACACCTAATGTGTCAACCATTCGAAGAGTGGTCAAAAAATTTGAAGAAACTAGGTCAATTATGGATAATAAGAATCCTTTGCGTCAGTGTACCGGTCGGTCGCTGTAAGCGAGTGTCGCCGAAAACCCAAAAACATCAATTCGAAATCGTTCTCAACAACTTCAAATTTCACGAAGCACTACGCAGAGAATTTTGGCTAAAGACCTCCACCTTCATGCGTACAAGATTTAGTTAACTCAGGAGCTCAAACCAGCAGACCACGGAAAGCGCCGGCAATTCGTTCAATGGGTAATGGAGCAAAGTGAAGTCGAATTTTTCGAAAAAAGTCATTTTCTCCGATGAAGCGCATTTCCATACGAACGGCTTCGTGAATACACAAAATTGTTGAATTTGGGACGCAGAAAATCTTCATGCAATCCATGAGAAACAAATGCACCCACAACGAGAATCTGTCTGGTGCGGATTTTGGTTAGGCGGCGTGATGATCCATAATTTTTTGAAAATGAGGCTGAAATTGCAGTGACTGTGAACGGCATCCGTTACAGGAGTTTATGATAACGGACTTGTTGTGGCCTCAACTGGTAGGCATGGATCTGGACAACATGTGTTTTCAGCAGGACGGCGCAAACTGCCACACCGCGCATGAAACAATCGACTTATTGCAGCAACGATTTCCAGAACACATTATCTCACGAAATTCTTCAAAATCAGAAACTTCATGGTTGACGACTGTTAAGTATATCCAAATTAACTGTATGCACAAAGCCATGTATAGCCTAGACAACTGCATATCTATGTATGTATTTGCATAATGTGTGTTTTTATATAAAGTTACAGAGGTTACCGATCTATTTACAAGCTACACAATATTAAGTTTTGAGAATGCCTGACTCAGCCAGTTATGAGCTGAACAAGATAGTCATCGGGTTCACTTTTTGTGAACATACACTGTTAAAACAGGAAACGCGATCCCTATCTATTGAATACTTTGCCTGTTGACATCAGACAGGAAAATAATAAATCAATATTTGCATGTAAGCTTAAAAGATATTTACTAGAAACTATGTAAATGTAGGTATTAAGTATATATAAGTATAGATGTACCTTATATTATGTTACTGTAAGAGAGGCTCACCGATCTCACAGTTAAACTGCGTAAGCAGTTTTGTGTATTTAGATTATAAGAAACTCTTTAAGTGAAATAAATGATTCATTCATTCATTCATTCAAAACAATTTCATACTATTGTTATACTTAACAAGGCTGTCTTAACCATTTATAGTTTATTATAGAAAACAAACAATCCCAGCGCTTTACAGATTCAAAAGATATATTTTTTTGTAACCAAGTTTGGTATCTTTAGTTAGCAAAAAATAAAAATCTGACAAAAAGTTCATGCTTTAAATGATATTATTATCACAGATAAGATGCATAATACATTGTAGGAATACAAGGGGTAGAACAAAACGTTACTAATAAGTTATTTATCTTTAAGAATTAATTAGCGGTAGTGACTTGATGTTAGGTAAACTACTAATTATGGATCCAGTTCTAAGTAGGTATGCTATGTAAATTTACTAAGTTTTACTAAGTTGAGTGACGACGTGAAAATAACATTAATCTTAATAATTGATTAATAATTGTCATCTACAAATAATAGTTAATCTATATATACTACAATCAAACCGATTTATTTTTAGTGAACACAAGCCTATTACTATCCCAAATTATTTTCTCTTCACCTATGGAATTGTTTTTCCTATCAGGGTGAAATACGCAACAAAAATTGGTATATAGCAATATTCCTTAATTCAACAGTGTATTCTGACCGAAAGTACTTGATGGGATTGCTAGAAATATTAGCGTGAAAGTATCATTACCATTTTGCTTGTAATTCATTAAGTTTATGTTGCGAAGGCCATGTGTGTAGGCGGTATGTTTCGGGATGTCGGGGTAGAGCCTTTATCTATACTCTATGCTTATATTGTGGCCTTGTCATGCCAATGAAATGATAAAATTATTCAGTCAGTGATTCAAGATTTTTATTCATTCAGTTTTTGATCCTACAAAATATTTACAAATTTTCTATTGTTGAACCTTGAACTTGTAAAGTCATATCCTGTAGAAGAATCGAATAGCGTGAATGATTTACACAAAATAAATATGAGTCGTATAAAGATTGCAAGTTTCAACATTCGAAAGAAAATACAGCCATATTAAATTATAATTTTAGTGTCGTAAGTAAGTAGATATTCTATTTCTTTATTGTGTATGTATTATCTATTATATTTTAATCCGTATTATAATGTGATTATTAAAATGTATGAGAATATGCTCCTGTTAATGAAAAGTAAATTACGAATAAGAATAATATTTAATCATCTTAAATTATGAGGCGTTGAAGAACTATTCAAACCACACAAAAAACCTTTGCAAAATAACTGTTATCGCAAACAACATAACAAATTCTTTTCGACAATAAAACGATAAATAATACACTCAATCAATCTTTGGAGATTTCAAACTACTCCGGTTCGCAAAGCCTAGACTCCAATCAAAAATAAATTAGCGTTGCGCCGTCATCAATTCTTGCCTTTTCCAATATATGTATACTACTATAAAGTGTTTTATAGCCTCTATTTGTTTGGACACAAATTTATTGGTTGTAATACCATCCCCACTTATCAAACGAGAGTAATCTGTGAACGTCGTCATTGGATACGTTATTAGAAAATACCGACTTGGAATCTGATACCTTGATGATAAGATGGTAAGAGATATTTCTGGCAGCTGAGCCGTTTCTTGTGATTTAATCGAAGTCTTCTGTTGTGATTTTTTTAGATTAAAGTATTGTAATTGGTTTTAGGCTGTATAATTAAGATCTAGTACAACTGCTAATGCAAGATCATGTTTTTTTTTTTATTTTCAGTCGTTTAACTATGCAATAGCTCTTGAATTTTTGCAGACAATACTACAGAACTTTTATATAAATTGGCAAGAGCAATTAGAGAATGATAAAACTGATATAATAAATAAAATAACTTAATTAAGCAGTTGAGAGTTATATACTTAATAAGAATGTCTTATCCCATTATTGCGTAATGTAAAAATACTTAGTTTGAAAAAGCAACAGCTTAACATATTTATCTTAGTATTTTTATGATGATATAATATGGCCATCTTTGTCTTTAATAAGTATCTTATATTCAAAACCAATGTATACAAGCGATTATTATGTCATTTTCACTATTCAAATAAGTTTTAATTTTATGTAAATAAATAGTAAGTTTCGAAATCACCTTATATTAACATTAAAACGCGTAAACATGTCCCCACGGCCTTATTATTATTTATTTACTGTTGTTTGTAAAGCAGTTCCTATGTAAATATGCATGGTAAAATTATATTTAAATTGCCAAGAAAAGAAATCTTCAACAATAATAGAGTTTAAGATGATAGCGGTATCTCCGTGAACTTGAATACAAATTAGCAGTTCATACAAAAGTCACTTTTGATTAAATAACCTTTTCTCGGTCTTTTCTTTTTCTTCCCTAAATACCTTCCCTTCAATACAATCATAAAGTACCATAAGGTACAACAAAACATCTGGACATTATTTTTTGTACAGCGTTTATTTATTCTTAAGGTTCTCTCAAGTTGGACATTGATCGATTTCACTTTTGAATTCTTTCCTCGGTTAAAAATCTGCACTGAAGAGTGCTAGCTGACGGCTTTAAACTGTCCCTATAACTACAGTTTCCTTATGGATAAAGTTAAAACTATTTATGAAAGCAAAATACAAAGAACAAAAAATTGTTGATTCCGTTTAGGTTTACACCAAAACTTTGTCTATAAGACGTCGATACCGATACCTAATCTTAGTTTTAATAATTTAATTTACTTTCGTTTACGGTTATTAGCAAACGAATTCGTAGCAGAACAAAAGGCGACAGCTATTACGACTTAAATAACAGTTTATTATATTACATTCATATAAGGCCATTAATTTTCACGACCTGTGCCTGATATTTGTCTGAAGATTAGACTTTCTCTTGGAGTACCTTCATAAATTTCGATGCTGTATTGGAATATTAAAGTTGCTTAAACAGATAAGAATAAATTCAAGTGTCGTATTTATTAATACAATAATTGATAACTTTAGATGTACAAATGTATTATCCTCGATATTCAATTATGTTTTAATCTTAGGAAAATCGTGCGCACTCATATAATTTTAATAGGCACGTTATCAACTTACGAATAATTTTAGAAGTGTAGTAAAATTTATCAGGTATGTATCTATGATATGTAATTACCTTAACCCCTATTAAGGTAAATTACCTATTTTGTAAAAAAACTGTAAAAGATTTTGCTGTAAAAATACCCTAAATCAGGATGTGCGCGGCAAGATCTATGTAATGTATATATTTTGTTCGCCTGTATAAATTTTCATGAATCGTGTGCTTAATGCTTATAAAATAAACAAAAAATTCTTCTTTCTTTCAAAATAACCGTATTGTCTATTGGTTTTACACGCTAGACAGACAAATCTAATCCCTAATATTTAACATGTTATAATCGCTTTAGTTCATCGGCTCATTTCGAAGTGCGTTCTTTTTTATGTGTAATTTTCTGTATAAATTGGATGTTAGTAATATATAATTCTATACGTAATTCTTTAGTGATTGAACTTAGATAATATCAATATTGGTAATGCAATCAGAAATTCAATTTGTTCGGTCTATTAGCTCCTTACTCCGAAATTTATTTCTATTTTTATTAGTGTAGGTATGCTTTTGGCATACTCTGCATAGTATTTTTCCTTTAAGGCAGGCAGTTATCAAAGGTTAGGCTTGCAATTCCTGTATCGTGTCAATAGCCATATAATATTTATAACCGCGAAGAAAACATCACTACGTAGATAGCCTAACAATCCTTTTTAAAGCGGATTTATGTTCTTCTACTTTAATTTTTAAGAAACTGGCTTTTGTCGGTGGAGTAATTGCCATTGCTTTCGATTTTCTGCCCGTTCTTTGACTTCTTGATACTATATATCCTTTCAAATGATAAATAGGGTTTCTGTCATGCACTACACCTCAGTCAGTCAGGACCCAAATAAGAACTTCAATATATTTTAAGCTTCACTTTAACAAATTTTGTAATTCTGTATTAAAACACGTACACATACCTACCACGGCCACAGAAAACAAAAACTGTTTAAAAATCACAAACGAATTTATTATATCTTCTTATATTTATAATAAGTTAGTTAATTTTACTCAGTAGAAGTTGAAGAAAAATAAACTTGACGAACAAACTTCTCATAACCAAGAACTTTGTAAGAAATAATTACAACATTCGAAAGTTAGCCCTGTAGTTTCCAAGAAAGTCTTTTGTAAATAAAACAATTGGATGCCAAGACATTGTCAAGAAATAAAGTGACGAATAGGCTTTAAAAAATAAGAAGAAATATTTTGCGCTGCCTCTTTTTATTTATACTTGGAAGAACGGGACGGAGGATAATAACTTAATAGATTTTTTCAATGTGGTATGATAGCCGCTAAGTTCATTGCTTTTTGCTTCGTACATATGTATAAGGATAGCATTCTCTCTGGCATCTCTCCATAATCCATAAAATAGTACCAGCTTTTAAAATTTCTCTTTAGTTTCCCCACTTCTTAAGAAAACCAAATCTGCCTACTCTACTTTATAAATACTAATGCCCAATTTCATCACGGGACAGGCATAATTTTCGAGATAAATTCAAAGTTAGAACGATTTTTGTACGAGTTATTTGACAAATTCATTTAGCAGGAACTTATCCGAAGTGGTAAAACTGGCCAGAAGTCTTTATATGGCCATTTAAGACTGGTTGCACCACTGCCGGAGAGCTCCGGTTAAATTACTTGGCTCATATCACCAATCAAATTTCGTTCTAATTTTGATTTTATCTGGCAAATAAGGTCTATACAGAGGTAGTATAAATGGGCCTTAGTGTGTAGCCATCTTGAAAATCAATATACAATCAGTAGGAACTTCAACACATGAGACACAAATAATACAATTTATTTTCGCTTAAAAATAATGAGAACAGTAAAAGATAGGCTTCAATTTATACATACACCTAAATGTTGGGAGTGTGATCGTCTTTTGAATGTTATTGGGTATCGCCGAAAAGCCATTTCACTGACAACCTGTCACTACGAAAAACTAAGGTTCTAGAATAGTTGATTGTTTGAAGACTGTATAACAGATACATACATACATAACGTCACGCCTTTTATCCCCGAAGGGGTAGGCAGAGGTGTATTTCTACACCCACTTTTCGCCAGATATACTTTAGTCCCACGTAATAAGGGGCGAGCCTATTGCCGTACCGGGCACATTTCCAGAGTCCGTGCTGCTACTGACAATTTCGTGACAGAAAAACCCAATAACACTGCCCGACCCAGGAATCGAACCCGGGACCTCCCGATCCCACGTGCACATTTATGCCGCGAGACCAACGAGGCAGTCGTATAGGGTTTGATGTCGAGTTTTCCGTCTCTACACAAAGATGGTATTTGCATCGTGTTATCCCTTAGTCGCCTCTTACGACACCCACGGGAAGACAGGGGGTGGTGACACTTGTATTCTATGCCGTCAACCACACGGCAAACTATAACAGATAGAAAAATAATTTATTATATATACAGCATAGCGTAGCGAGTTTAAGTCGCGGAGATGTTTTCTTCGACTATCCTGTGTACCGTAGCTTTGACCGCGTGGAATCTATAAAAAGTACAATCAAACACTCAAATCCTTTTTCTACCATGAACGCAAGTTACACCTTACACCAGCAAAAGCCGGGCCCAAAATTTGGGCCGGCCAAGATCAAAACAAAGATACATTCAGATTCGTTTTAAAATACTGCGAAATCGAATCTAGTCGTTATAAGTTACACAATACTATACACCACTATTTTTTAATTAGTACAAAAAAATTAACAGGGCTCTAAGTATCTTTAACTGATCATATTTGTGTAGGTAAAAAATAAAAACACTAAGTCCCAAAACTGTCTCAAAACTGTCCACAAAAATACGTAATAATTGGTAAATGCATAACTAAAACTATGAGTAGTAAATTAGTAGTAGCAATAAACTACTCCATTGATAAATTCCCCCTGTCCCTCTGCGCCCGCGCCGCGCCCCGATGCGACAAACAGTGCTAAACCGGTAGTGAGTTGTAACCGGTAGTGAGCGCATCTTTGTTTCGATGGCTTATTAGTTCACATCACGGGAGTATGTAGCTATGCTTTGTGCGTACTTTTTGAGTGGATAAAACGCAAGTGCAGCTGTGCGTTTGTACAGGGAAGAGTTTGGAAGCCAGTGGATCGGTCGAAGCGGCCCTGTAGCTTGGCCTCCATGCTCACCTGACCTCACGGCCATGGACTTCTTTTTGTGGGTGTACAAAAGTGTGCCGGTTAGTGTCGAATAATTAAAACAGCGCATATTGGACGCTTTTGACGAAGTGAAAAGACAGAAGCGTACTTCTCACGTTAAAAAACAATTTGATAAAACGTACCCGTCTGTGTATTGACAATAGTGGTGGACATTTCGAAGGACAATTGCAATACTTGTAAGTAAAAATTACCTACCTACGTAAATAATAATTTGATGCGGGCGGCTCAAAATCGGTCTGTGTGGAGAACCTTGGGGGAGCCCTATGACCAGCAGTGGACGTCTCTCGGCTGACATGATGATGATGAAATTTGTAAATAGCAGCTGATTCTAACTTCATAAATACGCCAAATTTACTATTTTTTATTTGTCCAGAATACCTTCTTTTATTTTGATATTTGTTTGCTTTCTAATTACGTACCTACTTTTAAAATTACTTGTTAAATGGTAAATTATACCGGTCCTAAGCCTGGATGAAGTATGAAGGAGAGGGTAGAATTAAGAAAATTAAAAAGCAACTACCTACACTTTTTATTTTGCTTCATTTTATTATCTAAGGCTACCCGTACATCATAAGTGCGACAGAGAGAATGCGAATGAGCAGGATGGAATATTATCAATGAATTAGTGAATGGATTGTAAAATACGACTATGATTTAAGTGATATTTTCTACAATAAACAAATGATAATAACTTTGCTCTTTATAGATATTATGAAATTCTTACGTCACATATATGATAATAATGTCTTCGTTAATCTGTCCTTAAAGTTTTTGTACTAATAAAAAAATAGTGTTGTATAAATTTTAAATAGATTGACAAAAAATGCACATTACACAATTCAATATAAATTTTAAATAATTTAGTGTGACCAATTCGAACAGAACATATGATTCGGTAGAATTCAGCTAGCAAAGCTCGCTTGGTATACGTGTAAAAAAAAGACGGTGTGGAAAACAGTAGAGGTGCTTATTGTCTTTGTCAGCTGTGCCAACGGCCACACCTTTTTGCGATCCAACACTCGTATAGGCGAATCAACCCATAAATACGCACAAAAAAGCAAAGAAACCGATACAGGCTACTACCACAAAAATGATTTATATATTTTTTTGTTTTTATAGTAATTAGCGGCAAACGAGCAGACGGATCGCCTGATGATAAGCAATTACCGCCGCCCATGAACACAAGCAACATCACCATCATATGTGCATTGCGATCCCTTGGGTTGGGAAAAGGGATAGGAGGAGTGTGAGTGTGATGAGGGAGAAGGAATAGGGAATAGGGCCTCCGGCGCTCCAATTCTTAAGTTTGTTTCTTTCTGTCAGTAGACAGATAACATAGTGGCACACCTGATGGTATGGATGGGCCTATACGAAGTTGTAATTATTTTCTAGGTTGCATTTAAGAATTTAAACCTTGAAGTTTAGTCCGTCGAGTCTAACTAGATTTTACAGAATACTAGCTTATACAAAACGAGTTCATTTCACAATATCTTTGAGTCCTTTATTTCTTTATATTCGAATGCTTGTACAAAAAACATTGAACCAAAAACACACTCAACACTCCTTTCTATTGTGCAAAAACAATACCACCATCACATTATACTGTTATTTTTAAGGCTTTGTAGAACACATCTAACTGTTAGCCGTCTTTGTTTGAGAGTCATTAAAGTCTAGATTAGAGCTGCAGTTGTTCGTATAAATTGACCTGTAATTAATTTAGGAATTTGAAAAAACGTTCTCAGTAACTAACGGCATTTCTTTTTAGTCATTATTGCCATTGGATAATTGAGGGTAAATACTTTTGTGAATGGATACACCAGAATGATTGAAGATGGGCGTTGAACTTTTCTTAAATATGGTTGTTGTTCTTGTGTGATATATTCCTATATATGTAGCCACAGCTCTGAAATAAACACGGTGTAAAAAGAAAATTAAAATCCCATATTGTGCAGATCATTACGAACATTTTTACCTGGGCACCATGCCTGAGAAATAACTGCTTCAGGAGACATTGAGACTCAGTATTTTTTTCTAATTATTACAAAATCGATGTATTTCTCGCGTTTCTCCATTTGTCCTATTCATATCCTATGAACCCGTGGACAGCTTCTTCGGTAACTGGATCATTGCACGCGCTCGGTTTACATTGCGTCTTATAAAATGTTTAAACCCAAACATTAAATTTGTTTTGTTTCACAGGTATTATTTTTGCTTAGATTGACTTGGCATGATGTGCAAAAAGAGTACACTTCGGCTTGTTGATTGGTCTTTTGACAACGTGTATACTTCTACGTGCACATATTTTATCTTATTTTTTGTTCACTCATAGTAACTACCTCTCTCGTATCATTAACTAAGAACTTGCTAACAAGAAAAACTTGCAAGGCGTTTGCCTGGTTCTGGGATAAAAATCCGCAAGCTTCTACAGAAACAACGCAACAAAACAAAACAGTCTTATTCATTTAATTTACTAATTACTGCATCGCCCATGCATCTTTCTCTCATATTTTAAGTACATTCTTAATGTAAGAGAGTAAAATCTTTAATCAAGGTGGCTTTTCATCGAGTATTTATTTAGAGACTTTCAAGCTACCAAAGCATTCCTTGAATATGATCTTATTGATAGAAAAGCCATTTCAGTTTAAGGCATGATTTCACTTGAATATAGAAAAACGTAATTGTTTTTTTATGGTGATAGGCGGCAAACGAGCAGACGGATTGCCTGATGGTAAGCAACTACCGCTGCCCATGGACACAAGCAACACCTTAGTAGTCACAAGTGCGTTGCCGCCCCTTGGGGTTGGGAAAAGGCATAGGAGGGGTGGGAGGAGTGGGATGAGGGAGAAGGAATAGGGGATAGGGCCTCCGGCACTCTCACTCACCGAACGAAACGCAACAGATTAGGTACTGTTACTTTACGTCGATTTTCTGTGAGAGGGTAGTTACTACCCAAGTCGAGCCGGCCCATTCATGCTGAAATCAGCAAGGCTCTACTACCTTGAAAAAATTTATATGTTAAAGAGATACACAGCTCCGCTTAACAGTATACCCTTGCTCGATGTCATACGCACACGCGAGAGTAATCGACCATCGCATGGCATATACGTGTTGTTATGCTTATTAGGCAGATATTGACAGATACGCAGCCTCGGCACTGTCTTGTATGGTATAAAGCGGCTTCAATGCCAGGCTTCCTAAACTATAGCTATTAGACAGTTGAGCGAATTATACCTACAGCCACCAAGACCGCAACTTAGGACATCAATGTGAATATCTATGGTCATATTAAATATGTTCAAAGTTTGAAAGTTCAATTGTAAATTTTCGCTTGCTAGACGGGGAAGAAAAACATCTTAAAGGAGTTTCTTTTAAGACAATTTCCGCATTGGAAATAAATCTTGTGTCGCGGTTTTCTTTACACACTTACATGCAATCAACGGACACACTGACGTGAGTGTGGTCTCGTGTGATATTCGAAGCCAAAGCACTCGACGCAGTGTCAAGCGGAGAGGTGACTCTTGCAATATTATGTGAAGTCAGAAATGCAGCGTGGATGAAAGGCTATCTATCATCATTGTCTGAAGAAGGACAGATCATAAACAAGACTGATTTCATCAGGCAAGAAAACATTAGTCTATTTTTTTTAAAGACAACAACATTATGACTAAGGCCCTAAGGGTCAATTCACACCGAAACGCGACGCGACGATGCGCGCACATTTGCGCTGCGCAGCGCGACGCCGCGAGATGCATCGCGCAAATGTGTATCTTTTCGTGTTGTAAATAAAGTATATTTAGAGTTGCTCTATTAAAATGTGCGCGCATCGTCGCGTCTCGGCGCGTTTCGGAGTGAATTGACCCTTAGTCCAGTGTCGCGGGGAACTTTACAAACGTACAACTAACAGACACAATGAACACCCGGACTCGAAACAACGATTTGTGAATCACAAAAAGTGTTGTCTCGTGTGGGGATCGAACCCACAAAACTCGGTGCAGTGTTAAGCGGCGAGGCGGCCGCTTAAACCACTACGCCAACCGTGCAGTCCCTTTTACTTTTAGTATGTAAGTATCTAATTTCAGCGTTTATATCGCCTAAAAATGCTGCGAGCAATAAATAATTTGGAATGTGCATGACTCGTATGATATTGGCATTTTATGGAAGGATTGTAGTAGTAGATTCATTATGAAATGAGGTACCCATGAATTACACCCACAGAGTGAAAATAATTACATTTGCTACACAGAGCTGGATAAAAAGAAAATTATTGAATTTTTATCGCGGATCCATTTATATTTCCAGCGGAGCCTTGAAATTCGGATCAATAAAATAGGATAAGAATGTCGACACGCGACGTTCCTGGCAAACGCCAGGTCAGCACTAGTGGAAATGTCAGATATAAAACTGTCGAACTCAACTCACCTTGTCTCGCTCCATTTATTTGTTGATTCTGCTGGAAAAGATTTTTACAGTTTAATCTCTTTAGGTAATATTATTTTTAAGAAGTTTATTGGTTTCAGAAAAAAAAATTAAGGTGAGTGTGGTGTGTGAAAATTTTAGGGCATTTGAATGTTGTAATTTTAATAAGACGAGCCTATTTGGGTCATTATGGTTCCAAAATATGTCTAAAACTCGACAGCAGTTGACTAAATTATCGAATCTTCAATGATTTGGTTTTATTTACCTTTATTGATGGTTGTGTGTTCGCTCAATAATAAATGAATAATGAAAAAAAAATTTGATACAGTTCTAAAATGCCAGATTAAAACTTGAGCCCTTTAATTAAACTTCGAATCAATATACATTTGGAATTGTATGTTATCGTACTAACACAGACAATACATGTATTGACTATTTAGATAAAAACAGACATTGAAACAAATAATTTAATTTATTGTCGCTGCAAAAACATAATAAGACTATATCTAACGCTTGTTCTCATCTTTCATAGCTTATACAAAGAAACTACCATAGACAAAACATCGTTATAAACCAAAGCGACATTATAAATTAACAACGAAATAACATTAAATTTTATTAACACAACCATTACACAAAGTAAGCAATATTAACTTAAATGCGTCCTTTAATTAAATTTCATAATAAACATGAATATTCACGGACATGCTCGTCTCTTCTTGCATACAAGTTGGCCAGCGCTGGGACTTTGGGACCATGCATAACTTTTTACAGTTCTCATTTAGTATTTTAGAGATCATTTTGAGACCCGGGATTAAGGCAAGTGTTCTCATTGGGTCAGATAAGTGTAATTGTATGAATAATTTCATACATTTATGGTGATATGTGCGAATTTTTATCACTAAATATGCCTAATTTTGTGATTTACGTGTCTGACGAACGTATCGAATTAGTCACAAAGGAAATTAATGGTAGCTTAGACATTCGGTTAACAGTTATTTTCTACACATACCTATTACAAAATGAAGTTCCCTCCGCAGCCTGCCTTTGTGAACACGATAGGTAGACTCGAAAAACTACCGAATGATTTTTGTAATGTTTTCACAACGTTAGGTGTTTGTTTTTTTTCTAACCATCCTTATCTTTAGACAAGAACTGGAACCGACGGCTTGTCACCCATCCAGGTGGTGCCCTGTGCAAGCGTTGCTTAACTATGCCGATCTATATGAGGTGCTTAATTCATGCGGGTAAAAATTTTAGTAAATAACCTAATTATTAGCGTTGATTTGTAACAAGACTTTATAATACTTAAGGCCATCAATCAAAGATGGTTGTAAGGTATTTATGGAAAACAATATCGGCAGTCACTTTTTTAGGTATTATGCTCGACACCAAACTACAATGGGGTTCACATATTGAAAGGCTATCGGGCAAACTCAGTTCTGCAGCTTATGCAGTTAAGACAATTAGACGCCTTACAGATTTAGAAACAGCTAGAATGGTTTATTTCAGTTATTTTCATAGCTTAATGTCGTATGGGATTCTTCTCTGGGGGAGTGCTGCAGACCTTAATACAATATTCGTTCTACAGAAAAGAGCAGTAAGGGGAATTTATAACCTCGGTCCAAGAGCTAGTCTAAGAGAAAAAATTCAAAGAAATAAACATTCTAACTGTTGTATCACAATATATTTATGAAAATCTGTTATATGTACATAAAAATATTGACAAATTTAGTAAAAAATGTGATATACATTCTGTAAATACAAGACACAAGAATAATCTGGTAGTTCATAGCACTCGTCTCCACAAAATAAGTAGCTGTTTTATGGGGCAATGTATACGTTTTTATAACAAGCTCCCTTATAATTTAAGAAACTTATCTATAAATAAGTTCAAAATTATTGTTAAAGCGAAATTATGTTCAAAAGCATACTATAAAATATCTGAATATAAAGACGACCAAAACGCTTGGGATTGAGCTGTTCTAATTCGACACACAAAAAATAATTGTATAAAATGCTTTTTTTTAATGACGTTTCGTAAGTACTTGCAAAGTTTATACGAAATAAAGAAGTATTTCATTTCATTATTTCATTTCACAAGATTTTCAAGATTTTCTATAAAGTATATTATAGTCACGATGAGGATTATTTAATATCCTTAAATAGGAACCATCAATGTTAAGCCGTGGTAACCGATTATAGGTATTATCATGTCATTGTAGGGATATGTGAGATATTGCGTGTAGAGATAAAAGAAAGATTCAGCAAACGAAATATATACTTTACTGTGGTACCACTTTATAAATACATTTAGAGTACATACTAACGACCTAACTGTATGCGTGAAGGGAGACGACTGCTGCGCCGCGCTAATACAATAATACGTCTTGAATATAATTTGTAGCGTCAGCAGCCGCTACAATACTCCCCCCTTTACAAAAAAAGAATATGAACAACATACTATAATACTAAAGATCACTAATAAACTACAAGAAGCAATAACATAAAAATATTTGTGAGTATCTACCTAATAAGAAACGCTAGCGCTCGACTCACGTCACATAAACATGTGTCATGTTACCGAAGCGCGAGTTCTGAGAATGCAAAGTGAGTAAAAACATTGTTGCACATTTATTATTAGAACTACTGATTTTATAAAGTTTGGAACACGATAATTACACAAATTCCGTTATCTTCTTTTGCTCTTCATAAGCCGCTTGTACAGAGAGCTGGTCGTACGAAGAAGCAAATAGGTTTCATCCATCCTGCCAGCGATCTTCACCGTGATGCCTGGGCCGTGATGAGAGATGACGCGCTAGTTATGGGTGCGCTATCCAACACTGAGCGGTATCCATCCTCGCCTCCAAGTGTGATCAGCCGCATCGACGCGTGCACTGTCCCGTAGAGCCCCTAGAGTGTCACCGCCGGTCCCATGTCGTTCCTCGTCCTCGAAGTAATCTGCGTATTGTCCGTCTTGGTGCGAAATGCTGCCTCGCAACCAAGGTCAACACGCCTTACACCTCATGCCTCGACGTACGCACTGTCCTGCAGAGTGCCGCCGTCCTGCAAAGTGCCGCCGCCGTCGTATGCCACCCCGTAATTTTCCTGCTGCCCATATTGCCGTGATCGCTGCTGTTCGTATTGTATGTTCCACTTTTAGGTTCCACGTGTCCTGACTCAGGTGTTCTCCGCAGTTAGGTCGTAAGCCCTTTCGGTCATAGGAAAAAGGGCGAGTCATCTCCCATGAGTCCAGGATGTCTCCGTTTCCAGGCTGCTTGGCTGCTCGTTGTTGCCACGGTGCACATGCGCTTGTTTGATTCCGCTGACCATGTGCACGTGCGCCGATGCCACGTTACCGAAACTCAGCCGAAGATTGCGTGTTCGTTGTCAGGTGTCACCAATGTAGCGTTATGTGAGATGTTGCGTGTAGAGATAAAAGGAAGATTCAGCAAACGAAATATATACTTTACTGTGGTACCACTTTATAAATACATTTAGACTACATACTAACGACCTAACTGTATGCGTAAAGGGAGATGACTGCTGCGCCGCGCTAATACGTCTTGAATATAATTTGTAGCGTCAGCAGCCGCTACATCCTCATTATGAAACTAATCCATGGGAATTTGATGGCCTCATCATAATAAACGCATTATAGCTGAGGATTTAATATATGATAAGAAAGATTTATAATTTACTGCTATTTTGTAGACCAGTTTGACGATGGTTTAAATAAAATACACTTTTTCATTTAACACTAGAGTATAGGCGTGGGCTTCATATGTAACCCAAGGTGTAATAATATATTGGCAGAACTAGGTATGCCACAGCGCAATCGTCTTGTGTATTCCTTGAGTGGTTCTCCCCGCTCCTACTCGTAGCATGCCTATTAATTCGGCATGAGGACGCGCGCAAAAATCGTCCTAAAAGTTGGTAGGCTACACCTGTGCCCCGCGCGAGCGTTGAAGGAAAATAAGTGCGTAGTGCACAAGTGGTAAATATTGTATAGTTTTTGTATTATTATGGTGGATAAACGGTCGGTCCATAACCTGGCAGGTATAAATGGTCTTGTTATAATTTATCAAATGAATAATCTACAAATAAAAGAGATCTGCCGTCAATATTTTTAAAACATGGAATTCTATCTAGCAAGATCGTGTCCCAATAAAATTGAGCGTCGTATTTCCCAGCAAAATTTTGGTATCTATGGGTATCAAACTGAAAAGCAGGCTACTACAGGATTAAAAGAACCTCCCCAGCAACAAAATAAGCCTATTCGGGGAGGAGTTGGTTGGTATTCATTCTGCAGCACAAGCAAGCAATGCAGCAAATGTATGAGGCACATTTGTAGTGAACATCAGGAAGGTGTGTCTCCTGATTGGTCGTCAATAGAACAGTCTATTGCGAATTATTTAGGCTATCATCCAGCAGTCTATAGCAAGTAACACATCTCGGGGAGTCGTTTATAACAGATAAATGGAACACAACCAAATTAATTCTAAGCTTGTGATAACCACCCTATAGACAACCTTAAAGAGCCTTTACAAGCGCACAATAACCGAATCTTGGCCGTCGACATATTACACAGGATAGTAGGTGTTATACCATTAAAGCAACAGTTTGCAAGCTAAGTCTTTGTAATCTTCAGTTGCAGAACAGCTGATGACCGAGGCCCTATACAAACAAGTTCTAAGGAAAATTGGATAGATAACATTATGTTACCACGTGTAGTAACGTTACGGATAAATTACGGTCGGCAAACACAAAATTAGGGGTAAGCCGTTTTGAATAATTTTGTTGGTTAGAATCGCGGTAGGGTTAAGCTAGGCTTGGTTTCGAGTTCAGGCTTAGCGACGAGGCCGGACCATTTGGCGGGCCAATACTCGTCGGGGGGTTGCGACGTATGCTTGGGCGAAACCCGACCCTCCGACACACGGGTACATGAGGCACACGGGTTGGTATTTAGTCAGTAAGAGTCTGACAGTCCCGTTCGCCCATCCCCCAGGGCGGAGGGACTCCATGAGAATTTTCCAACCCGACACCAAAAAAAAAAATAGGCTTAGCGACGAGAGTAGAAATGTATATGCTGTGTTCCACTCGGTGAAGACAGTGGATATGACACTAAACCGAATGAATTAGCCGTTCATTCGCACGAATAGACGTTTTACGGAACAACGCTATTTAACTACCTACCTAGTTGAATCATTATGGCTGGCTAAAAAAACAATATGATTTCATTTTACTAAAATGGTAGGATAGAATAAGTTGGGTACCACTCTTGTGTCTTTAAAGAAAGTCTAAGTCCTACTACTTTAATTACATAGCATGAGCGAAATACTTACTATTAGAAATTCTACAAACTGATGAGTTTTACTTCGAAAATTTCCAAAATCAGGCATCCTCAGGTTTTATAAATGCATATCTACAGATTTATGTGTGTCCAAGTCGCAAAAGTTTAAGCGTAATTGTCAACCTATGTTGCCTTGAATTTATAATACCGTAGTCTAATATCAGTGGCAAGTTTCACTGGCTGTTCTTCTTAATAGAGGTCGTATACATTGCCGTCTACAGAGAACTGTGTACCCTTATCCTGTCAGGAAATACTCAATACTGACCTTTTGGGATCGAACCCAGAACTACACGAGAGACTGTTTTGCATGCTGTCACGTGTTCGTTTGTAATCAGGAGAAATATCGTGACCATAATAATGATATATTAAGTCGTCTCCTGTATAGTAATTTAAATGAGTATATTTTTTACTGCACGGATAGCGTCGTTGTGTAAAAAGAGGCCAACAAAAGAGTGTCCACGTGTTTTATTGCCCGTTCTTTCTCGTGGTTCTACCTATTGCTTTGCGAACGAGGCAGTAAATGTAAGTGTAGAATCATTAAGTAATTCAATTTAAAAAAATACGTTCATAAGCGTCAGCTTGTGACCTAGATGAATAAACGATTTTGACTTTGACCCTCAACAGTGGCTTCGATTCTCACATCACAACACTTTAGGTAATCCACAAAAGGTAATATCAAGTCTAAGTATTCTTTGTGTCCGTTGGTCGATTCATTAATCCCTCGCAATGATACGTTTATTACGAGCGTCATCTTATGTTTTTTTATCCTTTATCTGGAAGACAAAGCCTATCCAGTGCTGAAGTGCAGTAAGTGCTGCCTTATAGTTCTATTTGGCTTTAACCTAGTCTTTTTAGTGTGCTAGTTTCGTCTTATTTGAATTTCATTACTGATCCTGGCGGATTAATTTAGAGAACGGCCGTTAATGGGCCGTTCCGATCTGTTAATAGGCTTGGTTAAGATATTGTTAACAGACGCATGTTTGGTAAGCAACTTTCATGTTGGACTCATTCGAAAACAAGCATTCTTTATCCACGCATGCGGCGTAAATTTATGGTTGTGGATAATTTTTGTTTTTCTTCTGTTCGGTGGTGTGTATGGCCAGCTCAGACATCGTAGTTTCATAGATCATCCAAAGACCTTCAGCAGAGCATTTTTGGCCTAAGACGAAAACTTAGACCGACTGCTTTACTTGCCTTCCGAATTACAGTAGCCCTCTGATGTAAATGCCACAAGCGAAAATTGTTTTGTTTTGCTTGTCAGTTGCTTAACTTGACGTTTAGTAACACTGGCACATCAGCATAATAAAAAAACAGTGATGTTAAACTTTAGCAAGTGGGTAAAATAACTTGGCAGTTGATAATTATAACCAGAGCTAAATAATAGACTTTATGCGCTATGTGTGACAACATTAAAAGACTCGTTTTACAGAAGAATTTAAGCAAGGGTTGTAGCTTGAAGTCACGTAGCTGAGATAAAAGATAACAATCATTTAGTTAATATTGTTATTAAAGTCGCGTGCTCGGTGTGGCTGGTAAACATGAGCTACTAATAAATTAAGCAGCTAAATATATTAAAGTAGCAACATTTGTAGTACGTTCCTAATATAATAAGCAAGCGTGTGTCTGTGACACCTTTATAGTACATTAACGAGTTATTTTAAGTAAGAACTCTCATACAGCATTATTTATGAGAAATAATTCCAGAACATTTTATTTTAGGAACCATTAATACACCATTGCCAATCGACTAACCGCCAGGGATGCTTAAGACCGTGCGAAGTGGACGAGCAGCCGGAAAGTGGACCCCGGGCTCTAAGGCGTAGATTTTGGAATTTACATTCATTTTATATTTTCTCAAATTTTAGATGCGCCATTTTCATTACAAAATGTCTTTTGCTTTTAACAAATGTAACCTAAGTTACGTTTTGACAACAGCTATTGCCTTGTAAATGTTTCGTCATAATCAGTTTATTGGTATCGAAGACTACTCAACAGTCAGTCAAAAAAGGCAGAGACCGTTTTCCTCGCTTCCCGTTGCATTTTTAAGTGCCACTTTAAAATATTATAATGGATAAATTAATATAATGTAATATACATACATAATTTTTCGTTATTACTTCAGGGGTATGAACGTAAAGTAAATACAAAATATAAAAAATAAACATTTCATTCTACGGAAACCATAAAAAACAATTGTTCAATCAAGCATCAGTTACAGACCAAAATAATGAACTGAATGCACAGTGAAAATAAACCCGATGCCAAAACTACACTACACCTTCAATTCTTCACCCACCACGAAAATATATTCTGTTAATTCACACTCAATTGTAATAAATCATTCATTCCACCGATATACATACGTGCGGTTATGTTAAAATCATCACTGTGTGAATGATGGAACAATTTGTTTCGGATTTTTATCGAAACTATTAAGTGGTGGGTGCGATTCAGTTTTATTATTTCATGTTGTAAAAAGTGTTAATTGATACAGGGCCATAATATATTATTTGTATGAAGGGAAGCAAAGTTTGCGTAGGCCACTATGTGGACCGCTTGTTTTGGAATTTATATCGGAGCCCTGCCATATTTGGAAAGGCCCATAGAGCTTTGGTTTTTGTTTCATGATAATAATCGTTAAGCAATGCAGGAAACCTTCGGGCGATTTAGAAACTCCAAGACCAGAGTTAGCTACATACTCACACGGAATAGAAAAAAAGTCATATAAGATTCGCTCCATAGCAATATATTCTTTTTCTTTACAGATACAAGCATCAAACACGCGCGTAGTCTCTTGAAATAAAAAAGTAAATATTTTATGAAAAAAACGCCACTTACATTTTATGCTGTGCACAAACGGTTTGATTGGAAATGAAATATATGAAACAATAAACCCAAGCTGATTAAAATAAAATATTTCAAATATTTGTTTATTAAAGCGTAAAAAATGTTTTCATTCCATTACTAAAACGCCGATAGCTAAATTTCACGTTAAAAGTAGATATGTTTATCTACTATCCATTCCGATTATTCGTTTACCAGTATCATGCACAAATAAAAGTGCAGCGTGCGAACGAAACGTGGGTTTCATCGAACAAAGTTAATTATAGCCGAACAACAATCGACATTTTAGTTCTGTACCAAGTGAACGTTGCTTGAAATAGAACGAGCACGCTTTGACTACATTTATCTAATGTTCTTTTAAAGCAATTTTGTGCTTTCGCTGTTAATAATATTACGGAATGCAGTTAGTTATTTGCCAGGCTCTTTTACTCAAGGATATTTCTGTTTAACTAAAGCACAAAAACCTTTTTTTTTATTTATAGACTCACGCCTGTATCCCCGAACTGGTCGGCAGAGGTGTATATTACACCCACATTTCGCAATGAATTTTTAGGTCCCACGTAATAGGGGGCGAGCCTATTGCCGTTACTGGGCACATCACCAGACTCCGTGCTATCCACTGGACCACGGAGGCAATCTCTATGTAGATATGAATATCTAAATATTTCGTTAAGAATATTTGTCACTATTTCAATGTTATTTTTGAGGTGATCTTAATAAACACCAGATATTTAATCACCAGACTCCGTGCTGCTACTGAGAATTTAGAAAAAACCCTCGGAAAAACCGGCCGCAGAGGAAGAGGAGATGCAGTGTTGCGTTGCCGTCCTCCCTATCCTCTCCGACACACGGGTACATGAGGAACACGGGTTGGTTTTTAGTCAGTAAGAGTCTGACAGTCCCCTTCGCCCTTCCCCCAGGGCGGAGGGACTCAATAAGGATTTTCCAACCCGACCCGATTTCAAATATTTGTGTTAGCAATGCGCGTTCTACAAATAATCCAGACTGCTAAATAGTCGTGGTGGTGAGACATGAGAAATTAAGAAAAGCTAATTAGTAAGTAGGTCGCAATGCAGATTCTCATGTGAACATCTGCATCGCCACTGCGTAAATAGATTATCTTAATATATAAAATCCTTGCGTTACTGACTGACTGACAGACACGCTACAGCCGAAACTATTGGGCACAGGAAGCTGAAATTTGGCATGTATGTTCTTTGGGGACAGTAGGGATGCACTAAGAAGGGATTTCCCGAAATTCCCACGGGATCGGCCAAAACGGGTAAATTAAAAAAAAAATGCAGGCGTAGCTGCTGGCGTCCTCTAGTTAGAAATAAATGTAGATTAGAAAAAGCTACTCCCCAGTCATTTCTACGTTTTCAATCTTAACAGCGTTCGTAAACGTAAAAATAAATAGATAAAACGGATGTGTTGTGTTCATGCTTAGAATAAAATTATTTTGGAAAATCCGCAATACGCAAAGATACATTTGTTGCCCATTAAAGGTACCATCCCATATTATTTCTCTTTGATGAATCGCAATAAAACAATTAATTGTGAAACGAAAATAGATAATATGAAACTAAACAGTAGTCAAATGTGTTTTCGTTAATAAACGAACACATAGCTGCACGATAAATGTATATCATCAAAATATATGTGGAATAGTAAGTAAAAAAGATGACCTCGAGATATATTTAAATGATTTGTCATATGAACTCAACTATATATGTATTTCAGAACATTTTCTCAACGAAATTTTAGTAAAACAATTTAATTTAGGTAATTATAACATGGCGGCTTATAACACTAGGCTCAAAAAGAAAAGGGGAGGTTCTTTGATTTTGGCAAGTCAGGATAGAAAAGTAGAGGAACTAGAAATATGTAAGCAATTGTATAAAACGGATTGTTTTATACAATTGCTTACATACAAGAAGTCTGTGGAGTCAAAGATTTAGAAACAAATCTGTGTATCATTTGTTGTTATAGAACACCTGCAAATAATAATTTTGACAACTTCATGGACAGGCTTGAAACATTATTACAGTATTTCCTAAATAAAAAATGTATAATCTGTGGTGATTATAATATTAATATACTTCATGATGACACGAGACGGAATTCTTTCATATCGCTACTTATTTGCTATAATTTTAGGTACTTAATAGACTCACCCACATTTAGACGAAATAAATCAGAATCATGCATAGATAATATATTAACAAACTTACCAGAAAACAGTATTGATGGTTTAAATGTTGATCACAATGGGCTATCTGACGGACACGCAGGGCTATTTTGTGAAATACACTTAGATATTGTTGAGCATAAAAATCTGCCGAATTATGTGCTACTACGTAGAAGAAGTTATAATGATAAAAACAAAAAACTTTTCAGGGACACAATATTGCAGACTAATTGGAACACTGGTGTAAATACTTTTCTTTGCAAATTCAAATATATTCATTCAACAATTTTTAAAAATCGTATAAGAAAATTTAATATTAGAAGAAATAGTGGATCTAAATGGATAACGAATGGTATAAGAATAGCTAGTAAAGTGAAACGTTTTCTTAACAGTATCGATAAGAAGCAGTGTCAAAATTCAGTTCTGGAATATCGAAATAGGTATATCAGACTGTACAGAAAAGTTGTTAACACTGCAAAGCGTAACTTTGTTAGGAAGCAAATAGAAAAAGCATCAGATTCCAGTAAGGAAATATGGAAAATAGTAAATCTAAGGCGCAACACTACTAAGCCAAATAGCGATGAACGAATTTTGCTCAAAGTTAATAACACAGTTATTAGTAATGCTTTAGATGTAGCTAATATTTTTTCGAAAACATTTGACAGCTCTGTGCGCTTAAGTTCATGCAACATAATGTTAGCTATGACGTATTTAAAAGAAAGTGTTGAGAGAGTAGATACAAACATGAGTTTTGATCAAGTTACGCCCTCAGAGATATACAAAATGGTAAAAAATATGGATAATAAAGCATCGGTTGGCTTTGACGAAATACCTCTGACTATTATTAAAGAAAATATAGACTTGTTAGCAGCCCCGTTGTCATCTCTTTATAATGAATGTCTTGAAGTAGGTCTCTTTCCAGATCAATTCAAAATTGCTAGAGTTCTCCCAATTTTTAAGAAGGGTAATAAGACAGACCCTTTGAATTATAGACCGATTTCCTTGTTACCGGTTTTGTCAAAATTGCTAGAACGAGTAATGAAGGATAGACTGATGAAGCACATAAGATCACACAGTTTGCTATACAACGAGCAATATGGGTATCAAAAGTCAGTTGGTACTACCGATGCCATAGAGGCTTTAATTGATGAGGTCGTCTGTAATTTAAACGTCAAGCGTAAAGTCGCAGGTATTTTCCTTGATCTCAGCTCTGCGTTTGATACTGTTGATCACGATATCCTGCTGGCCAAATTGGAACACTACGGTGTAAGAAAAAATGTGTTAAACTTATTTACCTCTTATTTACATAACAGACGACAATACGTAGAAGTCAGGTCTGTGGATAACGGAGAAGAAAAGATTTTCAAATCCAATTTGACCACAGTATCCCGTGGTGTTCCCCAGGGATCTGTCTTGGGTCCGATTTTCTTTATTGTCTTCCTAACGACATGATTGGGTATATAAAAAGCCGTACATCGGACACGAAACTAATAATCTTCGCTGACGATACAAACGCGATAATATCTGCAGATAGCACGACCGATTTGGAATCGAAGGTAAATGCGGCATTAGGTGTTTTCGAGAAATGGTTTAGCATCAATAATCTAAAACTAAACATTAAAAAAACAAAATGTTTGTTGTTTAAGTCTACGATAAGAAATCAAAGCAGTATTGAAGTAGTATCCGCCGGTAATAAAGTAGAAGTGGTAGATAGTGAAAAATTTTTAGGTGTTGATATAGATGCTTTGTTAAACTGGAAACTGGAGACACTAGCTATAACAAAGTCTATTAGTTCTGCGTGCTACGCAATCAGAAGTTTAAGGGAAGAGCTAACAGTTGCACAACTTAGGATGATTTACTTTGCTTTGGTGGAATCGAAGCTCAGATATAGTATAATATTCTGGGGAAATAGCTATCAATATAATGTAAACTCGACATTTATCATGCAAAAAAGAGCTATTAGAACAATGCTTCGTCTTAAGCAAACAGAAACATGCAGAGAACACTTCATTAATCTTAAGATTTTAACTGTGCCGAGTCTATATATTTTAGTTCTGCTGACTAACTTGATTAAGAATCTCAATAAGATTGAAAGTGACGAGGAAAGAAAAATTAGAGATAGCACGCGTAGAAAAGATATAGTCTCAACAATACAGCCCAAACTCAATGTGGTTCAACATAGCACTAGAGTACAATCAATAACATTATTTAATAAGCTTCCTATAGAATTTAAAAGTATTTACAGTGCTAATTTATTTAAAAATAGACTAAAAACATATTTATTGGGAAAAGGCTATTATAGTATTAACGAGTTCATAAATGACAAATGACATACATAATGACATACTTATACAATTAATTTTATTTTAGACATTCCTGATTTTAATTTTAGACATTCCTCCATCTAGGTAATTAAGTATTGTGTAATGAAAATGAAAAATGGATTATTTGTGTATGAATTATTTGTTTATGAATTATTTGTGTAATGAATTATATGTGTAATGAATTTGTTGACATTGGTAGAATATCATTTATAGTAATTATTATTTTTTCTCTATTTTGTGATAATTTTGATTAATTTTGTGTACATAGTTAATTTTATAATGTATAAATATTTTTCAACACAATGTACTTATTGTTATGAAAATAAATGACTTATGACTTATGACTTACATTTGAAACAAGAGGCTATAAGAGATTTCCATAGCTTCGTTTTGTTACAACAAAAATCTTATGTCGGTCTTTAGGTAAATTGCATGCAGTTTATTTTCAAATAGCTGTAGCGCAGATGTTTAGAAATATACTCGTATACTATACATATATAACTCACCCGCGTAGTATATGGCGGCACATCTAAATCATGACTTAATATGAAATCCACCTCTCATTTATTTAAATTAGTAGAATTGAAGTAGAAATATTATGTTGATGTTGTTTCTAAAATTAATTGTGTTATTCATACTCAAAGCTAAGTAAATGCAAAAGCAAATAATTTTGCATTTACTTAACGTTAACTATAAATTTTGCAATTTACTTTTCACGTTGTTGTGGCGTACCACGTGGTTCCAGTTAATTGTACGAGTTGGGAACGTCTCTTGTTTAAGATTGGCCTGCCAAACTTTGTGTTTTATCCGGTAGCGACGAACTGTGGGTAAAGTATGATCTCTAACACGATTGCACTCATTTTGAACACCGCTGTGCTTCGCACATGGCTTAGATTCCTACAAAGAACAACACTTTGTGTAATTCACAAATTGTTGTTCCAAGTTTGGGTAATTTTTTTGTCAAATTATTATCTAAATACTTGTAAAGTTTCCATCAACACAGGAATTTATTCTAGTATGTAGTGAGACAAACCTTCAACATCTTGTTATTTGTACACATCGGCTAGCTATTGATTTCTTAAAACCCAATTACACTCCGCACTTGGAAAGGAATATACTACTCTGTCAAAATCATAAACGCAAATACGGGACAGACAATAATATAATACTCGTAGTACCTACCTGTCGCAGTATCGTTAAACTGATCATGGTTCGTTTAAACAATGTCGTACTATTTGTATCTCTAGGAGGAACTGGAAATGCAATGTTTGTTATTTGTATTTCTGGGTGACACTAGAAATATTTATGTTAACTTTTAGGAAAAGTTACACAGCATTTGTCTTTAGATAATAGTCACTTGAATAATGAAACAGGTCTATTATAAATTCCCATGCATTATTTATTGTTCAACGTCTGCAAGTCTATTCTGACGTGGACTTAAAATCGGACTACGGAACCGAAGGGCCTCCGGTATTGAAAGCTGGTTATGAATTGACATTTGTACTAGCTTGAGGCTCAACGGTAGAGCGGTGAGACGCATACTGCGTTAAGTATAATCGATAAGTAAGGTTAATACAACTTTATTTTTATCGTATTGAACGCTGATAGCGTACATACACGGTTTGGCAAAGGCTTGTAACTGCTAACTCAACTTATGACAGCGTGGTGATCCAATTTACATATTTTTTACACATATAGAAAGTAACCTAGTATTGGTGCCGTACAGCTCTTTAGGCTTGATAGAACGGGGCAAACGCAGTGTTATCTGTTGGATGACTTTCTTTATTTTTGATCCAATAGCGCAAAACGACTATTTTTTTAAATCAGCTTAGCGTGAGCCCTGCACCTTGAAGTTGCAAGCGTATATTTTTGTTTTTAAAACACCTATTCCAAAGACTCTTTACTACATTGCATATGGTAAATTTCTAAACAATGTGTTTACAAGAATTTAAACTAACTATATCCTTACAAAATAAAACAGAAATACTTAGAATAGTGGATTTACATCTAGCTTTCCGAGAAAGCAGCTCTGCTTTCTCAGAAAATGGAAACACGATCGTACTTTAGATACGAGTATTTATATTTATTATACTGTTTTACAAGATAAAATGGCATCCAAATCTCATATATCTCTCATGTATGAGAAAACAGCTAAATAAGGATAAAATAACCACTTACAGTAATTAAGCGTATGTGAAACATAAGTTCTTTCATCTATTCCCTATAGAGCTGATGTTGTTGACGAGTCGGTTCGGACATGCATCCGTATGTTTCAAGATTAATATTAGTTAACTTGCTGAGGTTTTAGTCGACGATCGCTCTGTTGGTCTCCTGTGACCTACATATTATATTGGTGACAGAAAATATGAGCTTCATAACACTGACTTCTAACTAAGACTTTGTTAGGTTGTTTTAGTATACGACTTCATTTAATGCCATCCTCACTTTGGGAATGCGCGTTCCTGGAGCGTGCGCTCTACGTCTGCCCGTCCGTTCGACGAACGCGCACGCCAAATGTGAGGTCGACTTAAATGGATATGTGAATTATTTCAATGTGGTGTATCTTCATTATTACATTACAGAAGAAACTATTTAAATAAAACTGTTATCAATAAAAAAAAATCCTGATGTATCTATCTCTATAAAATCAATCAATCATTTTAGAAAGTTTAATTCCAGTAGTACATATAAGTTAAAAACTGTATTACGTTGTGCTGAGAATCAGACTACTCCCTTGAGAATATAATAGCCTAGATAATATATAGTAAAGATTTTCAGGCATATACGTATGTTGGTATATACCAAAACATCTCTACTATTATAGGATTCCTACGCGACTGAGGAACTACCTAGTGTTGTTCTTGACAACTATTACACAAAGGTTATTTTCTAACCGGTTCAAACACAAACACGACCTCGGGTCAAAAACTTACGCAGCAGACATTTAACTAATTACTAAATATGGTTGCCATTTAGTTCTAAACTTTGGTGTACAAAAGTTATCAGACATAGATAGACTAATGTTTATTTTTTGCGTAACATCTGTCTCTAAAATTCGTTGAAGCAAGTCAAAATAAAATAAATAACAACCTTTTGTAAAATCAAATAAGCACCTAGTACATCTCGAATCTGCCTAGCCAAAACTTGACCAGTAGACAATTTATTTTATTTCAGGTAAGGTAAGAAAACAAACAATTCCGTAAAAATACAATAATACAATATTTGTGCGGCTTCTTTATTATATTTGTCTGTGCGCGAAAATTAATAAATAGAAGATACATCTAGGTCTCAATTTTGTTTCAAACTAAGTCCTTGTCATGTTATAAGGCATAAAGTACAGGTCCTTAAATATTAATGACTTTAAATGATACACCACCAGACCACAAGCAATACAACTATGTAGCATTTAGTTAATTGGTTACAAGTACAATGAAACGCTTTCAACCGTTCAACAGGTGTAATTAGGGGAATTAGGCGACTCACAGCAAGTATACGTAGACTTACGGCCTATTAAGAGATACTATAGTAAAGTATACATGTATTATACTTATAAGATGGACATCATACAGTGGTGTGCGGATAAAATACTATGATCTATCTTTTATTAGTACTATTTAAAAATTACATTTAACAATTTAAAAAAAATATTGGGTTTATGTTTTTAGCAAAGCTGTGTTAGATAATCTCTAAACCACTAACTAAATAACCTAAAACCAATATGACGCGATAGTGACGTTAACCGTAGTTTGATTTCAATAGATAACTCTTTATAAATAACTCATACCCAATCTTGACCAAATCATGAAGAACATACTCAGTTTATCGAAAACACTTTGGTCCCTTTTTCTCGCATTGTGATTTCACAATATACGATTCTTGTTAAAAACACAGCAATCGAGAAAAACCGTACATACTCGCCACACAATAGAATACTTACGCATCCCTATTTTTACATGCAAACCAGTAATTGGAACTTATTGTTCACAACTCTACCTTTGATGAAGCCTTATTGTGTAACGGAACCTATTGGGATATTATGACAAGAATACACGTGAAAGAAAAAACAATTATCAAAGATAATGAAGACTGACAATGACAAGCGGTCGCATTGTACTGTAGTGTAGTTGTGAATGAATCCAATGTGGTTTACTTATGTGGTTCGTGATTTAATCTTGTTTAGTTGAACTTTTCTTTATACGGTAGTGTTTTTGTTTAGGGTTTGATTGGCTATTAAGTTTGATAATGTTGTTGTCTAAGGTCATCAATATAACTGTCATAGTAAGCCCAATAAGGCGTTGCATAATTATTCGCTTACGTGTTAAAATACTTGGATTAATGATGGGACCAGAATTTGGTCAGCACTCGGCCGAATAATATCGTAATATTTATGGTAGTTATGATTTTTTTAAAAACTGAAATAAGATATTTTGCCGACTACAGACAGATGAAAAAAGCCAATCTTCTTTGATTAGTTGACGCAATTTAGCTTATTTGTATTGTTGACACGCGCGGCAGACGCAACAGTGTTAGTGCAGCGAGTTAATTTACGATTCTGTATTAAAATCAATCAACTTTCAGCTTGCCATCTTAATTATAATAATATTCTTTTGTATTTTTTTTTAAATAGTCATCTCCCGCACTAGGACTAAATCCTGTGTCGCGGGGGACTTTACAAACATACAACTAACGGACACAATGAACACCTAAACTCGAGACAACAATTCATGAATTACACAAAGTGTTGCCTCGTGTGGGGATCGAACCCACAACACTCGGCGCATTGTCAAGCGGCGAGGCGGCCGCTTAAACCACTATGCCAACCGAACAGTCAACTTGTTTATATCAGACCATTTGAGTTCATACAGTTAAGTTTACATAAATATAAAAATTGTTTACACATTGCTCACAAATTGTGCAGGCAAACTTTTAACATAGTACGCAAACACTTTTAACTTTTATTTAGTACACAAACACATCGTTTTAATGAGGAAAAGAAAAAATCTATAAATTTGATGACCTCACTACTTAGATAGGCGTTTCATCGTCTGGCATTACGAACATTACATTAGGCAAAACACGACTTCAACACTCTCATCTTCTTCCTCTTAGCGTTATCCCATTTTTTTTTAAATCTGGGGTCCGCTTTCTAGTCTAACCGGATTTGGCTGAATATTAGCTTTTCCACAGAGCGACTGCCTGTCTGACCTCCGCAACCCGAAGGGATAGCGATATTCCATGGTTTAGACTAGTGTCAGTTTATTTAGAAGGTACTGACGCCCTGTAACGACTGTCAAAGATCTTCATGACAACCGGGACCGACGGCTTAACGTGCTCTCCGAGGCACGGGACAAGCGATAATTAACAATTCAATACGCACATAACTCCGAAAAGTCATTGGTGCGCGCCGTGGATTCGAACCCGATACCCTCTGCATTGCAGTCTGTTGGTATATCCACTCGGCTATCGCTGCCTTCAACACTCTCATATCCGTACAAAAAACTCGCTGCATTTATCGTCACTTTCCACAGCATCAAAAGACCGCATAAACTTTCTCACCATTCATCTCGCAAAGGCGGAGATTTATGCAATATTCCCGGGAAAATATTGTAGTAAGGCAGTGGAGGTCACGTTCTGGCCTGCATAACTATAATGACGTAGGGTAGTGATGGAATGAAGCTATTGTCGGACGGAAACTACACAATTTATGCTGTGAATCCGCTGAAGATGAGCGAGGCAGCTGAGCTGAGTACGAGTACGACATTCGCACTCACTTTATATAAAAGCTTTAGCTGCAGCACGGTCTTTTCTATGAGTGAAGCCAAAAAGGATTTTTTTAGTAAATAGACATGCATCTGCAAAAGATACAAACAGTCATTCTAAAGGAAGGATTTGCTTACCATAACAACGCAAATGTGTGTAAAGTTATCATAGGATGTAAGTTTTCGTTTTGATGCACGTGTATGCTAAGCGGTTCTTTGGCTTCATTGGTAGTAGAGATCGATCGGTGCCTACGTTTTTACTTGATCTAAGCATACACCAATGTGATAGAAAACTTGGAAAAGCTTTTGGCTTCAGATTCATAAATTTTACTGTGCGATTTCCAAAGGAAATAAAATAAAATTGCGTGGCACGAATAGAATATATCTTGCTCGCGTTCCGATCAGCTGCCTAGTACACCTTTAATGGTTAAGCAGCCTTAGTGTGATGTGAATGAGTGCGTTATACGGTTCCTTATAGCCGAGCTGACCATGCGCAAATGACATAATATCCGGGGGATAATGATTACCTACCTAACATGATTTACAAAGAATTGATGTCTACTTATTTATATGAACGAACGATAATCGTTTATATCTTTGTATGAAAATACATGTGCGGGATTCGAGACTATGTCTTTTCTTAAGGATAATAAATGCCCAAATGTGGCCAAATATGGTCACATATCTAAAGATAAAAGTTTCTGTGCCCTTTAATCAGATACTCACCAAAGCATTTAAAAATATCTTTATTATTTTATGCAAATCTCTATTAGCCATAGAGATTTGCATAAAATAATAAAGATATTTTTCAGCTGACACTAATATTAATGAATCGACGCTAGTATGACTTCACTTACAACTAAGAATGCCGAAGACCGGGCAATATGGAGACGTTGTAGCAGGACAGCGGACCTCAGGCTTCAAGGCATAAAGTCTTGGAAAGCAACCGACAGAACACTAGGATGATGACGCTAGACGCTATTACACATCGTCTGTAGCCTGCTTACAATACAGAAATTTGACCATATTCCATAGATCAACAAATTGCTGTTCAGGTAGGTACTTACGCGGCCACAAAAGAACATAAATACATAGTGGTTGAAATTATAGCTGCTCGTTTTAAAAATATAATTACCACAAACACAACGAAACTCTTAATCCGACCATTAATGGCCACTTCATTACGGTCAGGATTTGTACCAAATAAAATGATCTCATTACAGTTTTTAATGAACAGCCGCGTCCATTGTTGGCGTATCAATCATTTCGTTGATACTTGAACAAGTGTCGGTTATCGTAGCGAGGGTCATTAATCAGACGTAATCGTTTGCACCAAGTTTGGGCAGTAAATTAAGTGATAAGAGAATAAGAGGTAACGGGAGAAGTAAATATTACCGATTCATAATTTAGGACAAGATGCCTTCTTAATGGTATTTTTTTAATATTAAAAAGTAAGTAGATATATGGATTTTTTTATGTTTTATGTTTAATCACAGATAATTAAACCCTAAATTCGACACTACTCGTATTTATAATGTACTAGCTAGAGTATGCTATTAAAAGAAGATGTAGTGATAAAGATTGAGAAAGGAATGTTGCGATGGTTTGGACATTTGGAACGGATGGATGAAAGATGAAATACGAAGGAAGTGTATCGAGAAATAATTAATGGAGATGTCGGTTACGTCAGTTAAAAGCTGCAAGAGTTATATCATTAAAATTGACAAGCGATTACAATCATTTACAGAGCTATTACCACATGAGTAAATAAACCGAACAGAGAGACAGCTTCTTAAGAGCTTGTAAATTTGTTACCTATTTTGGTAGGGTTGTCACAATAGGTTAAGACAAATCGCTTGTTCGGTATACGACAGATTCTGGATTGGACAGATTCGTGATTTGGCAGATTCCCAACTTGACATTCCCAACGATACCACTAATAGTGTTGAATATTTTCTGGTTATATGATCTATTTTGCTAATAAACATAGGAATCTCCTTTAGCTATTATGTGCCACTAGTTTTACCACGGGGATAGGTATCTAAAATAAGTTTAAAAAGAAATTGTGTAAGACAAATGAACGTCTACGCTTACAAAAAACAGGTGCATGCGATTTTCGACCTTATTGACAATTCAGGACAGACTTATTATTTTGGTATTTTCTTGCTTTCTGACATTGACACGTTAGTAAAATTATAAATTCTGAGTTACGTCAATAAGGTCGAAAATCGCATGCACCTGTTTTTTGTAATGCCTATCGATGGCTGATCACTTTCTGATAGTCATTGGTTTTGTAAACATTAATTGCTTTTACACAATTTCACAACTAATGAGTTCATGAGGATCCTCTGGGGGATCGGGCTAGGAGATCCTGGTGGACAACATGCAAACATGTTAAGTATTTCGTTGCCAACATTGACAATATTTATTTCAAGATCGAAATATTCGCGAAACTTTTGCTCGAGCAATTCAACAAATACGACAAAATTATCAGGTGGTATACCTAATTAAAAAACCCAATTGTACGTTACCATCGTTAAAATCTGTATAATGACTGAATTATTTCATCTAGTATTATTCATACACACAGTACAATATACGACCATTATTAATAATAAAACACCACGTTTTTACATTAAAATATTAAAACTTGCAACGTACAAAACTGTCAACTTGTCAACTGCCTGTGCCTACGTAAACCGGTTTTTTCCAGTTTCGCCGCGTACACGACAAGCGGCCAGTGGTCACGCACACATAAGCCGCGTGCTTGTAGTAGTGCAACCGATTCGTGCTGTTGTATGAAGCTGTGTCTCTGTTCCGTTTATCTACTCATGTGCTATTACCCAGCGAAGGCTAATTTTCGGCAATCTATTGCATGCTACGTACGTAGTAAGTAGGTATATAACCGTGGATTTAACTAGAACTATAACTCATTTACACTTATAAGGCTGGAAATAATATTTTTACGCAGCCACTAAGCCACTAGGCCGTTGTAGCAGCAACAAGGAGGAAATAAGGAAGTCTAAAGAATTTCTTGAAATTTTACTGCGGTAGAGATTATATTGCTTCCTTTAGTGTAAAATTTAAAGGCGCTTCTATGCGGCATAGCACTTAACTCGGACTATCATGATTTCGTATACCATATGCAAAATTCAAGTTTACTACACAGAAGAACGTTTAAAGCATTCTCATGCACATTCTATATTATTTTCAGATGTCTGTATTTCGTTTTCGCGAATTAAATCATGGCAATGATGTTAGGAGAATAGTCAAAGGACTGGAACGTGCCGAGTTGGATGCGGAGGACAATATACCTATTAGTCAGTTCTTCAAAAGATAAATATCAAATAATCAAAACTAAAAACCCACCAAAAATCTATGCTAAAAATACGAAATAATATGATGAACATAACTATCAACTAAAGGCAACGTTCTCCATAAAAACTTTTCTCAAAATATACACTTTAGCAACTGATAAATATTAAACGAAAATAAGTTTGAACGGTAAAATCACGCTAAATTTCACAAACAACCTTTAAAAAGCATTTCTACATTTAGATCTGAAATAATAAGAACTGATTGAAAGTACGTTTACACTGCCTAAGTTTTGAACGCATAGAATTGCATTTATTGAATTTTTATTCAGAAACTTTATACAATTTCGTTAAAGTTTGCTAACTAGATTCGTAACATGCTCTGACATTTTAATCTTGTTTTAGATCGTTTTTCTTCTTTAGAAAAAAATTGCGTTCATAAATTGAATATCTGAACAACAGAGGTTAATAAACATCTTTGGATACAATGCAACTTTTTGTATACAGTTATTTACCACCAACTTTTTTTACAAAATTAATCAATTGATAAAAAATAAATTGATCAAGATAGATAGCTTACCCGATTACGCAAATACGTGTAATTTTGATTAAAAACAGAATGAAGGGGTTAATAAGGTCAAACCGATATTTTTTGCTGATCAATAGACAAAATTTTACAACGTTTCATACATAGCAAGGTAGCCATATTGATTATGCCATTCTCGCAACAGTATGACATGCGCCGTTTTTACCAACAGTTGCTTGATAGACATAAATGTCATTATAATATGCTCATAATTCGAGGCACACCGCGTAATCTCCTAAATAAATATAGTTTCAATATCCCCATTCTCCTAAATAAATACAGTTTCGATATCATGTCAGTGTCATACTTACGTCACAAAAAGCGTATTGTTCTAAATTATCTGATAATTGAACGAAGTTGTAACGAGATCGTAAATTGAAACAAGTGTCAAAACATGTGTTTACGACGAACTGTTTATTTCAAACTTAAAGTAAGGAAGTAATAGAAACCGCATTAAAATAGCAACCTTATCCAATATAATATATGTACTTCACTCTGACTTATGATTTTTTCTCATGTTAGACAAAGATAAATATACAAATGTCATGTCGAATCTTCTAAATTGTCGTAAATTTTAACTAGACTATTGATGTGCTTACTCATAATGAATTTCGATAAAATACATTGCATCACAGGTAAAGATTTATTTTGTAGTCGGAAGACATCCGTGCCTTTTAATATTTAAAGACGAACTCTATCGCACGTTGCAGAAAGAAACCTCTTCTCGAAATGCTTTTGGCACACAAACTGTTTACGAAGTTCCTGGAAGCTCAAGCTTCGTAATCGTTCACAATTCATCAATTGTGAAGGATTGCGAAGCTTGAGCTTCCAGTGTGTGAATTAATTGTCAAAAAAAAAAACCACTTTTTGAGTCCTGTCTCACTTTTTGGAAACATGTGCAAACTGACGTCCTTTCATCTACTAGCACATGTCGCAACACAGCACTTGTTATACATGATGATATCACAGCTTCAGAAATGGAGAGGATAAGTTACGGAAATAAATCAATGCAAAACTTCACTCGATCAACTTTGTGGAAACTAATGTTGCTGTTGAAAAAACTGTCATAATTGTCAAAAGTTTGACAATTTGACAGATTAGCAAACATGGCTATAGGTTCCAGGGGTTCGGGGCGGGAGGTAACTGTCAAATAAGATATGTGAGTCCCATAGACTAAGGTTGAAATATTTTGTATGAAGATTACCTGCCGTGGCTACAATAAACCTGTCTGTTATGAAAGACCTATACCAGAACAACAACGTACGACCATTTTTTCGAGAACTGGGTCGGGCACATATCTGTATCTGTAGTACGGTGAACCAATGAGATTATATTTAAAGGCTAATTGCTATGTTGCGATAATCCATCGATTATCTTGGCCACTTGATTGTGTCTGTGCAAATACTGGCCATTGGCAAAACTCGAACAACCGGATACTATATGTCTGAGAGATTCCCCGAACTGGTGACATGCCCGCCATATGTCAATCGCACCGTCCCTCAGTATATACTATCGGTAGATGTTTGTCATGACAACTTTGTCCATATTTGTGAAGACAAAACCTTTGGTTTCACCGAAGAGAATAATAAAAATAAGAGAATGGAATAATAATAAAAATTATTACACAAACCTGCAGTACTGCGGGTTTACGTAATTATTTTTATTATTATAAAAGTAAAAGATAGAGGAGGATCAGTCTCACCATCAAAATATGTATTACATATTTTTAAAGTTACAGTAAGGGTTGTACGTGAAGGCAGCGATAGCCTGTGTGCGATAGCCGTAAGTTTGTGATGATCGATGAAAACACTTTTCTTGAGATATATAATTGTATTCAAGTATACCTATATTTCAAAGAAATATTGCAGTATAGCTTATTTATCACAATAGTGCAAAGGCTACCTTATTTTTTGCAATAACTGTCACCCACATTGGCGACTACGTGGGCCGAAGCTAGTCTTTAAAATAAAAGTATCGATAAAGTTATAACGTCACTATGTTTATGCGTCATAAATAGTCACAATCTTTATACGAATAAATCAAAATGTCTATGAACGCAGTATCAAAGTTTCAAATGAAGATCTATTAAATTTTAACGGGTAATGGGTGCCCACAAGGTGACCTATGTCAGACCTTTTAGTGATGGTCTTGCATGCGGATCCCTTCGTCTATAACAAAACGACTATATATAAACTATACAATAATGACATTCGGTTATCAGAATACCGCTTCTGAGTCAATTCAAAATATAATATCAATGTCATATAAAGATAGGAGAATTGCCCCCCAGGTCGCGTAACAAGGCATACTAGCTCGTCGAAGTCCTAGCTACATACCAGTCCGTGAGCAGATATGCCGATTGCATAGATAGATAGATAAATCTTTATTGTGCAAATACAGTTGGTACAAATTAGGTATAATAGCTTAAATGTAGGTTATACAAATAGTAAATGTACAAAGGCGGCCTTATCGCACAGGTAGTAGAGCCTTGCTGATTTCAGCATGAATGGGCCGGCTCGACGGGGAAGTACTACCCTCTCACAGAAGATCGACGTAAAGTAACAGTACCTAAACTGTTGCGTTTCGTTCGGTGAGTGAGAGTGCCGGAGGCCCTATCCCCTTTTCCTTCTCCATCATCCCACTCCTCATCCTATCTCTTTTCCCAACCCAAAGGGGCGGCAACGCACTTGTGACTCCTGTGGTGTTGCTTGTGTCCATGGGTGGCGGTAATTGCTTACCGTCGGGCAATCCGTCTGCTCGTTTGCCACCTAATACCATAAAAAAAAAGAAAAAAGTGCGATCTCTTCCAGGCAACAAACTTAACAATAGCACTAATAGCGTGACTTATTTCGCACAGCAAGTCACTGTGCGTAATAGAAAAGTAAAGTTAAGCTAGTTTACAGAGGACACTATTTGGATGGGGAACCGCTACCTGCTGTGACCTTTTCGAAGGGCACGTAACCCTGTCGGGCCCCGGTCTTGACCAGAATCGTTAGAACATGTCGAAAGACTTCGGGCCGTCTATACAGTACAATCCATCACTAGAGTCGACCTCACACTAATACAGAAGATAAAAATCACTTCATCCAGGTATTCTATATCATATAACACGACTATCGAGTAATTCCTTGCACTGTACTTTGAGGATAAACGAGAGATACACTGACTGGTTTACCATCAATACAGGTGTTAGACAAGGATGTGCAGCGTCGCCGTGGCTGTTCAACCTCTTCATGGACAGTTGTTTGCAAGATTTGAAACATAGTAATTGTGAATTAAGGATGAATGAGTTACTTGTCAAATGCCTCCTTTATGCTGATGATCAGGTTATACTTGCGTCTTCAGCGGAGGAGTTGCAGGGAATGGTAACAATCATGCACGGTGCGTTAGAGAGGAAAGGAATGAAAGTGAATGTAAGTGAAACGAAAGTTATGGTTTTGGAAAAAGTGGAATGTGTTACGACTTGTAATGTTATGATCGATGGACAACGAGTGGAGCAAGTGAATGAGTTTGTATATTTAAGTAGGTACGCTGTTTATAAGAGATGGTAAGAATGTAGAAGATATTGAAAGAAGAGTTAATGCAGGTAATAGAGTAAATGGAGCTCTGAAGGCGTTTATGAATAGCCAAAACGTATCCAAAAAGGCACGTTTGGCTGTGCATAGAGGGGTGTTAGTACCTACACTTATGTATGGTAGTGATAGTTGGGTATGGCAGAAGAGTAATTAAAGTAGAATAAATGCTGTAGAAATGAGAGCACTGAGAAGTATGTGTGGTGTTTCTTTGACTGAAAGAGTAAAGAATTGTGTGATAAGAGAATGTTGTGGGATAAAAGAAGAATTGTGTGATAAGAGAATGTTGTGGGGTAAAAGAAGATGTAGTGACAAGCATCGAGAAAGGTATGCTAAGATGGTTTGGGTACAAAGCAAGTGTGAATGGGACAGGACGAAGGGGAAGACCTAGTCGGACGTACTCTGACCAGATTGCAGACATCCTAAAAACAGGACAAGTTAGAAGTGCCCTGAACAGAAGAGCATGCATGAGGAATTTGATGGGAGTGAATGAAGCAAGACAGATACGTCAGGATCGTTGCAAATGGCGTTCCGTAGTCTCTGCCTACCCCTCCGGGAAACAGACGTGAGTCTATATGTATGTACCTACTGTGAGTTACAATTTCAGAGTTATACTCATTTATATACAAAATGCATTAATTTTATTATAACGTAAACTATGAATGTACACTAAAACTTGGAACCGTTCCATATTTTGAATTGAACTGTCATCATTATCCCTTAGTTGCCCACTTTCAAAAAATATTTTCCATTCATGTAAAAGAAAAACCCCTAATTTAATCAAATATTCTGTTAGCTGTGCATATCAAATTTAATTTTTCTTCACATTTTATAAATATAATATATAATCTAAAGTAAATTGGTTTAGAGAGCAGCAACCAACGAGGTTTTAGAAGACCTCGTACATATTTTCTGCCTGACAACTTAGTTTGAAAGATCAAAGAACTGGATTAAATCTCATAAATAGTATCCCAAGTACAAATGTTCATACCTAATGAAGTGATGATACTCCTTAGTACTTTATAATACCGTCTGATTTGCTTTTCACTTATTTATTTTTAACACGCTTTTATTAGGTCGTCGTGTGTGATAGTAGTTACTATGTAATGGAATCTAAGCTAACTAATTTGTGTTTAAGTGATGAATTTGATTTATGTAAAATAATCAGATTTACATCGCGAAATATTTTTGGACGCATAAATTCTGTTTAAGGAGTCTTTTTCAAACTAATTATTAAAGTAAGCTTTTTATTTAGAGGAAATCATCATTTATCCGCGTGGTTGTAAGTTCGGCTAGCTAGGATTAGCCTTAGTATCGAAATGGAAATCTACTGAATACTGTAAATTGATTGCCTAAGTAGTAGTACAAATCTAATTAGAAGTAACATACGCCATCTTGTACGGTCTTAGTATAGAGATGTATATTCAAATATCCGCTTCACATAAAGCGATCGTAGGAAAACAACGACTTTCCAAAACAGTTTATTAATTTCTCAACGAAGAGTAATCTTCGAAAACACGTTAGATTTGCCTTTCAAATCAATTCTAGAGCCCTGACTCCGAAGTATTATACGCACTTACAATACTTGTCTAAGGAATATTGGAAACCAGGCTCGCTTAATGAGAGAACGTACCGACCCACATGCTGGTAAATTCCTACGCGTAGCACTTAATGACAGAGGGGACTGAAGGGATGTAGGTGGTATTTCAAAGATATTGGAGAAGCAATGCCTCAAGGATTTATGAATGGTTATTTCGTTCCGTCAAAGACAAATTCACTTTACTCTTTCATAGTGAGATCATTTGGACATAAGGCTGTGTGTATTTTTAAATGAATTTTGAGTTCGATCTTTGAACAAATTTTAGGCTACCATTTTACAAATTCTTCAAATCGATATGAGTCTGAATATGGACAGAAACGAACAAAAACTATAGATACAGAAAATTACATCACAGTATACTTGGTAAATTCATATTTATCTATCGAACCAATTTGGCGCAGCAAAATAATTATCTTTCCTAGTGAACGTTCTCCTTTTTTTCGGTGACCATTTTATTTAAACGATAAGGAAGGTTTTAATTTACTTTTCACCCATACCCTAAAAATATAAAGAAGACATATAAAAGATTTGTCACAGACAAAGTAACACTTTATGGAACGGAAATAAAAGGCAGTTTTCAAGTTAGTCTATTGTAGTCAGTACAGCAAAATGAATGCATGCAGGATGCCTAATCCAGGACTACAGCAATAGTTTAAGAACTCAGTCATTAAAGTTTGGTGGGGATTCAAAGTCACACTAAATTAGGTCATGAAATCCCAAACAAACAGAACTTTTCTCATTAAATTATTTGTAGTGAAAGTCAAAGTTTAGCTTATGTCACGATAGGTCTGTGTGTTAAAAGAATAAATAAAACTCATAATTGAACCGTCAGCACCAATTGTTTTATTCAAACTTTAGGCGTTCTTAGCGCCCAATCTACATTATATTGATACGGCTTTCAGTCTTCAAAGACCTCATTTACACCCTCTTTATTTCAAAGTAATTATGTATTTTAAAAGTGTGATTTAGCATGAAGAGATTTTAATGGGATTTTCACAGGAAGACAGAGAACTTCGTAGGGCTACTTATAGGCTGACATCTGAGCCAGTAGGCGCAGTTGTCGAGAATAACGTAGTTGTCGGGAGTAACGTAAGTACCGAAAATAAAGCAGATGAAACTATGGGGAACGGCTAGGTAGTGAAATGAAATAAATACCTCAATATGGTTATGACAACATGCGAAGGATAACACTTTTAAAAGAATATATAATATTATAGCACGCCTCTGTGTTGCTAGGTAAAATACCCACATGTTTCGAATGCCACCAGAGATAATGAAGTTAGGAATATGATAGCACACCCACGCAACGGTAAAGATCAAAGGTACAATCGTCATGAAGTGACAGTACCCCTAGTAGCAATAACCTATACTTGCAAAACGATATAATATCTTATGTATACCCAAAAAGGCAGCGATAGCCTAGTGGAGAGCCCGACAGAGGGAGCCCGAGCCCGAGCTACGCAGAGGGTCTCGGGTTCGAATCCACGGCGCACACCAATGACTTTTCGAAGTTATGTGCGTATTAAATTGTGAGTTATCGCTTGCTAAACGGTGAAGGAAAACATCGTGAGGAAACCTACATGTCTGAGAGTTCTCCATAATGTTCTTGAAAGACATGTGAAGTCTGCCAACCCGCACTAGGCCAGCTTGGTGGACTATGGCCTTACCCTTCTCATAGTGAGAAGAGGCCCGTGCCCACCAGTGGGACAGTATAAAGGGCTGATGATGAACTACATACCTACCTAATATGTATAGGAGTAATGCAGAGGAGTAAAACGATTTGTGTTTCGTTTGTCGCGAAGTTTTCCCCCTTCGCTTCGTTCCAAAAAAATCTGAGTGTGTCCCATAAAAGAAGTAAGCTAATAGAAATGTACAAAAGTAAGTCGCCTATAAATTTTACAAAGTTATCAATGAGTATTAGGGCACTACAACTACGTACGTTTTAATTAATTGAAAAATAATTAAATTGTATTTAAACAGCACTAGAAACAACTAAACAAAGTTTTAATCAACATAACAGTAGTTTTGATAAGACACTTTGGAAAATTCTTAAAATTTTATCCAATTATTAGTTTCAACGATCAACTAAACGGGCATTCAAAGTCAAATTGCTGCCGAATGGAGTAAGATTTTATCGAATTCTGAAATGATTTGCCAATTATGATATTAATTTGTTATCAATCATTTCAACTGTAAAAAGAAGATTAAGTGAATTCGTAGAAAGTTAAATCCTAATATTCATTCTAATTATTAACTAATATAATATTTATAATCTTTATATTTTGAAATAAGCGCAAACGAGTACGAGACGGCATCTAGTAATAACATCAACTGCAAGTATGAAGAAGTTGATCAAATGGTCGTTTTGCCTGGTAGTGGGCCATTGCGTAGTGGGTTCGATTTCCATACCGAACAATACTTAGTGTAAAAATAAAATGTTGTACCGAGTCATGGTGCTCAATGATGAAGGGATATACACTAGAACGAGCGCTCTTTGAAAAAATGCAGCATCTCTGAGGATTTCTCAGAATATATTATAGAACATATATCTAAGGAACATTTTCATCTCGACCGCAACTGTCACTTTGTATGAAACCACAAACAATTACTAAACCATATCCCTTCCGTAAAAGAAGTGCCAAGAGAAAAACGAACGTAAAACCCCGAAAAAAAATTCATTGCTCTATTCATTAGTACAATGGTGAATCGAATAGAAAACAAATTGTTATAGGACGCGCTTCACTGCGTCTTGATGTATATATTAGTAGTCGTTCACAAGCAAATGGAGCATACAGCGTCTGGCCACGCTAGTCATCACGACGCCGCGCCGTCGCAAAACTGTGTTACTACTAAAGCACCATGAGTACATACAGGTAAAAGTAAAATATGTTATTAAATTGAACTCAATAAGTTTATTTATGAACTGAATACCTTATTGTTTAAAAATTAGTTCAGTGTATCGTATAAAGGGCATTAATTGCATGAGACCTAATCAACCTCCCCCGTTTAACCTGAATTATCGGAAAACTGTGTATTCCCTGTTAAATTAAGGCAAATAAAATTCTCCTGAAATAACTCCGTTTAAGATATTTCCGACCATGAACTATAAGATCACATTACACAGTATACTAGAATTAGATTTAAAACTATAGCAAAGAAAATGTAAGTAATTTTCCTCGAGGAAATTAATTCATTGGAAGTAATATTAAGAGATAAATTGAGACCTCGTTTAGCTCAGTAATACTAATAAACGTTGAAAAGTAAAAAATCTTTACTGATTCACGAATACTATATATAAAATTGCTTTACTATGTATTTAATGTTTACAAATTAGGTTTTAAGGTTTCGTGGTTATAACCATAATAATGTTACAACTGATAGTAGTACAACCCAAAAATAAAGAAAAGATAATAAGGTGATTCATATATAATACAGTAGCATATAAAATAACTATTTTGGCACTAAAGAGTTATTTCGCAAAACCAGTTACTTGAAGTGCCTCTCAGTTGGAGACCACCCAAATCTTAATGGTCACAACCATTCTTTAATTTTCTTTATAGACAGTAAGGCATCTTCTAAAATGATTAAAGACCGATTTGAAATTCAGACGTTGACAATTTTTTTGAGTTGAATCAACCCTTTACGGCTGAATAGTTTATTTTTTATATTTCTTACTGTCGATTAGAGTGGCGCGTCAATTGTTTTTTTAGATTTGCCTTTTCGATCGCCTATACAAAAAAAAACAGATATTTGGAATAAAATAAAGATCTTGTTGTTTTATTTGCAATATATGGTTTATTGACTATAAAATATATCGTTTATCATACTCGTGTATAATATCAATGCAATGTTTAATTTGCTTCCAGTGAAAAATGTTACAAATTCAAACTAGACTTGTTATTATATTAGCCCTTTGCAACTGCTTGTAGGTATTTAAGTTCGTTTACTTAACTTTTTCTCCATACTCCGACGCTCCACGCTATTATGCATTTATTTATTAAATTTATTCACTCTATAGCTGCCAATGTATGGTTAGATCAGATGCAAAGCGGCCGAACGTAGACAAGCCTGCGGATGAAACCGCTTTGCAGACGTAAAGCAAAATTACGAGAATGGTTTTTTTTTATGTTATAATAGGCGGCAAACGAGCAGACGGATCGCCTGATGGTAAGCAATTACTGCCGCCCATGGACACCCGCAACACCACAGGAGTCACAAGTGCGTTGCCGCCCCTTGGGGTAGGGAAAAGGGATAGGATTAGGGGTGGGATGAGGGAGAAGGAATAAGGGATAGGGCCTCCGGCACTCTCACTCACCGAACGAAACGCAACAGTTTAGGTACTGTTACTTTACGTCGATTTTCTGTGAGAGTATTTCCCCGGTTGAGCCGGTCCATTCATGCTGAAATCAGCAAGGCTCTACTACCTCGAAAATTATTTATAATGCTGCCTGCCTTGAAGAAGAAAGGAAGAAAAAAATATTGTGTACATATCAAATCCTTACTCATAGACGTAAAGAAATATAACTAATACACTCAGTTCGTCAAACTAACAGAACTTTTTGTAGCAAATAAATACTTGAGTGAAAAAATATTTCTCAGAACTGATATTTGAATTACCGCTACACTTAGTATCTAAGTTTGAAAGGCCATTAATTTAAACTTCAATAGAAGTGAAAACTAGGCTGAATATTATGGCTATTATAAGGATAATTATTAATATTCTTAACCACCGACTTTATCCTAAAATTATTCACGTCTTCTCATTATAATTACATATGAATGATTGACTACGCCAATAATATTTTAAAACTTATTTACAGGAGGAGAATATTTGGGAGGCTTTTACGCATATACGAAGGTCCAATCGCAAAAAACTATGCTGGGTTTATGTCAGAAAACATTTCACAAGTTTCAAAAAAAAAAAGTCAAAAATCATTTATTCATCTAGGTCACAACGTGACGCTTATGAACGTCAAATTTTTAAAGTAAATTAATAATGCTTCTACATTTACATTTACTGCCCATTCGCAAAGCAATAGGTAGAACCACGAGAAAGAACGGGCAATAAAACTTTCTATTGAGAATCAACGAATATAAACAGTTTAAAGATGTATTCGCTAGATGATCTTATTACCTAAATATCTAGGTGACATAAAAATCTGAGAATTAACAAAATACCTCCAAGGATCTCCAGACCACATAAAGCCTTATCATATACGTAGAATCGCATAGATATACATCTTAAATCTCGTATAAATTACCGACAAACTCTTACGTAAGAGTAAGATGAGAAAAGAACCCCTACTATTTTTTTTTATTTTTTTATTAAAGACTCACGCATGTATCCCCGAAGGGGTAGGCTGAGGTATAATATTACACCCACATTTCGCCATGAATTTTTAGGTCCCACGTAATAGGAGGCGAGCCTATTGCCGTACCGGGCACATTACCAGACTCCGTGCTGCTACTGAGAATTTTCTAACGGAAAAACCCAATAACAGTTAGCCCGACCCGGGAATCAAACCCGAGACCTCCCAATCCCACGCGCACATTTATGCCGCGAGACCAACGAGGCTACTAAGACCTACTAAAAATATGCATTGAAAAACCAAACCATGATGAATAATAAAAAAGTTTACATTATTCGAGTTGTCTGCGGAACATTGTTATCAGAGGTTTTTACGAGGCATCATAACATGAAAATTACGACGACAATTTGTAAGGAAATATGGCCGCAAATCTTATCAGGTTAATCCCCATATTAGTAGTATTTATAAAAGCCCTGTTGATGCTAAAGCTTAAAGATTTATGACGAATTGCCATTCTGGTAACTGTTTTACAGCCCTACGGCTCCAAATAATTTTACGGTGTATGCCTTCAGACTTGAACAAATTTGATGTGTTGTATAACCTAGTAAAATGAAGTTTGCTGTAAAAGCATCGTATAATCATAAATATAACACTTGCAAATGATGCAACGCCATGTGGAATAGGTTCAAAATTCTCACGTTCGAACGCAACGTTTTAGATTTTTTGACATTTTCCATGACAGGTCAATGGTTTTTGTGGTCTGCTTTTCTTTTTATTGGATTACCATATTCAATGCGCTTTATCTTACAAAGCCCCATAAACAATGGTTTAATTAATAGTAATCTGGGACCTCACCTTCGCAAACAAGAGGTTACATCTCTCCCATCAAATCGGATAAACAGCCTTGGCCTGCAAGCTTATTTCAATCGGAGTAAAAAAATTCAGCTGAGATAATGAGGTCTCAAAATTTGCATAATCCTGTACTACAATCTCGTTGTTCAAAAACCAGTATGAAGTGGTTGTTTACCGTTATTTTTACCTGCCGCGGTAACACTTACAGAACGTGTGGGTATACAGAAAAGTGTTTCAATTTAAACTTTGACTTGGACTACGGTTTTAAATGGCCTGACAGCGGAATGTATGAGCCTCGTAATGGAAAGAGGTTGTGGGAAACTTTACCTTTGAAATGAGTTATTATTATTTGTGGTTTTGTTTGTACCAGTAACAGAATTAAGGAACATGTTTCCTTAAGAGCGTTGTCACACTTCAATTATAACATTTATTTTTAAAGCAAGTTTAATAAAACTTGCAATTTTGCCTATCATTTTATTTTTGGCTATAACGATATTTGGAAGCCGTATGGCTTGAAGACTGTTAAGGTTAATTGATAATTTTCTTAAACAAAGCAAATCTTCAATTACTCAACTATAGGTATTCAACTTTCTGAAAATCTTTTTTACATCTATCTATTTCAACTATCTTACGTTCTTTCATATAACATTAAAATTATGCAAATAACCGTCGTAATGAAATGATGTATGGTAAACGTTCTCGTCATGTTATTATATGTATATTTTTTCCTAAATAGCGTTGCAGATGTGTAATAGAGATTAAAATATTCATGTATGCTATGGTGAACCATTTAGATTGGCGGCAGGGATTAGGCTTGAACAATATCCACTTAAAAGAACATACTTAAACCGACATATACCACATTTAAGTATTACACAAGAACGTCCACTGAACGAACCTTAAGTCATCAACCAACGGCGATCCAGTACTAATGTATTTAGTTCAATACGAGCTAAATAAAACTATTTTAGATTATTGTGCGCCTCTTATTTTTTTCTATACATACATAGACTCACGCCTGTTTCCCCGAAGAGGTAGGCAGAGGCATATTAAACGCCCACTTTTCGCCAGTGTTTTGATCCCACGTAATAGGTGGCGAGCCTATTGCCGCTTATCGGGATATTTTATTTGCCGGAGCCTTGTCCGTTGATCGGCACCACTTGCAGCTGATGTTGGCTTGGGACCCTAAGTTCTTGGTGGGAACCCTATGCACCCTATTTTTTTCTATAGTATATATATACATATTTAGAACTACTATAGTTCGTATAGTTTAGGTTCAGATAGCTGTACGTGAGACGCCCCAAGATGTTACTAACTGTTTAAAAAGTAAAGAAGAAATAAGATATTAGTACAACTAAAATCTTTTGTTCTTTCTCGTAATAAATAAACATAAAATATACATTTAATTTGGTAAGAGAAATATGACATGACCCCTAACTCTATCGAAACTAAATTTCAATGGCATTCTATTGAAACCAAATAGCACGATCTCACTTACAAATAAACAAGCATAATGTTAAAGGGAGATTATTTTAGTAGAAACCGTTTCGAGTAATATCAAAGACACGAAGAAACTTATACATTGAAATATGAATAGCAACGGTAGGTTAATATTCTATTTGCTGATTAAATAACCGAAGTGATGAACTCCCTGATTGAGTTTGAATCAGTTCAAAGCTTTTATTAATATAATGTAAATGTTTAATAAGAGTATATAAAACAGTTAGGTAACTTAATTAAATAGATAAAACAGTTTGCTAGATGTGAATTTATAGACGGATTTGTAATTTTACTGGGTATTTGATGAGATGTTTACTTAAATATGAAGCAATTCAGTAATTGTAAATAAATTTAAGGCACGCATACTTAATTGTAGTACCTAATAAATGATATGATCAACCGCAATCACAACACGACGGGCTGGACTACAGGTTTTTAAACATTTCTGTCTTGTTAACACTATACACCGTGTAGGTATTATAAGTCAATGTTTTTCCCGAAAAGGATGTACTCAGCCTATGATATAGAAGCTTCTTATAGCATTTATGTCACAAAATATACTAAAAACATGTTCTTTTCTACATTCATAATAATAATAAAACTAACAAAACAAAAAGCAATGACACTTGACAAAAAATGGGCAAAGTATTTAATCTTGGGCCTCTGCATATCAATAGCGAATAATTGCAAAGCTGGTAGAGAAAATGTTGTGGCACAAATTTAAAGAAAACTTAAGTACCTGTGAATATGATGTAGTAACGAACCTTGTCACGAAATTTCAGATTTACAGGGCCACTGAAGTTGTCTGCCAATTACTATATAAGTTTTCTATCTAAGTATTCAATTCTACTCGTCAGCTACATATATCATTGTATTTTCAAGAAAGGACCAAATTTTTTTTGTGTTTTTTTATAATAAAATATATAATTATATAGTAAAAGTCACAAAAATTATACATAATGAATTTGCGCTTGCGTCACGCAGTTTATGCAAAGTTCAGAAAGAGAATACAGGCGGGATTGACACAAGTTTTTGTCCCACGACACCCGGTGTATAGCGTTCTTTTCATTAGAAGTGAAATTAAAACAAAGCTTTGGCTAAACAAGACCCTCGTATTATGACTACTTGTATTTTACTTCAAAACAAAAATATTTAACGTTTGTCAAAAATTACGTAAGTGTACCTGGTTCGGCGATACACCGAAACCGTAGGTAGGTTCTAGGCGACTTGGGAGGGAAATGGACTGTATACAAAGGATAGCAGGTTCTTAGCCGCCTAGGAGATGGATACGGGAAGAGGTGATTGTGAGTGGGTATAGGATATTTCAAGGATGGAGGGCACTTACCTTATACAATCTTCTTCGTTTCCGAAGGGCAGTTTCCTGGTGCTTTCGTGATGTAGCTGCTTGTTTTCACTTCACTTCACCGTCACTCCCACTTGCGAGCGGTTTATATATGCGGTAATAATCACATACAGCGATGCGGCGCGATACGATATAGCGAACACGTTCTCAGCGAGCGGAATGTTCTGGACTGTCACTCGCGTCGACGATCGCGGCGACGAATCCACGAAAGGCAGTGCCTCTTCCAGGGAGTGGGATAGAGCGGGACGGAAATATGGTATCGCTCGCACTAGACGTGGAACGATTGATGTTGATGCGATTAGTTATAGATAGGAAGGTAGATGGCGCTACCATATCCCCCCGGCCCTAAGGGGTTGCCTTTAAAAAAAAAATAGAATTGAACTTAGCTATGTTGTGTGTACTACCGCATAACCCCTCAATAGGCTAAGACAGCGATATGACAATAAAATTAATCTAAATTAACTTTAGCGAAAACTACAAACGCAATAATAGCGAAAACTACTAACTAAATACTTAAACTAAGAGGTAGGTCCAACTTCAGGCTAGATCTCACTGAGTTGGAAGCGGACGCGAGTTGATCAGTGCCTCGACTTGTGCAAGGACAGTTAAAGGCTCTCCGTAAGAGAGGATCTGTTGACCTATAACTTTGAGGAGATGCGTTTTAATTACTTTGACCATGCTTGCCCAACATCCACCGAAATGTGGTGATGCTGGTGGAATAAACTTCCAGTCAATATGATCTATGGAGAGTTCTTCCTGAAGACGAGTACGATAACCCGCGACGTGATTGAAACAAGTAGCGGGAACAAGTTCAATCAATTTACTAACGCGGTTGGCGACAAAAGTCTGCTAGCGGTGAGGAGAAGAATAAATCCTAGCGAGCACTACCTTGGAGTCGGAAAATGCGTATATTTATTAATAGAGTGGTGGGGCAAAACTGTGTCTTGAACCTTGCGGAGCAACTGAGACAGCAGAAGGGCCGCGCACAACTCCAGTCTCGCAACCGAAATGGTTTTAACAGGCGAGACCTTAGACTTGGCACAAACTAACTGCACCGAGTAGTTAGAACCAATGCGGACTTGCTGATATACTACTCCGCCGTAAGCACGCTCGCTGGCGTCAGCGAAACCTGTTAAGTTGATGGTACATCCATCTACCAACCCAAGATGACGCGGAATAGTAATTTGATTGAGCGCGGTAAGCTCAATACAAACTGGCCCCAAGCGGCGACAATATGGTCAGGGGGTGTTTCATCCCACTCACACTTTGATAGCCAAAACTCTTTGATCACGAGCTTGGCGTACAAAATTGTGGGAGCCACAAAACCCATTATGTCCCATAGTCGAGCCACTGTGGACAGTATAGTGCGTCTGGTGCACTTATCATCTGGTGGTGAGACGTCAAACCGAAAACTATCACAGGATTTGTCCCAGCGTAAACCGAGAACCTTATGCGGTTCAGACTTCTCAAACTCAATGTCTAGAGAAGCTTTATGAGAATCTGGTATGCGTGCGAGAACCTTCTTAGAGTTGCTTGTCCATTTGACAAGATCAAACTGGCCTCGCTTGAAAAGCTGAATAAGCTCTTCACAAAGCGAAATTGCTAGCGGAGCGGGTATGACATTACAGGCAATGTCATCTATATACAAAGCGGATGTGTAGTATAGTATAGTGTAGCGTAGCGTAGCTTAGCATAGCATAGCATAGCATAGAGTAGCATAGCATGGCATAGCATAGCATAGCGTAGCATAGCGTAGCATAACGTAGCATAGCGTAGCATAGCGTAGCATAGCATGGCGTAGCATAGCATAGCATAGCATAGCTAATTAGTGCTTTATCTTACACACAGTTTTAGCACCCACCTTGATCTCTTGAAGAGCAGAACAACAACAAGACGTAATACAATGAGAAGTATGTAACGTAGGTACGGTACCCATAATCACATACCCAAGTACCGTCTCAATAGCGGGCTGTAAATCATATCGCTCACTACGTACTATTTTAGTTAGTAGCAAGTGCGGAAATATTGAAGCTCCGATCAAAAGATCAATGCCTGCCGGATTCGCAAACTCCGCGTCGGCTAGCGGCAATGACTCGAGATGAGTGAGTGATGCTACGTCTACATTAGCGTTCGGCAATGCGTCCGTGATACGCTCCACGATAAGCGAAGAAATGTTAAAATTAATATTCCTATCAAAACGCGAATGTATTTTAATATCTACGGAACCCCTTGCAATGCTTTTCTGATCCGCCTATCCCTTTGACGGTTGAGTTAGTATTTTTAAAGTTATTCCATAATCCGAGGCGTTTGAAGCATTCCGATGTTATTAGGTTGGTTTGAGATGCGCTATCTAGCAGACAACGTACCATGTGCGGCGACCCATTAACATCATATACGAGAACTTGCGCTGTCGCTAACAGTACCGTCTTAGACGCCGTACACTGCGTTTTGGCCCTGCGCGGATCATTATAGATGCGCGAGTGCCGTCCTCGCGTGCGCGTCGCCCGCGCAATGGATGTCATACACAACGATACTTCGCCCTCAGACGCGGAAGGCGCAGCTACTGTGGTGTGCACCTGCGGCGCAAGTGTGTCAAGGTTAGCGGCTTGGCTTGACAAAGGGTTATCTTTATCGAAATGTAACAGTGTATGATGTTTTTGATTACATGATCGACACTTTGTCTTACTAGAACAATTACTTGTTTTATGTTTTATGCCTAAGCAGTTAATGCAAGCTTTGTTATCTTTTACGCATTTAAAACGAGCGGTTGCATGCAAATTATCGAAGGCGGGACACTTGTATAAGTGGTCGTGCACTATATTACTGCACAGACACTTCTGTGAATTATTACTATTAGATTCCGAACATGTTACGTAAGATTGTGGATTAGGGACCGAGTTATTATTACTATTTCGCGATTTATTCAACCTTTGTTTGTTGCTGTTAGTGTTAGACGGGCCAGGTGGACCAGACTGCGTATTATGAAATATTGGACACTGATCTTTTATGAACGAAATAAAACTATCTAGTGTAGGTATTTTATTATTGCGTTCCGTCATCTCGAATGCGCGAATTGTATCAGTGTCAAACTTTTTTAAAGCGAGTTGAAGCAACATAAAGTCGGAAAGATCTTCTAATTTTAAATTCCTAAGAGAATTAACCGCGGTTACGAAGTTATCAATAAACAGCTGGAAATTCGAGACAGACGCGTTGCCGGACACTTTGAGATTTAAAGCTTGGTCAAAGTACGTAGACGCTAGGACGCGCGTGTCCTGATATCTGTCAAGTAGTGACTGAAATATGACCTGATAATTCTCAGCACTGGGTGTGACACCTGCAAATACGGACTGGGCCTTCGGTGACAGTTTACCTATTAAATAGTACAACCTGTCAGCATCTGTCAGAGAACCATTATCGTGCACTGTAGACTTAAAACTCACATAGAATAACGGCCAATTTCGTATATCTCCGTCAAACGACATAATCTCGATTGGCGGTAATCTCGGTTTGCGGGCAACGGGCTCTGCTGAACATTTACCCTCCAATTGCGATTGTATACGCTAAATAATACAATAAAGATCTTCGAATAAGGTATACGCCTGATAGTTCGGTTTTTCATCAGGATTGATAGAAAGTAATCTTGCGTTATAATCGTCTAACAACTTATGAAAATCTGTTCGAATACTATCTACTATCATACAATAACTGAGAAATGCTTCGCTATTACTGTCAGACAGATGCGGTTTTTGAGCATTCATAGATGTTTTGAATGCGCTCAAATAAAATATTGCGTTTTGGTTCTAAGATTGTCATCTCTTTGTCTTCCGACACGCGTGACTTCTTTTGTTGTGACATGCTTACGTAAGTATAAGCTAATGAGACCGAAACAAAATAAGAATATCTAATGTATCTATTATTTTACCTAAGTAGGCTAAGTAGGCCACACTTTAGAGCTGAGGAACTAAAAGTTGCTTGAAATGTGAGATTTATAAGACAACTATGATAGTTCCAGAATTAATAATTTAATAAGTAGGTAGCTACATAAAAGTTTACCTACTGATGCGGGCGGAAATAACCATGTAACGGTTATGTGAATATATTAGGAGTATAGCTAGGTGCTATAACTGCCTAGGTATAGCGATATAACGTATAAAACGTAAATGAATCCGACTCGCATGGATCAAAAAAATGGTTCGGCGATACACCGAAACCGTAGGTAGGTTCTAGGCGACTTGGGAGGGAAATGGACTGTATACAAAGTATAGCGGGTTCTTAGCCGCCTAGGAGATGGATACGGGAAGAGGTGATTGTGAGTGGGTATAGGATATTTCAAGGATGGAGGGCACTTACCTTATACAATCTTCTTCGTTTCCGAAGGGCAGTTTCCTGGTGCTTTCGTGATGTAGCTGCTTGTTTTCACTTCACTTCACCGTCACTCCCACTTGCGAGCGGTTTATATATGCGGTAATAATCACATACAGCGATGCGGCGCGATACGAAATAGCGGACACGTTCTCAGCGAGCGGAATGTTCTGGACTGTCACTCGCGTCGACGATCGCGGCGACGAATCCGCGAAAGGCAGTGCCTCTTCCAGGGAGTGGGATAGAGCGGGACGGAAATATGGTATCGCTCGCACTAGACGTGGAACGATTGATGTTGATGCGATTAGTTATAGATAGGAAGGTAGATGGCGCTACCAGTACCTATGTACTTATTACGACTTACTCTAACTATGTCTATCATTACAGATCTTTTAAACATAGCTGTCGAAATGCAGGCGTGAGACACCTTTGCCGACAATTTCAGATATAATTTGACGTATTTCTTCTTCTTAAAAAACAACTCCCACCCTGGGAATTAATCCTACATCGCGCGAGACTTATAAACGTACCACCAACGAACACAAAGTATAATCAGATTCGAAACTACAATTTATGGGCTACACAACGTGTTGTCTCGCGAGGGAATCGAACCCAGAACACGCCGAGTGTTCTGGGTTCGACAATGTCAACCGGCGAGGTGGCCGCTTAAACCACTAACGGCCATTTTCAATATTTGATCCATACATGGATTTTGAGATTCGAGATTCGTGTTTGACATATTTTGGAGGAAGCTTGTGTCAAAAACAAATCTAAAATCTACAGATCTATCTATAGATCGAATATTGAATTCCGTAGTAAGCCAATCTTAGCCTAATCTAGATTTGATAAGACTTGACAGCCGGTGACAGCTTTAGCAAACGTGAATATTATCTTTTTCACGGAGCGACTGACGTTGAGCTCCGCAACCTAAATTGATAGCCAAATTTTGTGGCCTTGGAAGGTGTCAATATATTTGATGGTACCGACTCCCGATAACGACTCTCGTAGCTCATCATTCATATGGACGTGAGCCAATGTAATTTCTTCAGTATTTCCGTCAAGATTCGAATCAAGATTAATGTAAAATAGTTTAAACAAGAAATTACACAAAATTAGTCTATTTCTCAATATTTTCAAGACCAAATCGACCTCTTTGATTATTTACTTCGCCTTAATTCGTATAACCCAGTTGCCACATCCAAGATTCTTCATTAAAATACGTCAATACATTAACCTATATTAATATAGCATTATTATGAGAATGCTGATGTCTGTGTTTGTGTTCGACGTTCAGAGAACGTCTTAAAAATGTTTACTCTGTATATTTAGTACTAGTTGATGAACAGTAAAATGGCTGGGGGTAAATAAAACGAAGAGACACTAACTTCAGAGTCAAGTGTTAGAAGTCACGTAGGACAATAACTGTTATAGCTATAACCTAGGCGTCATAGGCAATATATATCGCAATATTCTGCGCCAACACTTTTAAATCGTTATAGATACGTTAATTGTTTGTGTGTAGGCACATTTTTTGGTTTATACGTAGATCTATACTATGTACTTGCGTTATGTTCTTAAATCTAGGTATACGGTATAGAACTTTGTAAGATATTTGCAGTCTATATACATAAGGTCGGCATAAGGTTTCAACCTCGGACGGCTTGGACAGTTTGCTGCAGAAATATCCCAGGCAGGCAAGCGGCTCTGCGAGCAAGAGTGGCGCCGGGGCTGTTGCGTCATCGAACACGACCTCTAAGCCGCGTAAATAAACAATCACTTAACTACTATCTCTATTTCTAACTTTTTTACTCTATACTATGTTTTTCCAACTTTATATTCTAGTCTCAATCTCAATGTTAATGCACGTTTTGTTTGTTGTTTATTTATTTCTCCAACGTCACAATGTGAGGTACGCTTGACATTGACAGTTCGCTGTTAGTCTATGGATGCTTATGTTGCGTTCGGAAATCTTTACTATATATTTGCAATGTTTTCGTGTGTTGTTTATTGCACTTGTTACGTTTAGTTATCTTTCTAAATTATTTTTGTTTCTGTACTTCTTCTTCTCTTATCTTTTTTTTTATGTTTGTGTTTGCTGGCGGGTGGTGCAGAGAAGACAGTAGTTGTTCACTTATCGTGTATAATTAATAATTTATATATTGTTCATCGTATATATTAGTATTTTTTATATTTATATATATATTTTTTTTTATTACATACATATTTTATTATGGACATTGATATTTATCTGTCGGCTAATGAGTCAGTTTCCTCTTCGGATAACGAGAGTTTTTGTTCTGCAGATGGAACCTTGAGTGACTACCTTCAACGTTTGCCACTTAAACGCGCAGAGCATACCGAGTCACTATAGTGATTTGTTGGAAGGGTTTTCCAACTGTAACGCACATGCCATTCTGGTCTCTGAGAGTTGGCTTAAACCATCTCTTCCTTCCACGTCTTACTCTCTGCCGGGGTACGTTCTTATACGTAATGACCGAGTTGGCAGGCGAGGTGGCGGTGTCGCAATTTACCTCCGCAGCTCCTTTACCTATAAAATCTTGTCTTCTTCATTACTCACTGTTGCACCTGCGGAGTACTTATTTCTTGAGGTCGACGTTGGGGGGGCTAAAGCCGTCCTTGGCGTCGTCTATTGTCCCCCTGGTGTTGACTATTTCTCCAGTCTCGAACCGATTCTGGAATCTTTAGGGTCAGAGTACACACATCTCATCATCATGGGCGATTTTAACACCGATCTCCTTTCCCAACATTCCAGTCGTTCCCGCAAATTCCTTGACGTCGTCCAGTCAGCCAGCCTCCATATACTACCTTTGCAAGCAACTCACCACAATGCCAACGGTGACGACACTTGGCTTGACATAATCCTCACCTCTGATCCTTCCTTAGTTACATCCCATGGCCAACTTTCTGCACCTGGATTTTCCCGTCATGATCTCATTTTCCTTGCATACCGTCTAAAACCTCCCAAATCCCCGCCCAAAGTTCGGCACATGCGTTGTTTTGGTCGTATGGATGTAAATAAACTCTGTGAGTATGCTTCAGAGTTGAACTGGGACAGTATGCTATCAGCTCCCACGGTAGATGAAAAAGTTAATCTCTTCAATGAGGCGGTTTGCGGTCTATACGACATACATGCTCCAGTAAAACGAGTGAAGCTAAGGCGCCCCCCTGCACCTTGGATCACAACGGGTGTTCGGATGGCGATGCGCCGTAGAGACCGAGCATATCGGAGATACAAAAGGGACCGCTGTGAGGAAAACTGGGCACTTTTTAAGTCTGCAAGGAATCGGTGTAATCAGATGGTACGCAACGCTAAACGCCGACATATTCTCGATAATATCAACTCTTCATCAGCTGCCAATATCTGGAAGTTCCTTGGAACACTAGGTATTGGCAAGCAGCGGCATGTTGACTACCATGGGACTCTTAGTTTGGACGATATCAACAAACATTTCACCTCTACTGATTCGCTGGATCGTCAAACTACGAGTCTCACTGTCAACTATTTAGCCGGGTTACCTCAACCCAAAATTGAATCTTTTTTCTTTTCTCCAGAGTCTCCGGCCGAGATCAAAAAGATAATCCTCTCCATAAGGTCTAATGCTGTGGGATGTGACAACATTAGCCGTCGTATGATTACAACGATCCTAGATCAGCTCCTGTCGGCAATATCCCACATCATAAACTTTTCCCTCGCCTCTGGTACCTTTCCTTCCTTGTGGCGCAAAGCCCATATAATTCCTCTGCCCAAAATCCTCAATCCTACTCTTCCTCAACACTTCCGGCCAATTTCCATCTTACCTTTCCTATCCAAAGTGCTTGAAGCCTGCGTGAATAAACAATTGTCTCGTTTTGTGTACTACAATAACTTGTTGAGCCCATTTCAGTCAGGCTTCAGGCCTGGTCATAGCACTACCTCCGCCCTCCTCAAAGTGACTGGCGATATTCGAGAGGCTATGGAACACACTAAAATCACTGTTCTTGTGTTGATCGATTTCTCAAATGCTTTCAATACCGTCAGTCACGATGTCCTTTTGTCTATCCTCTCCCATCTCAAGGTCTCGGCTGGAGCTCTGGATTGGTTCTCAACTTATCTTCGAGGTCGTCAGCAGTCTGTCCGCCTCGAGGAGTCATCCTCGAGGTGGGACGATGTCACATCTGGCGTTCCTCAAGGCGGCATCCTCTCTCCTCTTTTATTTTCTATTTTCATAAATCTCCTAACTCAACACCTTCAGTGCGCTTACCATTTGTATGCCGACGACTTGCAGATTTACTCCCATGTAAGTGTGGAATGCGTAGCTGAGGCCATTGACAAGGTTAATAGGGATTTGACAACCATAAAGACATGGTCTGACAAGTTTGGTCTCACCGTAAATCCCTGCAAAACCCAGGCCATAATTGTGGGCAGCCAACGAATTCTAAGCAGACTTAACTTAGCAACGCTGCCAGCCATCATTTTCAACGGAACTATCGTCGATCTGTACCCTACGGTTAAAAATCTCGGGCTATATCTGGATACCACGCTGAATTGGGAGGCTCAGGTGACACATGTAAGTCAGAAGGTCACCGGTACCCTGCGCGCCCTCTACCGCCTTAAAAACTTACTCCCCTCCGAGACCAAAACAATGCTTGTGCAAACTTTGATTTTCCCACTGATCGACTATGGTGATGTATGTTACTTTGACCTGAATGCAGATCCCCTCAATAAACTTGACCGTCTTCTGAATAACTGCATTCGATTCGTTTTTAATCTTCGTAAGTATGACCATGTGTCTACTTATCGTTCCCAATTAAAGTGGCTCCCTATACGTCAGCGCCGTAGTTTGCGTGCTCTCACTACCCTATACACTATTCTCACATCTCCTACTTCTCCTCAGTATATGACTCCTTACTTTCAGTTCCTATGTTCTAATCATGAGCGAAATCTTCGCTCCTCTAATAATCTTCAACTCATGGTTCCTACTCACAGATCTTGTTTCCTACACTCCTCTTTCACCGTACAATCTATTCTTCTATGGAATGCTCTTCCTCCTGAGATCAGAATGGCCAAAACCAAATTCATCTTCAAGTCCAAAGTAAGGGAACTCTTGTTGGCTGAGTCCTTGAATGTATCATAAGTCGCTATCTTAACTAGGTATATGTTCATGTATATATCTATATTTACATGTATCAGTATAAGTAAGTCTATAATTTTACTCATCTCTGATTTTAGTTGTAATTATATATATATTATATATATATATATATATATATATTATATATATAGATATATATCTAAATAAATATTTGCATTTATTGTGTATGTATTACGTTTATGTATTTTTATCATAATATATATTTATGTAAGTATGTATATTTAGTATGACCAATAATTCAATAATTAGTAAGTTATCGCAACCTAAATCATATAATACACCTACTTCTTTTCTCTCTGCACCACTCTAAGGTAGACTGGTAGATAATGCCCAAGGCATTAAGTCCGCCTATATACTTTGTGTATATGAAGAATAAATAAATAAATAAATAAGGTCCTGCACTTTTTAAATGTAGGCACAATCAATTACAAAAGTAGCTACACAGCTCAAAATATTTAATAACTCTTTTATGAATTATAAACTCCTCGATCATGACAACATCATAACTTCACGCCTTTATCCGCAAACCTCTCGCCAGTTATGTTTCGGTCCTAATTTAATAGAGTAAATACCGAGCACATTATTATGCGAGCGACAATTAACATTGTTAATACACACATAACTTCGAAAAGACAGAGGTGTGTACCCGGGTTAGGTAAGTTTTCTTTGTCTAAAAGTCCTACAAGATATTAATATACTAATTATTTGGGCGATATAAATTTTCAAAATCACGTAAATGTGTAAGTATGGACTTGTGTTCCTAACTGTCCATGATCATAAAATCGAGTCACATTTCGGGCGATCGGTAGGATTACTTTCTTTATCCTAGACTCTACAACAAACACTAACGAGGCAGACTAAGATCATTAACTTTGGCGTAAAATAAATAATATTTTAAAACATAAATTGCCATCAGAAACTTACCTCATTAGGCGGCATAACTAAACTCGAAGAAGTATCCAAATTTTTTCGTTAATAGAAAAACATTTGTAATCAAATCTCGTACTTACTTACCTGAAAGAATAAAAAGAAATATTTAATAAGATAAAAGAAATAAATCAATAGAAGTCAGAATGAACGTTACGACTTATAAATATCATGACAAATTCATTAAATAAAAGTTTCTTCAACTTTGGATTCATTCAGTTATGTCATAGAATCTATTTAAAGAAGGAATTTGGCTGGCATGTATTAGTTGCCTGCCTTTTCGAAGAAGCTGATGTGGTTCTCAGAAAAAGCGGATAGGTATGTTGCCGACAAGACGCATGTAGCACACTTTTTGTTTAGTCTAGAGGTCATATTATATTTTGACGTATGTATGAATGAAGTTGCGTGTATATATAAATACTAGCTGACCCGGCAAACGTTGTTTTGCAATTTTTTTTTTTTTTTTAAGAATAGATGTTGGCCTATTCTCATAGATACCGGATAAGCACAAAAAAATTCATCAAAATCGGTCAAGCCGTTTCGGAGGAGTATGGGAACGAAAACTGTGACACGAGAATTTTATATATTAGATTTATTCTAGCATTGTGTATGAACAGGAACGTCAGGAACCCAACTCGTCAAAATGCTAAGTTCACATTACTGGCCAAAGCTGACCGGCAATGAATGATTAAAACTGGTAAGATTTTTATTAAGGGGTTACAAAAATAAAGCGTATACGATAAGTCAAACGAAATGTCTTTCAAAAGCTTTTCAAAAGTTTATTGAGAATCTCTCGTTGAGACATTTGCATCAGTACGCTACCCACCCTGTTTCGAATGGACACGTACTTTTCTTACATTTCTTTTCTCTCACACGCAAGAATCGTTAGGCCATGTCGGAGGCTGTCAGGCGGTTTAAAAACTCTAACATAAGGGCCGGCACACTCGAAAAACAAAGATCATAATATATTATGATCTTTCATCCAAAGTTTTCTTTCGAGAGAAAACTTTTTATCTTATTTACTAATAAGATTCTAAAACGAAACCAATTTCAAAATTATTTAATTACATTGTACCATTCCATTCGCTAATTACATGGTTTGTGTGATAGATCTGAAACTTTATATCTTTAATAACTTAATTAAAGATTGGCGACTCACAAAGATTTCAAACGCCTATTCATTTTAGAAGCATTTCTCGTAAAATAATTTCAAGGGTTTTGTCCCGAAAGCTATAGAGTAACAAGAAATATTGTGTATTTGTGCACAAATTTACGATAGTTAACCTATTTTAACAATGTCGAGAATTCTTCTTTCTTTCTTGTCAACAATTTTTTGCTTTTATTCTTTTAAGTAAATAAGTCCTTATTTACTCAAAAGAATAAAACCAAAAAATTGTTTTGGACAAAATAAATGATACTGCCAAGAAGGATGACTAACGGCCGGTTTCTGAATTGAGAATTTCGCGTTCAGAACAATTTAAACACTAATTATATACCACTTAATCAATTTTCTGTTTCACAAAAAATTGTTTTGACACCTTTTGAGTATTTGTGCTTGTAAAATCTTAAATTTGACACAATGTGATCAATTCATGATCAACTACATATCAACTCTATATTCGCGTTTCTGAAAACATTTGACATTTGTCAAACCTCACTTAGCACTGATAAATTGAGAAAAAAATAATTACACTACTTCTGTCTTTTAAACCGTGATCACGAGTAATATGACAGCCAGTATGTCAAAATGTCCACACTACCGTTGCCAAGCAGCGGCTACGTCATACTGACGTCTACACAACAAAAAGGCAGTTAAACAGAATTTATAGAAAAAAGGTTCAAAGCCTATTCAATATTTGGAACAAATAGATTACAACATTATTAGGAACAAATCGAAGGGATAGAAAATATAAATAAAAGATTTCCGTGTTAAATTAATCCAAATAATTACGCTGTGGCCTCCAAGGAGGTATAATTCTATATACCTCCATGGTGGCCACCATGGAGGTATATAGAATTATACCGCAAATATACCTGGCCACAAATATTTTGTATTAAAAATAAAATAAACTGACTTTGACATAACATACACGTTCCGTTTTCACTAAGATATTGAATTGAACAAATTCAACAAACTATTCATTAAAATAAAATAAACGTTGAAATAATTTTAAATACAACTTTATTTCGACTTTTTATTTGTTTCCGTGTAAAAATAATTAACTGACAAGTGTGCTTCTTTGTAAAATGTTAATTAATACGAATTTATGGTTAGTACCGGTTTTTTTACTTGTATTGGAACGTACAAGTGTTGTTTGGTTTAATTTATTCATGATTTGAAGAAAACTCAAATGAAAGTGCTTTGAAAAAATATCACTCTGACCTGTGAAACAGAAAAAACTCAAGTTGACTTCAACTAGTTCAGAAATTTTCAATATAACTCGTTAACTTGTAGAGCCTACTTAGTTGTGACAGTTGCAATCCTTGCAATTTCAATATACAAATGCCGCTAGTCAGTTTAAAAAAATCTCACGCCCACGTAAAACCTACCTACAGCCACAGTACAAAAATAATAAAGGTTTGTTCGCATTCATTTACGCGTGGGCTCTAAATTTTTCAACATTTTTATTTTATCGTTTTGTATGAGCGGTAGTAAGACAACCGAAAAAGTTTCGTGTTTGTGTAAACATACTCACCTACTAGAGCCTACTAAAACCTACAAAAATTTAATATTTTTCTACCGAGTCTCAAGTTTCAGACGGCCATAAGGAACTTTAAAGAAATTTTCCATCACTTTCAAGACATATGTTATGTACCTACCTGCAGTATACAAATTAAATTAGGTATAATTATAAACTCTTTAAATCATAAACATAAAAGAGTATTATCTTCTTAGGTTTACGCGAATGTTACACATTGAAATTAAACTACAGTTTACGGATTTTATCGCGTTGTATTGGTTTCACTAAGTTATTATATTTGAAACTAAAGATCTAGAAACTATATTTTTAATTTATTACTAGCCGACGTTTCGAATTCTTTACAGAATTCATGTTCACGGCATGGCACGGCGGTTCAAAGAACATATAGCTGACATAAAACATAAACGCTCAACAAAGTCTGCTGTGTGTGAACATGTGGAACAAAGACCCAACCACTACCTGCGATTTGATGAACCACAGATACTCGCAAAAGAACATCGTTTTCTTCCAAGGATGATACGAGAGGCTATTGAAATTAAAATACACCCTAATTTCAATAGGGAAGATGGTTGGAATGTTCCTCCAGCTTGGGACCCTGTCATAAGGCTAATGAAACCCAAGAAGGACAAAGTCACCAGAAGACCTAAGGACACTGTGAGCTCATTCTGCGTAAATAGTAACACCAGTAGTTGAAAAATGTTCGGGTACTTTGAGATAACTTATACATTCAAGAAAAAGACAAATATCACCTCAGTCTGCCGTGAACATGAATTCTGTAAAGAATTCGAAACGTCGGCTAGTAATAAATTAAAAATATAGTTTCTAGATCTTTAGTTTCAAATGTAATAACTTAGTGAAACCAATACAACGCGATAAAATCCGTAAACTGTAGTTTAATTTCAATAAAAGAGTATATTTTATCATAGTTTATAGATAGATTAATATTAGATGAATCTATCAGCAATTAAAAATTCGCATTAAGTACCTAATCATTAATACATATCTACGAATTTAATATTTCGTGGTCATTAACATACATTTTAAATTGTCTTTTGGCGTGAGGAAGTATATATTGCTTAGTACGTCCCGAAGAAAACTAGATTCACTTTTTGTTTTAGAAGTGCCAGTAAAATTATTGGCCGGAAAACTTCACAAAAAATAAAGACTTAAAATGGAATATGATTTTAGCTAAATTCTACAACTTTATTATACCTAAGTGACGATTTTCCCAAAAAAAGAGATACAAAACGCATCATTTTGAGGCTTTACATTTTCTAGGGATTACCAACCCAAGTTACACTCTTGCCTCGAATTCTATGAGCCCAATAACTTATTTATCAAAGTATCAATAAAAGTGCTACATCACTTTTACGGACCAAAAATCCGTACCTGTATGAATTAGAATTGTATGATTTTCGGAGGGCAACCTTAGACATACATAACAAAAGCTCGACAGCTTTCTTATAACGCAACCTTTGTACCTTTCATTGAAATGTATACATAATTAGGATTAGTTCAGAAGGCAATAGAGTTCTATTTCGTGCAAGTTCAACTACGATGAAACCAACTACTATTATGAAGATTTACGTAGAAACTGGCAACAAGCAAAGAATTAATGTGTTTTTGTTTCGGTTTTCGATTCTTTTACGATTTCAGCAATAGATACTGCTTTTAGATGGTAAACGAATAGAGATGTTATTTAAAAGTGAATGTAAATTTTATGACGTAGGCACTTACTAAGGAAGCATTCTTTAAATATCCAACCTTTATGGGGGTAAAATACATACATACATACATAGACTCACGCCTGTTTCGCCGAAGGGGTAGGCAGAGGCATATTAAACGCCCACATTTCGCCATGTTCTGATCCCACGTAATAGGTGGCGAGCCTATTGCCGCTTATCGGGATATTTGGTTTGCCAGAGCCTCGTCCGTTGATCGGCAGGTGCACCACTTGCAGGTGAGGTTGGCTTGGGACCCTAAGTTGTTGGTGGGAACCCTATGGGTAAAATAAAGCTTGAATATTCGAACAGGTGAAGCCACAGGCAACTAGAAAAGTAGGAAAATTGTTCATGAAAAAGGGTTTAGTTCTGTTTTTTTGAGCTAAGGCTTAAGCTAAAATCAATCAATTTAAACTATTTAATCCACAAAATAGGGTTTTACTAGCGTACGTTCAACTGCTCTACACAGTACTCAATCAATCGGTTTAAAAAATATTTGTCAATTAATCAATTATTGCTTGGTGGGTACAGACTGCAAACTCAACTAATCGACTGATGCGATGATTGATTTGATGAAACATCACTTACTAACCAACAGATTTTGTTTGACTTTGAAAGTAATTTACGTAGCTGTTTAGTAATTTGAAATAAACGGGTAACTTGCCTGCCTCCGTGGTCCAATGGATAGCGTATGCGACTGCTGATCGGAGGTCCCGGGTGCGATTCCCCGGGTCGGGGAAAAGTGTTACTGGGTTTTTCTGAATACTCAGTAGCAGCCCGGAGTCTGGTAATGTGCCCGGTAACGGTAATAGGCTCGCCCCCTATTACGTGGGACCTATAAATTAAAGGTGAAATGTGGGTGTAATAATTACACCTCTGCCTTCCCTTTCGGGGATACAGGCGTGAGACTATAAGTAAAAAAATTAATGGGTAAATTTTGAGCTTCGTAAAAATTTGTTCGCATATGGAAACCGACTTACATTTACCGCTGAATTCCATATTCGATTTATCCATTTTTATGATATTTCAGATACTAAAGATATATTTGAAGTTAGCTACATGGGAAAAGAATATGTCAAACATGTATCTAGAATCTCGAAATCCTTGGATGGATCGAATATTGAAACCAGCTGTTAGACATCGTATCCAGTTCTGTTGTTATTTTTAAAATAACAAAAAAATTATGAAACAGGCAGTGACCACTTTTCTTAATTTAATTTTATTACCTATAATTAACACTAGGCTAAAGCAATGAAACCCTTTAACAAAAGCACATGACAAATTATCGAGAAATAGTTCTTATTTGTAACAGCCAATTTTTATATTACGCGTAAATAACTTTATTTAACAAACTACAGGATGCCCGCCGCTATACATGCTCGCACATTTCTTTTGATTTAACAGTTTCTGCCCGATTCCGCGTGAATTTCCTGAAATTCCTCCTTAGTAACCCTACGGTCCCCAAGAAACTTTAATGCCAAATTTCAGCTACTTGCGCCCAATACTTTTGGCTATGAGTTGTCTGTCGGTCAGTCGGTAACGCATGAATTTTATATAATATATGCAGGTTTGAAAGTTCTTGGTACTTCATACTCTATTTTAGGAATTTCAAAGAGCAGACCATAAAATTGTCTCTCTCGAATACTGTGCTGAATACGATGTCACTCCACTGTCCTTTTGACCGGCCTAACACATAATATATTGCTTCAAAAAGCCAAAGGCAAAAGTAAAGTAAGTGTTGAAGAATTTCCAGGAATACTGCTTAAGAGGCCGTTCCCGTTTTTTAAGCCATTTTAGCGCTTAACACGCGCGTGATAGATTTGGTGAAATATATTGTAAAGATATTCAAAAATATATCAAATATAATATCTAAAGTATGTGTGTCCCGTTTGTAAGTACCTATTTATCATCGCAGCAAAAGCTCGGATATCAAACTGTTATAAATCTGGCTAGAATTTATATCATTGTTATTTCTACGTCGAGTTTTAGGTTAAGTTACAATAAGATCGATTTTAGAATTATTCACATATGTCTCTAACAAGATATAACCATATATATAGTATCATTAACTATGTATAGCCTAAACATATAGTAAATGAACATAAATGGATTGTATGTTTTGAATTTATAGTGTTGCCAATTCTAAATAGACAAATTGATTTGACGTTTGACAGTTGACACTGTCAAACGGGTAAATAGAGTATAAAATATGAACAGACTCTGCTCAATGTTCAGTTTCGCTCCGGCAACGGCTAACTAAGGTACGATATAATTCTGACTATTATATTATTGTGTTTAACGATTCTATATTGCTTCTGTGGTGTTATTTAGAGTATTGTCAATAGAAATAATGCAGAAGCAATGTAAGTAATATAGCGTAGCTATTGTATAATTGATATTGTGGGTGGTTTTGTCAGTTGTGAGATGTTATAAGTTTAGAACTTGGAATATCATATAATAGAATCGATTCATATGCTGTGAAACAAGCCATATCAATTATATATGTACCTATGGTGAATATTAAAGTGGTACATATTGAATATATATACATAGTAAATATACCTAGAGTAATATTAAAGATATACCTGTGGCCAATATTACTAAATGAATTATATTGTTGCTAATCCATTGTATTAATGTTATATTTGATATATTGAAGTACCCACAACTTTGCTACCCAATATTATAAATATGATATAGTTTGTACTGCTTTTATAAACAATTACTATTAAAAGAATGGCCAAGAGTGGCGGTAAATGTAAATGTATCTTTATCTAAGGTATATTCTTGTGACGAACTGAATAAATGAAAGTAAGAATTGATAGTTGTCTATTTTATTTTTCAAACAAATTTTATATATAGGCCATATACCTTGTATCTATACATATATACATAATAACCCTTCTATTATCAGAAGTGGGATGTGTCCACCTCACATTACTAATACATCCAATTGTCAGTTTCAGAGCATCCTTGTCGAAATCCCATGACCTGACTAAAGGACATCATCGCCGTTTTGCTGACGACGGAGCACGATCTGTCTTCGACGCAGTGGCTGTGGTGCTGGAAAGAGGCTAGTGGATATGTTCTGTTGGGTGAGGTGATTTTGCAATAATATGTAAGACTGATTGAAGAGAATGAGAATAGTTGACGACGTTCAACAAGTAAATACGTATTATGTAAAAGGATTGTAACACTATTTTTTAACAGTGTATAATTACCTCCATTAGAAACATATTTACTGCTAAGTAATGTAATCTGTATTACCGCTAAGCGAAAGTTGGCTATTTATACTCTTTCCTGTAAGAGTTGTTGGGAACTATACCATGAACCAAATGCTAACCAATCATTGCTATGGCACTTATGGTCTTACAACGGTTAAAATAATCTATAATAATTTATATTTAAGTTTCTTATAAAATAATTTATAATAATATATTTTATAATGTAATTACTTACTCTAAAGGTTTCGTAGCAAAGATGTGTTATTTTAAATAAAGGATTCTATTCTATAAATATACCGCCAAAATGTGATAACTACCTACATAAGATTATCTTGCAAAATTTGTATACTCTTGGTTGAAACTAATTTGAATACTCTATACTATTTGATATAATTAACAACAAATTTCAAGTATATGAAGTATGCAGTGGAAAGAAAAATAAATAGCAACTGATATTTACTATTTTCAAACTTACTCAAAATATAACGGATTACTTTTTTTATAGTTAATTCCCAGTAACATAATTTAAAGCGTTAAGCCTTGGAATAACAAAAAGAAAACTGGTGCATGGGGTGAATAAATGTTAGAACAAGTTCTTAATAAAAACTCGTTTGTATTACCGTACAGAATAGACGATTTTTAAATCTTCAGCACCCTAGTCGGATGAGAGTTACAAAAATTACATTAAATTTAATATCTACTAAAGTCAATAATTACTTTCATTACTTTAAACTATTCCTATGTTGCGAAATCCTATTCTATTATTTATTAAGTATAGGCTGAATTACATTAGTTACTTTTTTAAAATTAAAATTTGATGTGATGGTTTGGAGTAGCTCCTTTCGTATCATATTGTTCTTGTTAATCCATGGATGGTGTAGTGGTTTACAATATCGGAAAACGTTATTACACAGTTCCTATATTATGTAACATTTACATTAGAATAGTTTATTGTACTTTAGAAAGAAAATGGATAAATAAGCATAGCCTGATTTCTTGATAAATACTTATTTTCTTCCCTTACCCACACCAGCATAGTCTAAAGTATATTCTTATCGTTGTAACGATGACTTTTAAATCACTGCTAAATATGTGTATAAGCGTTTTGATTATTAAAATAGCAATACTTATTACTTGATAAAGGAACATAGAAAATGTTTAGGTACCTTGCTGAAATGGTGATCTGAAATGGTGAATACACATACTTTATTTCTCCACTTGATACTGCTATCAGGTTGGCCGAGCTATCATACAGCAGTTAAGACTGGCTCTTACATTTATTAGTATATGTTATTAGTAGAAACTCTAACAACTCAAGTCTGATACCCGATTAGATGAGATAATACATGATTGTTCTGATTGCTGCTGATCAACTATCAGAATATCAACGTATTAAAATTATTTCTGCTATTGACCGAACATGTTGTTAGAACATTAATACATCTATTCGAACATTTGAAAAATGTCCTATAGGAACTCGGATCAAGTTGTTATCGTAGACTGGCAAAAGCTGCCTAGGGCATCAGATAGCCTTTATACATTTTGTGTATATTATTAAAGATTAATAATGAAATAACATAGATAATATTTTGTACCTATGTGTAAATCAAAACCATATTATGCTACATAATATGCAGAATAATCTGTATTTATAACACTAAAGTACAACCCATTTTTGCAAATACATAAATGAAATGAAAGAATACCGCAACCTCATAAGTAAAAATAAAAACTTTGTTTTCAAATATTATATGCCAATATCGTCCATATCTATTTTTGAACGGTCTCGCATACCTTTAAGGAAAACAACCATTTATAAATAAGATCTCAGTAAAATATTTTCATGATCCAAATTTTTATGTGGAACACCGTGTAGGTGCACATTTATATTGATTTGGATTTTGTGGTTTATTAAAACTAATGATCTTATTAAATAAACAAAACTAAGAACTAGATAAATGTTACAGATAAATGATAAATGAAAAGCTTATCGGACCTTGCGAGGTTCTGAAATTGAATATAATTAATAAAAAAAATCGCATAAGACATTCAGAGTGGACAAAGCAAAAAAAAAACCGTCGTGAAAAAATAATTTAGTCTTAAAATCGTATTAAGGATGAATTAAAATGCTGTTGAATGACATTCACTGCAGGGTGCTGCAGGTGTTAAATAAAAACTGCAGGTTGCTGCAGGTCTTAAATAAAACTGCAGGTTGCTGCAGGTCCTAAATTAAAAATGCAGGTTGCTGCAGGTCCTAAATAAAAACTGCAGGTTGCTGCAGGTCCTAAATAAAAACTGCAGATTGCTGCAGGTCCGAAATAAGAACTGCAGGTTGCTGCAGGTGCTAAATAAAAACTGCAGATTGCTGCAGGTGCTAAATAAAAACTGCAGGTTGCTGCAGGTGCTAAATAAAAACTGCAGGTTGCTGTAGGTGCTAAATAAAAACTGCAGGTTGCTGCAGGTCCTAAATAAAAACTGCAGGTTGCTGCAGGTGCTTAATAAAAACTGCAGGTTGCTGCAGGTGCAAAATAAAAACTGCAGGTTGCTGCAGGGGGTTAAAATAAAGAGGGTACTTCGAGAGCGAAGTACAGGTCAGTATGGCCGTGATAGATTTGGTGAAATATATTGTAAAGATATTCAAAAATATATCAAATATAATATCTAAAGTATGTGTGTCCCGTTTGTAAGTACCTATTTATCATCGCAGCAAAAGCTCGGATATCAAACTGTTATAAATCTGGCTAGAATTTATATCATTGTTATTTCTACGTCGAGTTTTAGGTTAAGTTACAATAAGATCGATTTTAGAATTATTCACATATGTCTCTAACAAGATATAACCATATATATAGTATCATTAACTATGTATAGCCTAAACATATAGTAAATGAATATAAATGGATTGTATGTTTTGAATTTATAGTGTTGCCAATTCTAAATAGACAAATTGGTTTGACGTTTGACAGTTGACACTGTCAAACGGGTAAATAGAGTATAAAATATGAACAGACTCTGCTCAATGTTCAGTTTCGCTCCGGCAACGGCTAACTAAGGTACGATATAATTCTGACTATTATATTATTGTGTTTAACGATTCTATATTGCTTCTGTGGTGTTATTTAGAGTATTGTCAATAGAAATAATGCAGAAGCAATGTAAGTAATATAGCTTAGCTATTGTATAATTGATATTGTGGGTGGTTTTGTCAGTTGTGAGATGTTATAAGTTTAGAACTTGGAATATCATATAATAGAATCGATTCATATGCTGTGAAACAAGCCATATCAATTATATATGTACCTATGGTGAATATTAAAGTGGTACATATTGAATATATATACATAGTAAATATACCTAGAGTAATATTAAAGATATACCTGTGGCCAATATTACTAAATGAATTATATTGTTGCTAATCCATTGTATTAATGTTATATTTGATATATTGAAGTACCCACAACTTTGCTACCCAATATTATAAATATGATATAGTTTGTACTGCTTTTATAAACAATTACTATTAAAAGAATGGCCAAGAGTGGCGGTAAATGTAAATGTATCTTTATCTAAGGTATACTCTTGTGACGAACTGAATAAATGAAAGTAAGAATTGATAGTTGTCTATTTTATTTTTCAAACCATTGACAAATATGATTAAAATACTATATGTAGGCCATATACCTTGTATCTATACATATATACATAATAACCCTTCTATTACGCGGAGATACGTGATTGTGACTTAGATATATCAACAAATTAAGAAATTAACGATGATTTTGTTAAATCACTTAGTCTACTATGGTACTATGGGAGTAAAAATAAGTGTTTAATTACCTACAAGCATGTTTTGAAGAAATCATTTTATGAGCATTACGCGATGGTCCATGACATCGAAAATTATGTGAGTAATTAACTTTTAAATGCATATACGACATAACAACATCCTGCTCCTTGGTATGATGGGGCCAGAAACTTTGGTTTCATTCAGAAATAAACCAAAAAATGTTACGTAAAAAGTCATTAATTTGTCAGTTTACGTCTAAATGGATTATTTTTTATCATATAAAATACAATAAGAAATAAAAAAACAAATAGTCTCTAATAAGATTTGATATAATACCTTGCTAGGAAAAAAAAATAGCTTCTAAATGTGATTACAAATATTTTAAATTATTTTTAAACGAAGCTAGAAATCGTTATATAAATCCTGTACGCGTCTACAGAACTTTAGACCGCGCTGAGCGCTCATCGAGGTAGGACGTGTGCCGCTTGCCATCGTCACTGCATCTGTGTGCGTGCCTTGTAAACACCACTGTAATTATAGCGCGACCAACCCTTCTTGATGTGAGTTATTATTGTTGAATATGTATAATAAAATAATGGTAACGAAATCGATGCTCTTATAAAATAATTACTGCAAGATTCAAAAATACTATATTCACTTAGGTCTTAAGGTGACTCTTATGAATGTCAGAAATTGTATCTAAATATATACATACATAACTCAAAGGTGACTGACAGACATAGTGATCTATCAACGCACAGCCCAAACCAGTGGAGGGTTCTTACTGATATTTGGCATGGAGGTAGATGTCATCCGTTAAGAAAGGATTTTGATAAAGTCTACCCCCAAGGGGATAAAATAGGGGATGAAAGTTTGTATAAAACTTTGTCAATTTTAAACTGATCCAACTGAGACTTTGCATGCCTATAGCTACTATGAGGTGGGCATCCCCTAAGAAAGGATTTTGATAAATTCCACCCCTAAGGGGATAAAAAAGTTTGTTTAAATTTTCTTAGATTTTCGACTGATTGAACTGAAATTTTAAAGATTAGAGCTACTATGATGAAGACGTCCGCTTAAATAAGATTTTGATAAATTCAACCCCCATGGGGATAAACTAAGGGATGATGGAGGATATAAATGTATTAGTTTGAACTATCAGTACCTAATGGAACGAATAAATTAAGACGAACGAAATAATTTAAGTTCTAAATGTTGACAATAGATAGCGTTGTGCAGTTAGGTACGTCATTTTTGGACGAAGGGGAAGACCTAGGCGGACGTTCTCTGACCAGATGAGTGGAGACATCCTACAGTGTAGTACTAGGGCTTGTAATATCGGAGAATATTGAATTCCGGAACTGAGTTACGATATTGAAGTGTCAATTCCGGAATTCCGGTACTGGTTCCGGAATCGGTATGCTCTTGAAGTAGGTAGATATTTATTGGTAGTAGGTATATTTCTTATAATAAAATTAACGAGTATACTACAAAAATTAAACAAGTTATATATTTTCATCAGTTTACAATTCGTTATGCGTTGGATAGATCAAATTTTAACCATTGAATTTGAACACCTCAACATTTTCTACAGTTTTGATTAATTAACATGCCATGAACATTCAAGCCTTAGTAGGAAAAGTTACGAAGAAAAATAGTATACTTAAACATTGTTATAAAACCAGACAATTTAACATTAAAATAATAAACAGACCGATTCTCGAAATTCCTAGCTCATGGTTTGCCAACGTGCCATGTAATGTAGCGTATTAGGTGTACCGTGTAAGACTAAAACTGTCAAAGTAGCGAAGTGCGCTTCAAAGCAGCGAAGTTAAGGTAGGATTGGGTAGGATATGTCTGTAGGAAACATCTCGAAATTGGACATACATCACCAAACAATGCAACCCTGAAGGAGAAGTAGAACTGGAGGAAAGAGAAGTATTGACAGGGGCAGGTCGAAAAACGATTAATACTTTTCTAGCTGACTGGCAAGATAAAGCAAAAGATCGACAATTATGGAAGAGTGTGCGGGAGACCTTAGCCCAGCAGTGGGACAGTAACGGTTAAAATAAAAACAAATATTACTAAACCTTAAAGTAACATTTGGGCATAATGTGAGTTTATGCACTTTCCTTATTTTATGGGTAGTAGATGGATTCAATTGCTGAAAAATCGTGGGAGCGAGAATCAGTAAAATATTTGAAATTGAATTTTTCCCTTATGAAATTGTTAATTTTCCAAAAAATGTGTTGATCTATTGGAGCAAGTTACAAGCTGTAGGGGGTATGGAGGGTGTCGGAGACTTTCAAATCTCAGCTCCCTCTAATTTAGTTACCGTCTTGCGCGAAGTACCTATGTAATCTAAGTGTTCCTTTTCCTCAAGCAGCAGAAGGCTATAACGTATAAAGATATAATTCTGATTATAACCATTGAGACCGGTGTCGGTTGTTTAACAGGCATCTTTCCATCATTGTTTGCAATTGTTCACAGTGAAATTTGCTACTGTAATATGCTGTCATATCTATCTATCTATATCTTGGGAAGCTGAAGTGCTTGATACCAGCACTGGTCCCTCAGACAACAACCAGTACTTTTTCTCAATGAGTTTTCACTTGTGCAGGTCTTGGCCGGTTCTCCTTGGTTCAAGCGCATTGACGAGCAATTCCTATTCTCTTACCGGTCCAAATTTTTCATCAGACGAAACGATAGATTTCAATGTTTCCTCTATATTGTGACGGTTGAGTAAACTCACATAGTAATCAATGCGTGTTTGTTGGTGTATTTTGCTTATTTCTACAATTGTTTCCTTTCTAATTCTTTTTAAGAGAATTAGAATTGTTTCATAAATCGTTTCTACTTAACACCGAAGCTAACTCTGATGTGGTTTGCATAAGATCTGCTTCCATGATCACATTTAACTTTTTATTGTCAACTATGGTCTCGTGTCGTTCGCGGGATTAACCAAATGTCGGGGACATAGGAAACACTCAATAGGAAGCGCGGAGTCGCTTGGGAAGGAATGGTGACCTAACAATGTGTATTATTGGCCACGTTCACAAAAAATGTTATCTAGAAAAATCACTTTGTATTATTTATCAATACCGAAATTACGATATATGAGGCCTCAATTCCGATATTATAATATCGGAAAAAGCGTACGAAATTCCGGAACTACGAAATCTCGGCTTTCCGGGATCCATGCCCTATGTAGTACCTACATGAATGCGCGTGATCAGACGCGCGGCGCATCCCGTACTGAATCCGCGCTCACCGCGCTCGTCGCGCTCGTTTATGAGATTGTGTGCATGAAAAGTACGTGCGTACACGGCGCCGGGGATTCACGCGTACATTCAAACCGGCGGCGGCCGATTTGTATGAAACTATGCTACTATTCTTTTTATACTATGTACTGACGCCCTGTAACGACTGTCAAAGATCTTCATGACAACCGGGACCGACGGCTTAACGTGCTCTCCGAGGCACGGGACAAGCGATAATAAAATTAATAATTCAATACGCACATAACTCCGAAAAGTCATTGGTGCGCGCCGTGGATTCGAACCCGATACCCTCTGCATGTCTGTTGGTATATCCACTCGGCTATCGCTGTCTCAAATCTCATTTATATTGTGTATTAATATTTTCAACCGACTTCAAAACGGAGGCGGTTCACAATTCGGTTGTATTATCTTTTCATATTTTTTAATGTTTGTTACCTAACTAACGCATCATTTATGGACCGATTTGGATTTATTTTTATTTCATAGGATGGGCTATAATGATATTACTTCCAGATTGGTCCCATAGAAAGTTTTCCGAAATCAGTTCAGTATTTTGGATTTTATAACAGAATGACTAGAATTAGTATTTATTGTAATCTATAAATGAGATTTTGCATGTTTCTACGACTGTTTGAAGTCGGATGTTTTTTAACAGCAACAATGGAATCTACCTGGAATTATTACATTTAAACATCAAAATATGTTAGCCAAAATAATTCTGTATTACGATCATACATTTTATTGGTCAAAGTATCAATTTGATTGGTCTCCGCGAGTTCACTGCAAGGTAGATTTTGTTGGGCTACACAGACGCACACATTGACACCTCAATCGCGTTGCCCGCGCGCTTGGCGTAAAATACCTATTCACGCAGTCCGTGAATTTTGGAACGGCTTCTTAATACTCGCCGTATCAGACAAACATCGAAACCAAATAAACGAATACATATTTCATACATGGCTATATGTCTACGTACTGTCCGTACCCATCGTCATATTTATTTCGAACGAAAAACACTACATGGACGATATCGCTTTTTTAATCCTCATCGGGACCAATATTCATTACCAGCTTTTTTAAATGAAGGTTAATATTGTACCTATTTGTACTTATGTTTACCAATTTCGTACGTACGCAGTATTTTAAAGCAAGTATCTCTCTTTTAGAATATGCCTGTTTCAATACCTGTTATTTGTTTAAACTGTTTTAAACTTTCGCGATTTGGATACATTTTACAAGTATATTTAATGTCGGAAATATCGAGATATTATGCCTTAAATATGTAAGTAAGACACGCTAAATAGACTTCTATAAAGTTTTTTTTTTGCTTCGGTTTGAATATTATTTAATTAAACAAGAACAACATAATTATGTATCAAATGACCTTCGCTGTTCCTATCACCTTTATGCAGATGATCTCCAAATCTACACGCAGTCGCCCTTGCCCCAAATGTCTTTTTCTATAGGTGCCATTAACAGTGACCTGACGCGTATCAGCAGCTGGAGCAAATCCTTTGGGCTTAAAGTCAATCCCTCTAAAACCCAGGTCATTGTTATTGGGAGCGCAAGAATGACAACGAAAATCGACTGGTCTCCGCTGCCTCACGTTACTTTCGATGGCACTGTTATTCCGATACAAGATAAGGTAAAGAATCTCGGTATAACAATCGACTTTACATTAACGTGGCGATCGCAGATACAAGAGGTGAGCCGAAAGGTGTTTGCCTCAGCAGGTTCATTGACAAGACTTAGAAATTTTCTCCCAACTGCCACCAAAATTGCACTTGCAAACTCTCTTCTTTTACCCAATATTGATTATGCAGATGTCAGCTATCTAGATCTCGCCGAAAACCAGCTAAACAACCTTGAACGCCTTCAAAATCTCTGTATACGATTCATATTTGGACTTCGCAAATATGATCATGTTTCACAATTTCGAACACAGCTCAAGTGGTTACCTATACGACATCGCCGGAATGCTCACATTCTTTTTTTGCTGTACAATATACTTTTTAACCCTTCATCTCCTTCCTATCTTAAAGAACGATTCGAATTCCTTCATGATACGCATAACCGTTATTTAAAGTCATCAGAAAATATGAAACTGAAGTCAGGTACAGGTACATTCCAAAACCTTTTATGATAAGTAATTTTCTGTCACAGCTGTTCCTCTATGCAATGCATTACCGTTACATATAAGACAGGCTCAGACGGTAACCAGGTTCAAATCCTTAGTTAAGGAGTAATATCTATCATTATGATATTTCTTGTTTCTTCCCGTTCTACTAAGTATATATGTAAGTATTAAATATTATTTATGTATGTATAAGTATTAATGTATGTGTATGTAAATTGCCTTAGTGTTATATATCTTTATATATATTTAAATATAATATATATCTACATACATATTTACTGGTACGCTTACAACTACCATTTCTAGCCTACCAATAATACTCCATCTCTCAAACTCCATCCAAAGGTTGCCTGGTAGAAATCGCTTTTAGCAATAAGGCCGCCCATTGTTCTGTATCTTACATATGTAAATTTCTTTAACATATTTGTAAAAGTGTACAATAAAGTGTATAATAAATAAATAAATATGTCTTTTTGTGATATTTTCAGCATTAGATCGATTAAAAACTTTACCCTTCCTTTTGGCTTCGCCGTAGTCGGGTAAAAACGCTGCTTGAATACACACAACGTTACACATTACTTAATAGCAGTATAATAATGGAAATCTTAGGCATTCTTTTTATGAACAAACAAGTACCAAAGTCTAAGAAAACGCATTATTAAGCGAGCATTAAAAATATTTTTTTTTTAATATTCTGTTATATTCGCTCAAAAAAGCTTCTCCCCTATCATTCTATGCAAAATGGGTCGTCACTCTTTACTTACTTTCTAATCTATCTTATTTTGGGTTATCAATATCTGTCACGAAACCGAGATTAAGCCAAAAGAAACAACAAAATATGGATTAGGACACTCTCAAAAGTTATGCGATTTAAAAAGCGGATATATATCTATCATATACTAAATACCTACTTAAACTACTCGAGGATAGACGACTTTAAAGTTTCGTGACTTGTATATATCGTTTCCTCGCATTCCAGGCCTATAACGGTGTGCAATAAATATGATGGTTCTCTAGAATTATACGTGAAAGCGCAAAATGTAAGAAATACGTTAGTTTCAACTGACTGGCATCGTAAGTAGGTAAATTGGAACGTCGCAATAGGCAAGACTTGTCAATGTGGAAACTTCGTGTTTGCGTGTCCAAGTTTTTACTCCACAAAGGCGCCTAGTTAAGCCTCAATGTATATTCAACAACATGTTTCGATCACAAGCGCTTGGGGTTCAACAACAAGATGAATAATAAACATGTGTTGCTGAAACAATAGAAACTATTACGATCAATAACATGAAACTGTTCTTAAGATGTTAGTTCTGTTTTGCTTGCCAGCAAGAATTTTCGACGATTTTAGCTTGAAGTTTGTAGATATAAGCTAACTTTCCGAATGTAGGGTGCCTTTCGAGACTTACTCGCGTATTCAACTGCTGCCGAAGTTGAAATTGAACGCAACGAAATAAAGTCAGGTACCTGTAAATATATCAGATTTATAGGTCATTGGCTGGTCTTGACCGTGTTTGTAAAATATATTAAAAACTTGCTTTGCTTGAACTCGAGCCCGCAGTAACACCCGCGTTATTTAGGGCTGCTGCACCGCACCCATGGCGTATAGCGTGATGTTATACTGCATGTAGCCTTCCTCGATAAAGGGTCTATCAAAAAAAAATATATATTCAAATCGGTCCAGTAGTTCTTGAGATTAGGCGTTCAAGCAAACAAACAAAAACCTCTTCGCATCGCTATAATATTATTATAGATTGAGCAAAGCAAAATTTTTGTTAAGCACATGTCTCTTGACGCCTGCTTATATTTAGCATACTCATTGGTAGCGCCATCTACCTTCCTATCTATAACTAATCGCATCAACGTAATAATCGTTCCATGCTGTTCTAGTGCAAGCGATATCATATTTCCGTCCCTGTCTCCCACTCCCTGGAAGAGGCACTGCCTTTCGCCTGATTTCGTCGCCGCGATCGTCGACGCGAGTGACAGTCCAGAACATTCCGCTCGCTGAGAACGTGCCCGCTATATCGTATCGCGCCGCATCGCTGTATGTGATTTATTATCGCATATATAAACCGCTCGCAAGTGGGAGTGACGGTGAATTGAAGTGAAAACAAGCAGCTGCATCACGAAACCACCAGGAGACTGCCCTACGGAAACGAAGAAGATTGTATAAGGTAAGTGCCCTCCATCCTTGAAATATCCTATACCCACTAACAATCACCTCCTCCCGTATCCATCTCCTAGGCGGCTAAGAACCCGCTATCCTTTGTATACAGTCCATTTCCCTCCCAAGTCGCCTAGAACCTACCTACGGTTTCGGTGTATCGCCGAACCACTCATAAATGTTCAAAACATTTTATTATTTATAAGCACCAAATACATACCTATTACTTAGGGGCTAAGCGCTAGGGCTTACTGACGATTATAATTAATACTTACCTATTACAAAGATTAAATAGGAACAGACAAAGCAAATTAATCTGTAGAGGGGTTATTTATGTGGAACTTTACGGAGCTAATCTTAATTTGTGTATTAATAAACAATGAATGGGTATGTTTGTTGAACTAAAGGCTGCCACACACAGTGTCGGTAGCCTGGCCGCAAGAAAGAGCCACCGGCATGGCCGACCGGGTAGGCCGTCGCGTCGGCCGGCCGAGGGTTGCAACTTGCTTCTTGTGTGTGGACGTTCTATACAACTGGAATGATGCCCGGCGGCTTTCTGCGGCAGATGCCGGCGGCACCGACGCCTTCCAAAAGCCGGCGGCACGGGCCGCCGGCTTTTGCCGCGCGACACGTGCCGCCGGCTTTTGCACTGTGTGTAGTAGTCTTAAAAGCCCGGATTTGCAGATTTATTTCTCAGTCCTGATTGTAATGCTGACAGATTCTTTGTTGCCGAGATATAGGCTTGTTACTACCTGTTTGTGAGTCGGGAGGAGATATTCAACCAAAATTTAATTACAACAAGTGATAACAATGTCCTAGTAAAGTCAGTGGAGAAAAGGAGCTTGTCCGGTAATGGATCATGTGGAAAATCATGACTCAATCAACAATCAAACAACGGTGTTAATAATAGGTGAAGATAGTGTGACTTGACTTGCAGCTCTTTGCAGATCAGCAAAGTTAAGCAACGCCTGCAGACGTCACCTCCGGGATCGAAGACCGCTTTTTATTTTCGTCTATCAGGACTAGAATTGTTAAGCCAGATTATGTACATACAAGCGGTCGATAAAATCTGACACCAAGGGGTGCCAAAATTCATAAAAATAAACAAATAATTAACAGTATTTTAATATCAGCTAGCAAAATACTGCGTATCTGAAATCTGCTAGATCGCGATTTCATTAAGAGTTAATTTATTTTAAGTTATATATTATGAAGATCTCAATATGTATAAACTGTCATCACGCTGTATACGGTGTATATATACCTACCTAATGTAGCACCACGTCCTGAATCATAAAACAAAATAAAAAGAAATAGTTACTGTTCATCAACATAATTATGCTGTACGTATCATAAAGTAAGCTCAAGAGGCGATTCCAAGCATCTTATCATGAATGTAACTACAAAATAAGCAAGAAAAATTTAAGTTTTCACCAAACGTTAATTGTAACTGCCGAATAATGCCAGGATTTCGTAGGCAAATACTAAGAAGTTATTACAGAAACAAGATTACTTTGAAAAGCTATTATCCAATTTAAAGGTAATTTTGTATATCGTACGGAGACAGTTTCCTCATTTAAGGGGACTACAAGGCCTAAACGCGAGTTTTATAATGCTTTAAAGTATATGATTCAATGCAGTTAACACAATCAGAAAAATATATGATATTCTTCAGGATATAATCTAGTTAAGTAGTGTGTTGAAAACATAATACAATTAACTTTAATCGATAGAAAAAAATCACAAAGATACCTCTAAAAAAATATTTTAACGAATAAAAATCATATTAAAATACATACAATCATTCTGATTTTTTGACAAATTATTCAACAAGCAACACACTAACGAAATACTGTTTTATATTTTTAATCCAATCAATACATTTTCTGTAATTAATTTATTTTATGGTTTGTAAAAAGTTCTGAACGTCCCGTCGTCGTCGCGCTTCTCTTTCTTATGTATACAATCCGACAGTGACAGCAACAGCTCATCTCAATAGCGGTTGGAAGCGCCTTAATATTTATAGGCCGAATTTCAACCTTATTTTATGCGCAACGTCGTGGTACACCTAACCTGAAAATTAACTCACTCCTTGCGATGTACACGCTTTATAAAGATGGCCTGCCACGGTGCGCGTCCATACGCAAAGACCGTCGGAAGCCAGCTTAAGGCATCATTACGCAACAAGGAATAAAGACCTAGTATCTTCCATTTATTTTATAGACATTTTAAAGATAGTACATTATTTTTGTTTTATTTAGATATTTATTTCAACAAATATAAGAAGTGGAAAATTTACAAAACTTTAGTCAACGTATATTTTACACAGATAAAACTGGGATATGGGATAAGTCTAAAGCGGGCAAAGCTGAAAACTTTGCATAATAGGTCTGTGCATGTCGCAGATTCCACAACATTACACAGAGCTATAGAAACGAGTGCGTGTAGACATGTCTATAGACTTGCCCGTAGGTAAGTCCATCTAGTCAATTCCCCGTATAGGTAAGACTCGTTTGTGTCACGAGTCTTTAAGATACAGTTGTAAGAAGTGGCGATCAAGCCCGCCAAGTTGGTGCCTAAATCTAATATTTAACGAGTCTTGTGCGCGTTACCTATCTAACTAATTTAAGGTATGAACGGCTTTATACATTAGTGTTTACGAAGCGACAGGGGTGCTACCGTAAACTATGAAATTTAGAGGAAGCAGTCTAATGTAGCTCTATGTCAAAACATTGCCTTTTCTATACATGAGATGCTTGCAGTTCTTATTCTGACACTAGATGAGCTCGCGGTTATCCCTCCCGTGGCTCATAGCGTGATGATATATAACCTATAGCCTTTCTCGATAAAATGGGCAATCTAACACTGAAAGAATTTTTCAAATCGGACCAGTAGTTTCTGAGATAAGCGCGTTCAAGCTAGTAAACAAACAAACAAACTCTTTAACTTTATATATTAGAATTGGATAATTGCAATATGCTTGAACAGATGTCCTCCCGTTATCCTACTGGTAGGTACTAAATATAATTATGTGCACATAGTTAAGGACATACATCTTCCTTAACATACAATAAAGACGTTAAATGACACCGCGTAACCTTCCTTTTCAACCAGAACAAACAATCAAACAACGGTAAAACAGCGGTATATTATACAATAAAAATAAGTAACAACCCTTCTTCCATTTCAGCAAGGATCCTCAAAATGTTCAATGATTATAATTAATAAACGAGGAAATATTTCAATACTAAAAGCCAATTGAATAGAACATTCTCTTTCCCTTTTAAAATGTTGAAGCTTCACCGTTACGTCAAAATGTATTTAAACACAAAGAATAAAAGTAAATTAAACTAGGCCCAAATATTTTCACCCAAAGAGTTTTCTTTTGATGCCAGTAAAGTTTAATTTCGTTTATCTTTATTTTCCAATCCTTTTATCTATTCTTTCAAGACTTCCGTGACCCATAAGCTTTGGAACGGTTCCTTTATTACGATTTAAAATACTACTAACGAGCTAAAAATAACTTGTTAACAATGTTTTATAAAATTAATTATAGGGGTGTCGTATTTTATCCACGAACAAAACACGGATGAACAAAAAATATTTTTGAATCTATACTAACTGAATATGTCTTCATACAATTGTGTATTATATAGTATACACCATGCCAACTATTAACATTTAATTATTACAATTTAACGGTACAAAAAGTAGTATTGAGTAAATACTACCTGCCTCGACAAACATCGATCTGTCCATTTCCTGAAGTGACATTTCCAATACAAAATAATCCATTTTGTGTTTCCAATTTTTCGGCTCTTCCTGTGCGTTTTCACGACTTACGTTTTTAAAAGTATCCAAGCAGAGAAGCAAACAAAAGGAATAATTCAAATCAGCTCAGGCATTTTCGCATTTCTGGGTGACTTGCGAACAGCAATTTGGTTTTTAACACATAGATGTCGTCATACGAATTCTTCAACTATTGGAAAGTCTAACCCAAATAATCAGATAGCAATTCAATAGACATAGTAATTCTTAATAACTTCCCGGAAAGGTTGACTATGAGATTACCATGATTCCAGTACTAAAGAATATAAAGTGTAGGACGCAATCGTCAGCATGGAAGTTTCACGAAGTTTGGTCGTGAGTCAAGACCTAAATCTTGCAACTTACAGAACCATCCACGGTTTAGTACATGCATTAGCATGGATTGGTGACGTCACCCTGTCGCCTCCGCTTACCAAGTCTGACGTTCTCGATTTACTCTGTCATAAAGATATATTTTTTTATTTCATATAGCGCTAGGTCACACGAGTAAGTGACTGAAATACAAGGCCAAGTAAGTGAGGTCACATGTCAATGTCCTAAATATAGCACATATTTAGGACATGGATTCCATGCTTTGCGTTGGTAAAACTTAAAATACTGGAGATCTATAAGTACCAATATAAAATGAGTGATGCGACTAAATATTAAAGTAAATAAAAAAGTTATCAAGTACGTTGGTTTGTTGTTAATCCATCTATATTTTTCACTACGATTTTACGCGGCCCAAAGCCGCATTTTTACCTGGTTTATTAGTGACTGCACGGATAACGTAGTGATCTACGTTGGTTCTGGTCATTAGTGACTGCACGGATAACGTAGTGATTTACGTTATCCGTGCAGTCACTAATAAACCAGGTAAAAATGCGGCTTTGGGCCGCGTAAAATCGTAATGAAAGATATAGATGGATCTATGCTACACGGGATTTATTCCTAGTGTGGGAGTTGTGTTTAATAGTCAATAAAAACTAACAACGAGGGACAATAGAGAAATTCTAAAGAAAAAAAAGATTTCGATTCTCTGAATTATTATCACAAGAAGTGCTTTATCACAAGACTTTATAAATCTCCGGTTTAAATATCTAAGACAGTTGTTTGAACTATCTTACAAACAAACAAGACAATCTTTTACAATATTAGCTCAATGAAACTAAAACATTTTTTCATTGCTTTGAACATAATTTACAAAGTTTTCACCTTACTACCTTTATGGTGGAACTATTTTATTAGTCTTCATGTGACGGACGGTTCTTACAAACACACATTCGTGAATTTAACATGGGACGGAAATATTGGGTTCCCATAACTTCGAATCAATATGGATTAGCCATATGTAAGGGGTACGAGTATGGTAATTCATCTTTGCCACAATCGTTGATACTCAACCATTTTGGTGGTAAGATGGGGCAGGGTAACCTTTTTTCTCATCTGAATGAGTCTATTTATGTGGGTATTATAGATGTTGGCGTTGATCCTTTTTCCTACCCTGTTCATACGTTTTTGCGACCGCCACGTTGAGAACCGGTGACATATGTATGTTTGCGACATTTCTGTGGAATCCACCCGGAAGAAGACTGGCGAAGTCTATATACTTTCAAATAGGAAGATATGCGTGCTTAAGTTTATTTGTTTGATTGTTTCAGTCCCTACGGTTAACTGTGCACAGAACCATATGGTTCTGTAAAATCTGTCCAAATTTACCTACAATTTACGAATTTTATCGCGATATATATTGGTTTTACTGATATTACATTTAACTGAATTATGTAGAAACTACATTATTTATTATGTAAGTATCCCAAGGTTCGGCTACTTTAGGTACAGGAAACGTGGTCACGGAAGAAAGACTGAGTTGAAATTTGTGTTTGTCTTGAATGTGGAAGTTACTTCAATGTACCCGAACATTGTTCAACTACACTGGTGTTACTATTTACTAGTGCCTTTTGCCACCAATAATTAGCGTATGAATCATGTAACATTCGCGTAAACCAAGAAAATATTAAGCTTATAGAATTTTATCAATCATTAACGAATGAAGCTCTTCATAAATGCTGGGTTTAATTAATCAGGTTTAGCTCCCTGCTTGTAACGTGTACTACGCCATACGTAACGTACGTATGTGTCGTCCGTATCGGGGCCATCAAGATTTTTTGATCTAAGTAAAGTCAAAGCCGATGTATTGGTTTTAGTATCAGTGGTTTTGGGACATCGTTGTAGCTGTGAATTTATTCAGCTCTCTATACAGCAAATATGATGTTCGGTCATACATAAATTCACGTCTAAATCTACAAAGTGGAGAGACAACCTTTAGAGATCCTAGTGAACCTTTAGGCGTCTACCGGTTACCTACTACCAGACTGCCGGCTACTTGCGAGAACTGAGTTCTTCCATTGTTATAGCTCAAACGCAGACAAAAACTATGTACATTTTGTCAGCCTATAGATGCTGGAAATAGAAGTCCCTCGAGGTACCCCGTTTTCGTGCGTCCTTATCGATACCGTATTGCGTTTCAACTTCCCTATGCTTTGTTTCAAGTGTTCAGTAATTGCTCGGATGTTACCAGACGCTCTATAACCTGCACTCTAAAATTAGCGTCTGAAGCGAAAAGTTCTTTAACTACGCGTACTAGCACACTTGAGATATGAGACAAAAACAATGACGTCATGGTCGTGAGAGTGACGATGAATGAGCTAATTTGGCTCAAGATGACTTACTGACAGAGAGTGAATGTATTCATATGATGCGTATGCGTGCGTTGAACTGAAATGCATTGCTTTTGTTAAAAAAAAAAAAATACGGTGTCACTATGTAACGTATTGCCAAGCTTTGCCATGCTTCTATATTGATCAAAACACTCTTGACATAGCATTTTATATTAAAACTGTGCTATTTTAAATAAATTTTAGTAGAAAATATTTTACGTTCTATGCAGAGTGAATATTTGGTACGTTTTAATTAAATAAAAAAAAAAGATTTTTTACTATACAACAGCGGTGGAAAATTAAGCTCTAACGTAAAATGTATCTTTTTTATCGTTTGTAGTTTTTCATGATATATAAGTATAGATACTTTAGGCAAAAAATGCTACTACGGCACGCTAACAAATTAACCGCAACAAAATTCGCTGCCAATCTTCACAACGACAGTTTTTTTCTTCCTGCTCACGATGGTTAAGCATCACATAGGTAACATCACATTGTTAGGCTGGCTTAGTTTACAGTGGATAGTATCACTACCATTAAATAGTTCTTATCATCATCATAGACACCCTAGCATAGTCCCAGCTGTATCCAAGGCTTTTGCCTTAGAACCCTACGTCGGGGTCCGCTTTCTAGTCTAACCAGATTTGACAGAATATTATTCAGATAAAATAAAATAAAGAACAAAATATGCATCATTAGCTGTGCACTGTCACAGGTTGGAGAGTCCGACCTAAATAAAAAGGTTTCATCCTCAAGGCATTTGAGTGGTAAAAAAGTATAGTTTTATATTCAAATGTGATTGTGCAATCGTATCAAAATACATGCAAAACGAGATACATCCACAACGCCACAAACATGTATTAACATACCTTATCTGTGTCGTAACACATGACCTGTAATTACACATTTCATCAGGACTTTATCTTGGTATCAACAATCTTATCTGGCCTATTTAGAGCGTGAAGCAACTGTTCCGGTATTTCTATCACGTTATCAAATGAATGCGTGTTTTACTGCACTCGTATGCTTGTAGTAATTCGTATTTGGAATAGATAATCTTAGGATATTTCCATACCAGGGCCTAAATTGACTTGCATGACCGTTCAGAGAGCTAACCAAAGTGACTAAAGGATTTTTTTTTGTGGTCGTTTATTTCGAATTATGTTTTAGAATTGCGAAATTTAGCTTGCTGGTTCACCACAGTTTAAAAATAAACTATGTTGGGTATAGTCTAATATCAAAAAGGAAAAAAAGAATTATCAATGAGGTTCGGGGTTACTTAAATGTAGAATTGTCCAAAAAGAATGCGCTAATTTTAAGATAAAAGTATTGTATTTGGAAAATTAATAAACCTTAACCCTGAGAACCTCTACAAAACTGGAAGTATAAACAAAGTATACAACATATTTTGAATTCATCCACTTAAATTTTGCAATGTTCGACCAACTTCTATTATTAAATTCAAGTAGTACCGCGACCGTGTCAAATTAACGGTGCCCATATCTCGCTTTATTTAAGCGCCGTGAAATGCTCACTGAAGCTTCGGTCAAGACCTGAGCTAAGGTAATTGCAATGAATCTGTATCCATTTACGCCAACACGAGAATTAAGCCTCTTGTGATTTAATATGTACGACGTTCTACCCATCTAGGCAGCGTAAAACTGGTTTAGTATTTATGTATAACAACATCTGGCTGCAATCCTGGCTTCTCAAGCAAGGAATTTTCCCTATGTTTATACGCTTTTCTTTAACTACTGACACCGTCCAGGCAAAATAAGCCAAAGGATGATCGATCTGAGAAGACTTAAAATAGTAACAAAGAAACTGACATCACTCATCGGTCCCCATGCAGGACAACCGTTTTGTGCTCCACAAATTGTTTTCATCGAGTAAGGGCGTTTGTTGCACTACACGGAATTTTAGCGTCCGGAAGTGATTTACATCAACTTTCATTGAGAATTCATTGAAATTTTAAGTAAATTTTAATTGTAAGAAATCGGACTGCCGGACGGTAAAATTCCTTGTAGTGCACAAACGCCCTATGGGTGTATCTTGTTTGCTTTATAAAGAGATAGATACTTAAAAAAATATGGCATTTGAAAAGAGTAACTTGGTATTTACTCGCCTCAGAAGCAACGCAAGCATAACATTTTAGTGAATTAAACGCAGCTCTTTTAAGCCTGCACATAATTATGTTATGTAGCGGTAATAAAATATTTTGTAATACCATGAACGATGGCCTACTGAATAGCGCTATAAAGTTACTCAACATTAGTCGGGTAAACAAAGCTTTATGATAGTAATATACGAAGCAGTTCACCGGTATTAGTGCACCATATTAATGTAAGAAAGAAATGTAACAGATTATTTTCTTGATGATCCTTTGCGCTAAGATTGCAAATATGCGGTGGATCTTTTTTATATACAGTTGTAAGTAGGATATGTTTTTATTTTTTTGCAGACGGTGGATAGTAAGTGGTATCTTTGTCTCATAGATATAACTATGTTCTGATAACAGTAAACTTCGCTCGCGGCTCCGCTCGCGTGGGAATCGGTTATCGCGGTAGAGATCGACGCTTGTGTCGCGACGTAAAAGAAGGCTAAAAAAACACATTTTCGAATTTTTATATTAGTGTGAATTTTGCAGAGGAATTTACGGAAAGGCTTTGCTTAAAAGGAAGTAGTAGAAGTTAAGGAAATGAAGACACGCGGATTGGCAGCTTTTCCTTCATATCGTTTTAGAGGGCCGAGACAGATTTTGAAAAATAAATCCTTCAATAATATTGCATTGTAAACGGCACCTTGTTGTTTAAACATGCTTGAATATCCTCATTCAAGTATGTTTAAACAACAAATAGGATATAATACGATCTGTTTAAGATAAACTTCTTCATTACAATTCTAATCTTTATTAATTAAGGAATAGGAATGAATAACAATCACTTGTAATATTACAAAATACAACAACACTGTAAACCGTCGGCACACGCTCGCTAGATCGCTTAAGAGCGTATACGCCTCGAGCGGCGGCTCGAGTTTAGATTTTTATAGTACCGCGGTCGCCCGCCCACCGCGCATGTGAGACCCGGCGCACTATGACGGTATCGTGTGGAATAATAATCTTGATCCTTCTTGCCATACATGAACAGTATTCGTTTATGTAATACGTCGATTATGATATGAAAGTATTCAAATTAATTATTTTCAATGCACATGCATTTAAAGGTATCAAATAAAGATAGATATTACATATTTGTTTAGTAGGATGATGTTCCTCAGGATAACTACGACTATTTATAATAATTTGGCGCAGTTTTATTATATGATAGAAATAACTTATAATTGTCATCTACATAATTGTCACATTTCAAATATACATCTATTTCGTTATTAATGCATGAAAACCCACGAATAACACTAAATACAAAACCAAAAGAGTCGGATAAAAGAAAATAATTAATTAATTAAAAGAAAGAACATTGGTTGCCTGTAAAGTCGGTATGCGGGCGAAAGTTTTACGTGACAACGACTTTGAGTGGTAAAATAATTTTAATGTGAATATTCATTCGTATAGTAGGAAGAAGGATGAAAGACGCGTGCCTTTCACTTTTTATGTCTGTCTCTCTCGCTCTTAGGCGGGACGCGTGCCTCTCACTCGCTCTCATTGTGAGCGCATAACGTGAGCGGAGCGTAACGCAGTTTCTTGAAGTGTCACCCGGCAAACCAATTTATAAGACGTTGTCACGTCAAAAAATATACAATACGTTGATTAGCATTTACAAAATATTGTAATTATAAAATATATATTCACCTAAAATTATTTCACATAGTGTGCGATGATATAAATCCCTCTTTTTATAAAATGTTACTTAGATTGTAAATAAGAAGGCCAATTATTCTCGTATTTTATATGACATTGAAATTATATTTTGAACGAAATGAGATTCGATTTTTAATTGACTCAGAATTGGTATTCTTCTAATTTAAATGTCATTATCATCTAATTTGACTTCTATTGTTCGATGTTCACATTATTTAATTGACTACAGGCAGCGATAGCCTACTGGAGATACCAACGGACTGCTATGCAGTGGGTATCGAGTTCGAATCCACGGTATGCTAGAACGATGATGATGATGACATTGCTCAATTAACGATCTAGTCACGATAACATTCCAATATCAGTTTATTTAGGAGAATACCATTTGTGACATAAGTATGACACTGACATTAGATCGAAACTGCATTTTGAACAAATATAGTTAGAAGAATTGAGTCTCAAAATAAACTGTTAACTGGTGCAGAATAAGACTGCACGGTATGTACGTGTGCGTGTTAGGTACCTGCAATGCGAGCTCGAGGGGATCAGCCGAGCTGCGGCAGTCAGTACACCGAGCTGATTTTTAAAGTGTATGATTACGAAAATAATTACGATACCAAATCGAGTTATGTTTTCATGTATTTGTATACAGTTATAGTATTATATTCACCACTGAAAATATTTTCCAAATGCATTTCAACACCCTGTAAATTGTGGGTGCGAATGGTGCGACCCCAACACGATACAACACTTCTTTGTGATACAAAAATAGCTTTTTAGAGTCTGATTGTGTACTTAAATATAATTATGAATATTTATAAAGTCTCAAACGCTAAACACGCTCAATAAACTGTGTCTCTTAGAGGCATTGACCGCGCCTTTGGGAATCTACAATATTAATTTTGCTGTCATATTCTGACTTCAAATAACACACCATCACAGTTAGTGCGCTAGTCCTGTAGGTCATATCTCATAATGTTTCACAGCCTAACACGATGAATACAAACACTATAATTATGTACAGTGCAAAACTAATGATGGCAATCGGACTGGTAGTTCCAGGGGTTATTGTATTAAACCAAACTAATAAAGTCTTCAGCTTTATAATTATCACGGTCTAATAATCCATAGTCCTTAGACGAACGTATCTAGACAGCTCTATCGTACGGGAAGAGCAAGCCCGAATAACCGTGTCGCCGTGTTCAGTTATTCTAGACATGTTTTTGGGGGCTGGTGCGTGGTAATTTTTTGTTTGCTACCTTTTTATTAGCTTTATATAATATACATAAAAACGTATGTGACTTGTGCTGTGAGACATTGCAAATTTTTTTCTTGCATAAATAAGGATACGCGATCTCTTCATTTTCCGCATACCCAACAAGATTTTTTTATTAATTATATATATTATTTTACAATGTATAAACATTTAACGTACACAATATCTCACGTGTGGCTAAATCACATACTAACTGTACGTAAACAAAATGGCAGACGTAAAAAAATGTGCGTTGTAAGATAATATTTGATTCAAGTGTGCTTTTAATTCCATTGCATAGTACGTATTAGGTAAATACCTATTACATTGGTATCATGCTAACTGCGTGTCCTAGCTCAAAAATAACCATAAGTTTGCCCCCCTTAAGAACCTCATATATGGGCTCTGTAAATTCATCGGTCGGTCACCCGGCCATCCATACAATGACCGTGATGTCAATTACTTTAACTTAACCTATGTAGTTTGTACGAAAATAAAACTGCAAAATAGGCTCTGCAAGCCAATCCCATGGTCACCCATCCATTAAATCACCAATCCAAGATCAAACGCGTCTAACTACTGTACCTGTTTAAACTGTAATATTGCCACTAGATTTTTGCAGCAAGGTATTATATCAATCAAGGGACTCGGGAGTTCGTGGATACAGCTTATGACGTATCCTCAAACTCATGTCTCCATATCTCTAAGTAAAACAGATAAATATATATTCTTGTTTTCTTAGATTCCTTAAACCCATAAAAAATATGTATTAACATATTATAATATACCAGCTGACCCAGCCAACTCCGTATCGCCTTTTTAAGAGTTTTTATTTAATTCCATTTTTTCCAAGCTCCTTTTCCAAAGTTACCATTGGCTTAGCGTTTAATCTCATATCATTTCAATCTATAAATGATGAACAAACAAACATAGATTTTATATAATATTGAATTGCCCATTCCTTAAAATATCGGAGACGATACCCATATCGACTTTAAAAAAAAATCCCATCCGCCATCTTTGATTTCCCAACCGCCATCTTGAATCACGAAATAGATATTGTATTCAGATTCCCCATCCCTTTAAACATCGGAGACGATACCCATATTGATTTAAAAAAAAATCCCATCCGCTATCTTTGATCACGAAATAGATGGTGTTTTTGATTTCCCCATTCCTTAAAATATCGGAGACGATATCCATATCGCCTTAAAAAAAAAACCCGTCGGCCATCTTTGATTTCCCATCCGCCATCTTTGATCACAAAATAGATGTTGTATTTCGATTCCCCACCCCTTAAAACATCGAAGGCGATACAAATATTGATTTTTAAAATTTTCTCATCCGCCATCTTTGATTTCCCCGCCGCCATTTTGGATCACTAAATAAATTTCATATTATTATTCAGCGTCCCGAAAATCTCGAAAACGATACCCATATAGATTGTATCATTATCTTATTAATATCATATCATATCATATTAATATGTGCGTAATATATAAATAAAGATACATCAACTTTACATATTTATAAAGAAATACGTTGAGAAAAAAAATACGGATCAAGAGGCTTTAGCCGCGCTATAAACGTTTTGGAATGCAATATTTACGTAAAATGGCGGACGCGGACGCGAGCGACAGGTCCGTCCTCTGAGAGCGCTCAGCGCTGAATGGCGGACATAGCATCGCGCTTCGAGCTTTATAGGTTTTTTTAAAAAAATCATATTAATTACAAACAAAAAGTTTAGATTCCAATTTTTTATATGACTTAAAATTAATTTTAAGGTTTCTAAATATGTATATATCTTTTTAATAATCACAGTAGCTTTTTAGAAATAAATGCTAAATTAATCTTAAGGTTTCTAAATATGTATATATCTTTTTAATAATCACAGCAGCTTTTTAGAAATAAATGCAAATTTGCGGGCTAAAATTAAGCAAAATGCACTGTTTTGATCTCCGATTTTATTGAAATTATGAATGAAAGTTCAATTTTCATTTTAAGCACTCGCTTGTATCACTTCTGCTTGTACAGTTTACATTTACAGAATTATAGAACGATAAGTTTTTATAGCACTAGCGACCATTAATTTTGGCGTCAACTACAGAAATGACAAAAATGAGTTTTTTTAATTCATTCGTTTTAAAATATTTACTATAGTAACCCATATATTTTTCTTTACCACTCTCTTAATAAAGAACTGAACTTTCATATATTCTATATCTCATAATGTGACGAATTTTATTGATGGAACAGTTTGTGGTTGATGAATGTGGCACTGATAGCACTGATATACTTCTTTTACAAATAACAAACTGTCCATTTTATAAGTAAGTATGTACTATGTAAAATTGTAAACAATGATTGCATAAGCGCACCGCGCGCTGGCTATATGCCACCTGTATGCGACGCACGACGCGCCGCGTCCTGCGGACCGGTCGCCCGCGCCCGCGCCCGCACCTCTTCATAAATATAATGCGTTGAAAATATAATCCATGGGTGTATTATGTTACTATATTTTATTATATTGTTTTTAATAAGTACTTTGTTTTAATCCTGTTTTATGTAAGTAATAATAATAATTGTTTTGTTGCCTAGATACACATGAGTATTAACTACTCATGTGCTTTTTTAATGTTTTCTCTTTAATTATTATTGTGCTGTTTAACGTCCGTGCGGCATTTTAGGTGCACACAGAACAACAGCGTTGTATTGTGGACACTACCACAATACAACAATATAGCTGAGTGTGCACCTATCTGTCACAGATAGGTGCACACTCAGCTATTCTGTTGTGCTGTACTGTTATGCCTTGTGATGTTTTATTTTAAGTATATGTTATACTTTTCCAGTGTCTGTGACAAATAAAATAGTTTTTCTAAATCATCTGCTTCCTGGGCCTGTGTGTGTCCAGTTGATTCCACTTAACACATTCTCAATAACGATCAAAAAGTGATCGATGTCGGTAATTGGAAACCAAAAGTTGTCCGTTGAAGACACAAGCAAAATTTACAAATTTCCTTACAATTGTACTGAACTGCGCAAACGGAGGAGTTGCATTCGGTGGCAGTCTCCTGTGTGCGACACAAGCCACGCACACTGGTGGCGCCGGAGCGCGGGTGACGCAGGGGCACGGGCGGGGCGACAATCTAGCGGCAAACAAGCCAAGCAAGCAATGAATTGTAGCTAGAAGTAGCGACCGGTGACTGTGTCCGATTGCCGCCACCGGGCACAGTCACTACGGTTCTCTGTGATGGTGTGCCGTGTCGGCAGCAAAAAGTGTCTTTGTTTGTGCAGGCCTTAAGTGTAGCAATTTTGAAAGCGTAGTCAGAGTGTAGGACTCTTGCCTTCGTACGAGCTAAGTGCTCTTGTGTAGCACACGAAGCACATCTAACAATAGACGAGTGAGGTCTCAAGAAAAACTAAAGTGATTTCAGTTAATTCTAGAGACGTTAAAATGTTAGTACTTTATATACAAGGCTCAATTTTTTTTTTGTTCTCAAATATACACTTGACTGATGTTATGTAAATCAACAACATTAGTAGGTATTATTTTATTGAATTAATCGGCTGCTTAGTTCTGTAGTATTTTTGATGATGCAGGCCAGAGAAAACAGAATAGCTTTCCATATAAATTTAAATAACTATGAAATTCTAACAACCAATTTAAACTGGCATTGAATATAGTTATATACTCCTACTGCACTAGATTTATAGTAAAGCATTCAAAATAATTGCATATACGAGTGGTAAATTTCCCCCTACCATAAAATGTTACGGCCAGCTTATACCGTAAAACAGATCATTACTTATAGACACTTTGAATGCAGGCACGACTTGCACTCGACAATCCAGTAAATAAACCTTATATTCTTTTTGAGGAGCCGTTCTTGAATAAATTATGATAACAAAGCGTCCGAAAGCCTATGCGTTCGTGGGAGATCTTTTAAAAATACAGCTTTATAGTAACAGTTTTGAATAAAAACTCTTTACAAAAATTAACAGCAACGATCAGGCGCGGTGGTCACTTCAACGCTTAATGCGGTATGATATGGGTCTATTTCGTTTGATCCAGAAATTATGATGAAAAGCTTTCAGTGACAGAGTAATTATTTCTAGCGCTTAGTTTTAAACTAATCTGTATGTTTTATATATAAGATTAAAATCCGTCGGTGTTCGCCTTATACCTACTACAAAATTGTTTCCATTTAATATTTTATTCAACGCTGTTTTAATCCAAATAAGGGTTATCCTAGTAAGTGAACAACGATATGATCAGGAATAAATAATGATAAACTACACTCAACAAATCGTAATAATATCCAAATCCTGCAAAAATCATGTGTTCACGAGGCACCTCCACTTAACATGTTACTAATTAAGAAGAGAGTATTTTACACAGTCATAAAAATAACAATAATGTGAATTTAAAAAAAAAAGCAACTAGACCCATGATGTCTTGTCATCTAGAAATTCTTTAATAGTGTAATAACCCCTTTTTAAAAGAAAATTCCTAGTAGTGGTTTTAAATTTGTGCAGAGGTAAATTCATTATTTCCAGAGGTAATTTGTTGAAGAATTGTATACCGAGTCCCGCAAATGAGTTATGAACTTTATGTAGACGGTAGTTAGTGCCCACTAGTTTATGCTTATTCCTTGTGTTCACTTTGTGCACGTCACTATTTTTACGGTAAAGAGTTAAGTTTTTCTTAACGTACATTAAATTAGCAAATATATACTGCGATGCAACTGTAAATATTTCTACTTCTTTAAATTTATCTCGTAAAGAATCTCTAGCACCTAACTTATATATTGCACGTATGGCCCTCTTTTGAATAACAAAAATTGTCTGAATATCGGCCGCCGTACCCCATAATAGTATCCCGTAAGACATTACACTGTGAAAGTAACTAAAGTAAACTAGTCTAGCAGTATCTACGTCTGTGAATTGGCGAACTTTCCTAACTGCAAATGCTGCAGAACTAAGTTTGACTGCCAGACAGGATATTTGGGCACCCCACTGAAGCTTACAATCTAAAGTTAAACCTAAAAATACAGTTGAATCAACTAGGTTAATTGTTTCGTTATTTAAAATTATATTAGTAAGAACATTTTTGACATTCGGCAAAGTGAATTTCACACATTTTGTTTTGCCAGAGTTGAGTAGCAAATTATTTGTCGTGAACCAACGTAGTACTTGCGCAAGAGAATTATTTACGCTGTCAATGTTACTTGTATTACGATCAACTTTAAAAATAAGTGAAGTATCGTCAGCAAAAAGAACAATATCACATAGATTTTTAACAAAGAATGGCAAGTCATTAATATATATTAAAAAAAGAAACGGACCAAGAATAGAGCCCTGTGGAACGCCCATTCCCACTGGCAAACCTTGAGACCTACTTCCACTAACATCTACATACTGAACTCTATCTCTAAGGTAACTGGCAACAAGATTGAGTGCGCAATCTCGAATACCATAATGGTTGAGTTTACGTAAAAGTGTATCATGTTCAACACAATCAAAAGCCTTTGACAAGTCGCAAAAAACACCAATGGCATCCTTCGAATTTTCCCAAGCGTTAAAGATATGTTTTAATAGAGTTACACCGGCATCAACGGTGGAGCGACCCTTAGTGAAGCCATACTGCTCACTGTGCAATAAATTATTTGTGAGAAAGTGGCTCTCTAACTGATGCAAAATAACCTTTTCAAAAATTTTACTGATTGCAGGCAAGATAGAAATTGGCCGAAAGTTACTAGGGTCGCTCTTGGATCCTTTTTTGAAAAGTGGTATCACCTTGCTGTGTTTCATTAAATCAGGAAATACCCCTTTATCCACGCATCTATTAAATATTGCAGCTAAATATGGAGCTATGCTAAAAATGATTTGGCGAACAAGACTAACTGAAATACCCCATAAGTCAATAGATTTCTTAATATTGATGGTCTTGAAAGTCTTGAGGATGTCATTGGTGTCAATGTATTTAAAATTAAACAGCACATCACACTCATTCACATTGCCCCTAACTAACATCTCTGCTTTGCTTGGGCATGAGTCTAAACACTTGGTTGTTTTCACTGGTATGTTTATGAAGAAGTTGTTAAAAGCCTGAGCAACATCAATTTTCTTTGTAACTATTTCTCCATTACATTTTAATTCATAGCTATTATCTACTAACTTAGCTCGACCAGTCTCACTGTTAATAATGTTCCAAGTTGTTTTAATTTTGTTCTTGGATTCTTTAATTTTATTACTTATAAATATAGACTTAGCTGAAGCACATGCTCTCTTAAAAACTTTTGAGTAATTTCTTACATATTCAATAAATGAAGGATTAAAATTGTATTGCTTCATACCATACAGATCATACAACCTAGATCTACTTTTGTATATTCCTACTGTTGCCCAATCACAAAATTTAACTTTAGAGCTCTTGGCAAATGTCTTCTGCTTAAAAATTTTATTGTACTCATTTTTAATAACATCAAATAACCACTTATATAATTCATCTGGATCATCGTGAGTTAAGTCAATGCTGGCGATCTTAGCAGCAACATCATCACTAAAGCGATTAAGGCGAGCAGAGGTCATAGGCCTACATGTGATTTTTTGTACTGTAGGGGTTGTATTAGTTGGAATTACAACCTTTTGTCCACAGTGATCCGATGTCAAGTCACTCAAAACAGCTTTACTTAAGTACAAACAATTGCAAAAAATATTATCTAAGCATGTAGAAGAATGTGAGGTAGTTCTGGTTGGTTCAGAAAATAAAACATTCAAATTAAATGACATAAATAAACTAACTAACCTAGTACAAGTTGGTGATTGTTCTAACAAGTTAACATTAAAATCACCACATACGATTATTGACTTCCTGCTGGAACTTAAGTGTTTTAAGACGTCCTCCATGATGCTTTCAAATTGGCTAAAGTCACTTTGCGGTGGTCGGTATACACAGACTATGACGTGTTGCTCAAGTTCAACACAAGATATCTCAGCGGTGCGCTCGATAGAAAGTTCGGCTATGTCCTTTCGTTCTTTACATTTAATACTATTACAAACATATATGAGAGAGCCACCACGAATAGCGTTCTTTCTTACGAATGCACTAATCACTGTATAAAATTCATTATTGAATATTAATTGGTCACCTCTTAACCAATGTTCCGTAATGCATAATACATGCAACTTATGTTTCTTTAAAAATAAATCTATCTCTAATTCTTTGCCAGATAGGCCTTGTATGTTTTGATGAGCTAAGTTAAAAACACATGAATGCCTATCTGTTGTCTCATCTAGTAGTTTAAACTAATAGATTTGTCAATACTACTATTGGTATAACTATTATCTACCAAATTCCTAAGTACTCTAGTAGTACTGCGTTCACTATGTAAATTAAATGCTAATAATTTAGCAAGTTGTCGCCTATATATAAAAGAGAGATACATTGTATCTTTTGTTAAAAAGAAATTACTAATAAAAATATTAGAGTCAAAAAATAAAATATGGTCACTATGACTACAAATGCTATTATATAATAATAGATTCAATTTACCTATCTGGTCATTTTCTTTATAAGATAAGTTATTGGAATATGGTAATGCACAGACAATAAAGTTGCACCCCACTTTAGAACTTTGTTCTATCATAATATCTGATAAAGCTAATATTTCTTTCTTGGTAACTAGTAGGCTATCCCCATATAAAATTATAACTGTAGAATGTTTATTTAGTCTAGCATACTTTAATTTATTAATTAACATAGACATTCCTTGTCCTGGTGAACAAATATTTTGTATTGACCGATCAGTATAACTATTAATCAGGCTACCCATACCAATTCCTAATTGGTCAGAAAAAATTAAAACATTGTTATCTAAAACCTTATTATTTTCATTATGTAACAATGTGTCAACAGAACCATGACATGTTTTCGAAGGATATTTATCTTGAAAGTCACTTAACTTGGTTGTACAATTAGGTGAAGCCTCTAACTTATGATTTGAACAATTTAAACAGTTACCGTTGTTGGTCATAGAGAGCAGTTGTTTTAGATTTTCTCTACCAACTCTGCTAATTTCATCATATTTCAATATATATTCCTGTGTTTCACTTTGATGATCTATTATCAATTTGTTGAGCTGTGCATTTAATGATGTGATTTGTGTTTGCAGCTCACATGTGTGTTGTTCATATTGTAATCGGCTACAGGCTAATTGCTCACTACTATCCTTAAGCTTAGAAACTAATAACTCACTCTCTTTAACTAAATCATGGTTAATTTGTGTTAAATCTACAATTTTCTTTGACCTCTTATAGCCTAACTCAAGTCGCTTTATTAATTTATTTAATTTTGTCAATTTCCTAAATTTACCATTTGACACCTTATATGTAAAGTTACAATTACATTTTACAGATTTAAAAATATTTGCCTTTCCACCAATGACTTCAGAGAACAGGTCCTGGTTTGCTGCGCTGCTTAGTGACTGAATGGAATTCTCCAAGGTTGTTATTTTGGATTGAGCTTCACTCAAGCTTGTTTCCAACTCCATGATGCGACTGAGCTGCCTCATATATGTATCATCGCAGCTACTATATGATCTGACTTCTTCCTGCAGTCTGTCCCGCTGGTCCAGAATGTCCATATGTTCTATGTGGAGTTCCGTCAATTGTGCTTTCAGTTGTGAGACTTTGTCATTAACGTACTTAATTTCCTCTTCACTGTCAATTCGTTCCTTCAACAGTTGACTATGATCTTCCTTATATTTCTTGAGTGGCGGTTGTGTCTTGACGAACAATTCACTGGTTATTGGTTTCAAGTGATCGACATTGGAGCCGGCAATTGCGATCTATGACGTAGACTGTGCAGATCGTAAATTTTCCAACATGGAATTAGTTCTTGAGTCGCCCTTGGACTATATCTATATTCTGTAACTGAATGGTGTATTTTTCAAGTTTTGGACGTCCTTTTGTCAAGGAGTCCCACTCGATATAACTGCTTCTAACGCATAACGTCACAAAGTAACGTATTTGAGTTCGGCGAATTATTATGTTACAGAAGTTGTTTCATGAAATTGAAATTAAACTACAGTTTACGGATTTTATCGCGTTATATTACTTTCACTAGTTATTTATACTATCTACGCAGAATGTGCTCACTAGATAGTAACACCAATAGTTGAAAAATGTTCGGGTACTTTGAGATAACTTTTAAATTCAAGACAAAGACAAATATCACCTCGGTCTGGCGTGAACATGAATCCTGTAAAGAATTCGAAACGTCGGCTAGTAATAAAAATGTAGTTTCTAGATCTTTCGGTTTAAATGTAATAACAAATAACCAGTGAAAGTAATATAACGCGATAAAATCCGTAAACTGTAGTTTAATTTCAATGTGTAACATTCGCGTAAACCCAAGAAAATATATTGTTTCATGAAAGTTTATGTGGCCTTGTTTTGATTTCTTTTTGTCATGATAGCAGATTATAAGTATCTTAACAATTGTATGTTTTATGTTTAGTTTTTAAAAATATCATTAATCTATGTAGCACTTTGAGTGAAATTTCTTCAAATACAATTGGTCCATTTTAGCGTACTTATTCAAGTCACTATATAACTTCACATTGATACTATCATGTCAGAATACAGGGGTGGCAAAAATAATACCAATAGGAAAATGATCTGACACCAGAACAAAATACAAATATACAAACACACAAGGTAGTGACCCTCTAAAACTAAGGTTAATTTATCACACACTATTTTTATATTAATAATTTATATTTTATTTATTATACTATCCGTTTGTAGTCATTATATATGAACTTTCCGTGCAGTTCGTTCAGAGATTTAACCTACCACCTTGTCAGTACTATTGTTTTGAGTGATGGACGTTTGATCTTCGCATGCAACAAAAAACATTGCGACTCTCAGATAAGTCTATACCAAATTTGTGTTATTTATTTGAACTAACAACCGAGCGCGCCAATATAAAAAGCAATTAATTTAAATTAAAAATAATACGGCTATCATATTATTATATGTAAAAGTAATGAGCGCGGGCAAACTATATCTTTTAAGAATGTCATAGTACCTCTTACGTCTTCAAAGTAATTTGATATCGCGATCAACCCGAAGAAAGCACACACTTTCATATCATACCTCCGAGGTAAACTTTAAACACATGTCGAAGACGATTGAACTAGCTTCAAATAACAAGAGGCTTATACGAGACTGTTAATTCTCTCTCTTCCCAAGTAGCAAACGAAAACAATCGTTCTAATGAAAGACGAAACTCATTCATGAATATGGAACAATTAAAATCAAACAGTAGTGTACGGGTGTTCTAAGAAAGGAAACACGTTTACTCGTTTGAAACGAAAATAGATTTTAATGCTTAAGGAAGCTGTTGTATATACTCGTGCGATCAAGTTAATGCCGAGCGATTACGTCAAGTATGGTTACTGTTTAATGTTTATATTTACTTGATATATGCAGATGTAGGTATAAAACGCAATTGTTTTTTAGCCGTTTTGAATTTGACTGCAAGTGATAGGTATGTGTTTATCTATTTCGATATCTTTTCTGGACTGTCTCCTCTAGCATATATGCTACTCTATTACTTACTTGTTTAACTAAGTTCATTTTAATATTAAAATCCCAGGGAAATTTCAACTCTTTAGCAATAAATAAATTATTGGTTTTGAAATATTCCTGTGTAGAGTACAAAATTATAATTCTTTCGTCCTATTTATAACGTCTCGAATTACCTAAATAATAGATTATAAATACAAGATTAAAAAAGGAAGCGTAGTTGTTCGATACGTTAGAAAATGTATTCTAACTACTAATCCACTTCAAAACGTGTCCAGCGAAGTGCTGCAAGGAGGGATCGTGTACGTTAGGTTTTATTTAATGCCTCAATCCTTCTAAGCACTTTATCTGTGAATATGGTGTCTTAGTCCATAGATCCCTTTTAACTAAGTCCTACTAATATTATAAATGTGAAAGTTTGTGAAGATGGATGGATGGATGGATGGATGTTTGTTACTCTTTCACGCAAAAACTACTGAACGGATTTGGATGAAACTTTACAGTAATATAGTTTATACATCAGAATAACACATAGGCTACAATTTATAAAAAAAATGTATAATGTTGCCATACTATAAGGAAAAGTATCAACTAAGTCGGCGAAAATCCTGTATTATCTTTATTTGTTTGCTTGGGTCAAATTTAGTAATTGGAATTTTACCCCCTTCCTGATGATTGATCTGATATTTGGTATACACTCATATTGTCATCGAGATTAAAAGATAATATTTAAATGATTGTAAATCCAAGATGGCCACCGATACAAAATGGCGAATCACATATTACTTCACAACAACCTCAATATGGGTATCAAATGAAAGGGTTTGATTGGTAGAATGGAGCTCACTATGAAAAATCTAAGATGGCCGCTGACACAAACTGGCGTCTTATTTATTTTCCACAAATACCTCGATATGGGTATCAAATGAAAGGGCTTGATTCGTAGAATAGAGCTCACTATGAAAAATCCAAGATGGCTGTTGCAGCAAAATGGCTGATTACATATTTTGAATATTTTCCAGAAATAACTCAATATGGGTAACAAATGAAAGGGTTTGATTGGTAGAATGCAGCTCACTATGAAAAATCCAAGACGGCCGCTGCCACAAAATGGCGAATTACTTATTTTCCACAAATACCTCAATATGGGTATCAAATAAAAGGGCTTGATTTGTAGAATAGAGCTCAATATGAAAAATCCAAGATGGCTGTCGCCGCAAAATGGCGCATTACATATTTTCCACAAATAACTCAATATGGGTATCGAATGAAAGGGCTTGATTGGTAGAATAGAGCTCACTATGAAAAATCCAAGATGGCTGCCGCCACAAACTGGCGGATTACATATTTCCACAAATACCTCAATATGGGTATCTAATTAAAGGGTTTGATTGGTAGAATGGAGTTCACTATGAAAAATCTAAGATGGCCGCCGCCACAAAAAGGTGAATTACTTATTTTCCACAAATACCTCAATACGAGTATTTAATTAAAGGGCTTGATTCGTAGAATAGTGCTCACTATGAAAAATCGAAGATGGCTGTCGCCGCAAAATGGCGTATTACATTTTTCCACAAATAACTCAATATGGGTATCGAATGAAAGGGCATGATTGGTAGAATAGGGTTCACTATGAAAAATCTAAGATGGCTGTCGCCATAAAATGACGGATGACATATTTTCCACAAATACCCCTATATGGGTATCAATGAAAGGGCTTGATTGGCAGAATAGAGCTTACGATATAATTGACCTAAGCGCAGCGTTATTAAAAGCGCGAGAGTATGAGTTGGTGCGCTGAAGCGCAGTGGGGAGGAGGGGCGGTCTGATTTTGTACTTTCTGGTAATGCTTTGTTTTTATTTTTGCTGCAATTCTATTCAGTAGGTATATAAGCTCTTCAATAACTTTAATAATATACACTACATACTAATCTTTACCTGAAGTTTGACGACTATAAAAACAAAATTAATTTTAAGTACTTATTATCTGTTTATAATATATGTATGCTACACGGCTAATGTGCAGATCCGTTTGTAATGAAATTTGATATGGATAGTCTGAAACCTGGGGAAGTACAAAGGCTACTCTTTATTAAAATTTCATGCGGGCGAAGCCGCGGGCGAAAGCTAGTAATAGAATATTGCTAGCGTTTCTTACTTTATACCTTGTTTAAAATGGAAAATAAGACAAAGATAAAAACATAACATCTTAGAATGACACTTGTAGGAATTTGTACTTCGTGGTGGATAGAAGTGTAACTGAGCAAATATTATAACAGATCAAGTGATCTCGCTACCTCGTTACGCCGAGTGTTCTCGGAAACTGACAGATTAATAAACATACTTAGGTGCTATATATTATATGGGTTCACAGTGATAGCCTTCCCGAAATATTGTAAAGGCGTCAGTGCATAGTACAGTTTAGGGAAATCGTTCAGTATTGTGTATAAAGGTGCTAGATAATACTCAAAAATACGGAAAGCTCAGCTCTGCTGCGTATGCTGTCAGAAAAGTTAGACAACTTACTGATGTCGCTTCGTTTAGTGTATTTTAGCTATTTTCATAGTGTCATGTCCTACGGCATTTTGTTATGGGGCAAAGCTGCGGATATTCAGAATATTTTCGTTCTGAGAAACTCAGAAACGAGCGGTACGAGCAATATACATGTAAGGTGCAAAAGATACTCTTAGGTGTGCGTTACCCCAGCCAGAAAATGTCAAAAATGGTTATTTAAATAATTAGTTGTTCAGCTTCTGTAATTGTTGCGAACATTTTTAAATTTGTTGCACTTGTAGTTTTTTAGTTATTTCACAAAAACATTTCCTGCTGGGGTAACGTTACTGCAGCCAGACATATTCTTTTTTTATGGATATATTGAAATAAATATTGGCTGTACAGCGGCGGTAGCCCAGTGGTGTAACGGACTGCCGAGACGATGGTCTCGGCTTCGATCCCCAGGTACCTCGGGCACACACCTCTGACTTTTCGAAGTTATGTGTGTATTAAAAATGTTAATTATCGCTTGCTTAATAATGTGCCCGGTAGATGGCAATAGGCTCGCCCCCTATTACATTGGGACCGAAACATATCTGGCGAAGTGTGGGTGTGTAATACACCTCTGCCTACACCTTCAGGGATAAAAGGCGTGAAGATATGTTATGTTATGTTATAATTAGTGTTCTAGACGAGGTAAATGTTGCAACTAGGCATGGGCGTTTTCGGATTTTTCCGCAAACCGATACAAATTCGATTTCAGATACTGAAATCGATTTCAAAAACCGATTTTAGAAATCGATTTCTGTAGCAGATGTCGGAGCGACGAGCGTAGTTACTAGTTGCGTAGACAAACGCAAACAATCGAATTCTTATTGTAGGTATTGTCATGTCATGCGTCCATATTTCGCTTGGTTTGCGTGACATACTGATAAAGAAAACCTACTAACTACCTAAATCTAAGTGTTAAAAAACTCAGTCGCCAAACAAACTAAAATAACACAACACGAATTGTTTCTATTTATTTAAGTACACTTTACAATCCTAACAACGTAACAATAAAACTTTTTAAATCCTAATATTATAACTTTCACGAAAACCAAATATAGGTACTTAATACGCGCGCACCGCACTGCACGTGTCACCTAGGTCAAGTGAACAAATAAACATCGATCAAGTCAAAACTCTCCAAACATAAATCCCTAATAACTATTATAACTATTTGCAATTTTCAAAACTAACATTAAATAGTTGCAATCTGAATTAGATCTTATCGCCTCGATGTTTAGTTTTATTTTTTCTATTCAATCTGCAATTCATAAAACCGCCAAAATCCATAACGCACGACTACGACTGGCTTGCTTGGCGACGATCGATTCGCTTCATCTCTTTTGCTCTTTAAACGGATCACTAAGTAAGAAAGAAAAGGATATGAAATTCGCTCTCTCTCATTCTAACGAAGTACTCGTTGGGTAGAGTGAAAGAGAAAGAATGAATATGAAAACTATCGAAAATGTAAGCTTTAGATTTACTTAGTAGTTTGGTTGCGCTTGCACCGTTTCCGTTTGGTTCGGATTAGATTGTTTGCGTTGTCATGGTACCTATACTGTTTTGCGTTTTCTAAAATCGGTTTTCTCATATTGGAATATCGATACGATAAGATTTCTGACTGCAATCGGATTTCAGTTTTGTTTTGATATATCGGTCTCATGCCTAGTTGCAACTTATTTTGTAGTTGTTCTATCTTCGGCTGCGAAGTTATTCGAGTTCCTGCTGGAGTAACGTTTGTGGTTTTGCTGGATCTTTGAAATGGTTTAGCGGATTCTTATCAACTTTCGAACATGACTTCTTAAGAATTAGTTTAATTAGTTGTGTAATAAAAAAAAAACAAAAATAATGCACCTTTCAAAGTGTATCTAATTAAATATAAAAACACTTCAATAGGTTCTAACATTTGAAATAAGAACTCTAAAGACTTAATTTAAACGTTATTTTCTAGCTAGTAACTGCCTTCAAATGTATCTGAAGTTTCATTAGTATCCTGTAAGTAATTAACAAATTATGATGAAATTCAATTCTCCACGTTCACGCTCACAATGCGCGCGGAGTTATTTGGTCACCGATCAATCTGTATGTGGATATATTATAAACTGAATGATATATCAATAATTAGTTGCTTAGTTCAGCTCTATACCTGTAAAATTTCAGCGTAGTACATGCAATAATTAAAGAGATAATAGAATAAAAGTCATTAGGCGGTGCAAGCCCTTGGTAACTCGACCATGTTTAGATGGTCACAAAAAAGCGACCGCGTCGTACATTATACTAACTTTTATAATATGTAGGATAGTGTTATCAAGTTTAGTACAGTAGTGTACACAAGTGTTTAATAAAAACTGCATGTTTCTTAAATAATTTTTATTAGTTACAGGTAAAATAATCATTTCAATGAACTTTTTAAATATTAATTAAACAACCATAGATAAAAATTACCTAAAGCAATTCTGCTTGTATGGCAGTATCCATATTTTTTTAAATAAATGATTTCAGTTTAGGTAGGTAATTTTTAAATTCTTTAATATTGAAAATATTAATGGCAACATTTAATTACAAATTTTAAACAAAAACAGAAAATAATTAAGTATTTTTTAATTTTGTTATATATTTGAAACGTAATCCATGTTTATTTTTCAAGATTTTATATTACCACTTTGTCGACGTGATCCGTAAGTGTACCCATACCAAATTCCAACTTCCTAGTGCTAACCGCCTCTGAGATAAACCGCGGACGAACGGACAGACAGACAAATTGTTGACTACGGAACTCTATAACTTGATGGAATTCTACAAATTCATAATTATCTTGTTGTAACACTGGCTTAGTTAAGCGTGTGTAACAACAAATAATTGTGAATTTCTTAAAGCCCGAGTTACGCATTCTAAGGAGTTTGTAGACATTAATACCTGGTAATAAACTGGGTAGCTATACAAATTGAGGTAAGATGTTAGTTGAAATGATTTAGCGGATTCTTATCAACTTTCGTACATGACTTCTTAAGAATTAGTTTAATTAGTTGTGCAATAAAAAAAACAAAAATAATGCACCTTTCAACGTTTATCTAATTAAATATAAAAACACTTCAATAGGTTCTAACATTTGAAATAAGAGCTCTAAAGACTTAATGTAAACGTTATTTTCTAGCTAGTAACTGCCTTCAAATGTATCTGAAGTTTCATTAGTATCCTGTAAGTAATTAACAAATTATGATGAAATTCAATTCTCCACGTTCACGCTCACAATGCGGGCGGAGTTATTTGGCCACCGACCAATCTGTATGTGGATATATAAGCTGAATAATATATCAATAATTAGTTGCTTAGTTCAGCTTTATACCTGTAAAATTTCAGCGTAGTACATGCTAATAATTAAAGAGATAATAGAATAAAAGTCATTAGGCGGTGCAAGCCCTTGGTAACTCGACCATGTTTAGATGGTAAGAAAAAAGCGACCGCTTCGTACATTATCCTATCTTCTAAAATGTTTAGTATAATACAGCTTACAAGTTCGGTGCAGACGCGTACACTGTTAGATACATAAAAATATTAACGTTATTATTTTTATCTTTCAGATTCTTATTCGATAGGTATCTATTAAGTGTACACAATAGGGTATTAGACTAAAAAAATCTAATTAGTTCGTCAGTTAAATTATCGTAAAATATTGGATACGTATATTTTTTAATCTAATCAGTAAAAATTACGAAGATAAAACGCATAAGAGCGGGGGCTTGTAACGTCACTTGCCAGTAAAAAGTGTACTGGTAAGTGACGTCACACGAGTTTTCAGCGAAGTTTGTCGTCTTCATTTTTTGTTTACGTGACTAAAGAAAATATACGTGTCCTATATTTTTTGGAAATCTATCTGACGGAGAAGTTAGATATTTTTAGTCAGATACCCTATTGCACATACTTATCGTCGACAACACGTCCTTAGCTGGTACGCGGGATGGGTCGGGGCGAAGGGGCTTTCATTGTTTGCGTGGCCGTGGCTCATTAAACTTGACTTGATCGTTAGTCAGATTCGTCTGGTTGAGTGCGTGTGCCCTTCCGTCTTCTATTTTTGCAAATATTTATCGAGACCTTGAGAGGTTTTCAATATCAGAGTACCTAATTAATATAAGGTGCTTCAATTGAGGACCATGGTTATTGTGTTTGCTTGATGAATTTACGAACAAGGTAAGCTTGCATAATGTATCTACAGGTATAGTTGCAATATTAATACTAGTACCTACAATTTGTTAGGTACCTAACATTGTACATAAATAGGTATCTTCATTTTTATTATAAACGTAGATATTTAAAAAAAAGACTTAAACTATTACTCACTTATTACTTAAAAACTAACATTTTACCTCAATTTGTATAGCTACCCAGTTTATTACCAGGTATTAATGTCTACAAACTCCTTAGAATGCGTAACTCGGGCTTTAAGAAATTCACAATTATTTGTTGTTACACACGCTTAACTAAGCCAGTGTTACAACAAGATAATTATGAATTTGTAGAATTCCATCAAGTTATAGAGTTCCGTAGTCAACAATTTGTCTGTCTGTCCGTTCGTCCGCGGTTTATCTCAGAGGCGGTTAGCACTAGGAAGTTGGAATTTGGTATGGGTACACTTACGGATCACGTCGACAAAGTGGTAATATAAAATCTTGAAAAATAAACATGGATTACGTTTCAAATATATAACAAAATTAAAAAATACTTAATTATTTTCTGTTTTTGTTTAAAATTTGTAATTAAATGTTGCCATTAATATTTTCAATATTAAAGAATTTAAAAATTACCTACCTAAACTGAAATCATTTATTTAAAAAAATATGGATACTGCCATACAAGCAGAATTGCTTTAGGTAATTTTTATCTATGGTTGTTTAATTAATATTTAAAAAGTTCATTGAAATGATTATTTTACCTGTAACTAATAAAAATTATTTAAGAAACATGCAGTTTTTATTAAACACTTGTGTACACTACTGTACTAAACTTGATAACACTATCCTACATATTATAAAAGTTAGTATAATGTACGACGCGGTCGCTTTTTTGTGACCATCTAAACATGGTCGAGTTACCAAGGGCTTGCACCGCCTAATGACTTTTATTCTATTATCTCTTTAATTATTGCATGTACTACCCTGAAATTTTACAGGTATAAAGCTGAACTAAGCAACTAATTATTGATATATCATTCAGTTTATATATCCACGTACAGATTGATCGGTGGCCAAATAACTCCGCGCGCATTGTGAGCGTGAACGTGGAGAATTGAATTTCATCATAATTTGTTAATTACTTACAGGATACTAATGAAACTTCAGATACATTTGAAGGCAGTTACTAGCTAGAAAATAACGTTTACATTAAGTCTTTAAAGCTCTTATTTCAAATGTTAGAACCTATTGAAGTGTTTTTATATTTAATTAGATAAACTTTGAAAGGTGCATTATTTTTGTTTTTTTATTGCACAACTAATTAAACTAATTCTTAAGAAGTCATGTACGAAAGTTGATAAGAATCCGCTAAACCGTTTCAAAGATCCAGCAAAACCACAAACGTTACTCCAGCAGGAACTCGAATAACTTCGCAGTCGAAGATAGAACAACTACAAAATAAGTTGCAACATTTACTTCGTCTAGACAACTAATTATATAGCCAATATTTATTTCAATATTCCCATAAAAAAAGAAAATGTCTGGCTGCGGTAACGTTACCCCAGCAGGAAATGTTTTTGTGAAATTACTAAAAAACTACAAGTGCAACAAATTTAAAAATGTTCGCAACAATTACAGAAGCTAAACAACTAGTTATCTATAACAAATAAATGACCATTTTCGACATTTTCTGGCTGGGGTAACGCACACTACTCTTAGGGAACGCTTTAAGTCTATAGGGATTCTTACAGTAGCCTCGCAATTTTTATTTGCTAATATATTGTATATTAGGCAAAATATAGGTTTCTTTACTACAAAAAGTGACATACATAACATAAACATCTATCATCATCTTATCATCGTTTACATAAAGTTAATAATTCTTTTATAGGGCTAGGTATCCGAATGTACAATAAAATACCAATTAGTCTTTTAGAATTACCATTTAGTATGTTTAAAAGTAAAATAAAAGACTGCCTTATTAGGAAAGGTTATTATACCATTAATGATTATTTCAGTGATAAGGATAGATGGTCACTTGCACTAGCCAACTCTTGATCTTTGTACTTATTCAGCATTTATATAGACACCATACTTTTCAGTTCCTTTTTTATTTTTTTTATATGTTATCTCTAGTTCTTTTAAATTCATGTATTATTAGTTCATTCAACTTACTACATTTACATTTGCATTGTTGTTCCACTAATTTTATTTTTAAAAATTGCTACAGTGTTAGATGAACATAACTCGTGATCATGGGCTGTACTCTAACGTCTTATTAAATTTTGTGTATTCATATACCTACCGTCACTTTCTGTAACATGCATTTCCATCATAGTTCTTCAGAACTAGATATTCATCATCGTGAGTTGCCTACATAATAAGACGTAAGTGGATGCTCGTGTTACACAAGATTCAGACTGGAAGGCTACTACAGCACTTAATTTGGTAACTGCATTAATTATTTAAGTATTATGCAACTCTGTTGGCTCTTACGACACCCATGGGATGATATGGGGTGGTGACATTCCGTATTCTTATTACGATTACACACGGACGATCGACGATCTAGGATTTTGCACCACGATAATGCGTCTTCGCACAAACTCCATCATTGTGAACGAATTTTTGACCAAACACTCAACAAATACCATCGAGCAACCACCATATTGACCAGATATGGCTCCAGCCGACTTCTTTCTTTTTCCAAAACTCAAATTACCACTTCGTGGCACCCGTTTTCAATCGGTAGAAGACATAAAGAAGAATTCGCGGCGGGAAATTGGGATGATCCCATGGGTGTCGTAAGAGCCGACAGAGGGAGCATATTATGCAGATAACAGCACTGTAAGAGAAGGAAAACTTGATACAAATCCTATACCAACCCGTTTGGCCAGCGTGATATAGTAGGCCAATGCCTCCTTTTAAAGGTGAGGCTTAATCCAGCAGTGGACTGTTAACGGCTGATGATGATGATGAAAATCCAAGAATTTTCTTTCCACAAATCGTCGTAGTTTTTCATCGAATTTGCTCCCTTAACACCGCATGACGCTCAAATAATATTCCTTATTTACCGTTTGACCTACCGTTTGGCAATTCCGAGTGCACAACATCGCGATAATCAAAGAATCACTCAACATGACTTTAACTTTTGAACGAGTTTGGCGTGGATTTTTCGGTTTCGGTTCAGTTGGATGGCACCACTCCGAAGCTTGTTGACTAGTTTGCATGTCAAACTTGTAGAGTTCGTAGACCCACGTCTCGTCACCAGTAACTACGCGTTTCATGACTGTTGGGTCGGACTGGACTCGTTCTAGCATGTCCTCAGCATCTCTCATGCGATTGAGTTTTTGGAGATAATTCAGGTCTTTTGGGACTAGCCGAGCGGCAACATGTTTCATACCCAAATGATTAGTTAAAATGGTACAGATCAACTCATGAGATACAGAAAGTTCGGCGGCTATCGCTCTCAAAGTTGAATGATTGATGAAGATATATGAACAAAGTTGATTTTCAGTCACTGTTTCCTTCAATTTTGCGATGTTAACTTCGGTTGCAGACGTTGATGGCCTACCAGGGCGAGGAAAATCTTCCATCACATCTCAACCGCTTTTGAACGCTTTGTACCACTCATAAGCACGAGTTTTTGATAAAGTCGATTCACCATAAGCCTTCTGTAACATTTTCATTGACTCTGAACACGAAATTTCATTGGCGATGCAAAATGTAAGACGAACTCTTTGTTTGGTGTTTTTGTCCATTATCAAATTCATAATACACACTAGATATGATATAACTAAAACAGCACTGAATTTAATATAAATAACAGATGCAACTGAAACTCCGTACCAAAATGGAAAACAATTGCGCCAATCGAACAACAACAAAAAAAAAATCCAAAATCTGAATTTGGAATCATAAACAAATAATCCATTCCCGATACTTTTTTGACTGAATTTATTGTGTTTTGACCAGTAAAACTTCACTATCGCCGCCGGAAACAACGGCTCAACATGCTCTTCGAGACACGTGCCTGGGAGAGCAAGCAACAATAATTATTCCTTAAATACGCGCGTAACATTGAAAAATCAGTGGTGCGCGAATATACGCCGCGCGCCGTGGCGTTTCGAACTAGAATCCCTTTGATTGAGAGACTTTTGGAGTTTCTCTGACTTACTGCTGCCTGTTGCTTATCGGTAGCAGAAGATATCTAAACATATTATGAAATGAAGTCCCCTTTTCCATCTGTCTCTATATATGAACATGGTAAACTCAATAACTTCTTGAATTGCTTTTCAATTCACACCACAAGGAGCACACAGCGCTAATTCCATTGTCTACACTTTGGCACGTAATCTTGACACACATGATCGTTAATATTTAAACGCGGTAATACTCGACAAAGCCCTAATCGATAACGTCGTTAGTGCATTGTTCATATATAACCTACATACTACAAGTGCACACTCATCAGATAGTCCGACGTATCCGGTGTATAGCGACGTAAGTGAAGGTTTGCAGCTTTTGTGATCTTTTCTGTTATGATTTGAAACTACTTAGAAACGGTTTATGAAAAAATATTCGTGCTGACGTATTTTATTTTTTTTGCTTATGTCTTGTTCCCCTCTCCTTCGATCAATGATCGAAGACGTTTGTTCTCAAAATAAATCCCATATCGACAAGAAACTTGACTAAGACACACAGTGTTTGATCGGAGCCAAAAAAATTCCCTATGCTGTTTATTATGTAAACTGATCAAGAAATGCATTTGCAATGCAAGAGTAGAACACCCAAACGTCTATTTCATATACTTTTTATAATATAAAATAATAAAACTTACGTGAAGTTTAACCTAAAAAAATGTTAAATATTTTCTGTAAATTTAATGAACCAAGATAATATTTTAAATAAATACAGTCTTAATTTTAATCTTTAGGCGCATGTTTGTTAGTTTTTATTTTTAGAAAATCACCTCTAGATACCAAGTAATTTAATTTTTTTCATATTTTCGTTTTTATTTTTTTTCTCCATAAAAACTCAAAAGTGCGACTTGTGACTAGCATAGAAATACTCCTCGTAATAAGGCCTATCACTGATAAAAAAACCTTGTTGCACAATTGCGGCCTTTGGGAATTATGTGCCATTTAGTTCAAAGGTCAAATGGTACGAAATAGGGTTGTCGCTTAAAGGTCAAACAAATATAGGTATATTTTTTGTAAATAATAAATAAATTTCAACATGGTACTGACACTAAACTACTGTAAAACATCATTGTTTAATAAACTTTTTATTTTGGAACCACATCCAATAAATAACCTACTCATACAAATCGCTTTCGTTGCTTAATATTAACGTGCAACCATCATCATCTGCATTATCATCATCCAATGAAACAGGTCCATCCAATGATGAGTCTTCGTCTTCATCTTCGCCTCCTGCTAATTGCAAATTTTCTTCGTGAATTGGTTTTAAAAGTTCGCGTACAGCTTCTGGCAGACAAAGCCGCTTGTATGAACGACATAAAATGTGGTGTAACATATAAATCAATGGGACTGATGATTCTAGTGTACGGTGAAAGTAACAGCTCCATGGTGCCTCACCCCCGTTTCTTTAGGTCACATGTTTCAGCACGGGGTTTTAGCTTAAGCCTGACGAGGATGAACCCCTTCCTGTGCTACACGTGACCCTTCATCGAAAAGAAAATTAATTAATACATAAAAAAAATCACTTGGTCTTGTGTAGGTGTGTCAGATAAGAATTTGACAGCTCCTTTTGTGTGATTTTTATTGGAAATGAAAAAGATTTTGACCATGTGAAACATTAATTAATCCTTGCAAAATTACTTTATAAGAAGAATAATGTAGGGGACATTATTCTAATGGTGGAGAAAACAAAGATTTATCGTGTGTCCTTAGCGCTAGACGACATCTGTCGGAGGTTGAGTTATTTGTCAACCTATCCTACGGCCCTTAACCAAATAAATTTCATGCAATAATTTTTTGGGCTTTGCCTTTAAAATAAAATGAAAGGTCAAGTTGAGTGATAACCCTAATCACTATGTTTTGAAACTTAATTCCTCCTACGAGCCTCAATAGTGGAACGGAAGTTTTTTATCAGTGATAGGCCTTATTACGAGGAGTATTTCTATGCTAGTCACAAGTCGCACTTTTGAGTTTTTATGGAGAAAAAAAATAAAAACGAAAATATGAAAAAAATTAAATTACTTGGTATCTAGAGGTGATTTTCTAAAAATAAAAACTAACAAACATGGGCCTAAAGATTCTTCATTAGACTGTATTTATTTGAACACAACATCTTGGTTCATTAAATTTACAGAAATTATTTAAAAAAATTTAAGGTGAAGGTCACGTAAGTTTTATTATTTTATATTATAAAAAGTATATGAAATAGACACTTGGGTGTTCTACTCTTGCATTGCAAATGCATTTCTTGACCAGTTTACATAATAAACAGCATAGGGAATTTTTTTGGGTCCGATCAAACACTGTGAGACACAATCAACGGACTCAAAGACAACCCAGACTTATTAAATCAAGGGCCACTGCGCCACCTTTGCAGTGAGATATTTTTTATTTTATTTATAGTCTCACGCCTGTATCCCCGAAGGGGTAGGCAGAGGTGTAATATTACACCCACATTTTGCCATGAATTTTTAGGTCCCATGTAATAGGGGGCGAGCCTATAGCCGTTACCGGGCACATCACCAGATTTCGAGCTGTTACGGAGAATTCGGAAAACCCAGCAACACTTTTGCCCGACCCGGGAACCGAACCCGGGACCTCCGATCAGCAGTCGCATACGCTATCCACGGAGGCAGTCAGATGAGATATTTTTATGAAATCTTCATTACTAATTATTCTTATTTATATGAATAAGCACCGTATTAATATCATACATTTTTGGACAGACAAAAAATATCATATGCTATTTGTAGCAATTTATGAACATACTTAAGGTTTTCTCACCAATTCAGTACACTAAAAATATGGCAAAAATTTAATCTTGGTACCTAATCGACTTTACGACTACTTTGTTTAATTCATTATTTAAAATACATTTTATAGACTAAACATAGTACTATAGTGCCGACTTTAAAAAGGGTTTCGCTGTATATGTAACTTAAAAGCCTATAATGGAACAGACGTTGTGCCTTTAAAAAGCAATAGTGTATTTGACAGTAAGTGGTAATTTAGTGCAGAATGGTTTTTTATCACAACATTTCCATCATACGCCACATATACATATTTATGTGTAGCGTGAAGTATCGGTCTCATATAATATTGTATTATTATTAATACTATAACTATAGTCCAGACAGTAATATCTGGACTTAGAGTATTCGTGATTCAGATAATCATTGCCGAAATTTTCCAATAAAAAAATCCAACTTTAATAATTATAAGATTAATCTTTGCATATTTTGATGTTACTTTTTCTTTTGAAAGACAACTCCCGCACTAAGAATAAATCATCTGTGGACTTTACAAAAATACAACCAATTGCCTCAATGAACACCCATATACTACGTGTCATTGAATGGCAGTTTCATGTTAAAAAAAATTCGGAATTCGGGCAAGTGCGAGTCTGACCCGCGCACCGAAGGTTCCGTACGCATTTTACCTTATTTGAGGTTGGTGCTAGTTACGCTAGTCCTCTAAATCTGTATAAGCGCCCATACAACTTAGAGGACTATATATTTTGGGACAAGCATCTCCTAGTATCGATTCTCAGAAACAAATCAATGGATAAGCTTTACTACGCGTGTGCTACGCAGATTTGTAAACGAAGTAACTAGTATACGACGGACGTCGGTGATTCTCATACATCATCTGCAGTACCTAAGGGTTGTCAGCGGACTTCATGTCATAATATTTTGAGATGTCATTTCGTCATTGAAATGGATTATGCGAGCACCTGTATTGCAACTACAGACTTATGGTATTTGCATTTATTTAACTTATGCGTACCAAACGAGTAGGTATATTGCTTGTCTCAGTCGTTCTTATACGAAGAAATTATTGTCATGTATAACGCACTCAAAAATACCACTGGATACTGCGCAGTAACAATTCAAAGTTTGATCTCAGAACCATGCGTGCTGTCCATGTAATATTTTCTTAAAAAAATAATCTAATATCGCTATTAAAAATTTCCTATGTTCATCCTTTGCATAGAACCATCGATTTATATTAGCCGACCAAGCCAACTAGACGAATGTCAACGTGATAAAATTCAACATAATTCAACAATTATAATCCAGAAATTATTTATCGTAACGTGCGAACGCGGCGTGTGAACGTACAATGCGCCTGCAATCGGTACTAAGAATTTCTGGATTATAATTGTTGAATTATGTTGAATTTTGTCACGTTGACATTCGTCTAGTTGGCTTGGTCGACTAGTAATGTACAGATTGATAGGCAACCCTACATGTCTGCCTCACATGTCCGGCTTCAATCAGTCACTACTTTCCTATACCTACGTATAAACTCGTATGTTATACGTACCTACCGATCTCAGAGAGAAATATTCCAAGTAAAACGTACGGCCTAATGTAAATAAATGGGCTTGTGACGTCACTCGAGGGACAGTTACAAATGGTGGACGACGATCAGTCATCATTAAGGTGATGTTACAGACCTGCTGCTTAAATTTCGTTTCACTTGCAGAAATGTTAATATGAAATTGCCACTTGAGATAAATAATGAAGTGTTTAAGAATACATTTGCCCAAACTGACACGTTGAAAAAAATTTTGGCCTCGAAATAACTTCTATTTCATTTGAAGCAGTCAGACATATTTCACTAAACGCTTTTAAAAAGGAACCAATATTATACTATATTGCAGTGCACAAAGTCGCATCTCAGTTATGTATTACGATAAGAAAAAGTGGAATTCTAGAAAAAATATATACCTAGGACGTAGAAAGCTGGGTGTCTGCGCGGGCGCGGTCTTGGCCGCGTACCAACAACACCACGCCCTATGAAATATGTCTATGAATTTTACGAGTATGTGCAAACAGAACATACATATCTACGCCGTAAAGACTCTATGGTGAGTATGTTGACATTATGCTTTTTACTTAGTTCATTATCTCTTGGGGCTATAAGCGATGCACGCGTTAGTAACTTGGTTTTTGTGTAATGGATTTATTTTACACCGTCAAGTCCATATGAATAAAAGTAAAGGTTTTCGGAGGTAAAAAAATTTTGGGATGGTAACTTTACTGTAGCTAGCGTTAACTAATATTTTCTCGAAATTATTTTAGAATTCGAAGTGAAATACGTTTTTAACGGTCATGGTTACGGCATAATGCCCAAAATATGCACTAAGTCACGGTCACACAAACCTCGCCGAAAAAAAATAAAAGGCACATCCCCGTATTTATAAACTAAGTACGCGATTGAGACCCGTGACTGTTAATATCACAATACTGGCGTTTTCTTTAATATCAGTAACAGTAAACTAGTAAAGATTTTCTAAACAAAGCAATAACTTCGCAGGAAGTAACCACCCATCACAATTATCCCCATGAAACCTGATTAACTCGCCCTACAGTGGCCAACATAACTACATGTAATACTTATTCTATACTATCCAAGCGAAGAATCCAATGTTATTGACCGGAATATTTGTGTGTGGGCGGTAACATTGTTATTAGTCAACAAACTTTAACCCGCAATCCTATAAACTATTGAGGTTAAAAGGTTTAAACTTATAATATCAACGATCCGAATTCTCGTCGGTTGGATATTCAAACGAAACAGTAAACAATTCTCATTATACAATAAAACGTAAACAAAACTGAAAACTGTATATTTGACCTATACGGAAACGTTGGTTGCTCTTTCGTCTATAGACCAATATTAAACTGATTATACAGGTACGTACTGTATTAGAAAATTACTTGGCATGGCCAGAAAACACAAACAAATAATGTTGCTTTCTTATTTGCAAACGAAGCAAAGAAAGTACCATACATTCATAAACCATTAATGCATTTGCAGGTAGTGAACTATTAATTATAACTCGCCAATCAGTAAAACAAAATAATAGCATTTAAGAGAAGTTTCTTGATTCGAAGTCGAATAACCACCTAACACGGTTGTCAACCCCTGGTCGCAACCGTTTGATACTGGTCCATGTGCCAAATGAAATATATTAATTAAGGTCCCTGCTTAGGTGAGGACACGTGGCTTGCATGAAACCTGTTACAATTATGCAGAAACAACATCTTAGTAAAATGAACATTAAATAATTAATAGCACAGAATCTTTGTTTTTAGGTTCCATCAATGCAAAGATTATGTAGAAAAAGAACCACTAATAAGTATGTTATAACTTTGCTAAGCCACACTTCGCAGGTTACGTAAAGTTGGAGTTCTGGGTAGGTATGTACATAGGTTTCTTTACAGAGAACGGTTTAGGGAGCGCAGGTCTATCTATATTCAAAATCCGAAGTCCTTTATTTGACTCCGAACACAAGCAAATGTATGAATGTATCAGAACAAATTTTACATCCAATTTCCGATAGTAGAGCATTCCTTGGCAAAAGAAACCACAAACATCATCGAAGACACCCCAATTCTACGAACATGAAATTACTGTCTCTCATAGAGGAAAGAAAAACGCTCATCAAACAAATATTTGTTCTGTGAAGAAACTATGTATGGGTTTAACTCATCAGTACTCGGCGTCAAACATAATCGTATATCTACGTGACATCTTATTTTTACGGCGACGCGTTCAAAGCTTCTGTATCAACAAAGGCGTCATCTGTGCAAACAATGAACGCGGCCGTAGAAAAAGTGGGACATATTTACTTATTAGAAACGGAATACATTGTGATTTTAATGAAAAAGGTGAGAGAAAACAATATTTGGTTGAATTGAAATAACTAGTATTTACGGCTCTAAGTGATTAAATGTATTGAGGTTTTAAATGGAATACATACATAGAATTTTTGAGCTCTTTATAGACTACATACAAATCTGATCAGATTTTTACAAACATAGTCATTATCGTACATATCTTCTAAATCTGTTATTTTGTTCCAAATAAATTTCTGCTTTGGTATAACACAGACTCAAATGTATCGTCCTCTTTGTTCATCTGCTCTTGGTTTCACGACATGCAGTCACTCAAAACTGCCTCAGAGACACATAATGCACGCAGAATACACAATATTAATTTGAATACAGATGATCTGAATACTAAATGGACCAACAATACTGCCGTATATCTTAATATTAATTACTGTGATAAATTCTTTGAAGTTCAAGAAAATATTGAATCTGTTACTCGAGACTGCATACCCGTAGAATTTAATAGTGGCTTTTAATTTGTTTGCACGAAATCTTTACCATTTCTTTCTCACGTAGGTATTTATAGGTCACCTCAGTGGCTATAACATCAGCTACCTGCCAGTGAAAGTCCCATCTTAATCAGTACGTCCGTTTGGTAGATTGGCGGAAACAAATTATTTACAGGCTCGTTGTCTGGCAATATATTGTTATACTGAATATGGTCGGCTGGAAATTACTTAGAATGGACAGCAGCATATATATTTTTCTTTGAATACATGCTTCATTGCGTTGTAATGCTGGTCAGTTGAACACGCATTAGTCTGTGTGTCTAATATAATATAGCTGGCAGAATGGTGATAGAATATAATATTCAGAGGCAGAACTACACGTTGTGCTCACTGATCGCATCTTCTCGATTGTTTTCTTTTCATGATGAAATTGTGGAGTAATAAGTTATGGGATCTTCGCCCAGATAATGAAACGCAATGAAGAGTAGAAAAGTGTATTGGTTGGCGTTCACCCCTAATCGCCTTTCAAAAGTAAAATAATATTCAAAATCAGACTGCCTCCGTGGTCCAGAGGATAGAGTATGCGACTGCTGATCGGAGGTCCCGGGTTCGATTCTCGGGTCGGGTAAAAGTGTTACTGGGTTTTTCCGAATGCAGTGCAATTTCAGTAGCAGCATGGAGCCTGGTGATTTGCCCGGTAACGTACTCGTATATAGGCTCGCCCCGTATTACGTGGGACCTAAAAATTCAAAGCGAAATGTGGGTGTAATATTACACCTCTGCCTACCCCTTCGGGGATACAGGCTTGAGTCTATAAAAAAAAATTCATCATACTCACATACTAAGCTTATGCTACGACACGACAGACTTAATATACGTCAAGGCACAGTAAAGGTAGGGAAAAAAAATTACAGGTAGGTACAATCTTGTACCATCAGAATTATTCTCACCCATATTCGAATTGTCAATGCAACTGTCAAACGGAGATGCGTCTCATCCAACTGCGCCTGATACGCCCTAAGTCACGAGGTTATAATTGAGATTGATTCAATCTACGCTACTAGCTCACAGCTTCATAAGGCCGTTACGTCCTGTGACCCTCAATCGTACGAAGTGCTTATTGTCATAGGTACTTTGTTTTATTGCCCACAGATTGGTTGATTAGTGATATATTATCGACAATGTAGAAAGAAATCAGAGAAGCAATGTATATAGTATTAGCGTCCCGTACCGTCTTCGCACCGGTAGTAGAAGACTTTTATACATATTTAACTTAATATTGATTGTTCATCAGAAGGCTGATTTTGTTATTTTATCTGACATCGACTCTATATTTTCAACGTTGCGTTTAGATTTAGAATTGACTGACAATCATTGGTAGATCTAGTCGCGATATCATTCAAATGTCAGTTTATTTAAGAGAACACCATTTATGACAAAAATATGACACTGACATAAGATCGAGACTGCATTTTTAACTAATTTAATTTCCAAAATTGGGCCTTAGAATCTTCCCCTGTATAATAACTACGTGTTTATTTAGAAAAAGTGCACGTAAATACGTTCAACTTCAGTAGCTTTTTTTTTGTAGTAGTAGGCGGCAAACGAGCAGACGGATTGCCTGATGGTAAGCAATTACCGCCGCCCATGGACACAAGCAACACCACAGGAGTCACAAGTGCGTTGCCGCCCCTTGGGATTAGGAAAAGGGATAGGATGAGGAGTGGGATGAGGAAGAAGGAATAGGAGATAGGGCCTCCGGAACTCTCACTCACCGAATGAAACGCAACAGCTTAGGTACTGTTACTTTACGTCGATTTTCTGTGAGAGGGTAGTACTTCCCCGGTCGAGCCGGCCCATTCATGCTGAAATCTGCAAGGCTCTACTACCTGTAAAAAGCTTTGAGTTGATCGAAGGCTAAAAGACAGACGCGGTGGAAAATTTTGTTTTATTATATTACAGTATTTTCCTACATTTACAAGAATTAAACTACCGTTTACTAGGAATTCTGTTGAGGTTTACTTTGGCTTTAGAAAAACGAAACATTAAATTCTCATTTATCACTATTTCCGGACGTTTCGTTTATTTACTGAAATCGTAGTGGCGGGAAATTGTATTAATGTGAATGGCTGCAGTCTTTGCGTGAGTGTGAATTAAATTAAGTTGGATAGAAAAAAGACAGAAGCTGTAAACTATGGTAACGGAACCAAACGGAGCGGCAGCAAAAATTCGGTCAGATTGTAAAACAATGTATGTTTTACTAGATACCCGCAACGTCGTTGTCGAAACAACCGAAATATTTCTTCTAGATAGGAATAACAAAATCACCTAGCCGTATTTGTCCTCCACGTAACGCCACCAGTAATAATGTACTTATATTTCTAGTGTACCAGTACCTGTAGTTTTAGTTTATTTGTTTGTTAAGTTTGTTTGTTAAGTGTTTCATAAGTTAGTGTGGAGGTGCAAATAAAACATTTTCTTTCTTTCTTTCTTTTACTAAGTATACTCAACTACCTATTCTCAACCTTATTTGTTTTTTGTTACCAGGTGGAAAATCTATTCGGATCTTTGGCTCTAAGAGAATTTAGGCCGAACTGCAGACCAAAGACCTACGGGGAAAAACAGGACATAGGAGTCATAGAAGCTGTCCAGTCTTCCTCCCATTGCGTCACAGCCAACCAAATCTAACCAGGGAAACTATTATTTTACTAAAGGAATAGTTTCCTATTTTACCTACCATGTATACACAAAATCGATAACGACCACCAACACCATGAAACGAGATTCTTAAACACTAGAAACATTTGTTTAGACTAGCCTAGTACATAAGATAAATAACGAACCTTTGTTACAACGATATCAAATAATTCGAAAGCGCTGGACGAAATAAGTAGATAATATGTCTAGCTAAGTCAAGATTTATCTGAACGATTTCTATTTTTCTCATACCCAACAACAATTTCGTCTTGCTAACGTAGCACAAGGACAGGCTTGTTAATCGTATAATTGAAACTGACAAATACGATTACTGATAAAAGGAGCCGAAAAGACAAGGTCAATAATAAATAATTTGATGAGGAGTATTGTGAAGAGTTACTAACTAGCGTAGCTAAATGATTCAACTCCAAAGACGTGTTATTAAAACAGCTTAGAAACGAATAAAGAAGTCAGGAGCTATATATTTGACTGCTCGGTTGGCGTAGTGGTTTCAGCAGCCGCGTCGCGGTTTGACACTGCACGAAGTTTTGTGGGTTCGATTTCCACATGACACACATCGTGTGATTTATTTTGAATCTGATTCTACATTGTGCTAAACAAATTTCAAAACAGTTAGTACGTTTAAATGCTATGGACCATCATGCAACGATTAAAACTAGGTACTTTTATATTTACTTCTGGATTAGATTCTCAAAAATAATCATTTTTTAAATAATATTACTTAAAAATATAGTGGCAGTGGTGGCATATATAATAAATCAATTATATGTCATAGTTAATCCAAATAAACCGACTACCGTTTAATTTTATTTCAAAGTTTTGATATATACTTATAATGATGTTTGTCAATCAGTTTTACGTCCATCATATATTCAAATGAATACTTACAGAAATACTCTTCGCCTTTACATTCTCATTAAAACTCGTACTTACCTGAAGGAAAATAAAACATTACATTAGTATATAGCCAGTTAGCCACAAAATATTACTTAGGTACGTCGACGTGCTACATACAGAAATTTTTACCAATATGTAATTTGACATCTTTTGAATTAGAACCTATTATTTAGAACATAAAAAGCTATGCAGACAATATTGCAGATACATCATCCATATACTGTTCCTGATAAAGTAAAAAAAATAAAAAAGATAATAATATGACTACCAGTTATTTTCCACTGCCGTCGTTTTATTATTCCTTCATTGTATACAAAACAATCTGCGCATTGGAATTATATATACACAATACCTGCCATTATACTTAAAGACCATTAACGTAAATACATATTTATTAAATAATTATACAAATCATGTATAGTTGTATACCGATGGCGGCATCTTGTGTACAAATTGTACACAAGATGCCGCTACATTGTTATGCATGGCATGTACAGTACAATGTACGTGCCATGCATAACACGAAAGCCATAGGAAACACACACATGTCTTTGTTTGCTCGGTTAATTAAGTATACCAGGTAGATGTTGGATATGGTCCATCGGTATTGTGGAACGTTCGCGTTTTATAAGTCAACATTGGCCTATACGCCATCGCTTGGTAGAGTTGCTTATCAAATTTTGTTTTGTATTTTTTTAATATATGGCAACCAGTCAAACTCAGCTTACTCAGTCACGAGCTTCTTCGTTCTAAAGCTCAATTTGAAAGAAATAAATACATTTCTAGTTTTGAGAGCAGTAAAGCCATACCCGCGGATGTCTATTGTATAGTCATGTCATGTTTGAGTTGGGCTAACAGTGTACAAACCAAACACAAATCATATTCTATATAAATTAATAGATATAATGTGTCCATATTTACTTGTATACAAGTGAATTTTTAAATGTTTTCGACAAAATAATGTGTCAACATAAATACTATCTCACACAATAAAAAACTGGACATTAAAATAACTAAACCATACTACTTTCGTGCATAGATTAAAATTAAACCGAACCCCTCTCGTGCCTCAGACAAAATTTTTAGCATAATTTTGATAGCATGTAAAATTATCTCTATATTCGATTATTTTAATAAAATGGAGAAATGTAGAATATTCCAGAGCAAACATTGGTATTTACATTCTGAATCACCGCACGCAACTCATCGGGAATGGAGCGTTAGTTCACAAATACTAGAGAATCAATAATTCTACTTATCTCGACTATACATTTAATATTTTGATATTTATTACACCACTGCTCCATTGTGCTAAACTGGAGATTCTCGAATTCAGTACGTGCAGCTTAGGAGCATATTAATTTGCCTCAGCCCACAACCATCTGTCAAGTGATTGATCGTCAAGAACAGCTTATACAAATAGTGGTTCTGGATTCACAAGACATCAAGTGCAAATAAAACAACTAATTTATTAAATGAATGGTAACAGAAACTTGTCTTAGAAAAGCTGAATACCCCCGAAATATATGGCATTATCAATAAACTAAAGGGTGCTCATGCACAAGGACTACGATTATTGTGCAGCTAGAGTGGTTTTGGTTTATTTCTAAGAACTTCAATAGTTGGTTCAATTAGGTTCCATTTTAAAATACACATTACGAAGACAAGTTAATTACATTGCAGCTCATTAATTGTGAAAAATTAGTTTATAAATATACATTGATTTAGTCACTGAGAGAATGGCATCACGTCTTATATCGTCATGTCTATAATTCTACTAATGGTGTAATATCTATCAGCTTAAGGCTTGTGGTTCGTTCACGGTAGGTATATTTTATTTATCATAATCTCAAAGCTCTCATTTTGATAATCCAGATATTGTGTAATACGATGATCAACATCGTTTGACGATTGTTGTCTTATAACCGAGTATGTCATGTGACAACGACATTTAACATAATAGCAGATTTTATTAGAATTGAAAGGTTTCTTTATTACATTGTTATCACACTGTTATCATCACACATATTTTGGTTCAGTACTATTTTAAGTCGTTGAGAAGTCAGGCATACAATCATAATTACTTTCAAGGAAAACATTGCCCTACAATCTTGAACACTAAAGGCGTATCAGAAACGGAAAACAAGGATCCATGTATCTTTAATTATAATAAATACTTTTTAAGTTGCAACGATGAATTATTTTCTAGTTGCCCTCATCTATTAAATAATACTATCAGTCGTATTATTTTAAATGTGTGTTATTTTAAAGTTATTAGATTGAGCTTAGAAATATTATTCCTATAATAACTTTACAATGCACTCTAGTGCACACAGATCTTAACCAAACGCATATTTTCATGTGCACGAAGGCTTAGCAAAATAATTTTTATAGAGATTTCAGTGACTACGCTCTCTTTAATGGAATATAGAGATATGACAGCGGTGGTAGATTTTTTTTTTATTTTTTTTATTTAGCCTATACTGTCCCACTGCAGGGCAAAGGCCTCCCCTAAGTCTTTCCACATTTTGTGGTCATGCGCAACCTCTAGCCAGCTCTCGTGGTAGGCATCCAGCTCGTCTCGCCACCTTTTTCTGGGCCGGCCTCTGCGGCGTTGTCCATCCGTCGGCACCCATAGTGTAGTAACTTTTGCCCAGCGGTCTTTCTGCATGCGGCTGACGTGACCCGCCCAATTCCATTTAAGGCTGGCAACCTTTTGACCCACGTCTTTTAGCCCTGTTTTAGAGCGCAGTATACTGTTCCGTATCTTATCTTTTAGTGTGACACCCAGGATGCTGCGCTCCATCGCTCTTTGGCAGACTCCAAGGCGAGTCCTTTGCGAGTCGGAAAGTGACCAGGTCTGAGCACCGTAGGTGAGAATGGGCAGGATACACATATCGATGAGTTTTCGCTTCAGGGCGATTGGCAGATCTCCCTTCATTAGCGTCTTCATGGACCAGTAGCTTTTCCGGGCGTTTTCGATTCGACGATCGATTTCCTTTTCCTGCCTGTTTTCGAAAGAAACTAACTGGCCCAAATAGATGTACTCCGGTAGAAATTTACTTTTTATTTTTATTAAAGAATTGATAGCGGTCTTTTATAAATCGGAAATTATATAACATAGAGCTTGTATAAAATGATCATGGTTTTCACTTTGATTATAGACATTTTTTTACAGGGTAGATTAAATCTTTAGCGAAAGAGTAAAGAACTCAATTTATTATATACTAGCCGTTTCCCGCGGTTTCACCCGCGTCCTAAGGGAACTACTTCACGTAGGTACCCGAAATATCTTACGGACCCCTATTTTTCTAAAATAAAATATGTTGCCTATTGTAGCAGAAGCTGAGGATAGGCTGTTGAATAAGAGACTGATTCTATTTTATAAATGTATTTTCGGGCAGAGCTTCCGCCTTTTATGAATATTTGTTACAGACTGAACTATTATTTGACAAAGCGCTTGCTTTTATACGGACAATTGCCGTTTACAAATATAAAATGGAAGTACGTACAAATCACTTATTAATAATTTCTTAATATGATTTTACAAACGTTTATACTTAATAATTTATTTTACACAGATACGTCTAATTTTTATTTATATATATTAATACATAATCAATTATTTATTATAAGCATTTTACAATATTAAATATTAAATGGAATCACTTCCGCTGGCGCCAGAATAAACTCATAACGGAAACACGACGTGACGTTGTCTCACGGTTGTCGTAGTTGTCATTTGCTACTGCGTGGATGTCATTTGTTAACATTCGGCCATCCTGCAACGGCGGTGTCCCACGGCGTTCTGGCAACATCTCTCAGTTTAATGCATAAGTCACACAGACGGTTTAGTCAATGTATCTTACATAGAAAAGTTTAAAACATATGTCACACAGACAGTTTAGGTCATTAGTAAATGTCAGAAGGCGCTATATTTAGGTTACAAAGACGGAATTAATTTACTTCACCCTTAGAATAAGCACGTAAGTAAATATATTGATTCTTACTTAAGAATTGCGTGTCACCGACAATATTGAAGTTTAGAATTTATTGTCATATTATTAATAATTTCTTTTAATTTTTCAGCTTGCACCTTTTGAAGATATTCTTACTCATTACCATGGGTATAGACTAGAGCAACGAGCATCGACGGGAAATATAGTCTTAAGTACCTTATTTAAAAAATGTGAGTTATTTGTAATAAATTCGGTGGCTTGCGTTTTATTTCTATACTAGAAAGATACCTAGAAATAATCCAATATAATAAACGTTTTATTATCATGTGTCTTTATTTTAAAGATGTGAAAGCAGGTAGAAAGTCGAATAACCCAAGTCATTTTTATATTACAGACACTTAAAGACGGTAATCTGAGCATATATTTTTTTTAAATTTACTCTTAGCAAATCAAGTCTTATCTTAATCAATTAATCTGTCACTAGAAGAACTATCTGCATAAGAAACAATAGATATGTACCATTTCACCTCACTTAACATTTCACCTCTAACGACTGCACTGAATTTCTTATATCCTTTCATTCCTTTAACACTACAAATTGTATAACGGTCTGGACCACTGTAAGCGTCAATTGAAATTTTTCCTCCTCTTGACGCGCCTTAAGAATTGGATCGCAAGAAACATAACAAGAGAGAAATAAGAATTACATATTGTATGACACTCGACATGTTTTGTGTAAGGCACCAACCAAAATTAGCTGGCTAATTGAGATATGTTCACTAGGTGTTATTACTTGTGCAGATTAGTTAAAATGTTCGATATCACGTAAACTGACCTCAATTGCTCGAATATTAGAAAAGTAATGCAAAGTATTTTAAATTAAACAGTTCGTTTGTTTGACAGATGACTTAGCAAAACTTTTACTACCTACATGTGTGTTACTCACCAATATTCATTTTAATTATGATATTATACAGTTAATTATTATTATAACACACTAATAAGCGCTTAACACACAGATAATACCCAATAAAATATATTAAATCAAATAAATTAAAATAAATATTGGGAGTAGCACAGTTTTAAGTCTCACTACCTACTAGTGTTGCCAGAGACCAAAAAGACAAGTAGTCTGACTGTCTGAAAGACGTTTAAATTGTGATTTTGTTGCGAATTGTTTAAAATAACGACTGGTGAATGCTTTCCCTCTATCTTATTATCCTAGTGGGGTACCCAAATAGCGAGTTTATTTCTTTCATGTGTTTTACTACAGAACTACAGTTTTTGACGACCGCGACCTTAGCAAAAACAAACTGCGAAAGAGTCTACTACAACTGAAGCATACACACATCAACAAAGTCTAGGGATATCTTAATCCTAAATTATTTACGAGTTTATAGTTTAGAACCTTGTTAGTTTCCACAAAAAGTTTATATACAGATTAAAACCTCTTTTATTCTATTTTCAAAATTTGAACATGGAAAGAAAAAAACAAAATAATAAACAAAATATGGCGGCAAATTTGCTAGTAATTCGTTACATTAAAGAAAGTTAAAACTGTTTTATTATAATTATTAATGAAAAGGGTTTTTAATTGTTTTTCTTTTTTAATTTAACGTGACGTACGAACTTTAAAAGTCATGTCACGTCGTCATTTGAGTCGAGATGAAATGTTACGAGCCGTGGGCATGTTAGAAAATGGTGCAATTCAACGCGTCGTTGCTGAGGCCCTACATACCAGTCAAAATGTGATATCGAGGTTGTGGTCACGTTATCGCAGTACTGGAGATGTGGCCGAACAGCACACAGGTAGATATCGTGTTACTACGCAGAGACAGGATCGATTTCTCCAAATGACCGCCAGAAGACAACCCAATATCACAGCGCTGCAACTAGTGCAAAGGCTCCAGGAGGACCACCAGCTGCTGGTAAGCGACCAAACCGTGCGAAGAAGGTTACATGAAGTTGATCTTCATGCTCGAAGACCATTGCGTGTTCCAGCATTGCGACGTGGCAATCGCGGTCGGCGGCTTTCGTGGGCTCGGGAGCATTTACCATGGAGTGACGAACAATGGTCTTTGGTGCTGTTCACCGATGAGTCCCGGTTTGGGTTTCACCCGGATTCACGAAGAACACGCGTTTGGAGAGCTCCAGGGAGAGTTAGCCGTCTACGGCACCCTCAGGAGGTCCACCCATACCAAGGCGGGACAATCATGGTGTGGGCAGGAATTCGTCTTGGCGGACGAACCCAACTCGTTTGGATCCAAGGCAGCATGACTGCACAAAAATACCACGAGGAGGTAGTAGAGCCCGTTATTGTCCCACACAGAACTCAAATAGGCCATGAATTTCTACTCATGCACGATAATGCTCCTTGCCATACGGCGCGGCTGGTATCGACCGCTCTCCGAGAGCACGATATTCAAGTTTTGGATTGGCCTGCACAGTCGCCCGACTTAAATCCTATCGAGCATGCCTGGGACATGTTACAACGAAAAGCTTTGAGAGATTTTCCACCAAATTTGACGACTGAACAACAACTTTACGAACACTTGCAAAGGACATGGGACCTCATACCGCAGCAAGACATTGACAATTTAATTTTAAGTATTAACAATCGATGTCGATGTGTAATCAATGTAAGAGGTGGCAACACTGATTATTAATGATTAGATTTTACAAGATTTTTTCCATTTTTATTAAAATTAATAGTTTTTTAAGAAGAAATGTTTGTTGTTATCATACTAATTTTCCATGATGATTAAAAAAATTAACTTTTTTAATTAAAACAAAAAAAAACACGAAATGTTTTTTATTTTTATTAAAGACCTTAAAATAATCTATGATTCTTCTATTTACTGTATCAGAAAATTCTTCATAGATTTTTAGATATTTGATGAAATATAAAATATCCCTAGACTTTGTTGATGTGTGTATGTATGTAATGCCTTTTTTAGTTCGTCAGTCATACCGGCAAATCAAAATGAATCTTTTACAGTTTTTTCATCTCTCGAACCTCGGGTCAGTATTTGATCGTGATACTTCTGTACAAGACCGTATTTACCTAATTTTGGAATAACGAAACGCTCACCGTGAAATGTTTTTCTGTACAAAATATCATCTTTAAATGACATAGTTATTAATTATATTATATCTCTTAACTTTGATAGAAATCGGAAAATGCAAGTCATCGTTCGAATTTATGTCCACAAATACGTTAATTACACTGAAACTTTTTGCTGGTATAGTGACGTCACGTCGTGGCGGCGATAGCCGAGTGGGTATACCAACAGACTGCCATGCAGAACCTGATACCCGGTTCGAATCCACGGCGCGCACCAATGACTTTTCGGAGTTATGTGCGTATTGAATTGTTAATTATCGCTTGTCCCGTGCCTCGGAGAGCACGTTAAGCCGTCGGTCCCGGTTGTTATGAAGATCTTTGACAATCGTTACAGGGCGTCAGTACCTTCTAAATAAAACTGACACTAGTCTAAACCATGGAATATCGCTATCCCTTCGGGTTGCGGAGGTCAGACAGGCAGTCGCTCCGTGGAAAAGCTAATATTCAGTCAAATCCGGTTAGACTAGAAAGCGGACCCCAGATTGAAACTGGGATAACGCTAAGAGAAAGAAGAAGTGACGTCACATTTGAGATAAACACCGTGCTTATAATCAAGTTTTTCTACATCAACATACTTTTCAGGTAATCATCTATTACATTCGTTTCGACGAATTTTGCAGAATTTAAAGTACTTACTAGACTTATACCCGGTTGATTAATCATTGGCTGCCTAATGATTAGATTTATGTCGGATAGATCTTAATCCGTTATTTCGACGTAACCACTTAAGCACACATTGTCCAAATACAAATCTATATGTGATCTACCAAACGATCGTTTGTGAGCACCTCCAAACCCCATCATAATAACGGCTGAGGGTGAAATTACCAACTTTAAAATATTTGCTTTGTTTAGAGTTATAATAGGTGATATTTTTTTCTGTGCCGCTGTACGCGAGGCGTTTGTATATGCTCAGGTTTTGAGTAGTAGAAGTATACATGATCTGACTAACCTGAGGAGCTTGCTGTCGCGAAGACCCAGAAGTGGCTGCAAACCAGCAGGTGGCGGATGTGTGACCAGTGCGCTGACATGTGTCGCAGCGTTGTTGAGTTCGGCAGTCCCGTGTTTCGTGCCCGACTCGACGGCAAATGTAGCACCGCTTAACTCCTAATTGCTGTGGCGTCGTTGATGAGCTTCCGTCGGTTATTTCGCGTTTCCTTGTTGGTTTTTGCGACGTTACGGCAGCTTCTACTTTTTCATAATTTTCTAGTGATGGTAAATATCCATAATATAGCAGTTCAGGCGTCTGGCATTGGTATGCTTTAGCATTGGCACGTAGTTCCACAGGAAGAACTCTGATGATACACGAGATTGCTTCTTCTCCTTGGATGTGACATTTTTGAGGAGTGATACCTTATCGTGGTAGTACTTCGTCATTGTTTCAGTATCCCTCTTCGTTCTTGCTAACATAACATCAAGTTTGTCTACGTAGTCTATGGAGCGAGGGAATGCGGTTTCTAGGGCACGCTTCCTGTCTTTCAAGTTGAGGTTATAATCATCCAGGTTATCGTACCAGTGTCTGGCAGAACCACGTAGGCGTAGTTGCATTACAAATTGTCTATCAGTCGCGTCCCATCCCTACACTTCACCGAGCTGATCAATTTTGTGTAACCAGCCAGTTATATTACTGCAGTTATCCTCAGGCCGAAATTTAGGAACAATTTCTGCGTCAGCATGTGTCACTCGACGTCGTTTCTTCGGTAAGGGCGTGGCATCTTTCGAAGAAAAAAAATCTGTCTCATCTACGGATTTTTCACTATCAGATGCAGACTCTTGGATGTATTTCCTTTTTTGTATGCCAAGACGAGCTGCGTTTGGGCCTGACATTCTTCACTATCCCACTTCCGAAATGTAGCAGAAGCTGAGGATAGGCTGTTGAATAAGAGACTGATTCTATTTTATAAATGTATTTTCGGGCAGAGCTTCCGCCTTTTATGAATATTTGTTACAGACTGAACTATTATTTGACAAAGCGCTTGCTTTTATACGGACAATTGCCGTTTACAAATATAAAACGGAAGTACGTACAAATCACTTATTAATAATTTCTTAATATGATTTTACAAACGTTTATACTTAATAATTTATTTTACATAGATACGTCTAATTTTTATTTATATATATTAATACATAATCAATTATTTATTATAAGCATTTTACAATATTAAATGGAATCACTTCCGCTGGCGCCAGAATAAACTCATAACGGAAACACGACGTGACGTGGACTAAGCACGGTTGTCGTAGTTGTCATTTGCTACCGCGTGGATGTCATTTGTTAACACTATGTTATTCGCAGATAATGTAGCTTTCTAATGGTGAAAGATTTTTTTAAATCGGTCCAGTAGTTTTTAAGTTTATCCATTACAAACAAAAATACAAATTTTTCCTCTTTATAATATTATTAGTGTAGACTAGCTACGTCTTCTTTGCTCCTTACTTTTACTTACTTTGCCATAAAATATATTGCCATAGGTTTTGATACTATCTGAGAAAGGTGAATTTATCAATTAATAGAGGATACCCGCAGCTACGCTCGCGCATTTTTTTAATTAAGCGGTTTACTCGATTCGTGGGAATTTCGATAAATCATTTCTTAGAGCACCCTGTGCTCCCCCTGGAACATACATGCCGAAGGATTTCAGCTTCTTGCACCCAGTAGTAGGCTGTGCGTTGTCATACATTCAGTCAGTCATCACGCAAGGATTGTATATATAGCGACAGGTAACACTGCATTGCAGTCAATTAAATTTTATTGACTGTTTAATATAGAACACCTGTATAAAATTTGACAGAAATTGGCTAAGACAAAATTGGATTTTAAAAGGATCACAGAATTAGAAATATAATATTAAAGAATGTAATTACATATTGTCTTGTAACCACTTCCGGCGTAAGCAAGCCCTCGGGGCAAAAATTGATACCTAACAATAGAAATCTATAATAGAGCCGGAATGTAATCAAATAAATACCGTGTTGCATTCCCAATTCTCACAGCCGGACAGTCATCTTCATCGTCCTAGGGTTCACTCGGTTACATCCAAGACTTTCGTTGGAGGCCAGGGAATGCGTTCTAGTCTCATCATCAGCCCTATATATAAACTTTCCCACTACTGGGCACGGGCCTCTTCTCACTATGAGAAGGGTAAGGCCATAGTCCACCACGCTGGCCTAGTGCGGGTTGGCAGACTTCACATGTCTTTCGAGAACATTATGGAGAACACTCAGACATGCAGGTTTCCTCACGATATTTTCCTTCACCGTTTAGCAATCGATAATTAACAATTTAAGACGCATATAACTCCGAAAAGTTATTGGTGCGTGCCGTGGATTCGAACCCGGACCCTCTGCGTCGCAGTCTGACGGTCTCTTCACTAGGCTATCGCTGCTTCTTCTAGTGTTTCGCGTTCTAGTCTAACCAGAGTTAACAGAATACAGGATTTTACACAGCAAACTTTCTGCTTATTACCTACATACTAATATATTTGCAGCTTTACCTCAACAGCCAAAACATATTAATAAGATAAAATTGGATTTATGTCTGTTCGCAAATATTGTTACAATTTTAAAACACGTCGTGTAAAATCGCAAGTCGAGTGTTAATCACGCGCCACGGTGAGAAGTTTACATTAAAGTAAATGTTCCGGTCGGTTTAATGAGTGAAGATATCATGCAAACTCTGTACTGTCGACGTCATTTAAGTAATTTCTGTTTCTAGAAAATAACTTTTTGACCTTGTAATGTTGTTCTTATATTTTGTAGAATTGTCGGGGGATAATACTGTTGCGCACAGTTTAACTAAATATTGCATCAGAACTAGAAGGAAATAGAAAGCTGTGTCAAAAGTTTATCATATTTCTACGTAGTTTTAGATGACACTGGAAGTGTGTATAAAGGAATATCGATATACTTCGAAGCATGAGGCAAGCGATAATTAACTATTTAATACATAGTATAGTATTTGCTATCACATAAAATATAACCACTACACGAATCGATGTAACACTGGCTCACCACTACACACAGATCGGAGAGAGCACGTCCAGCGCACACCGCGTCTATCTGTCGACTGACTGTCCGTAGTGACAGTGACAGCCACATACTATACAGATATATTAGTAGTGACAGGTGCCAAGTGACGCTACTTCCTCAACTGGTGTACATGAGACAATATATTGTATCTATTGCATAGACACAAACACTACACATAGGAATACTTTCGTTCATTTAACTTTTTATACACGTCTACATAGAAGTCTGTTGTAACGTAATGTTAGCAATCGCTATTATGCTAGGCTTACCCTTCAAAATATAAACGTTATAATTACCCGACAAAATATAAGAACGTACGAGTACATACTTTTTATTACAGTATATAATATTTATATACAAGATTCCCTATGTAACATAACAAAGAAATATCAATTATCTCAAAATCAAATTAATGAACATATCTTGGCCATGGATGACTTAGTGGATTTGTGTAAATACAATGAGCAAAGACTCATATCATTAACTAATAATAATCAGGCCAATGAACCTAGCCTGACACCACAAAGTTTTTCACAGCCTACCAACTTGAAAGATAGTTCTGCTATGTCATCTCAGTCAGCGGTGATGAGTAACGGCTTCATGAATGCTAGCACTTCCCTCTCACATCTGAATACAAATACCAACACCAACAATTTAGTAATGTTTAGTGATGAGATAGGTAGGAATATGAGCCAATTGTTGAGAAAAAGGACAGGTCAAACAGTAACCAACTTTTGTATGCCCGGAGCAAGTTTTACACATATCTTACAAAACATTTTAAGTAAAACATACTGTCCCGATTCAACAATAATCATTTTTATTGGGAGAAGGGGTAATGCAAATTTAAATACTATAAAAAGATATTTCAATCAATTATTAAACATAAAAGTTAGAAAAATAATTTTAGTTGCATTTCCCTACAGTAAGTTGTTGCCACAGGCCGAAAATGATTTTAGACATAAGTTAAATAGCAAATTACATACACTGACATTTTACAATGATTTTATTGACATAATTGACTCTAATGCTTTCATTAGAAACTTTTATTTGACATGTGATAGTTGTTATCTATCTCAATATAATCAAAGACAAATAGCATCATCGCTAGCATATTTTATTAATAACACAGCCAAAAATTTGGCTAATAACTCTGCTTTTATTGAGCAGTCTAATTTGACATTAAATATTAGCTTGGAATCCGTTCCAAATTCTTTAAATTAAGTAATGAGACAATAGAGTCAATCTCTGGCAATAACCTTGATAAGACATTAGTTACCTTTTTTAATACCACACCTATTATAAGTAAGAAAAACACACTTTCATCAACCACACATTGTAAAACAAATAATTTAAAGAATTGTATCAACCTGGTGCATCAGAATATACAAGGGTTGATGAGTAAGGAATTAGAATTGGAATTGTTTATGAACTGTAACAATATTGACATCTTATGTATTACAGAACATTGGCTAAAAAGCCATCAGTTCATATTCAATTTCAATAACCACCAGGTTGCAAGCTCATTCAGCAGAAAAAACTTTATTCGAGGCGGCTCGTTAATTATAATAAATAAACTTTTAAAATTTAAGGAAAGATCTGATATTGTGAGCCTTTCTGTTGAGCGAGTTATAGAGATATCATGTGTCGAATTTGAGCAGTTCATTGTTATGAGCGTATACAAGCCTCCATGTGCGCCTTTTGAAAGTTTTATAGTAATTATGGAGGACGCCCTAAGCAAAGTTAATAATTGCCATAAAACGGTTGCTGTTTGTGGTGACTTTAATATTAACATTTTAGAGAAAAGTTCTTTATCAATTAATTTCTTAAATCTTTTTAAATCTTACAATTTAAGTCATACTTTTTTAGAACCAACTAGAGTGACTGCCACAAGTGCCACCTGTATTGATAATATATTTATTAACACTAAACCTTTACATAAATCCTTAATTAATATGCTTCAGTCTGATCACAGTGGGCAGTTAGTCTGTTGTCCAAGAAAAAACCTTAAGGTTCAGAGTAAAATTATAAATTTTATACCTATAAATGAAAACCGAATGGAAGTTTTTAAAAATAATTTATCTAGTAAAATGCGTTGGTTGCCTACTCATGACCGTCCGGATCAGTTATGTAACTCATTATTTAAATTGATTAATGATGAATTTTCTGTTGTATTTAAACCCAAAAAAATTAATGTAACTGACCGTCTGACGTTTAGTGATTGGGCAACTGAAGGCATTCATAAAAGTCGGATTAGGTTATATGAACTTTACAATGAAAAAACTTTTAATAATAGTCCAGCCTTTATTAATTATGTAAAAAAATATTCAAAAACATTCAGACAAGCTTGTTATGCTGCAAAATCAATTTATTTGAAAAATAAAATAAAATGCGCTGAAAATACGATAAAAGCTACCTGGAATGTCATCAATAACGAAACTGGTAGAGCCAAAGCACGCAGTCGCGACTACCTACTAAATATCAATAATGTGAGTGTTGCAGAGGACTTGGAAGTAGCGACAGAATTTGAAAAATTTTTTGCTAATATACCCATTTTAACTACAGAGTCACTCAAGTCATCTTCCACGTCTGCTGAAATACTACTTAAGGACTGCGTACCAGAATGTGTCACAGCCTTTGAATTTACTGCTGTTACTACTGAAGATATTCTTAAACAATTTAAAACTATTATTATGAAAAAGAGAATGGATTTATGGGGATTGTCAGTAAATACTGTTTCATATATTATTACTTTAATTGCTCCACATCTAGCCACAGTGTTCAATGGCTGTGTCGCTTCTGGAACATTTCCTGATTTAATGAAATATAGTAAAATTACACCCTTATTTAAATCTGGTGACACATCAGACCCCTCAAATTTTCGACCTATTTCTGTATTACCAACTCTTAGTAAAATTTTTGAAAAGTTAATACTTAATCAATTGCTTAATCATTTTAATAGACATAATCTTCTTCACAAGAAACAGATCGGATTTACGAGGGGTTGTTCAACTACTGACGCAGCAGTTGAGTTACTGAAAAGTATTTTTGCGGCTTGGGAGAAGTCACAAGATGCGTTAGGTATATTTTGCGACTTATCAAAAGCCTTTGATTGTGTACATCATGATACTCTTATCAGGAAATTATATCACTACGGCATTAGGAACAAAGCTCTCGATCTCCTTACTTCTTACTTGGGCAACAGAATCCAGAAGGTCGAAGTTAATGGTAAGACATCTCCAGGTTCAGCTTTAAAAATGGGTGTCCCGCAGGGTTCAATTCTAGGTCCATTTTTATTCTTGATATATATTAACGATTTACCGAATTATGTAAAGAACAATCATGAGATTGTGTTGTTCGCGGATGATACATCTTTGATTTTTAACATTAAACGACAACAGGTTAATTTTGACGAAGTAAACAATGCACTCTCTAAAGTTGTTAATTGGTTTAATGTAAATAACCTATTACTTAATAATAAGAAAACGAAACTTTTAAAATTCTCTATGCCTAATGTTAAACAATTGGAAACCAATGTGCAACTTAATGAATCTAGGATTGAGCCCGTCGAGACAACCATGTTTTTAGGTATTATGCTCGACACCAAACTACAATGGGGTCCACATATTGAAAGGCTATCGGGCAAACTCAGTTCTGCAGCTTATGCAGTTAAGACAATTAGACGCCTTACAGATTTAGAAACAGCTAGAATGGTTTATTTCAGTTATTTTCATAGCTTAATGTCGTATGGGATTCTTCTCTGGGGGAGTGCTGCAGACCTAAATACAATATTCGTTCTACAGAAAAGAGCTGTAAGGGGAATTTATAACCTCGGTCCAAGAGTTACTCTAAGAGAAAAATTCAAAGAAATAAACATTCTAACTGTTGTATCACAATATATTTATGAAAATCTATTATATGTACATAAAAATATTGACAAATTTAGTAAAAAATGTGATATACATTCTGTAAATACGAGACACAAGAATAATCTGGTAGTTCATAGTAACAAGCTCCCTCATAATTTAAAATACTTGTCTATAAATAAGTTCAAAATTATTGTTAAAGCGAAATTATGTTCAAAAGCATACTATAAAATATCTGAATATAAAGACGACCAAAACGCTTGGGATTGAGCTGTTCTAATTCGGCACACAAAAATAATTGTATAAAATGCTCTTTTTAAATGACGTTTCGTAAGTACTTGCAAAGTTTATACGAAATAAAGAACTATTTCATTTCATTTCATTTCATTTCATTTCATTTCATTTCATTTCATATTATAAGAACTACGTATAAACGGAGTATCTCGAAATAGTACAAATACCTTGTAGCAAAATCTAATATCACGTATTTTGTAAGCCTCTTTACTTTTTACGCACACTACAGATTTAATCCTCTACATTCTATTTACTCGACATACGTTCTAACTGAAAATTGTATTTATACTAGACACGCGTACCTACCTTTATGTGTATAGATTTAGTATATTACTTTTTGTTGAAATAGGTGCTAAACATGGCAGTGACCCACCTGATAGTAAGCGATAACCACATCTCACATGTCAAGATTACAACTGCTAGACAGAATTGCAGTTTTCCACCACGGAGCTCGACGACAACGAATAATTTCAAGATATTTTTTTATATCTTGAGAGCCAGATGCAAATGAGAGCACTTGGCTCCATGGAGGCCCCTACGTTAACTTCAGCGGTAGACGGCTTACGATTTCAATCTATGGTAAGTAGGTACTACGTAAAAAAATAATATGACGTACAGACGTAGGTAAGTCTGTACGTCATATTATTTTAAGCCACAAAACATACATCATAGTAGGTATAATATTATAAACCTTTGTATGATTATAAAATACTAAATATCTAATCAAAGCCCACAATACCACTGCATAAATATGTACAATGATGAACTGAAATTATTGCCAACGATTACCACGCAAAATGTGCCTAACCACAATTGTGTTCCCGTGTGTTCTATTGTATGAGAACGACCAATTAAACACAAAGTGAAATGTATGGTCAAACTCTGTACTATTTGTGACTTTGGTTAGGTACGCGCGCTAACGAACCGTCCCTACCCTGCGCAGAATTAAAAAAATTGGAATATTTTGTTCATGAGATTTTGACAAGAGCTTTATTCTTTTTTTTAACGAAGTAGATAGAGTTCTATGGCGGCCAGTTCCTTTTTATTTCTTTGACTAATTAGGGTAATTAAAAACCTGTTTTATTTTTATATCGTACATACTATATAAAATAAGCTAAAACGTAAATCGGATCGTGAAATCTGCGTAATATTGACTTTGACATCGAGCTAGTTACAAACATTTTAGTACTATTATATAGACAAATGGCTTGTGATCTCAGTAGTATTCTCCATACCAATTGGCGGCTGCCGCATACTTATAGTGAATAATCTTGCGTGCAGCTCATACGCTAGAAACACTTTTAATCGTGTACGTTTTAAATTTTTCCAGATTTGCTTTGTAATGGCAAAGATAGCCTACCTACTGTAGGTATATACCAACGGATTGCCGTGCAGCCAGGGAGTGGACTTGCTTTGTAGTCAAATATTCAAATTCCTTACAGTACTGGAGCTTTATATCTCAGAAGCGACAAGGGTATGCCCTGTAATGACCAGTATAGATTTATTACTATAAGGAAATTAGTTACAATTGCCTAGTACATCAAACGAGACTGCAGACCTACAGACGCCTAGGCACGATATTCTGTAATCAAAAATTTTTCCAGGCCATCAAGTACGGTCTATACCGGAACAACTACATAGTTATGTTCGAACATAAAAAAACTTGTGTTTTAGCTATATGAGTCACCTTGTTTCGATAAGTCATAATGGACGATAGGCCATTTTCTAGCACATACAATCAATCACTTACAATAAAATGTTCTCCTTTGTTAAGGGAAACCACATTAGTTATCTGTTTTGTTGATACACTTTTCTTGACACCTTCTCTGGGACACCGTCATGTGAAGTTTATAAATATTCAGTCAACAGACACAACGAATACCCAGATTCGAAACTACGATTTGTGAATCACACTTCGCAGTGTTAACACGCGGGTAGTCGCGCATGGGTCGAAAAGACCCAGTACACTTATTTTTGTACCATAACTATGTTTGTATAAGTTTATTCGTGTTGTCGCGCTAGGTACCTTCAAATAACTTTATAGGCTAGCCACAGGCTCAGCTACAGCCTGTTTTCGCGTGGTGTTTGGACAGTACGGACCTATCAAGTGAGAATGGGTCGTTTCGTTATGTTATTTGGAGCTTGATTATAAAAACAAATCGTATAAGTCTTTATAAAACTCCCCTATTTATAAGATAGTTGATCATATTTGATAATGAAAAAGAATTGTAATGTTTTTAGATTAAATAAAAAAGTTAAAATTACTTTCTCGTTCATATACGACCAAAAGTAAAAATTTTACAGTGATCTCCTAAATCTTGTAATTTATGTTCCATTTTTGTCTACACAATAAACATTTCGTTTGTTTCAGTATCCTCTTTCTAGTTTATTTACAAATAATTCCGAAATTACATTAAGTTATTAAAAATAATGCATTCCATATCTGGGTCTTTTCAACACTTGTGAGACTATTCGTGTCACGGGTTAAGCAGCGAGGCTGTCATTTAATACTACGACGTATAATTTACCAGTGTCCTGACAAAACAAAAGCTGCATGGTCTTCTGACTACGCGTTGGTTCTTTTACATCTATAGTTCTTTATTCTGGTCAATATTTCATCAAAGTTACATAACTATCTAACCTCCAAGTGTATTAATAATGTAAGTATTTAAGCTTCTTATTCTTTAGATTTTTTTATCAAATTAGTAGTATTTCTCTTCTTTTTTTGTAAAGGTACGGTTACGTTGATACGGTTTCTGATAATGTCTTCGAAGTGAGTACTTGGAATTACTTTAAGCCAAAACTTTGAATCAAACACGAAGCAATTTAATGGTACTCAACAAAGCTGACAAAGATATCGTGGTAACCAAATATAAAATGAATATAACATAGCTTCTGCCTTATACCGTACGCAAAACCAAAATGACCGCCCACCTCACTACGTTGATTGGGACAGACCAAAGCCGGATGTGCAATATCAGTACCGATTTTTTCATAATTGCACGGAAGGGTTAGAACGAATTAACCCAAATGACTTTCAATAAGGCTGCGAGTCCAACAAAGATTTGCGAAACAGCTGAGCTGTGAAAAAAGGCATTCAACAATAGGGTCACTTTATTTCTGCAACTCTAGCGCGTGTACACTTTGACTAGACGTTTGATCTTGTGGTTCGTGACTATGAGCTAAACCGGAGTTAGTGGTTTCGATTGCACAAGAAAAAACTTTTGTGGCATGAGCGCGTGTCTATGATCAGTGTCTGGGTGTAATTTATTTACCCCTAATTTATTGAGTTTAAGTACCTATTTTCTGTCTAATTTTCTGTTAACCATAGTACAGCGTCGTTTATGATCTAATGGAATAATGGAGAATGCATATACTTCTATTCTTCGCGAATATTTTCCTAACCATTTCATTGCTTTCACTTTTTGAACGGTTCCAACGAGCAAATGTTATTTTAGAATGACATGTGATGAGACACCTACTGAGGTACTCCATAACTGCAGTATTAAGTCCAACGGCTCTCTCTTCTACCTGCCCTGTTCCCATATTGCTTCGGGTTAGCGCAGTATGTCTTTCTCTTCCATTCTCTCCTATCAGACGTCATCTCATCATTCACTCCCTATTCATTCATGTCACCCTTCACGCAATCCATCCATTTTTTCTTTGGTCTTCCTCTTGTCTTATATCCCTCAACTCTCATCTTCATCGCCTTTCTAGTCACAAGATTTTCATCCCTCCTCATCACGTGCCCATACCACGATAGACGATTTCAGCTTTTCTTGCACCGATGCAACTTTCCGACTGCCCCTAATAAACTCATTTCTAATTTTATCCTTCCTTGTCACCCCACACATCCATCTCAACATCCTCATCTCTGCTACATGCAATCTTCCTTTATCCGTCTTCTTCACGGCCCAGCATTCAGCTACTTCGCATATGTCTAATGGATACACAGCCGTACAGTAAAGGTTCATCCATATATAACGTTTAGTGAGTGGTCTATGTTTTCTCGCCTCTCGTTTAACCCGAGGACGTGTAACCTTGCATTAATCGTTTTAGGAAATTAATTGCATGGTACCGTATTTCCACAGTTTTAATCAGAGCATGTGAAATTTGAAGGAATATAAGATTACAAATTTCGCTTTATGATTTATTGTATAGGCCATAGGCGTTAGAAGTTACTTACTTTGCCTTATATTAAATACCAAGTTTATTGAAGTTTATTTATAGATATACAGAGAAGAGGTTTAATTTCTGAACTGCAGACTAATCTTAATCGTTTTAACTGATTATTTTTGGTTTTTAAAAATACAACGCCTGCTCTAGCAATAAATCATACGTCGCGGGAGACTTAACCAACATACAACAAACGGACACAATGAACACCCAGACCCTAAACACCAATTTATGGATCACACAAAGTGTTGTCTCGTGTGGGAATCGAACCCACAACACTCGGCGCAGTGTCAAGCGGCGAGGCTGTGACGCTTAAACCACTAGGCCTAACCTAAGTGACTTAGCTTGAAATTTAATTGAAACGACAGTACCTGATGGAAGAGTATATTTTTTAAATCGCATCATACCTAATATCAATTCTTTACTTAATATTCACAGTCGTAGACATCATTGGCATCGAAATGTGTACAGACAAAACATACGTAAGACCAAATATAGCAAGATATTTTAAGACGTTTCTATATTCTCGAGAACTTGACAAGTTCGACAGTTTCTGGGCAAAAAAGCTTTGTTGAAAGCATTCTCATTCGATGTCAAGTTGTACTAAAATATGACTCGGGTTGAAGGAAGCTTGTACTTTTGCTTTACTTCTTTTTTTTTGGTTCAATAAAAGACGGCTGGATAGCATCGGGAGGGAAGCTGTATATCTAAAGAGTTCTGCATGTTCTCGGAAGACATGCTAATTCTGCCGCGTACTTGGCCAGCGTGGTGGACTATCGCCTTTCCATTCTCATATTGAAAAGATGCCAATACCCAGCAGAGAGTTTGCATACATACATGGCAAATGATGATTATTTCATACAACGATTTTGATTGCATTAGAACCAAATCGCTGGAATGCACATTGTATAAGTAATTGGATCTAAGGTATTATCAATAAAGCAAAAGTTTACGGGTTCGACTATCGAGTCAAATAAAGTCGTTCACAATTTTCGGTTACGTGATTTTCAATTAGAGATCAAAAAATGTTCTATTAACTGTAATGGATAATACTTTAGAAAACATCTTGTATGTTAAGGTTTAAGTTTAAGATTTTCTTCTATAACAGTAAAAATAAAAACCGGAATCCAGTCTTTAAGAAGACTGCATTGTCAGGTTGGACAATGATGCAATATCCTTTGAAACTCGACATGTACAACTCTTATGCAAAGGAGAATGGCAGCTTCTGTATCGCATTTCAAAAAAAAAAAACTTGATGTTCCGTTGTAAAATTGGTAGGGTTTATAGAGAGACTCAAACTGATTATTTTTATGTAATTATATTTTTTTTAGAACTTGGTGATGATTAGAAATATCTTTTTAAAATATACTAAATTATTAATAACTAAACGCGAATAAATTAAGAACAAAACGCAGTGTACCATTATTAGAGCTTGCCATGCTTAAAAATAATAATTTGCATACTAATTGTTTTTTATCAATTTGATTCACTTTCGTACAGTAAAGGTGCTAAAATATTTTTATTTAGTTAACGATGTGGAATATACAATATAACACATTATTTAACTGAATAAACTATTTGTTATCGTTTTAATCGTTAGGCATTATTAAGTGACATGGCAACTTTTAAATGTTTTATTGACAATATTGATTGACATAACGAGAAAATCTCAATGATCAATGGCGTCTTTGCTGTTGTTGTGGATTGTGGTGTGTGACTACATGTACGGTTTTATACTAACTTTTATCGAGCTGTTGATACGTTGAGTTGAGCATCTGTTCCTCCGTACACGGTATTGATATTATTAGTGTTATTTGGCGCAAGGACGCTCTTTTGTTATTGTTGTGATTATCCGCGAAAGGACGCTTTTTGTGTTGTGTTTCAAGATTGAAAGCGTATAGGTATGCAATTCGACACAATGTCGGATCGAAATTGCATTAATTGCAACGTTCGGATGTCTCGCATGAGGCGACACTCTCTTGCAGATGAGAGTGAAGCCCTAGTCAACACTGTTCGACTCTGGACATATCCTAGAGACGTAAGTAGATAACAGTAATTAGGTTTAGATATACTTATTTGTTACTGGTAATAAAAAATATGTATTGCTATGACTAGCTTAAAATTCTGTGAATTAGTATTCCTATATTTGTTTAAATTAAAATATAATGAAATGACAAAAAAAAGCAATGACTCTGAGTTTGTTTTGGCCTTTCTTCTCAAGAAGTCATTTAGCTAGGAAAAGCCGGCATCTTCTAGAATAGAGTTTTGACATGTATAAGTGTTGTAAATAACCAAAATGCAGAAATAAATATGTCTTTAAAAGAAATATATGATATTTCTTGTAATTTAAACACGAACTTTTAGTTAGATTTACATATAGATAATAATAACACTCTTTCTTGTTTTCAGATAACACCTGCTGATCATATTTGCCATGCTTGCTGGCAATTGGCTAGTCATTCTGCTGACAATGTGTCAAGAAGGCAAACTGGGCATCGGCATGTCTGTGTTGTGTGTGGAAGTTCCATATTAAGAATCAGCCGACGCAGAGTTTTGATTGAGGGGGCAACTGCACAACAAATAAGAGTGTCTGCTGTGATATCTCATTGGATTCAACCATAGGAGGTAATAGAGCATGCAGAACTCATTCATCCTACAATGTACTAAGACCAAACAAATCATTTATCATTATTATACTCATATTAGTCAGTGATAACTCTTATGTGCTCTAGATATTTAAGCAAAAGGAATACATACATTATATTTTATTGCTCTAACTCATTTTAGCTTACTTCTGAAGATGAAGTTTGTGTTCCCTGTTGGCTCAGAACTAGAAGAACAAGACTTCCAAGTTCACCCCTTCAACCATTCATCCAACATCAAAATTCATCTGATGATGGCCCACAACCAGACATCCAAGATCCAAATTCACGCAATGATGGTGACCAGGTTCTCAACTTAACATGTGCTGTGTGTGGACATAGTCTGTCATCTATGATACCTGCTAATGAACAGCAGAATCGAGATAATATTGCTCTCTTATTGGAACACCAACAGGTATGTGGTATTTGTAACTTTTATACTTGTTTCTTAATGTTTCCATTATGTTCTTAGTGTTTCCATTTATCACAGAGTTATAGATTTTGATATCCCTAATGAATAAGTCGCCCTAAGAATAGCATAATTATGCAAGTCATTACAATCTATTATTTTGCCTTGTATATATCCTGTTACTCATATATGAGAGAGTTACTATTTTGTTGTAACATTGTGTCCCAGTTAAATCATTTTTCTTCTCTATGACCCATGCTTATTATTATTTACAGAGGAGTTCCATGAATGAAGTTTGTGGTGCATGCTGGGAACTAGCACAACAGATTTTGGGCTCACCAGAAACTGTAAGGCCTCAACATAGGCAGCAGTTAGTTACATTGCCTAACATGAGAAGAGCAGCCGAATCCACACGGCATTGTATTTTTCAAGAGTGTTTAAATAATGAGCGTCATTCTATTCCCGAAGAAACAAGGCGTCAAGTACTGACACAATTTCAATATTTTATCCCCCGAGGTGCACGCATCTGTACTCACCATTTACAGGAGGCACGGTTTGAGAATTTATATACTGCAGAGTATAGTTTAGATACATTTTCAACGAACTATATTGAGGAAATTATCTTTATGTTAATGGAAGGCCTCAATAATATAAATTATGAAAACATTCAAAACTACCTGGAAAACCAAGTACAATATTTTATAGGCATTACCAAGCGACAGCACCAACAAATATTGGAAGCCACACCAAGGCTTAGAAACATGCATCGCGGTAGTTTTGCTTTGACTGCACTACTGTGCAAGTTGAGGACAGGAGACTCGGGGGACAGGTTATCTTGCCTGTTTCAAGTTCCAAGAAGAACTTTGGAAACCCTTATTAACACGGCTAGAAATATATTGTTAAATGATTATGTACCCCAGTACATAGGGTTTACTCATTTAAGAAGGGAGCAAGTGATCAGACAAACTTCATATATTGCTGAGCACATTTTTGGTGAGCCTGATGCACCTTTTGAACAAAAACCAGCAATCACTTTAGCTGATGCAACATACATATATACACAGAAAAGTAGTAATTATTTATTTCAAAAGGATACATATTCCCTACATTAGTATAGGAATTTGGTTAAACCATTTATAATGTGTACTTCTAATGGATATATTATAGATGTACGAGGACCATATAGTGCTACCACAAATGATGCTGCCATAATGCGAGATTTATTGAATGAGGAAGACTTTAATAGTTTTTACTATGAAAATGATGTTTTTATTCTTGATCGTGGTTTTCGTGACTCCATGGATAGCTTACATGACAAAGGTTATATAGGGCATATGCCAGAAACAAAAGAAGACGGCCAATCACAGCTCACTACCCTTGAAGCTAATAGATCACGCTGTGTTACTATTACTAGATGGGTAGTGGAAGCTGTGAATGGCCGTTTTAAAAGAGATTTTAAAATATTCCGGCATGAATATTTTAACCGCGCCTGTCCTCACTTAATGACAGATTTTAAAATAGCAGCCTTACTAAATCATTTTACTTCACCATTTAGGGACAATGAAAATGCAGATCAATTTGTTACTGCTATCTTTGATAGATTGTTCTTAACAAATACTATTGCTGATTTAGTATTACAAAATAATCTAAACAGGCGCGGCTCCTTATTTGTACCCATCGACGCAACAACCATGTCATTTCCGCGGCTAACCATGGAAGATTTAACTTTATTCGCATGTGGCATATATCAATTACGACAGGCGAGATCTTATGTGGGTGAGCATTTTCGTTTTCATGGTGTTAATACAATAGAAGTATCACGTGATCGATTAGATGGTTTAGAGGGAATAGATCCTTTGTTGATTCGTGCAAAAATTAAATCCTGCCATTCTTCAAATAAAACATATTTTGTTTTTATAGTCGCAGAAAGAAACATGAATGGGCGGGATGCAATTAAAAGTTATTGTTGCAACTGTATTGTTGGTTTAAGAACAGTAGGATGTTGCTCCCATGTAATGAGCATAGTTAAGTACTTGGGATATGCTCGCCACGAAGGTTTGACCCGGCCGGCTCCCTTCTTGGATGATGTAATTCTAAGAATAATATGATTGTGTTTAAGATAAAATAAATGATTAGTATTAAAAACTAAACAGTTTTATTTCCCCTTTATTTTTCTATTATGACAGAAATAATGTATGTATAGATTCAAGTAAATATTTTTATATACATATAGCTATGTATATTATACTTAATATATAAAGCTGAAGAGTTTGTTTGTTTGGTTGAACGCGCTAATCTCAGGAACTACTGGACCAATTTAAAAAATTATTTCAGTGTTAGATAACGCATTTATCGAGGAAGGCTATAACATCATGCTGTGTACCACGGGAGCGCAGCAGCAGCCTTAAATAACGCGGGTGTAACCGCGGGCTCATCTTATACTAATATATAAAGCTGAAGAGTTTGTTTGTTTGGTTGAACGCGCTAATCTCAGGAACTACTGGACCGATTTAAAAAATATTTTAGTGTTAGATAGCCCATTTATAGAGGAAGGTTATAAGCTATATAATATCACGCTATGAGCCTCTGCCAATGACAAAAGGTAAAAAAATCGAGATACGAAATCTTACTAATTGGAGAAGCCCCATTAGTCCGATTTTATATCTTGATATATAGGTACTTATATCAACTAACCACCAGGGATGGTGAAGACCGTGCGAAGTGGAGGAGACAGTCGGAAAGTGGACCCCGGGCTCCAAGTCGTAGGTTTTGGAACGCAACCGGGACAGCGCTAGGATGATGATGATGAAGATTATATAGGTACTTATATCTATAGAGATTTTAATTAAACAAGGTTATCAAAAACACTGTAGGCCCGTTCCATATCATTCCACAGTTTAGTGCGCTAATGCAAAGTCTATTTTCTTAAGAATCTCGTAGCGATCAGTAAATACCTTGGTAAGTACCATTAATTGGCAAGAACAGGTAAATACAGGACTCGGTAGATATCCTCGTTGTTTATAACGTTGGCATACCCAATCATTTTATGGAATAAAAATAATAACACGATAACACGCCGTATGTACCTACTATGTTATCATTTATCATCACTAATTAATTATTTTACAATGACAGCTCAATTGTGACATCTGTCAGAAGTGTCAAACATGGCGATAAAAACGTAACCTTTCAAACATAAAACAAATTGAAATATCTTCTTATCCCCAAGTTCTAAAAATCTAATAATTAAAACTGGGCTTCTTCATGATATTATTTATTAAATAAATATACAAAGAAGTTAGAACACCAACCTTTTTAGCGATACAAAAGTCCCATACATGCCTGCCATTCTCCTTTAGATATTAAATTATAATACTGTAACAAGGCACTTCATTTCCACTTTTACTATCCAAACTCGGTGACATAATTCTACAATGCAGTGGTCGTTTGACCAGTATTGAAGAATCTAAATCATATTAATTGGCTACATGCGTATTCTGTATCTCAGCATTCTTGGTTAATGTCCTTGGCACTCGACCAGAAGGCAAAATACAACTTAGCAGTGTAATTTATATGACCACTGTAACGCACCATATTTGATGTACGATAATGATTTCTTGCATAGCAACAAATTACGAACTAGTATTTTTATTGGAAACGCGTATCCGGGTCTTGAAATAATTTTCTATTCAAATGAGTATAGTAACGATGTCATTTTAAGGCAATCGTCCGAGTATTTGTAGCCTCATGCAATCAGTATTCATTGTATAAAATGTTACATGTTTTATAATCTCAAATGCCTCGTATTTGAGATGTCGAAGTGGAGTTGGACTACACAATTATGTACCTCCATATTGTAGTAGTTATCTATGACATTATAATCCTCATCATCAGTCTTGTTTATCATTTGACCCACTTCTAGGCACAAATTCAATTATGTTGAGGTTTAATGCATAGTCTACTACCCTGGCCAACTGGCGTTTGACGACCTCATGTGTCTTTCGAGAACATCATGGAGAATTCTCAGACATGCAATTTTCTCACGATGTTTTTACGTCACCGTTTTGCAAGTTATAATAAACAATTCAATTCAAATGCCTACAAAATGTAAAAGCTAGTTGTGTGCGAAGGTTTAAACTTAAGACCCTCTGAATGTCCATGACAATCGGCGGCAAGACGCTGGGCGCCGGTCGCCTAGAGGAAAGGCTACCTCGAGGCGATTGCCGTTCAGCGTTTCCTTTTGTACATATAACAATGTCTTCCCTTGTCTTCAAAAAAATTAAAAACAATGTCTTTGTCAGACATAGTCATTGTTATTTATCGCTGTATTTTGAGTAGCAGCACAGTTATTCAACAAAACAGTATTTTTAGAGGTCTATTTTAGTAAACCAAGATGTCTATCTTATAAGCTGTACATAAAAATATTGGGGATGCATGGGAGCGCAACAACAACTTAGAGCTCCCAGCCAACCTCAACTGCCCGTGGTGCATCCTGCCGACCAGCGAACGAGGCTCTGGCGACCGACTAACGGCGGTATAACCGGTATTGCAAATAGGCGTAGCTAAATATAATAGATCGGTGACGGGCAGCAGCGTCACCGGTGCGAGAAGCTACGCCCTGCGATCACCAACACGCATGCCCAGCGTGGTGATTACGGGCAAAAGCTCAATGACACACACGTTTACGCAAAGGCCCCCAGTTCCCGGTTGCCCCGCTATTCCTGGCCAAGGCGGCGGACATGGTAACGGCGGGGCAGGGGGTGCGAAGAATCCCCGGGTTACGGTAGGCCGCCAACACCGACTGAACATGGCTACGTATAACGGACGCACGCTACGGCTCGACGAACATCTGGCACAAATCGAAGAGGAACTGAAGTACATAAGGTGGCATATTTTGGGATTATGCGAGGTCTGGAGAGAGGGAGAGGATACCGTTACCCTAGATTCAGGCCATCTTATGTACTTCAGGGGGGGAGACCAGCCATCCCAAGGCGGGGTTGGGTTCCTACCCACGCCTTGGGATGGCTGGTTGTCAGAGATGTTGTCAGAGAGGACCTTATGGACCAGGAGGTCCATAAGGTCCTCTCTGATAACATTTTAGAAATCTCCAGTGTGTCGACAAGGGTAGCATACCTTGTGATCAGACTCATCTAGAGATATACTCTCACGGTTATCCAAGTATATGCACCGACTTCGGCATACTCGGATGATGAAGTAGAAGAAATGTACGAAGACATTTCCAGGGCCTTACACAACACCCAAAAGGCCCACTTTAATGTTGTCGTGGGGGACTTCAACGCCAAAGTGGGAGTACATACTTGCGGCGAATCGGTAGTAGGACCACACGGATTTGGTAGGAGAAGTTCTGATTGTTTAACGGCCATTTTCAATATTCGAACTATAGAAACTTTTAAACACTCGCGTTGCATGTTTAAGAATATATATCTATACGGGAATTGACGCGAACATGCATTAGGTTTTTACATACCTTATTCAAGCGGACCATCGCTGAACGTATAAAGGAGCACATCGCAGCTGTAAAGAACCGTCAAACGAACAAATCGGCGATTGCGGAACATTTACTTCAATCGGGCACCAATCACTGGATTGAATTTCATCGTCCACAAGTCCTCTCCACGGAACGCCACTTTTACCCAAGAGTTGTGCGTGAAGCGATCGAAATCAGAAAACATAAAAATTTCAATCGGGAAGAGGGCTTCAAATTGTCATCGGCGTGGAATCCAGTGATCCGGTTAACAGCACCCTACTTTAATGCGCAGTCGACGAATGTTCAAAATACAGATACGGTTAGTGTGTTTTGCGCCGGCACCTCGAAAATCAACAACGCGGGGGTAGAAATATAATCTTCTACCTCGCACTCGGAGACGTGACGTCGCTACACCAGTCAGCTTGCGACCACGGGACGTGCAACCGTCTCGAAACGTCAAGCAAAAATAAGGTATGTAAATACCTAATGCATGTTCGCGTTAATTCCCGTATAGATATATATTCGAACTATAGATAGATCTGTAGATTTTAGATTCGTGTTTGACATATTTTGTATGGAGCTTATTTCAAAAACTGACAAAAACGAATCAAAAATCTACAGATCTATCTATTATTCGAATATTGAATTCCGTAGTAAAAGAGTGACATAAGTCTATTTCAGGTTCTTCGCATAGCACTAAGATCCCAAACCTAGTTGTGAAATAAAATTTACGTTCATAAGTGTTGCTATGTAACCTACATGAATAAATTAATTTGAATACCTATAGATATTAGTATTCTTGTAACCCTAAGCCTTCTAGCAAGTACACATTGTTGTTAGTCAATTTGGGGTAGGCTCACCGAACTCTTTGCCGTAATGTCGATACTTACTATCTATTTCAAATGTTGGCAATAATGGAGCGAAAATAGGGAAAAGGATTTTCTACATGCTTAGCGATATAAATCACGCGAGCGGGTGGCAACAGTACATGTGTAGTCTTAATAATAATTGCTAGCGTATTTTTATATTACTAATTTTGTGTTTTACGTTTTCTTGAAAATACAACTTCAATACTAGGGGCCGGCACATTTATAATGAGAATATGTTAATAATAGTTTGACAATGAAAATACACTACGTTGCGATTCGCTACAAGTGCCCGTGTCCATGGCCGGCCTCTAGGGAAGCGCGCCCAGGTCCTGCGGCTAGACCTGCACTGAATGCCTCAAGAAAAAGGTATTCCTAGCAGGAATATTTTCCTTTAGGATAAAAGTAGATCTGTGATGCTTGCGTTATCTTTATACGAAACCTGAAGACAATTTCGGCCGTGATACTTTCTAGGCCAGAGGTATACCTATTCGTGTTGAAAGGCTAAAATGAAGTGAGCGACCGAATTTTCTGCCACTTTTCCTTCAGCAACGAATGGCAAAAATATATTCACAATAATCAGTTCTAAATCGAGTTCGCCCCAAAGCAATTATTAAGAATAATTTCAGAAAAAGAATTTCTACATTTCAAGTAGAAATAAATCGAAGTACCTACCTAATTATTACGTTTAGTTAGACCTTCGTAAATAAGTTTTTCAATGTCTTGTTATCTTCTACTTTACGATGATTACAGTCATTATAAGGTCCCTTTTCCAAAATGATATTTATTTAGATTTAATGAAGCATAATGATGTGTAGTTCCTTTTTTAATTATTGTGATTTTTAACTGAAGGCTGCATAAACATATGAAAATGTATAAAACGTATCGTGTAATGTATATAATGTATCAACTAACTAAAATTCGACAAATCTTTGAATAATAAGTTGTCGAATCTTAGTTAGTTGATATGTTGTGTTGATGTGGTGATATGTTGTATGTGTGTATGTACTATACAGTTTATTTAGCACTAGAGGATGCCCGTAGCTACAGCCGCACTATTTTTACTTTAAGCGCTTCTACCCAATCCCGTCGGAACTTTGGGAAATCCCTTCTTAGTGCACCACTACGATCTCTAAGGTAAAATATTCCAAATTTCAGCTCTTTGCGACCAGTAGTTTCAGCTGTGGGTTGTCTGTCAGTCAGTCAGTCGGTAACGCAAGAATTTTATATATAGGTACAGAAGATTTACATAAGCATGTTCAGTGACAGATCATATGATATATATTCTACAATGGAGACCATATAACCGATGGAGCTAGCGGATTAGCGGTTAGGTAGACCGACGACCTGGAAAAGGTGGCTGGGACGGACTGGATGCGGAAGGCGGAGGAACATGTACTGTGGCGAATGTTGAGAGAGTCTTATATCCAGGAGTGGCCTGCGATATGCTGATTGATTAATTGGATTCTAGATCTTCTGACAAAATACAAATAATTGTTTCGAATCTGGGTCTTTGTCGCATTCAATAAAATGTTTGTCCCCCGCAATAGGTACAGAATTTACTCCTAGTGGCGACTTAAAAAAAGTCAAATCAAGAACAAGATCTTCAAGGTACATCCAGTTCTTCATAATCCCACATGTTTATCCCTTCAATGACATCATTTATAATCAAACCTGTTGACGGTTAATACCCGCTAATCCGTCAACGAAACGCCTGCGATACGGAAGTATACGTCATCGTCGCATTATTTGTTATAAATATAAGCGTATGCGATAAATTTTAATACTATGTCAATATTTTTACGTTATCAGTATCCGCTTCGCTAATATTATCGTAGCGTTTTGTTGACCTTTTGGCGTCCCTGTGTATGTGGTCAAGGTTGACTTCACTTAGGTTTAGAAAACAAAGAAACATGTATTGATTCATCTTAAGCAGAAACGATCCAGGCATTAGGAAATATGACTTTGTTGCGAACGGTTTAAAAACATGAAATAATTTCCATAAGAACACACCCAGACTCGAAACTACAATTTGCGTTTATGATTTTTCGATCCTCAAGCTTAGGCGCGCGCGGTGGGGAAGTGGCTACATTTTGATTTATAAATTTAGTACAGCAGAATTTCTTTGATAGGACTATTCATAAGCCATATAAGTATGGATCTCCCTTGGACCGCCCGCCTAATAAAATAATATTAATGATGTATTACATTTTTTTGCTTAGCGATAGTTCCATATTTTCATACGTTGGTCACTAAATATGGCGTTAGTAGCTGGAAATTTCCGTCAACTTAATACATAGGGGAAGGTTGGGTATATTGGACCATTCTTTAAGTTGGACCACCATCAAATAACAGTTCAGTAGTTTATTGATTTTGTAATTGACAACACCAAACTACAATCAACTAACTTCACTACACATCGGCCATTTTGGATTTCTCTTAAAACAGCGCGGCTAGTTGTCATTAACGAAAAACAAATTTCATTGTTTTTAATGTACCTAAATTTTGGTGTTGTTTGCTAGTGGTGTAACTAAAGCAAAGGTAAGCTGTTTATATTTATATTTATAATTGAGATTCGTTATTAATTAACAATTAACTGGTGGTACACATTAGCCGGCTTAGATAGCTTATGTTCTTGTCAAATTCGTTTTTTATGCGAGTAAACAGTTTGCTTAAATGGACCACACATGGTCGCTTGAAATGGACCTGGTCCAATTTATCGAACTTTTGTTCCTGTTTGTTCCAGATGACTGAACAAAAATATTTTTAATGGAAAGCAAAAAATCTACAAAATGCTATATATGATTATAAGTTAGATTTTCTGTCGTTGTTGTTTGCAGCACAAGAGATATTTTTCTTAAAAGTGTTTTTGTTTAGTTTTATAGGTAAGTTTTCTCTAAGTCCAAATTACCAACCGCGTGGTCCAATTAATCCTACCGGTTGGTTAAATTGAAACAAATATCTGATCTCATAAAATGATAATTATCTTAAGTGTTGCTATAATTATGTTGATTTTTATTAATTATATGTGAAGCCAAATAAATATAGTTTCATTTAATACAGCTGTTATCTGTGTTATTTTCAAAGAAGCATTTTAAAACCGCATTTTTTTTAAATGGTCCAAAATAACCGACTCACCCCTAACTAGGGTCTCAATATTGTAAAAATGGTTTGATGAGGGATACTGAGCTCTGACATTTAAAAGATATGTCAGTATGACATATCTTTTAAATGTCAGAGCCCCTAAATAAAAATTAGAATAAAAATACGTTGGTCACTCAGCAGGGTTTTTAGATTTCTTGGTATTCAAAGGATTATACTATTTTATGCTACTGCAAGGCAAAAAATATATTCAACCTTCCAAAGAGAAATATTCAACATTTTCTAGTCAGGTACGCTTTCCTATAGCAACAGTTCACTAGATTAAAAGTAACACGACTTGAAATTCACATTGCGTAGGGTAAAAGTGGGATAGATGCCCTAGGAGTATAAATGTCCCACAATTTATATTGTGAGTCATAAAAGTGCTAGCCGCGCAGTTAATTCTTATATCGATGCCTGCCGGCCAAAAGGGGGTAAGCGAAATTTTTGTCGCTTAGGCTGTAAAGGAATTGAGGTTCTAACAGTAAGTTTTTTGTCATAAACGACAGTTATTTTTGGTATATTTTGTATAAAGTATGATGGTTGGATAAAAATAATATTTCAAAACTGTGATATAAGCAATTTAGGCTTTGATTATTTTTTTCTTTACTTGAACGTTAAGTAGTTTGGGCTGTAAATATTTTTTTGTAAAAAAATACATTAATCAAATTTTACTGGAATCTTTGTGTTCCAAACTTTCGGTTGGGATATTACGGCAATTTCTTTGGACAAAATATATGTCATTTATTACATTTAGGTCTTATTTCCGTGACTTTATTTGGCGCTTATTTTTATTTTCCCTAGTCACCAAATCAATAATCGAAAGCGCTTAAGATAAATAATCCAAACTAATGTCACCTTACATTGTCGCTTACCATTTTATTCCCTCCCAAAAAAAAATCTGGTATGGTGGTTAGATAATAAGGTAAATCAAAGGTTTGGCAGTTAGCTTACAGAAGAATGACAAAAAGCGTCGGTTATCACACTCTTTCGTTCGAACAAATTGTCGTTAGCGTTGCACAGCGAACATTCACCGCGGCGTAAGCACCTCCGTGCTTGCGAGTCAGTTTGGCGCAAAGTTTTTCGAAGAAAATAAAACGGTAAGATTCTTTTAATAGACTTTTATATTCATCTATAATTGTGTATTCTAATTAGTTATTTTAAGTTTTAAAGATAAGATTCATTAGGTCATTATTTTGCTATCTTGTTCAGACAATACTGAATGGTTAAATAAGTACCTACAGAGTTTTTGTTGGCTGGCCTGGCTTACGATCATAATCAAAGGTTCGAATCCCACTTTGGGCCAGCAAGGAATTATTGGATTTTTTGAAGAATTCTCAGTAACAGTCAAGAGTTAATCCTGCGACTGATATGACTCTGTTGTGTCGAATTGCCTATGGGACTATGAGAGTGAGAAAATAAAAAGTGCACGTTTGTTTTGTACATATACTAGCGCACGTTAGTAGGTCCCTCTTTTGCAGATTGTTATTCTGCCTCAAGATTTGCCACCGTGACTGATTTAACATGTGTCAACATCATTGTTTTATCGATTGAGTGAATGGATGGGTGAGTGCGAATGAATGGATACACGGCAAAAGCGATAGTAAGAACCCTCTTTTTGGAGTGGCTGAAGGCCGCCACGGTGTCCTCACCTTCCGCCTGACGCATGTTTTCATCGAACACGGTTGTTTTGGGTAGTTTCTTTGCTGTGGAGGACTCCCCCGGCAAAATCTAATGTATGTATGTAAGTATGTTTGTATAATTTTATAAGAATTAATCACAATGTGCTTTCGCGTTGCATAAAAGAGCTTATAGTATTTTTTATAGATAATTAACTTATAACAATTTTCTTGTTCTTCTGCCATTAACCAATAGCCGGTTATGTCATATTGGCTCCACTCGATGAACAGAAAAAGCACAGGTATGCTCTTTTTCTTTAACAGAAATAAAATAAATGGTGCAGTTAAATCATTTGGGTTGGAACTCATTAATTGGGTTGTTTTCATTAACGACGTTTTTTCCTGTTAGTATAATTATGACCATTTGAGGGTAAGCGACAGTAAATTGTGTTAGGAGTGTGATTTGTTTTAATTAACAATGTCATTTCGTAGAGACCTAATAAAAAACTATATGGTTAAATTTTGAAACTTTTGGAACGTACAGTAAAGTTTCTATGATTTTTTTTCACTTATTTTGAACTTTAAACTACTCTCCTGTAAAGTTTGCTAAGTGGTGGTTAGCCTCTTTTGGCCGTAAGGCATCGATATTATAGTATGTGGTGATTTTAATATTAATATTTTAGAGAATTCTTCACAGTGTCCTAGATTTCTGAATCTTTTTAAGTCATTTAATTTAAGTAATTTATTCTGTGAACCTACTAGAGTCTCTGAAACATCTTCTACTTGTTTGGATAACATATTTAGTTCTTGTGTTGCTCAGAACCCAGTAGTTATTAGTTCTCTTCCTTCTGATCACCGTGGACAGATAGCTAGTTTTTCATGTACAACATAATTATGATAAATCACATACAGGAGAATGTAGGCCTCAAACTACCAATCGTATTATACGTTTTAAAAACAATATTATTTCTAAACTCAATCCCTCAATTTTGAACTAAGAAAATCCAAATACAATTTATAATTCACTTTTTGGAATAGTAAATAACGAGTTTCAAGATACTTTCAAGAGTAAAACTGTCACATTAAAGGGTACTACCGGATCTTTTAACCAGTGGGCCACTATAGGTATATACAGAAGTAGAGCCAAATTGTTTGAATTATATGGTATGAAACAACATAAATTTGACACACATTTTCTAAATTATGTAAGAAACTACTCAAAAATTTTTAAACAAGTTTGTGTTATGGCAAAATCTAAATTTATTAGTAGCAAAATTAAGCATTTAAAAATTGTAATTAAAGAAACTTGGAGAATTATAAATGATGAAACAGGAAGAGCACGACCACAGGAAAACCAATTTGAACTAAAAGAAAACAATTTATTAGTCACCAATCAAATTCAAGTAGCGCATATGTTCAATTGTTTCTTTGCGAGCATACCTTTAACAACTATTAGCTCTTTACAATCATCATCTTTAGACGCTGGAAATTTGTTGCGTACCTGAATGCAAGAGCGTGTTTAGATTCGAGCACGTTACCCCGCGAGGTATATTGATTGCATATAATTCAATTAACTGTTGCGCCTTACCTCTCTATAATTTTTAACCAATGTTTTGACTTAGGCGTATTTCCGGATTTGATGAAATTAAGTAAAATCATACCTTTATTCAAATCTGGCAGTAAAAATGACGTAAATAACTTCAGGCCCATCTCTATCTTGCCGGCATTTAATAAAATATTTGAAAAGATTTTATTAAAGCAGCTACTAAGACACTTTAAGCTATGTCGGCGACTTTGGTTCTACTGCAGATCTCCTCATTTCTGATTCGATCTCGCAGGGAAACTCTAAGCATAGCTCTCTCCATCGCCCTCTGAGTGACCTTGAGCCTTCTTATAAGGCCCATAATGAGCGACCACGTCTCTGATCCGTAAGTCATCACTGGCAACACACACTGGTCAAAGACTTTCGTCTTGAGACATTGCGGGATATCGGACGAGAAGATATGTCGTAGCTTCCCGAACGCTGCCCAACCGAGTTTGATTCGACGATTGACCTCCTTCTCGAAGTTGGACCTACCTAACTGGACTACTTGTCTCAGGTAGATATACTTGTCGACAACTTCGAGCGTAGAGTTCCCAACCTGAATAGGAGCAGGTACAACATGGACGTTCGACATGATTTTCGTCTTGTCCATGTTCATCTTAAGACCTACTTGTTGGGAGACTCTACAGAGGCCATCGAGCATTGTGCCTAGGTCTTCCATGGTCTCAGCCATGACTACGATATCGTCTGCGAATCGAAGGTGAGTGATGTACTCGCCGTTGATGTTGATGCCGAGTCCATTCCAGTCCAGAAGCTTGAAAAACATCCTCCAGCGCAGTGATAAACAGTTTCGGGGATATGACATCCCCCTGTCTCACCCCTCGCTGGAGTTGAATAGGTTTCGAACTCTGGTCCTGGAGGCGGACTGACATAGTGGCGTATTCATACAAACACTTAAGCACTTCGATATATCGGTAGTCAATCCGACACCGTTGGAGAGACTGTAGCACGGTCCAGGTTTCGATCGAATCGAAGGCTTTCTCATAGTCAACAAACGCCAAGCATAGGGGCTGGTTATACTCCTCGGAATTCTGTATAACCTGCCGCAGCATATGTATGTGGTCTATGGTACTATAGCCTTTACAGAAACCGGCTTGTTCGGGAGGCTGGAAGTCGTCTAGCTTGCTCTCGAGACGATTCGTGATGACCCTCGAAAACAGCTTGTAGATGTGGCTCAGAAGTGTGATGGGTCTGTAGTTCTTTAAGAGGGTTTTATCCCCTTTCTTAAAGAAAAGCACCACCACACCTCTGTGCCACGCCTGTGGCGTTTTACCCTCGAGAATGACGGAATTAAATAGCTTCCGAAGGGCTTCTCTAGCGGGTGCACCGCCAGCCTTCAGAAGCTCGCTCGTAATTCCGTCATCACCCGGCGCCTTGTTGTTTTTGAGCTGTTTGAGAGCCACACTAATCTCGTGCATGCTGACGTCCGGGATATCTTCGGTATAGTGTCGGGTCAATCCAGCTTTAGGGTCTGACGCTGGAGTACTTGCGGGTTGTTGCGTTGTCGTGTATAGCTGTCCATAGAACCTTTCGATCTCCTCCAAGAGCTCAGGCTTGGACGATACGATTCTGCCATCCTCCGTCTTCAGCTTTATCAGCTGACTCTGCCCAACAGACAGATCCCTCTGGAACACTTTGGATCCCTTATTCTGCTCGATCGCCTCACGAACACATTTTGTGTTGTATTGGCGGAGATCGCGAGTCAGAGACTTAGAGATCTGTCTGTTGAGGTGCCGATATTTCAGCATGTCGTCGGAGGATAGCAGAATCATCTTGCGCCTTTCCTCTAACAGCTCGAGGGTCGGACCCGAGATGTTGCTGGTTCTCTTGCTTTTTTGGGGCTTAAAAAATTTTGCCCCTGTTGTATGGACAGCATCCACGAACCCGTTACTGTACTCGTCCACATCTACGCATTCACCCAGGCATTCGAAACGGTTCTTGAGTGCGAGCTGAAAGCTCTCGGGGTTTTGGATATGAACCGGTGCCGGTTGGAGCGTGGACTTTATCAACCTCGACCGTTCGAGGCTTGTACAGATATTCAATGTGCCTCTTACCATTCGGTGATCGCTCCCCACTTTAAGTGAATTGATCACGGAGACATCATTGAATATCTGCCTCTTCGTCGACATGATAAAGTCGATCTCATTTTTGGTAGCACCGTCTGGACTTACCCAGGTCCACTTGCGGCATTCTTGCTTCTTGAAGAAGGAATTCATCATATAGAGGCCTTCCTTTTCCATAAAGCTAGCCAGCAAGTGACCCCGGGAATTCCGATGCCCATAACCAAATTGCCCCACTCTCAGCTCATCACCGTCACGTTTGCCCAGTTTCGCGTTAAAATCTCCCATGACCACGGTGTAATGGGTTTTGAAGCCATGTATAGCCCGAGATATGCCCTCGTACATGGCTTCCACCTTCTCATCGGGGTGCGTCGAGGTCGGAGCGTATACCTAAATGACCTTCAGCGAATACCGCTTGGATATTCTGAGTATAAGGTACGCTACCCTGCTCGACACACTCCCGATGTTTACCACGTTGGTCACGAGAGATTTGTGGACGATGAACCCGACACTACCTTGGGACTGTTGGTCGCCCTCCCGGTAGAAGAGCAAGTTGCCGGAATTGAGAACTATCGAGTCCTCCCCCTGTCTTCGGACTTCAGATAGGCCTATGATATCCCATCGCAACTTGCTCAATTCTTCTTCCAGCTCGACAATCTTCTCGTCGGTCCGCAGTGTGCGCGTGTTCAGTGTTGCCAGGGCCAATTGTCGTTGGTGGTGGTAGCCCGATCTCTTCCGGAGATTCTTCGGACCCCTTGCCACGCCGTTACCATGGCCGCTACCATAACCAGGACTAGCGGGGCCGCCGGGGACTAGGGGCCGATTTTTATTGGTGTGGTTCATGTATGGGGGGATTTGCCATAATCGCCACGCTTGGCAGGCGTATTGGCGATCGCAGTGGCGGAAGTTTTTAGTGCTGGACGCTGCTGCCCATCTAGCAACTTGGGATTTACTTCCGCCAGGTTCGGATGGTTTGACCGCCATCTTTCGGTTGACTGCTTGCACTGGAGGAGATAATATGACGAGTATCTACTTGTCAGAGTAACTCTCTCAGTGGGCGGTGGGGTCCTCACGTCCCGACGCCGTCCGAGATCTAAAAATGCTATCGGAGTATTCTGTGACCTCTCAAAAGCATTTGATTGCGTTCATCACGACACACTATTGCGTTAGCTCCGCCACTACGGCGTAGAGGAAACCGCACTTTGTGTTGTCGAGTTGTACCTGCGGAAAAGATTTCAGTGCGTTGATGTAAATGGGACTACATCCTCTAAATTACCTATACAGTTAGGCGTTCCAAAAGGCTCTATTTTAGGTCCTTTTCTATTCCTTGTATATATTAATGACTTGCCTTTTTATTTCAAAAATATCTGTGATGTCGTAATTTTTGCAGATGATACGTCACTTATTTTTAAAGTAGATAAGAATAGGAATCAATTTGATGATGTAAATAATGCACTTATACAAGTTACACAATGGTTTACAGCAAACAACCCAGTGCTTAATTCTAAAAAGACTAAATGCGTTAAATTTGCTTTACCTAACGTTAGACAACTGGGACCTAATATAAGGCTAGATAGGGAGGAACTTGACACAGTTGAGTTGACAGTGTTTCTAGGCATTACACTAGATAATAAGTTACAATGGGGTGCACATATAGCATGTCTTGCAGGTAAGCTCAGCTCTGCTGCGTATGCTGTCAAAAAAGTTAGACAACTTACTGATGTTGACACAGCTCGTCTAGTTTATTTAAGCTATTTTCATAGTGTCATGTCCTACGGTATTTTGTTATGGGGCAAAGCTGCGGATATTCAGAATATCTTTGTTCTACAGAAACGAGCGGTACGAGCAATATAGGTACATGTTAGGTGCAAAAGATACTCTTAGGGAACGCTTTAAGTCTATAGGGATTCTTACAGTAGCCTCGCAATTTTTATTTGCTAATATATTGTATATTAGGCAAAATATAGGTTTATTTACTACAAAAAGTGATGTACATAACATAAATACTCGAAAAGGCATAAGTTATGTGCCCCTTATCATCGTTTACATAAAGTTAATAATTCTTTTGTAGGGCTAGGTATTCATATATACGTCTTTTAGAATTGCCATTTAGTACGTTCAAAAGTAAAATAAAAGACTGCCTTATTAGGAAAGGTTATTATACCATTAATGATTATTTCAGTGATAAGGACAGATGGTCACTTACACTAGACAACTCTTGATTTTTTTATTTATAATTATAGATACCTTACTTTTCAGTGTTTTTTTATATAATATCTCTAGTTCTATTAATTTAATATTCATGCATTATTAGGTCATTCAACTTACTACATTTACATTTTCATTGTTGTTCCACAAATTTTATTAAAATTTGCTACAGTGTCAGATGAAGGTAACTCGTTATCATGGGCTGGATACTAACGTTTTTGTAATTGTGTATTCATATACCGTCACTTTCTGTAACATAAGTCAAAGTCAAAGTCAAAAATCATTTATTCATCTAGGTCACAAAGTGACGCTTATGAACGTCAAATTTTAATGTACGTTACTTAATGCTTCTACATTTACATTTACTTCCCATTCGCAAAGCAATAGGTAGAACCACGAGAAAGAACGGGCAACAAAACTCAAACTAATGTTACATATTTTGATTTTGTAAGGAGCTGCAACTGTTTCACATTGTAATTAATTACTTGTAAATAGTAATTAGGAACATACATAATACTTAAATAATTAATGCAGTTACCAATTTAACTGCTGTAGTAGCCTTCCAGTGTGAATATTGTGTAACAGGAGCATCCACTTACGTCTTATAATGTAGGCAACTCGCGACCATGTTCATAACTATATGGTGGAAATATATGTTACAGAAGTGACTGTATATGAATACACAAAATTACTAAAACATTAGTTTACAGCCCATAATCACGAGTTATCTTCATCTTACAGTGCAGTAAAACTTTAATAAAATTAGTGGAACAACAATGCAAATGTAAATGTAGTGCCTAAGTTGAATGACCTAATAATACATGAACAGTGAGTTAAAAGAACTAGAAATATTATATAAAGATTAACTGAAAAATGCAAAGTATCTATATAATTCTAATTAGGTATAAAGATCATGAGTTGTCTAGTGTAAGTGACCAGCTATCCTTATCACTGAAATAATCATTAATAGTATAATAACCTTTCTTAATAAGGCAGTCTTTTATTTTAGTTTTAAATGTACTAAATGGTAATTCTAAAAGACTAATTGGTATTTTATTGTATATACGAATACCTAGCCCTACAAAAGAATTATTAACTTTATGTAAACGATGATAAGGGGCATATAACCTATGCCTGTTTCGAGTGTTTATATTATGTATCGCTTTTTGTGGTAAATAAACCTATATTTTGCCTAATGTACAAAATATTAGCAAATAAAAATTGAGAGGCTACTGTAAGAATTCCTATAGACTTAAAGCGTTCCCTAAGAGTATCTTTTGCACCTAACATGTATATTGCTCTTACCGCTCGTTTTTGTAGAACGAAGATATTCTGAATATCCGCAGCTTTGCCCCATAACAAAATGCTAAGGACATAACACTGTGAAAATAGCTAAAATAAACTAAACGAGCCGTGTCGATGTCGGTAAGTTGCCTAACTTTTCTGACGGCATACGCAGCAGAGCTTAGCTTTCCTGCAAGACATGCTATATGTGCACCCCATTGTAACTTATAATCTAGTGTAATACCTAGGAACACTGTAGAGTCTACTGTGTCAAGTTCCTCCCTATCTAGCATAATATTAGGTCCCAGTTGTCTTACATTAGGTAAAGCAAATTTAACGCATTTAGTTTTCCTAGAATTAAGTACTAGGTTATTTGCTGTAAACCATTGTGTAACTTGTAATAGTGCATTATTTACATCATCAAATTGATTCCTATTCTTATCTACTTTAAAAATAAGTGACGTATCATCTGCAAAAAGTACAACATCACAGATGTTTTTTAAATAAAAAGGCAAGTCATTAATATATACAAGAAATAGAAAAGGACCTACAATTGAGCCTTGTGGAACGCCTAGCTGTAAAGGTAATATAGAGGATGTAGTCCCATTTACATCGACACACTGAAATCTCTGCCGCAGGTACGAATCGATAACACTAAGTGCGGTTTTCTCTACGCCATAGTGGCGGAGCTTACGCAGTAGCGTGTCGTGCTGAACGCATTCAAATGCTTTTGATAGGTCACAGAACACTCCAATAGCATTTTTTGATGACTCCCAAGCACTATAAACGCTATAAACGTGTTTTATGAGAGCAACACCCGCATCAGTAGTGGATCTACCTTTAGTAAATCCGTATTGATCCTTGTGAAGCAGACTATTTAAATTAAAGTGGTTTAGTAGCTGCTTTAAAAGAATCTTTTCAAATATTTTACTAAATGCCGGCAAGATAGATATGGGCCTAAAATTATTTATTTCATTTTTACTGCCAGATTTGAATAAGGGTATAATTTTACTTAATTTCATCAAATCCGGAAATACGCCTAGGTCAAAGCATTGATTAAAAATTATAGATAGGTAAGGCGCAACAGTCTCAACTATAGTACCTAAAATTTTAATTGAAATGCCCCAAAAGTCACCGGTATTTTTAATATTAATTGAATTATATGCGATCAATATATCTCGCGGGGTAACGTGCTCGAATGTAAACACGCTCTTGCATTCAGGTACACTGCTAAGCAAAAAATTTCCAGCGTCTAAAGATGATGATTGTAAACAGCTAGTAGTTGTTAAAGGTATGCTCGCAAAGAAACTATTGAACATATGTGCTACTTGAGTTTTATTGGTGACTAATAAATTGTTTTCTTTAAGTTCAAATTAGATTTCCCGTGTTATATGCCATACTTTTCCACCATAGTTCTGAACATGATCGCGAGACGCCTACATTATAAAGCGTAAGTGGATGCTCTTGTTACACAAGATTCACATTTGAAGACTACTACAGCACTTAATTTAGTAACTACATATTTGTTTAAGTATTATGTATGTTCTTATTTACTATTTACAAGTAAGTAATTACAATGTGAAACAGTTACAGCTCCTTACAAAAACAAAATATGTACCATAACACTGGCGATTAAAAAGAGTGGCCACGAGTTTTATTGCCCGTTCTTTCTCGTGGTTCTACCTATTGCTTTGCGAATGGGCAGTAAATGTAAATGTAGAAGCATTATTAATTTACTTTAAAAATTTGACGTTCATAAGCGTCACGTTGTGACCTAGATGAATAAATGATTTTTGACTTTGACTCGATTTTTTTACAACCAGCCAGTATGTCCTCTAGATCAAAAAAGTTAACATAGGTATTACCTACTTGGTAAGAAATGATATAATAGGTAATTGATTAATAATTTGAAATAGTACGCTGCTTAGACTTTTTTGATGTGTGCACATAATTATATTTGTTGCTTGTATACAACAAATGAATCGAATAATGTTGAATAAAGGTACACATAATTGTGTCAATGAATATGAATTCTATTGGCCAGGACACAAATTCTGGCGACATCTAACGAACCCCAAGACAACAAAAACATATGTGATTATTCAAGATCCCGAATTGTGCTATAAAAAGTTTTACACGCTATTACTCTCATACAAGAGTACACCATATTCCAAGCCGAGTGTGATGGGATCACAAGAGCCGCAACAGAAATCGTGTCTAAAAACGTAAGCGACCTGTCTATACGCATCATCACAGACAGTGCCTTAGTACTACCAGCTCTCGGCAAACTTTAATAGCGGCCTCATCATGGAATGCCACCTAGAGCTGCAAAAGATTGCAGAGAAGAATTGGGTTACGCTGCAATGGATTAAAGGCCACAGCAACTCCGCAGGCAATGACGCCGCAGACCAACTGACACGGCAAGGATCGGACACAATGGTAATGGGACCCGAGCCGATTGTACCGATACCCGCACGCCAACTCAAAACATGGCTACGCGAGAGAACCGCACAAGAACATGAAAAACAGTGGGCAGACATAAAAGAATAAAAGAATGCAGTCGAACAAAGTAGCTAGTTGCTATCCCCTGCTTGAACAAGCGACTTTCACACAAGCTGCTGCATTAAAAGAGAAAAACACTCAAGCATCTGACAGGCATAATAACCGGCCACTGTCAACTCAACAAGCACCTATTCAACATAGGCGTTACGGACAGCCCACTGTGCAGGGACTGCATGGAAACTGAAGAAACACCCGCTCATGTCATTCTGCACTGCACAAGTGTGAGCGATCAACGGGCAAAGCTGACCCAGAACCATGTGTGAGGCTTTGAACGACACCAGCCAACTAATGGCTTTCTGGAAGGAGCTAAGGTGGTATGAGTAGTCGGCGTCAATCAAGTCGCCACTTACGCACAATGGCCTAAATAAGTGACTAAGTGCGGAAAACCCACGACCAACTAACTAACAACTAACTAACTAACTAACTACTCTCATACAAATCCTCGATAAATGTCGTCAGTCCGCCAACCACTAAGCAGAATCATCTAGAATAGTCAGATGATTCTTCCATTGGATGGAGATCACACCTCATTTCCCATTGTAGTGATGATTTGCAGAAATTATTGGCTATAGTAATAATACTGTTAAAGAACCCGTGCAAACTTATATGATATCTATCTATAGGGTCATAGTATTAAAGAAGTCCCCATCGCATCATGTTTGTCTGTAGGAACACGATAATCTCCAAATGTTGTACGGTTTTCGCCGAGTTAGTGTGATGCCTAATGAATGTTTTCGGTGTATAATCAACGCAAGTGGAGCCGTGGGTGGAGATTAGTATAACACACGGTTTTCGCCAACGGTTAGTGTGATGCCTAATGAAAGTTTTCGGTGTATAATCAACGCAAGTGGAGCCGCGGGTGGAGATTAGTATAACACAATGATAACCTATAGAACATTACTATATTGATTATAGTCATACTAGTTCTTTATCTGCAAAACTGCCACAGAAATGTTTGTTGCTGTTTTTTATCAGGAAGATCCTGTAACTTTTACTTTCAATTGCAGCAGAGGTTTTGTGGACTATTCGTGATATGTCAGATGAAAAGAATAATTAGGAAGACCATGGCTTGATCATATAAGAGGGAATAACATGAATGAACAGATATCAAAAGCCGGTTTTATTTTATTTAAAGTTTACATTGTTACATATTAAAACGATTGCCAGCTTTGACCCACTTTTTTTCGTTTCTCTTATTGCCTCATGTTAGTAAAATATGGCAGGTAGTAAAACCAATAATGTAAGCAGTTGCTTCTTTCACCAAGCACCGGAGCAATTGGCTATAATGCTGTACCCAATAAACTATAAATATTGTGTTTATATAGGCCCTCAAAGAAAACGTTGGCTCCCATAGAGAAGTCGTTACGTTTCACGCAACATTTAAACATCAGGCTCATAAGTTTAAAAACTCACACACTCCTCTATTTTATGTTTTAGCCAAGAAAAATATACTTACAAAATATTGGACTTCTTAATTCAGTACGCAACTTACATGTTTTAACAATACAAAATATAATACTGCCCTGTAATAAAATAACGAAGTTGTCAAAACAAAACCTCGCCTGCACAAAACCTCGCCTGCACAAAACCTCGCCTGCATTTGAAAATGTTCATATTTTGTCTATAGTTTTGTGTGTATTTTTGTAAAACCATTCGACAACACGTTCAGCAACATCCAGTTGGCCAACTTTCTAGGATATGGTTCAGGTACAGTGCAGCACAGTTGCTTTAAATTTATTTATTTATTTTCTGTTATTTATCTTTTGCACAATATAAACAAATTTTGGTACATAGTAATAATAAAATATAGAATTAAAGAGCTATTGAAAGGAGCGTATTGGGGATTAAACTAACAGACCGAATCCGTAACGCAGCCATACGCATTAAAACAGGCATCAGCGATGTTGGCAAGAAGGCCGCAAAATTAAAATGGGATTGGGCACTTGGGCAGGTCATGTTTGCAGAATGCATCCAAAGAAATGGGCAAATATCGCCACGTGGTGGACACCGCAGCGACTTCGTGGTCGGGGTAGACCCAGGAAGCGTTGGCGAGATGAGCTAGATGGATTCTCACAAAAACATGGACAGAAATAGCTGGAGACAGGGAGCTTTGGAGAAGTGTAGGGGAGACCTTTGCCCAAAAATGGGACAGTATAGGTTAGAAAAAAAAAATTAAAACGTATTGTAACGAGCTATTTTATATAGCCTACTAAATTGGTTTGGTTAATTAAGTAAAAATGATTAACCGGCAGTCCACCTTGTGTTCCTCATGTACCCGTGTGTCGGAGGGTCGGGTATCGCCAAAGCATTCGTCGCCACCCCCCCATGGGTACCTATTGGCCCGCCAGATGGTCAGGCGGGCCCCGAACAAAACCCCCTTGGCGGCGGATGAAGGTGTTGGGTACCGCCGCCAAAACACCCAGTGGCCGTAGAGGATAGGGAGGACGGCAACCTGGCAACACCGCTTATCCTCTTCCTCTGCGGTTCCACCGCGACGCAACAATGGTGCGCCCCCATTTGGTCGCAGGAGATAGGGCGCGCGGCAACGCAACACCGACACGCCTCTCCTCCCGCGACCGCGCCCGAATGCGCTCACTAGATGGGCCCTCTCTAAATAGCCACCAAGGTAAACAGGGTCTGCCATAAAGGCAGCCAGAGGGCAACACCGGTGCGAGTGGCTAGGGGTGTCGAGCGGCGGCGCACCGGTTGCGCCATCGCGGGTCTTGTGACAACGGAGACCCGGAGCGGGTTTCCCCGTAGTTACGCCCTTGAGAATGACACTTCCACCCCCGAGCAAGTTTGTGTAAGTGGTAAGTTTTTTAAGTTGTCAGGAAGATTGTTGTACAATTTTATAGCCACGCAATATGTGTTTCTTTTAAATAGTTCTAACCTTGTTTGAGGTTGCTTGAGCTTATTTTTGTGCCTCGTCCGACTGTTTGCCATATCTCCTTGTTTTATAAACAGTGCTGGATGTTTTTTTACAAAAGTACATGTTTCATATATGTAGAGACATGCTAGTGGTAGACTGTTCAATTGCATAAATATGGGTTTACAACTATCTGCAAACTCCGCTCCCTTTATTGCCCTAATGGACTTCTTTTGAGTTACCTACAAACAATTTGTCCATTTCCACAGAATTTCCCCATATTATAATACATTGAACACTATTTTCCAGATAGCTTTTGAACCAATGGCAGTCTGTATCACGTATTCCGTAATTACGTATAGTTTTGACATTAGAGTTTTATGACAGACAAACATGTCTAAAAATATACAAGCTATATTTGCTTTCTCGTTAATAGCTTCTGTAATATGTTTAAGTAACGAGAAGCATGCTAAAGTGATTGAGCTTTCTTTTTTGAAACCGTATTGTTGTTTATTCAAAATGTTACATGTTGATAAAAATGCTTATATTTTGCCTTGCATAGCTTTTTCGAGGACCTTTGCTAGTATGGGTAATAATGTTATAGGTCTGTTATTGCTCATGTTTGTCTTAGATCCTTTTTTATATAACGGCTTTGCCATGGACATTTTTAATCGGGCCGAGAATTTACCTTCTGTAAATGACGTGTTAATTATGTATGTTAGTGGGGCAGACAGAGGTATGGCACATTGTTTTATGACCTTTGTACATAAAACATCATAGCCTGTTGAGAACGTAATGAATCTCAGTAGAGCATAGTTCTGCCTTTGTTACGTATTTGCCATACGTAGTTACGTATTTTTCATCAGCAAAATCGATGCACAATTAACATTTCTCACATTCATCACGAATAAATATTTTCATTTAAGGACGTATTAAATGTGCCAAATGAGATACAGCTTGGTTTTTATTTATTACTAGTTTCTAATATTTATTAAGAAATGTAACTTTATTATAATATTGAGTAGTCTTCCTTATAAGTTACGGTATCAGCTTACTACCGTAGTAGGTGGACTGCCGGTCCCCACACCCACGTGGGATCTCCACCTTGTCTTGGTGGGAGGGCTCAGTAGCCGTGGCTTCGACACCCGCGGTGAAGCTAAGAGAGATCCCGGGAGTGCGCAGGATGCGTCCAAAGGTGCGGGGGACAATTCTGTCTGTACCCCGCATTCGGGCGCGGTCGCGGGAGGAGAGGCGTGTCGGTGTTGCGTTGCCGCGCGCCCTATCTCCCGCGACCAAATGGGGGCGCACCATTGTTGTGTCGCGGTGGAACCGCAGAGGAAGAGGATAAGCGGTGTTGCCAGGTTGCCGTCCTCCCTATCCTCTACGGCCACTGGGTGTTTTGGCGGCGGTACCCAACACCTTCATCCGCCGCCAAGGGGGTTTTGTTCGGGGCCCGCCTGACCATCTGGCGGGCCAACAGGTACCCATGGGGGGGTGGCGACGAATGCTTTGGCGATACCCGACCCTCCGACACACGGGTACATGAGGAACACAAGGTGGACTGCCGGTTAATCATTTTTACTTAATTAATCAAACCAATTTAGTAGGCTATATAAAATAGCTCGTTACAATACGTTTTAATTTTTTTTTCTAACCTATACTGTCCCATTTTTGGGCAAAGGTCTCCCCTACACTTCTCCAAAGCTCCCTGTCGCCAACTATTTCTGTCCATGTTTTTGTGAGAATCCATCTAGCTCATCTCGCCAACGCTTCCTGGGTCTACCCCGACCACGAAGTCGCTGCGGTGTCCACCACGTGGCGATATTTGCCCTTTTCTTTGGATGCATTCTGCAAACATGACCTGCCCAAGTACCCAATCCCATTTTAATTTTGCGGCCTTCTTGCCAACATCGCTGATGCCTGTTTTAATGCGTATGGCTGCGTTACGGATTCGGTCTGTTAGTTTAATCCCCAATACGCTCCTTTCAATAGCTCTTTAATTCTATATTTTATTATTACTATGTACCAAAATTTGTTTATATTGTGCAAAAGATAAATAACAGAAAATAAATAAATAAATTTAAAGCAACTGTGCTGCACTGTACCTGAACCATATCCTAGAAAGTTGGCCAACTGGATGTTTGCTGAACGTGTTGTTGAACGGTTTTACAAAAATACACACAAAACTATAGACAAAATATGAACATTTTCAAATGCAGGCGAGGGTTTTGTGCAGGCGAGGTTTTGTTTTGACAACTTCGTTATTTTATTACAGGGCAGTATTATATTTTGTATTGTTAAAACATGTAAGTTGCGTACTGAATTAAAAAGTCCAATATTTTGTAAGTATATTTTTCTTGGCTAAAACATAAAATAGAGGAGTGTGTGAGTTTTTAAACTTATGAGCCTGATGTTTAAATGTTGCGTGAAACGTAACGACTTCTCTATGGGAGCCAACGTTTTCTTTGAGGGCCTATATAAACACAATATTTATAGTTTATTGGGTACAGCATTATAGCCAATTGCTCCGGTGCTTGGTGAAAGAAGCAACTGCTTACATTATTGGTTTTACTACCTGCCATATTTTACTAACATGAGGCAATAAGAGAAACGAAAAAAAGTGGGTCAAAGCTGGCAATCGTTTTAATATGTAACAATGTAAACTTTAAATAAAATAAAACCGGCTTTTGATATCTGTTCATTCATGTTATTCCCTCTTATATGATCAAGCCATGGTTTTCCTAATTATTCTTTTCATCTGACATATCACGAATAGTCCACCAAAACCTCTGCTGCAATTGAAAGTAAAAGTTACAGGATCTTCCTGATAAAAAACAGCAACAAACATTTCTGTGGCAGTTTTGCAGATAAAGAACTAGTATGACTTTAATCAATATAGTAATGTTCTATAGGTTATCATTGTGTTATACTAATCTCCACCCGCGGCTCCACTTGCGTTGATTATACACCGAAAACTTTCATTAGGCATCACACTAACCGTTGGCGAAAACCGTGTGTTATACTAATCTCCACCCGCGGCTCCACTTGCGTTGATTATACACCGAAAACTTTCATTAGGCATCACACTAACCGTTGGCGAAAACCGTACAACATTTGGAGATTATCGTGTTCATACAGACAAACATGATGCGATGGGGACTTCTTTAATACTATGACCCTATAGATAGATATCATATAAGTTTGCACGGGTTCTTTAACAGTATTATTACTATAGCCAATAATTTCTGCAAATCATCACTACAATGGGAAATGAGGTGTGATCTCCATCCAATGGAAGAATCATCTGACTATTCTAGATGATTCTGCTTAGTGGTTGGCGGACTGACGACATTTATCGAGGATTTGTATGAGAGTAGTTAGTTAGTTAGTTAGTTGTTAGTTAGTTGGTCGTGGGTTTTCCGCACTTAGCCACTTATTTAGGCCATTGTGCGTAAGTGGCGACTTGATTGACGCCGACTACTCATACCACCTTAGCTCCTTCCAGAAAGCCATTAGTTGGCTGGTGTCGTTCAAAGCCTCACACAAGAGTACACCATATTCCAAGCCGAGTGTGATGGGATCACAAGAGCCGCAACAGAAATCGTGTCTAAAAACGTAAGCGACCTGTCTATACGCATCATCACAGACAGTGCCTTAGTACTACCAGCTCTCGGCAAACTTTAATAGCGACCTCATCATGGAATGCCACCTAGAGCTGCAAAACATTGCAGAGAAGAATCGGGTTACGCTGCAATGGATTAAAGGCCACAGCAACTCCGCAGGCAATGACGCCGCAGACCAACTGACACGGCAAGGATCGGACACAATGGTAATGGGACCCGAGCCGATTGTACCGATACCCGCACGCCAACTCAAAACATGGCTACGCGAGAGAACCGCACAAGAACATGAAAAACAGTGGGCAGACTTAAAAGAATAAAAGAATGCAGTCGAACAAAGTAGCTAGTTGCTATCCCCTGCTTGAACAAGCGACTTTCACACAAGCTGCTGCATTAAAAGAGAAAAACACTCAAGCATCTGACAGGCATAATAACCGGCCACTGTCAACTCAACAAGCACCTATTCAACATAGGCGTTACGGACAGCCCACTGTGCAGGGACTGCATGGAAACTGAAGAAACACCCGCTCATGTCATTCTGCACTGCACAAGTGTGTTTCTAACGAATACGTTTCACTCCTCCAGCAGAAGTCAAAGTGGCACACCGATGAGCACCGGGACCTGAAGATAGGCAGCATGGTTCTGGTCAAGGACGCCAGTCGACCACCTCTCTTGTGGCTGATGGGCAGGGTGATCGATGTCACGCCTGGCTCAGACGGTCGTACCAGAGTCACCGTCATTAAGACAAAGAAGGGGACCATAAAACGGGCTTACAACAACTTATGCCCCTTGCCATCACCTTGAAGTCTTCAACCTTCAACGGGGGGAACCTGTTCGGGCCTCCATGCACCCGAACCGCCGTGACGTTGAACCGGTTCTCGGGCTCGCGCGATATCGCGCGGGGGGCCACCTACACACTCATCCATAGACCACTGAGAGAACGCACGCTCGCCGTGTCGCGGATTTAAAATATTGTATTTGTTTGTTTTTTTTTTTTGTAAACATCGCCACTTAAGCGAATAAACAGTCCACTACATAGACTTGACTATCATTTGTCGAGACACCTGGGGCTGCAAGTAGTTACGGGGCTCGGCGCCAACACTACTATTATGAAGATGATCTCCAAAATATTGCTCCAAACAATCTTAATATACCCACTGGAACATCTCAAATACAAGCAAGCACATGAACCGAGTTAGAAGCTGCTCTACAAACCCAATCTTGATCTCCAAACTGCTGTAATTGTGATAGAAAAATATAGCTGATTTTAATTTACTCTCAAGCCAAATATCTTATAATTAGAATGGTATGTTTACTGTTATGTGATCTAACACTTTAATAATACTTAATTTAGATAATAAATTAGAAGCTATTATTTGTCTTTTTATTTCTTTTTTATTTTTAAAAAGACTTTTCAAACAAGGGTAATGTTAGATTTAAGGTTGATTTTAAGACTGAAATTATAATTTTAAGGAAAATGTGCCATTATATTTAAAGAAACGAGGTCTTTCTTCATTATTTTGTTACATTTAATACAAATTTGAATAGAAAAATCTTTCTAAAATCTTGTATCATTTATGAAGTAGCCTGTGACGTCGTGATGACACCGCCGCCCGGCCGCCTGCATTCTTCGCCCCTCACCTCAGACACCACACCTCGAGGCGACTATAAATACTGAAGCGCTGGCTGCGCCCGGTCTTTTTTGGGCTGCATTCGTCTGAACACATCGAACTAAGTACACCAGCTGCTTTTCCTGGATGACCACCGGGAGCGGACCCTCAACAAACTCCTTACCATCGCCGAATCACGCGACCCTGATTATATCTTTTCGAATAGCATATTTTTAGTAATTTTTCATAAGTAAAATGTTTCGCTAAAGGATGTGTTAAATTCTTTGATGAATTAAATTATTTTTTATTGTAACAGCAACTTCGAATTTCATTTAAACACACCCAAAGGTGATACTACGTTACAGTGGCACCCACGGGAATATATAGGTAGGGTTTTGTTGGGAATCCGCCTCCGGGTAAGTCATTTTTATTTTTTTAACCGTGTATGTTTGAAATCGTTCCAAAGCAGTGTGTGATTATTTTAGTGGCATTTATTGTTTCTTTTTGCTTGTTCTATTGTGCACGGGAAGTGGGTGGTGTTATGCTGGTCACAATAGACATTTTTTCTTTTTGTTCTGTTGTGCACGGAAGGTCGGTTGTGTTGCGCCGGTCACAGCAGACAATTTTTTTCCTACTACGCATGGTAAGCATTTTATATTAAAACTATTTCTGTTGCCGCGTGTGATAATTAATTCAGTCAACCGCATAAGTAACAAATTATAATCGTTTTGCTTGCGGCCACGTGTCAACTAAATGACGCGTTGTGGTCACATTCATTGATCGCATTCTTTGTATTGCGATGTAAGGCCTCGCGTCCTCTAAAGACGTGCTAAGGTCACCTTCGTTGATCGTATGCTTCGCGATTAGCTTTTTTAAATGCCACTACGGTAATTAATTGCTGCCGGTAATTATTGCTAATAATTACTGCTTTGGCTGACTTATGGAACGAATTCACATCCTTCTCTTTTTCATTTCTTTTGTACGGCGAATATATTTCTATATAGTAGATATTATTAAATACCATTACCGCCTACTACGGCGATTATCTTTTAAAATTAACTAACTTTTCTTCTTACTAAGAAAGTTGCATCTTTATTATACCACGTGTACCTACCATAATTGGACTGGCTGAGAATGAACGTACCTAAAGATGCTAGCGTATTATGTACTAGGTATTAAGCTAGAATTCCGCGTTCATTTATTAATGAATTGTACACGTGTCACATGCAGGTTGCTCACTGACAATAATGAACGAATGTGATCTTTGTCTATTTTGTATAAAAATACGAATATCATCGTAGAATTATTGGTTGTTCGTTTTGTCAAATGTTTATTTTGCTACAATCGTTGTTTTTGGTCTTCGATTTTATCTTCTTGTTACTGCCTATGGTTTTGTTATTTGCATCTATTTATGCATTTACTGTTCATTGTGAACAAAAACAGTAAACTCCTGCGTCGCAATTATTGAATTAAAATTTTTCTTGTAATTTTTTGTGTTGCTAGGATTGTTTTTTCAATGTCTGGTTTCTATTGAAATATATAAAACATGTAATGATAAATAAATGATAAAATTAATCCGCTGACAGCCGTAAAAATACTTAATTATCAATATGTAACTTGTTTTCTTTATACAAAATGCTATGCATCTGGTTTTGCTTAACCATTTTAAGTAGTGCTGGTTATAATGTGTTCTTGTGTTTACGCAAATGTTATTATATCAAACTGAATTTATCAAACTTAATTGAACTGAAACTAACTTTAACTAAAGTGGGTATTTGCACATAAATTAAATCAATAACTTCTATTCTTTAATAACTAAGTGGCTATTTACATATAAATCAAATAAATATTTTTTATACCTCATTAAATAACAAAGAGGCTGTTTACACACAAGTTAAATAAATAATTTCAATACTTAAATAACTAAAGTTGGTAATCATACATAAATCAATAATTTATATACTTTAATAACTAAAGTAAATTAATTGATGTACAAGTTTAAGAATCCCATTTCGTATTTCACCATCGTTTATTTTAAACCTAAAAGCTGAATAAAATAATCAAATATTATTCTATTACAGCATAAATAAGCTTATAAACGATTGGGTACAGTTTCATTAACAACAATGTAAGACGCATATGCATGCGAAGTTATAATTACCTACATAATTATTTGTAAAGGCCAACAACAGTGCTATTGTTTCCGAGTTGGAGCTCACTAGTCACAAGATAACGCATTGTGTTGCGTTAACGATTTATGTAAACATGCTAACATAAAATGAATAAATATTTCAGTTATAAACTGTCGCAGAAGTTTATTACATGTAATATTGTTACAAAGAATCTGTTATTTATCCAACGAAATATCGAAATATCAGATAACTATCTAACTATCTAAATATCAGATATGTTTACCTTGGTGATTTCCATATAAAATATTAAAAAAGATCTTAAATTAACTCACTACAAAGTTTAAGAATGTAATGATTAGTGCTCATCACTAATGATCTAATCAATAAAATAACTTAACGTTTTGTTATAAATGGTATAAAAATCTTTAATTCCTAATTACAGCTAAATCATGTACCCGATTATCTTGTTACATATAGCTTTAGTAATGGCTGGTCGTAACGTAATTTTTTTTCCCTTATGGCTCAGTGGTTAAAAGGTTGTTGTCGGATCGGTCTCTGGTTCGATTCTCACTTGTGTTTTTTTGTGTTTTTTAACTATGGTAGTGTATACTATATCATCGACCGTCTCCTGCGATGATATATTATTCATTACATCTTACTCCGATTTTTTTTTGTGTTTTTTTAACAATGGTAGTGTGTACTATATCATCTACGGTCTCCTGCGATGATATATTATTCATTACATCTTACTACGAATTTTGCATTTGCTGTTAATTAATTTGTATCGTGTTCAGAAACTAGATTATGACTTGCGGCAATGGAATGTGGTCAGCGCCAAGCGCGCAGTGATGACTCACGTGTTCACCGGCTCACACTTCCATCGTCGTAATCATTGTTTATTTCATTTTAAATTAATACAATTTGTCCTTGCAATATTGCATCGACCTTGTTAACCGCTTGACCGCGCACAAGTGACTATTCTCCCTTTTCCGAAATGCCGTAGACCGCGCACAAGTGACTATTTTCCCTTTTTGGTTACAGCGCTATACTCGGTCTGAATTTACTGTTTCTTTCTATTACGTAATGTTTTAAATTCTTTTTCTCTGTTCTATTCAAATCTTTTTTCTTCATGCTAAAAATACGAAGCGAGTCTTAAAATCGTTAACCCGGAACGAAAAAATTATGTCAAATGCCACTCTTTGTTTCGCGCGCTCCGTGATTACGTGCTTATCGTATACGTGTAATTAAATATTTTTATACTATGATACATGTTTTTTTATTTAATTCGGTGTAGATAGAATTACTCTTTAGTGAAAACTCAAAAAATATGTATGTCATCGATTTACTTTTTAAAATAATCCTGTTTAAAATACACAAAGTGTTTTTTTCAACGATAGTCAATGTTCGCTGCTAAGTATAATTAATTAGAAAGTAAATATCAATAAAGAATTCATACGACTTGAAAGAGTCATTTATAAGGTTGAAGAAAAACATCACTTCAACTTACTCATGTTACCGACTTATCAACAATAAATGTTTATGTTAGCGCGCCCATCTGGCGAGCGGCGGCGCGACATTTTGTTTAGAACGTGAGCGGTCAAGTGAATTCGGCGAATTGGCGCTAGCGGTCAAGCGGTTAGTGAGCAATTTGTTTGTTATATTGCCAACTGATCGTATGATTGTTAATATCGTAATATAGAAAGATCGTAATATTGGTTAACGACTTATACATTTTCAATTTAATTTCACTTATCGAGCCCGTATCACGTATAATACGTCTTCGCGCGTCGTGTAATATAATGAATGCGACTCGCATCGTGCATGAATGTTGACTTGTTCATGCGTATGATTGTGTGTAGGCCTTTTGAATGTGATGAATGTCAGGTAATAGGAACGTTCAATGCTTGGTGACGTATGAAAGGCCGAGGGTTATACTTTGGGTTTTCTTTTCTTCCAGGGTTAGTAGTTGCTTGTACTTAGCTTACTGAAACCACCACTCATCTGTTTCAGGGTTCCAGAATGCAGTTGCCGCCTACCAGCAACAGAATTTTCCCTCTGGGAAAATTCTGGCCTAATGGGGGGAGTGTGTGACGTCGCTGTGATGTCGTGATGACACCGCCGCCCGGCCGCCTGCATTCTTCGCCCCTCACCTCAGACACCACACATCGAGGCGACTATAAATACTGAAGCGCTGGCTGCGCCCGGTCTTTTTTTGAGACGATGTTAAGACGGTGAGTCGGTGTTAAGACGAATGCAGCCCGCATTCGTCTGAACACATCGAACTAAGTACACCTGCTGCTTTTTCTGGACGACCACCGGGAGCGGACCCTCAACAAACTCCTTACCATCGCCGAATCACGCGACCCTGATTATATCTTTTCGAATAGCATATTTTTAGTAATTTTTCGTAAGTAAAATGTTTCGCTAAAGGATGTGTTAAATTCTTTGATGAATTAAATTATTTTTTATTGTAACAGCAACTACGAATTTCATTTAAACACACCCAAAGGTGATACTACGTTACAAGCCTCCCGAGCGATTATTTGTATTAAGCAGTAAAAAAATAAGATTAGTAATCTAGGGTTAAAAGACTGACGCGTCCTATTTTATTTTGTTTTTTGTTCATTTGATTTAAGTATATGCGTATTGATTTGTTTTTTCGGAATACCTGGTCACTCAGTAAGTATTACGAGAAAAAGTTTTTATGTATGTGAGACTGGCCAATTATAATTTATAATTATAAAATTTTTATTACTTATAAGTAAAAATAGGTACGTTCTAAATTCAAAACTTCCCTCCACATTTTTTGCAAGCTAATTAAAATTACCGTATCTCATTGAAAAATGGATTTGCGTCGAGAACATGTACGCGCTATAGTCCAGTCAATTTAAGCCAAATTAGGTGCAAATCCCGGAAAATCTACATACCCTGTATATAACTACGTAAAAACTTGTATTTTGGCATCCTAAAACTGTTATCAAAAGGCACATATAATTGGATGTCCGAAAGTTTTAAATTCAGGGGTCAAAGGTCACAAAAAAACATATTTATTTCATTTTTTGCAAATATCTCGTTTTCTATGGGTTTTACGCTATTTGTTTGATTATCAGTACTGTAGAGAATTAAATTGTCTACAAGTTTTTTATTTAATTTTTATTATACCTTGAACTGTTTTCGAGATAGAGAGCGTAGAGCGCGAGGCCAGCGAATTATAGTCTCGATCAAAAACTCGTAATATTAAGGTCTATATATATATATATATATCACCGTGTGGTTGACGGCATACAATACAAGTGTCACCACCCCCTATCTTCCCGTGGGTGTCGTAAGAGGCGACTAAGGGATAACACGATGCAAATACCATATTTGCGTAGAGACGAAAAACTCGACATCAAACCCTATACGACTGCCTCGTTGGTCTCGCGGCATAAATGTGCGCGTGGGATCGGGAGGTCCCGGGTTCGATTCCTGGGTCGGGCAGTGTTATTGGGTTTTTCTGTCACGAAATTCTCAATAGCCGCACGGAGTCTGGAAATGTGCCCGGTACGGCAATAGGGTCGCCCCTTTTTACGTGGGACTAAAGTATATCTGGCGAAAAGTAGGTGTAGAAATACACTTCTGCCTACCCCTTCGGGGATAAAAGGCGTGACGATATGTATGTATGTATGTATGTATATATATATGTATATACACCTACATACATGTGTTTACATATTTATTTATATATTTGTGATTTATTTCATATTATTATCATTTTTAATTTATGTATATGGATTATGGATGTATATGTTTTTCTTATCCTTTTAGATAAGCTTACTTTAGTTTTAAATATACAGTTATTATGACCCTTTATAGTGCACCCGCATACTACCTGTCCTAATATTTAATTCTGTCCGTACACGATTGTCTGGCAGAAATCGCATTATGCGATAAGACCGCCCTTGTAACACTAGTTTATAAGAAATTCTCTGTAATTCACTCTTGTTATTGCCTGGTGTACAATAAAGAATTAATTATTATTATATAAATATCATTTGTAATGCTGAGGCAGGGATGAAGCAGGTATCAACTTGGTTAAGCTATAACTTATTAACATTGAATGCCGGTAAAACAAAGTATATGTGTTTTCATAAGACAGCTGCTTCAGCTCCAGATCCCAGGACTGCTGTAACTGTGAGTACCTAGATAAACTGGGATCAATTAAATATCTTGGCGTGGTTATAGACCAAAATCTTAACTTCAAAGCACTCATCTCAACCTTATCAAATCGAGTTCGAAGATCCGCAAATATCCTGACGTTACTCCGAGCATCCGTACCACTTAAAACATTAAAAACTGTATATTTTGCATTGTGTCAATCCCTAATAACATACTGCATAACTTGCTGGGGGACTGCCTGTAAAACTTATATGTTAGAGGTTGAAAGAGCTCATCGATCTGTCCTCAAAACTATGCTGAAGAAGCCTTTTAGGTACTCCACTAAAAGTCTATACAATGATTGTAAATTGTTAAATGTTCGCCAGCTATGTTTACTTAAATCATGTCTAAAAGTACAGGATTGTTTTAAACTTGAGGGGTACCAAGACCTTTTAAAGCGTCGCGTTTATAAAATTGATATGCCAAAAGTTAATTCGTCATTTGCTAGATGTTTCAGCCCTTTTATCGAAAATTTTATACATAATAAAGTTGTAAAACTGTGTGACATTAAGCAATGTTTAGTAAAAGAGGCAAAATTAAAAATCATAAATTGGCTGCTGACGTTAACATATGACGCTACCGAAAATCTTCTAGTTCATCCAATCTGAACAGTAGGCACTTAATGATGAAATTGGTTAGGATATACACGCAACAATAGCTTATCTTATTTATATATTTATATTTAATAATATTTGTTTCCTATACATACATATTATTATATATTTTAGTTATACATATATATATATATATACATACATATACTCACGCCTTTTTCCCGTCGGGGTAGGCAGAGACAACAGAACGCCACTTGCTCCTATCCTTACAAACCTCACGCGCTTCCTCTACACTCATTACTCTTTTCATACATGCTCGTCGGTTGCGGGTACTTCGGACCTTTCCGTTTCTTAGGATGTCTCCAATTTGGTCGAAGAATGTCCGCCGAGGTCTGCCGCGACCGACTTGCCCACACACATTTGCCTTATATATCTGATTCGTCATTCTTTCTTCACTCATCCGCTCCACGTGTCCAAACCACCTAAGCATTCCTTTCTCAATCCTTGTCACCACATCTTCTTTCAGGCCACTGCTCTTTCGTATAGTTGCATTCGGAATTCTATCAATCAGTCTTACCCCACACATACTACGCAGTGATCGCATCTCAACTGCGTTAATTCTACTTTCATGCTTTTTCTGCCAAACCCAGCTCTCACTTCCATACATCAACGTGGGGACAAGCACTCCATTGTGAACCGCCAATCGTGCCTCTTTTGGCACCGTCTGACCGTTCATAAACGCTCACAGTGCTCCATTTACACGATTTCCCGCAGTCACTCTCCTTTCAATGTCTCCCTCACATCTTCCGTCCCTTGTAAATACGCTACTTAAATAAACAAATTCCTTTACTTGCTCTACAATTTCACCTCCAATCGTAATATTACACTCAGTCACACTTTCATCTTTTTCAAACACCATCACTTTCGTCTTTCGTGCATTAACTTTCATACCTTTCGCTTTAAAGCTCTTGTTCATGCAGTCCATCATGTCTTGCAACTCATTCGCCGATAAAAAAAATCATATTGTGTTAAACCTATTTATGTCATATAATTAATATTTTAGCCTGATTCTTTAGTATAAGATTAGATAAGTACAAACATAAATGAAATGTATAACTGTGAAGATGTCGACCGAGCTCTTATGTACTTAACAAACTGTAAATCGTAACAGGCACCCACGGGACAGGCTTGCCTAGTGTGGGTTCGCCGGATAACAATCTACTGTAAACTGTTATTGTCAATAAATGCATTTTATTTTATTATTTTTAACTTTTAGTTTAAATTCAATCTTTCTTAATAATAATTCTAAAATTATTCAATAACACTCATGATCTCTTTCGGTAATTGAAAAATGTGGATACTATCGATCATCTCCGTTATGCACTATACGTCAAGTTAACAAAATCGAATAAACCTGTGCAGTTATCAAATATTCCACCAACGAGTGGAGCAGCTCACCTACATTTCAATCGCGTTTATTATCAGATTCAAACTTGGTTTGGGCATGATTTAGAACCTCAAGGAAGGCTTGAACTATGCATAACGGATTCCGGGAACCTATCATGACTATTTTACCACCTGCTCCAGATGAATTACTTAATAGAATTTTCTGTAACTGCAAAAGTGGCTGTGGCTCAAGATATGGATGCAGAAAAGCGGTGTTTCAGTGCTATTTAGCTTGCGACTAGTGTAATGGACAACCTTGTCTCAATGCTGTTCCATATCAGACCGATATTAATGCTGACACAACCTTTGACCCAGAAATCATGAATGACTTGGAGACAAATGTCGTTGAAGACGGTAATGAAGAGGAAATTCTGCAGCAGAGGAACGATGATGACGATGATGAAGAAGAAGAAGAGAATTGAAATTAAAACTTGATCTCGAAATTTTTATTAATTTTGACGATGATAAATCTATAAAATGACACGTTTAATAAAAACATCAGTTAATTTTTTTTGTTCTTTATTTATATAGACAAACAAGTACAAATTTGATTAGAATTAAAATACAATTTTGGTATTTTCCTCAACAATTTCTTAATTACATGGCCAGGTAAGTGTTATAGTATGCTAAAAAGAATTGGAAATGCAAGACCTGTATTAAAAGTAAGAAAGACATTGGCACCGGCGCCAGCAGTACAACATCAAATGATACCCTGAGAAGAAAAACAAAACCTCTAAAAACACCTTCCCCAAAGGATCATTATCACTATGCAAGGAAAACACCAACGCCACGTCAAAAATCCAAAAAAATCTTCCCTGCATAAAAACAGTGTATCTTCTACACCATCCACGCCTCTATCATCCAAGCTGAATGAAAAGGCCAATGACAACGAAAAAATAATATTACACCTGCAATATAAAATAACAAGCCTGCAACTGCAACTGAAAGCCGCTGAACATGACGTCATTGATCTAACCAATCGTCTTCAAGCAATGACTCAACCTGGTATCAGTAAACATAGCATCCAAAGTCAGGAACCTAACCTATTGCATGAACAAGATATTCTGCGTAACACAAGTATAATACCTAAAGAACCAACAGTAACAAACCGAAGGAAAATTGACATCCGGAAAAATATTTTTATTTTTGGTACACAGCAGTGCGTTGGACTTGCGGCAGCTATATCGCACTCCAGGACAAATACACAGTACGAGCAATACAAAGTTATTGCTGAAACGAAGCCAAATGCACCATGTACCGAAATCATTAGGAATAGTTGTAATTTAAGATTAAAATCTAACGATAAGCTCCTAATATGTGTTGGTGAAAATGACAATAACTTGGAACTGATTTTATCTCAACTGCAAATGTTATTACAGACTTTTAGGAATAATAGTATAATTGTTTTAAAAGTAATGGAAAACACGTATCTAGATACTGTACGCTTAAACAATTCTTTAAAAAATCTGTGTAAAAAATACAAACATTGTCAATTCCTGGATTATAAAGTAAACGCCTTTTCTAAAGTTAATGAACATTATAATATTTGCAAAGCATTCAATTACGTCATAGATTGTATAGACTATAATTAAAAGTATTTGGATCCACGCGAAATCAGAAAACACGTAACGTGTAATAAATTAAGCGATAAAAAAATTGGTAGCATGAAGGAATCCAAAAAAGGAACCATCCATCTTTATTTCCGACGTCTTAGCGATTTAAAGTCACCACCTTGCCGTGCTACACATGACGACCGTAAACAATGCGGTAAAACAGTTCGCAAAGGCACTATGCCTTATTGCTGCCCTATTGTAAATAAGAATGATAAGTTTTTTCGATCAGAATTGCCCCACCGACACGATAAGGCATAGTTTTAGACTATTCCACCAAAATATTGCTAGTATATTAGCCAAACAAGAATTACTTGAACTAACCATACAGGAATTAAAAGAAGGAAATAATGAGCCAGATATATTATGTCTTTCTGAAACCTTTATAAAAACGGCAATGAAAATTATGTAAAAATATATAACTACCAAATGGCGGTCAACTTTTGTAGGGAAAAACAAAGAGGTGGTACCCGTATTTTAATTAAAAATGGTATAAATTTCAAAGAATTGTCACTTGCAAGAAAATACGCTACACAAAATACGTTCAAATCCTGCGGTGTAGAGATAACATCAAACAAATTAATTGTGATATGTGTATATAGAACACCCCAATCAGACCCTAATCAATTTATCTCGAAACTAAATTATCTACTGCATGATATATTTGATAAATACAAATCCAAAATAAATATAGTTGTGACTGGTGATTTTAACATAAATACGCTGAAAAAAGGGACTATTACCAATTAACTACAGGACGTATATAACAACTAAAATATGAAAATTCATATTACAGTGCCTACACGCAAATTGTCATGCAAAGACCACATCATAAGTAACATTAAGAACGTTACTGCTAATGTGTTGCCTTTGCATCTTTTTGACCATGACACTGCACAGATACTTAGCTTTCCTATAAAACCTAAACCGCAAATACCAACAATATACTACATGTTCAAAAAATACTATAATTAATAACATATTGAAAAATTCAAGAAATGTCTACGGAGTTCATCGTGGTCCAGGGTATATCTTAAAAATGATGCAAGTGCGGCATTTAATGTCTTTCATGAGTTACTTTGCCTATTCCACAATCTCTGTTTCTCACGTTTTCATTAACAAAAATGAAAATAAATGCAAAGCCACATGGACTGTAATTAAAAATGAAATAAATAACAACACCCGCAAAGACAGCATAGACATTATAATAGTCAATGATGTTGTGATTTCTGACCCCATAGAAATAGCTTCTCACTTCAATAACTACTACGTTGATTTGGCGGATAAACAAACATACACAACTAGAACTTACCGTGACCTTAATTTAACTCAAACAGTTAAATCAATGTATTTAACACCAATGTCCGAGAAAGAGGTAAAATTAGAAATTATGTCTCTGAATAACACCGGATCTGAGGGCTATGACAAAATCAACACTAAAATCATAAAAGCTTGCTGCAATAAGTTATCGAATGTCCTAACATATCTAATAAATATGTCATTCTCACAAGGCATTTTTCCAGACGCATTAAAATTATCTGTCGTTAAGCCTCTATTCAAGAAGGGAGAATAATCCGATATTAATAATTACCGCCCAATAACTTTAATACCCATTGTGTCTAAAATATATGAAAAATGCATGTACAAAAGAATAATGAGCTATTGCACCAAATTTCAAATCATATGTAACGAACAATATGGATTCCAAAAATTTAAATCGACTACATTAGCTATTTACTCCCCCATAAAAGTAGTACTTACGAACGTTAATAATAAATATTTTACCACGGGTCTGTTTTTTGATTTATCAAAAGTGTTCGATCTGGTTTCTCATGACATGTTGTTGCTGAAGCTGGAAGCTATAGGGATTAGGGGACCTGTACTTCAGTGGATATCATCTTATCTACGTGATAGAATACAGAGTGTCATTGTTGATAAGATTGATGAGAATGCAGACCTAATATCATACTCATCAACATACAGGGATATAAAATGTGGCGTCCCACAGGGCAGCGTATTGGGCCCAATATTATTTCTCCTATATATTAATGATATTATTAAAGTAACGAATCACAAATGTATACTATTTGCCGACGATATATCTATTATAGTGACATCAAATAAAAATAATAATACAATTAAAGATCATGAGTCTGACATTCATATTACAATTAATCCATTATTGCATTGGCTTGACATAAATAATTTGAAAATTAATTTAGATAAATCTGTTTACATTCAATTTAATCAATCTAATAATAATAATTACACTATTAACCTTAATTTAAATCATATCAAACAAGTCACAAATACAAAGTTCCTAGGAGTAATATTAGACGAAGATATTAATTGGAAATCACATCTAGACAAAGTCACCAACAGAATAAATAAATTTGTTTATGCTTTAAAGCAAGTAAAAAACGTGACAAACATAAAAACTGCACTTACATCCTACCACGCTTATGTGGAATCGCTTCTTCGATATGGGCTTGTAATATGGGGTAATAGTACTGACTTCAGTAGAGCATTTGTAGCACTAAGCAAATGTATAAGGGCTATAAATGGCCTTCAGCCAGACGACTCAGGCAAATCAATATTTAAAAAGCTTAACTTGTTACCGTTACCATCTCTCTACATCAAATACAACAAAAGCTGCCTTGCAATGTGTGTACGTATCTTTAATAAATTGCCAAACCATTTTAAGCAATTAGAATTTAGATTACACAAGAAAGAATTGTATAATTGGCTAAATGAATTTAATTTCTATAATTTAAAAGAATTTATGGATGCAAATTTTTAATAACTATGTGCATATGTAAATATTCTATTTAAATTTCTGCATGCTACATTCTAGCGAAACATTTTTGCTCCTATATTATTGTAATACCTATTAATACCATGTTTTAGGCGAATAAATTATTATTATTATTATTAAACAAATTGACCCTTAATTAAAAATTGATAATTTACTAAAAAATAATGAATTTAATCTAAAAATTATTAAAAATGTTAATTATATGTTGCTGTAGTTTTTAATCGACACTACCAGTTGAGTCAGATAATTCTATGACCGCGCGATCTACGCCCTCTATCTCGAAAACAGTTCAAGGTATAAAAAAATGTTAAATAAAAAAGTTGTAGAGAATTTGATTTTCTTTAATAATAGTTGATTATAAATACAAATTGCGTAAAACCCATAGAAAACGAGATATTTGCCAAAAATGTAAAATAAACCGTTTTTTGTGATTTTTTGACTCCTGAATTTAAAACTTGCGGACATCCAATTATATGTGAATTTTGAGAACAGTTTTAGGATGCAAAAACATAATTTTATTTATTGCGTGGTAATATACTGGATATGTCGATTTTCCGAGGTCAAGCCCTATAATGAATGGACTACTATGATTTTTTACGATTTTAAGTGTCGTCTGAAACCGGACCAATTGTACTGTTACGCGGGACCGGGAAAGTGTCTTTTTAAAAAAAGATATTTGAACTAGCTGAAATTATTTATTGGAACACGGTACACACACGTAATATAAGATATAGTAGAAACTGATTTAGAAATAGAACTTAGAACCGATACAGAGATTTAGGACTTGAGACTGGCACACTAAGGATATGGTAGAACTGTTCGCGTTAGATGATGGATGCAGACTGAGGTTGAAAGGGACTGAATGAATAAGGAAGGCAAAAGTGCTGACACGACAGATTAAGGCATTGGTAGGGATTTGTGATGAGTAGTATGGATAGGCAACTGTGTTAGCATTTTAGGGTTCAAGAGGCGTTTGTAACAGCCCTCCGATTTAGAGTAAACTTCACGGTAAAAATGAAGTTTACGGGAAAGGAAGGAAATAGCAAGGATTACGAGTTGCGAATACGAAGAGTAGGTGATGTTATAGTGGAAAGTTCAACTTCATCATTTTCGGGTTTAGGGATAGGAGTTTCAGGAGATTTTAAAATTTTCCTGAGTATTTTACAAATTAAGAAAATAGTACAAATTAAGACTAGAATTAGGATTACATAGATTGTGGAAGTATAGTACTTCTCATAGAGTACAATATGCGGTTTTTCAATAAATTCATTTAATTCTTTAAGTAGTTTAAAAAGTAGTCAAAAGCAATGGAATCTAGATTTACATTTTTCAAGTTAACAGGAGGTAACTTGGATACAATACTAGTATATTTATTGAAATTACAGCAGGAGTCGTTAAGGATATTTAATTTAGCGATTATAGGTTTTAATATAATATTAATATTATTCTTAGAGACTAGCCGTGTGTCTTTACAATAGGCGACACACCCTTGGGGTAGGTACAATAATCCGCTACCACTTATATCTAGGTCTACAATAGAGGTATTACATTCTATACTTAGCTTACTTTTATCGGACATGACAAACAACCATTTGTTGTTTTGTAAATGTTGCCAAATGTTTACATTTCCAGTGAAAAACTGAGTGTTACATAATTCGGGAATTTCGGTAAGTACTTTAGTGATCATTTCTGTTTCACAGGATGGAGTTGCCACAGTAGAGTAGGATATCGGAGTGTTACACAGGTAATGTTCGTGGTTTATCATTTTACAGTCATTCAGATTATTAAGTTTACAATAAGTGGACTTATCTTTACTTATGCCTATAAACTTGGTAGAAGGAACAATAGTAGTATAAGATACAGGGTTACGAGGTTCATAGGGTACTGGACAGGGTAAATTATGGTACAAATGGAAATTAGTGGGATTGACTAATGGAATGTCTAAGACGAAAACTATTTTGTTTTCGTTTTCATAACAAGATATAGAAGACACATTTATAATTGTTTGTATATTATTTAGGCTTAGAAGGACTGGAAGGCGTTTAGAATTTGGTATGAATCTATAATTATTAATCAACTCAGTATAGAGTTCTTTAGGCGTTAGAATAGAAGGGTAAAGTATATTTGATTTACTAAACATTATTGAGCTTATAATATCTTCGACTTTGAAGGATAGTGTTAAGAGACTATTCTCTATCATGGAAATTAATTCTAGGATACGTGATCTTATTCCTAATTCTCTGGCGATAAAAGTTAGATTTTTAATATCTTGGTTAAGACCGTCGATGGCGACATTTAATTCATACTCGTTATGATTTATAGTATAAATGGTTTCGTTAAAGGCTTTGAGGGTTGAGGTAGTAATGAGGATATTCTGTTCTACTAATGACGCTAGTTGCTTTTGATCGGACTCAACTTCTTGGATGGCATTAATATACCGGATAGCGTCATCTTCGTCCATGGTTCCGAATAACTTTTTAGAAATAGATCCTATGATAGATAGGGGTGCGCCTCTCCGAGATTGATGAGGGACATGGTAAAGGATAGATTCAGTGTTACGATATAGGTCTTCAAAGCGAGTAATTAGGGGTTGAAAGAGATTGAAACATTCTACGTTATTAAATGCATTTTCACGAAGTGATTTAGAAATGTTGAGAATATAGTATAAATTATCTATATGTGGGAACAGGTAAGATATGTCTACTGGTATAACTACGCTAAGGTAAGTATCAACTAAATTTAACGATCCTGAGGGGTCGAAATATATTCCTGAACTGTTTGTCAGGGGTTCGACGAATTCTTGACCCGTTGAAGGGTTGCTGTAAGAGAATAGAATAACGATATAGTTAACTAATCTTCAGTACTAGATCTAGAAGCGAGTTTCACCTCATCATAGTGATGGGTGACGTGCCTACGGTTTATAAGAAGGGTTAGTGTATTTCTGTCGTTTATCTTCACGACTTTGTAAGGGCCTTTCCACACTGGCGATAGGGCTTTGCGCAGTCTTACATGATTTTTCAGGTAAACGTAATCGCCTACTTTATATTGAATGGGACGTGAGTGATTGTCATAATATTCCTTGGATCTTTCTTTCGACCTTTGAATATTTTCGAGAGCTTTGTCTCTTGAGAGTTTGAGTCTATGATGTAGGAATTTCACATATTCGGGGTATGTTAGTTCGGGACGTAGTTTGTAGATAGAGTCAGGGATGAAGGCTTTGTGGCCGAATAGGAGTTCGTAAGGGGTAAAATTGGTTGACGCATGGACAGAGGTATTATAGGCTAACATTGCCGTGAGGACGAATTTGTGCCAATCGGTATGATTCTCATTGACGTAGGATTTGAGGTACTCCTTAAGGGTAGAATGACTACGCTCTAAGACGCCTTGAGTTTGAGGATGATACGGGGATGACCATATTTGTTTGATTTTGAGAAATTCGCAGGTTCTCTTGAACATCTCTGCGGTAAAGTTGGTACCTTGGTCGGTTAGGATAGTTTTAGGGATGCCGAATAGAGAAATAAAGTGTACTAGGCACTCGCATGTATCTTCTGAGGTAGCATTAGCGATAGGATAGGCAAATGAGAATTTAGTGAGGTCATCCTGCATAGTGAGTATGAATTTTAGTTGTTTTAACCCTGCTTCTGGCAGAGGGCCTACGAGATTCATGCTAAGGCGTTCAAAGAGTTTGGTAGAAGTGGTAGTTATTTGCATAGGAGCTCTATTAGTTTGTCTGAGGGCTTTATTGCTTTGACACAGTGTGCAGTTTTTTATATAGGTCTCGATATCTGAACGCATGTTTTTCCAATAGTATTTTTCTTTAATTCGATTTAGCATTCGGGCTGTGCCAAGATGACCGGCAATAGGGATATCATGATTTTCACGAAGGATTTTAGGTATTTCTGAGAGGGTTGGAAATATGAGAGTATTGTGATAGACGTTGATGCTTATGTTAGTGTTATTAAAGATATAGCAGAACATATTGTATATTCTTGACCAAATATGTTTATCGAAAGGGTCGCGGAAAACAGTGATAGCTATTTCTAAGCTTTCGTTGGTTAGAGATAAGGATATAGCAAGGAATTGATTTTTAAGATAGATTAGGCTTTTATAAATAGATTCATAGGAACAGTTGTCGAAATGGTATACTTTGGTAAATAGAAAGTATATAGTGGATCCTTTGTGCTCAAAGGATATAAACGTATATAAGGTTCTTTCCCTATTTAGGAATTCGCTAGGATCTGGGACGTTGCTTAGGATTTCTTCGATATACGGGTTAGAAGTATCAAGGTCGATTGAGGTAGGAATAACGATGTGTTTGCAAGGAGTTTTAAGAATACTTTCGTTAAATTCGAGGATTTTAGTATTTCTATTAAATTGTTTTTCTGGCATGATTTTCAGGAATTTGCTGTAGTTTTCATCAGAAGGAGGAACATGATTAGCAGAGGAAACAGTGCAACTAGAAGGTGAGTGAGGGTTTAGAACGGGTTCAGTGGATTCAGTGGGATCAGCAGATTCGGTGGGAGGAAGCAGAGGATTGGAATTATCAGGTGAGTGATTATTACTTTCAGGATTTAGGATATCTGATACAGCGTCGTCGTTTTCTAACAGGTCTATCTCAGGGACTTCGTTAGAGCCTAGAGGAACAGAGGGTATCTGGATATCGAGGTCATCGAGAGTTATAGGGCTAAACGCAGGTGATGGATATTTAATATCTTGACGGGAGGTAGAAGGAATAGGATTATCGTATGGATTTTCTATTGAGTCTTGAGTTGGTTGTACATGATTCACTGGGAATCATCAGCATTGCTGTTGATTGCGCCTTTCTTGTATTCGATTTTGTAATCAAACTGCTCTTGTTTTAGACACCATCTAACTTAACGGGAACCTGGGTCTTTACAATTGAAAAGCCATTTTAATGGCCTATGATCAGTGATAATAGTGAATTTATGACCATATAGATAGGGACGGAAAGTTTTTGTTCCGAATACGATGGCTAAGCATTCTTTTTCGGTTGTGGAATAGTTAGTTTCGGCTTTATTTAGTGTTCTCGAAGCATAAGCTATAGGGCGGTCTTTACCTATATCCCCTTGAGATAGGATAGCGGAGAAAGCATAGTTAGACGCGTCGCAGGTTAGGACGAAAGGTTCAGTGAAATCAGGGTAAATAAGGATAGGAGCAGAAACGAGTTTTTCTTTTAGTTCGTCCTTCTAGCTTGTTGTTGTTCGTTTGACCAGGAGAAAGTGATGTCCTTTTTTAGTAAAGCGGTTAGGGGTTTGGCGATTTTGGAGAATTCAGGGATAAAACGATGATAGTAGGATACTAGACCTAGGAAGAATTTGGTATCTTTTGGACATTTAGGAATAGGAAACTGTGTTACAGCCTTGATTTTGTCTGGGTTTGGGCTTATGCCTTTGTCACTAATAATGTGACCAAGACAGCCGACTTCTTTGCGTAGAAATTCGCATTTGTCGGGCTGGAGTTTGAGGTTATGTTTACGTAATCTTTCGAAGATTTTAGAGAGCTTTTCGCAGTGATTAGGGAGGTCGTGTGAATAGATAACAATATCGTCGAGGTAAATGTAGCAGTGAATGCCTTGAAGGCCAGCTAGGGCTGTGTTCATGAGACGTTGGAAAGTCGCGGGAGCATTTTTAAGTCCGAATAGCATGCGTTTGAACTCGAAATGTCCTTGCGGAACGGTGAATGCGGTTTTAGGAGCGTCCTTTTTTGATATGGAAATTAGATGAAAACCAGAACAGAGATCGAGAGTTGAAAAGTATTTGCTTTGACCTAATTGGTCTAGGATTTCGTGAATTTGTGGAATTGGGTAACTTTCCCCGATGGTAATATCGTTAAGCTTTCTGTAATCTATAACGATGCGCCATTTCTTTTGGCCGGAAGAGTCAATTTTCTTTGGGATTACCCATATAGGGAATGACCATGGAGAAGTAGAAGGTTGGATAATGTCTTGAGATAGCATTTTGGAGATTTGGGTTTCGACTTCCTTTTTGTGGATATCTGGGAATCTGTAGGATTTGACGTTGATAGGCTCAGAAGGATTAGTATTTATCTCATGCTCTAGTAAGTCGGTGTAGTAAGTTTGTCGTTAGGTAATTGGAATATGTCTGAATATTGGGAACATATGTCGAGGAGTAGAGTTTTTTCTTCGTCGTTTAAATGTTCTGTCCTAAGCATGTTTAGGACTTGATTACTGCGGGATGTAGAAGATTTAGTATTATAGGGTTCGGAGTTATAGATAAAGGAGGAATTAGCATTGAAGGGTTGGAGATTTATTTTAATATCGGAATTGATTTCGATTGTGTCTTCAGATGTATATAATACAGATACGTTTATTCTGTTGTTGTCTTTTACAGTGACAAGGGAATTAGCAATTAGGAGAGAGTCGGAGATATGTTGATCTAGAATGAGTCCTACACGATATTCGGGATAAGTAACTGCACATTCAATTATTGTTTCGGTGCGAGGCGGAATTTTGTGTAAGTTAGTTTGTAATATTTTAATCTAACCACGAAGTGTCTGATTTGTAATGTACCGGAATTGTAATCAATAATGCCATCTAAGTCATTGAGAAGATCAGTGCCGATGATGCCATCGTAATTCAAGTCTATTTCTTCAATTACGTGGAATTTATAAGTTAGATCGGAATGAGCATCTGTGAATAATTTTAATTGGAAGTGACCTATAGTAGACACGGTTTCGTCGCTGGTATTAATACCTTTTAATTGAATGGTTTAATTTTTCAGAGCTGGCATCACGTTCATTGAAGATCGTTTTACTAGACTGACATAGGAACCGGTGTCAAATAAGAACGAGAGGTCGCGGTTATTGACTTGGGTTCGGAAATTGACGTGAGGTAGGTATCGTTTATTAGAGCTGATTTCGTATATAGTAGGGGTTGGAATGGAATTGGATGAATAAGGAGGTACAGAGGATGTAGTAGATGCAGTGAATTTAGAGGAGTTGGTAGTCGCAACGGATTTGGTAGGTCTATTGGTAATTGGAGATTTAGCAGGTTTACAGCAAGATTTAGTGGACTTGGTAAGTGAATGGTAAGATTTTGAGGATACAGCGGATGTACGAGGTACAGTGAATGCAGAGGATCTGGTATATATTTTATAGGATACAGAGAGAGCAGAGGATACAGTGGATGTAGGAGGTCTAGGAGATTTGATAGGATTATCTCGGGATGCAGTGGATACAGAGGATGCAGTGGATGTACGGGGCATAGCGGATGCAGAGGATTTGGTAAGTATTTTATGAGATGCAGAGGATACAGTGGATATAGAAGGTTTAGAGGATCTAGTAAGACTATCTCGGGATGCAGTGGATACAGAGGATGCAGTGGTGGAGTTTCGCGGTCGAACTCCTGATACGACGGATGCGTAGGATTTAGTAGGAACAGCAGATACAGAGGATACAGAGATAGAGCTTTCCTTATGGGGCTGGTTACCCTGCGGTGTAGCTCTAGATACAGAGGGTTTAGTAGATACAGTGACTGAGCTTCCCTTTTGGGGCGGTTTACCCTGAGGTGTAGCTCTGGATACAGAGGATTTAGTAGATACAGAGACTGAGCTTCCCTTTTGGGGCTGGTTACCCTGCGGTGTAGCTCTTGATACAGTGGATTTAGAAATGATTGAGCTTCCCTTTTGGGGCTGGTTACCCTGTGGTGTAGCTCTTGATACAGTGGATTTAGAAATGATGGAGCTTCCCTTTTGGGGCTGGTTACCCTGTGGTGTAGCTCTTGATAAAGTGGATTTAGAAAGGGTGTCACTATGGAAGGATTGAGACGATTTTGAATGGTTTTGGGGTCTCACGAGACACCGTCGTGAGCCCTCTATTCGTTTAAAGGAAGTTTTTCCTCGTAGGTAGAGTCGTCTTGGGTGTAGTGGACCCGATTTTGGAAGTTTGGACGTTGGGGAGGACGAGTCGTATTCGGGTTAGAGCGTTGGGGTAGGTGTTGTTGTTCCTAGCCCTATTGTTATTGTATTCGCGCTTCCGACAGACGTCTATGGTATGCCCTACGTTCTTACAATATCGACACGTAGGTGGCGTAGAGTTGGACGACTGACCTACGTTGTGAACCATTGGTTTAGGACGATCTTAGGAATTAGAAGGTTTTTGTGAGTATCGATTTTGATAAGGGTTACGTTTTGATAGTAGAATTTGTATTTTTTCCTCGGATATAGCATAGTTAATAGCTTCGTTGAGCGTAGAAGGACTTTTCATGCGAACTAGATTGCCGATTTTGGGTATAAGACCCATTAGGAAAGAGTGCAAGGCTAGATCTTCCATAGCGGAAGTCTTCCCTGATAGCTCTGCTTTTTTCTTATTTGAAAGAGTTATTTCTGTAAGGATTTGAGCGAGACACGTTTCAATTTTGATTGAGTATTGGCTGACCGACTCACCCGGCGATTGGTGAGTTTCTTGTGTTGTACACTGAGTAAGTGAGCGTAATGTTTACGCTCGCCGAATTGTGATTGTAAGAAAGAGCTAAGTGACTCCCAACTGTCGAAGTCTTTTATAGAAGCAGCGGATTCAGCCTTGCCTTCAAGCCGGCAAAGAGTGAAATTTAAAAGGATTGGTTTTTGAGTTGTTGAAGCTAATCGATATGCGTTTTCGCAGTTATTTATAAAAGAATTTAGTTTATCGCAAGACCCATCGTAGGGTTTAATTAATTTGAATAGTGTATTAATATCGATACGGTCAAGGAGAACCGTTTCTTTCTTCTTTGTCGTCATTGTTCACAGCTAAAAATAGTACAAAGAAACACAGAAATACACAAAGGCAATGGAAAGATATAGAACTTATAGTAAGAATTAGAACAAAGAGTTACTTAGATAGTACAAAGCTTGACTAAGATTTGGTATAGTGTTACAATGTAAGTAACAATGGAGTTTGTTGTAGCTCGATGCGGCGACGGTCGGGCGGCCGGAACTGATAACGATGTAGTACTGAGAATATGGGATTGTAACGCACTGTGTAGACTTTGTTCACTTTATGAATTTGGGCACTTTGATTTTGAAATGGAATAATATAGCACTGCACTGAATAAAAATGTTTGCACTTACAGGACGCTGGCGACGATGATGAGGAGAATGAACATGGTCACCTCCTGTAGAGTTGGTATGTCCCTTCTTAGGAACCTGGAGCTCGGCGGCCTGTCTGAGGGCCACTCGGGGACTGGAACTCGGGAACTCGGCTGTTGTTCACCGCGCAGTATGCGGCGGATGGACGGTTCGAGAGATAGCGCGATTCTCGAACTACGGCGAATGCGATGCAGAGACGAATGCGAGACGGCGGAGTATTACCGGAGTGAGATACGGAGACGGACCGGGGATTTCTGAGGAATCCCACCGCTGCCACCAAATGTTACGCGGGACGGGGAAAGTGTCTTTTAAAAAAAAGATATTTGAACTAGCTGAAATTATTTATTGGAACACAGTACACACACGTAATATTAGATATTGTAAAAACTGATTTAGAAATAGAACTTAGAACCGATACAGAGATTTAGGACTTGAGACTGGCACACTAAGGATATGGTAGAAGTGTTCGCGTTAGATGATGGATGCAGACTGAGGTTGAAAGGGACTGAATGAATAAGGAAGGCAACAGTGCTGACACGGAGATTTAGGCATTGGTTGGGATTTGTGATGGATAGGCAACTGTATTAGCATTTTAGGGTTCAAGAGGCGTTTTTAACAGTACGATAGATTCCAAATGGCATTCATGGATGAAGGCGACCGTGTATCGTTGGTATAATGAATTTAAGCGCGGTCGACTAACTTTGGGGGATGAAGAAGGAAGTGCTCGGTCTTTGACGGCTGTCACGGATGAAAACGTGCTAGCAGTGAAAAATTTGATCCAAGATAATAGACGAGTCACATACCAAGAGATTCAGCATATACTGTAGATTGGATCAGGAAGCCTTCACGAGATTCTACACGTGCATCTACAGGTGCGGTGGATAGTTTCACGCTGGGTGCCGAACAACCTTACCGATGTTCAGAAGTAGGCAAGGGTGGAATGGTGCCATGACGCGATAGACAAATTTGAAGCAGGCTCGTCTCAGCGTGTTTACGACATCGTTACAGGTGATGAATCCAGAATTTATCAATACGATCCAGAAACAAAGCGGCAGTCGACGGTTTGGGTGTTTCAAAACGAATCAACGCCTACCAAAGTAAGGCGACCCAGAAGCGGGGGGGGGGGGCAGATTTTGATCGCGAGCTTTTTCAATTTGACTGGCTACTTGGTGTCAATTCCTTTACAAAACCAAAGAAGCATTAACGCCGAATGGCCAAGTATCAAATACTTGGCAGAAGTTTTCTCTGTTGTGAGCAACAAGCGACCAAACACACTGCAATCAAAACGAGGGACTTTCTACACAGCACACCGGTCAAACTCTTGGGTCACCCTCCTTACTGCCCTGACCTAGCACCGTGTGACTTCTTTTTATTCCCAAAAATAAAAAATCTGCTCAATAGGGATACAAATTTCGTCGCCGGATGATGCGCTCTCAGCGTTCGAGCAGGCTGTAAACGAGGTGTCTGCGGCGGACTGGAATACGTGTTTCGAAAACCGGTTCAGACGCATAAAACTTTGTATAGAAGCTGGTGGAGAGTACTTTGAAAAGATGTAATAAAAATATATTTTCTTATAGAACATTTTTTTAGAGTCGCTAAACTTTCTGAGTGTCCCACGTACATTGTTTCATTTAATTACCTACCCTTAAATAATTAAATTTCTTGGCTAATAGTGTTTCATCAAATAGTAATTTCATTAGAAAATTTTCATAAAAATGTGAGCTCATTATAATATTTTTCAATGTGGTATTTCTATTGCGAAACACTTCATTTAATATAAAATGCCTTTCAGTATAATTATATCATTTGCCAAATATTGAAAAAAAAAAAACGTTGATACTCCAACAAATATTAGTTCGGTCAAATATTATGAAGGTTCTCATTTTGTATTTTAAGCAACTCAAATTAATGTTTGTAGCAGCAGCAGTAAAGTATTTCCCCCCTGTGGGATCTCCATCTTGTCGTGGTGCTCAGGTGGGGCTTGGGGCTCAGTAACTGTGGTTAGGGCACCCACGGTGAAGCTTAGCGAGATCCCGGGAGTGGACGGGCCGCGTGGGCCTGATGGAGGCCAGCGTAGGATGCATCCAAAGGTGCGGATGCAGGGGACAGTTCTTTCTGTCCCTCGTAGTCGGGTGCGGTTGCAGGAGGATAGGCGTGTCGGTGTTGCGTTGCCGCGCACCCTATTTCCCGCGACCAAATGGGAGCGCACCTTTTGTTGCGTCGCGGTGGGGCGCGGTTGCCGTCCTCCCTATCCTCTGCAGCCGCTAGGTGTTTTGGTCGCGAAGCCCAACATCTTCATCCGCCGCCAAGGAGGTTGTGACCTTCGGCCTATCCGATGGGGTGCCAGGATAGAATGCTAACGCGACCCGCTGGCGCCCCCAAAACTGCGTGTAAGTAGAAAAAAAGGTAAGTACACCGTAAAACTTTTATAACCGATAAACTTTTGAATTAGTTTATTTAGCTTTCTAGGTTTCCGTAATAAACTACACTCCTTGTAGTTTTATATTTCCACCTGTTTACTTTGCTTTCGTCAGCTAGTTTTATTTGGAAGCTACAGGTATTAAGGAGCTGACATTTGGCAAGCTTATACATTTCCACTGCGACTACAACATTTAGTGGAAAAGATTTTTTTATTATTCGTCTATTACATTATGTAAGAAAGAAAGAAAGAAAAATGCTTTTATTGTATCACACACGCCGCACAGTTACAATAATTACAGTTTTGCTTAATCTAAAATTAAAATAAACAATTTTATAAAAGTTCTTATGCTAATACAAATTGGCAAATCACTATTAAAACGTATGACAGATAAGTAACTGTCAAGCTATATTGACAATTTGACATGTCATTAACGTCATGATTTTTGCTACGTGGCACCACGTGCTTTGCCACGTATTCTAATTTTATTACTAATTAATTAATAAACAAAACATAACAACAAAAGTAATGAGAGCAGCAAACACTGGGAAGGTCACAACGGACCCTCTCAGTACTGATCTTTCTTGCCGTCCACCTATGCCAGTGCCAGAGCCATACAACAACTGCACTGTATTTTTAAACAAGCTTAAAATCCTAATCATGCAATTGTTTAAGTTTACTATCTAAAAAACTATAAACAAGCTACCTAAGAGAAACATGTACATGCACAACCGCCTTACAAAAATCAACCACCAAAGGTCATAATCAACAAACAACATTAATTATGACCTTAATACGCTAATAAGTTATTATTTATTTAAGATCCCATATCAATGCTGGAACTGGACTGGTAGCATTTTGTACCTAGGGTATATGCAGGCTCATAGGAAGATACTGCAAGGAGCGCTGGTAGCAAGTGGACTAATACTTTGAAGGTACCTACTTAGTTGGCATTTTGCTGTTGTAGCTTTTGCTGTGATAGCAAATAACCTTTAAGTTTATTTTTGAATGACATTTTTGTTTTCAGGTCCCTTATGGGAGGAGGCAGATATATATATTATGAGGAGTATTATTAGATAGTTATCTTTAACTTTTTACCGTCTCGGCGGATATTTATGAATTGCATCGAGATAGAATATATTTTATGTCAATGATGAATTGGTTCAATTTTATGGCTTAGTTCGATTTTAAGTTACAATGTGTGTTTTAGAGACTTTGTAGTATTGTATTGGTTGATATCATAAATAGACTTCGATTATTTTGGCATCTTTATGTTATACTAGAGGACGCCAGCAGCTACGCCTGCATTTTTTAAATTTACCCGTTTTGGCCGATCCCGTGAGAATTTCGGGAAAACTCTTCTTAGTGCACCCCTACGGTCCCCAAGGAACATACATGCCAAATTTCAGCTTCCTGGGCCCAATAGTTTCGGCTGTAGCGTGTCTGTCAGTCAGTCAGTAACGCAAGGATTTTATATATTAAGACTAGAGGACGCCAGCAGCTACGCCTGCATTTTTTTTAATTTACCCGTTTTGGCCGATCCTGTGGGAATTTCGGGAAATCCCTTCTTAATGCACCCCTACGGTCCCCAAGGAACATACATGCCAAATTTCAGCTTCCTGCGCCCAATAGTTTCGGCTGTAGCGTGTCTGTCAGTCAGTCAGTAACGCAAGGATTTTATATATTAAGATAATTGCCGATCCAAGTAAGGATTTGAGAAATTATTTTATTGCTATAATTCTTATTACGGTTATAAAAACGAATACGATTTTCTTTGATCCTTAATATCTCGTTCGTAAATATTATTATGTATGTATAATAAGGTTGCAAAAATCATCACAACTAAGTAGGCATTACAAATAAATGAATGAAAGTCGACTAACTCTTACATATATTGGCCGGCGATAAAAAGAATGTCTTCCTTGATTCTTTTTAACCCTTGAGGTGCGATCAAACTAAAGGCAAAGTGCCACAAGTGCGAAAGGTCACGTTGCTGCAATTTTTTATTGGCAATGGTTACCGGAAAAAAAAAAATTATGACACCTTAATATAATTATATCACATAAATTGCATATCACTGTGTTGGTTATAAAATCAGCTATCATAATAATAACTCACTTTTCTGGCAAAACAAGCTTACAAACTTAGAGGTTTGTTTTTTTCACTCGTTCACACAAACATTTCATCACATATTAATGAATTTCATTACTTGTTTGGTTCATAAACACAAAAAAAATATCACATATACCTTTAGGTTTTCACACAATACATTATTTATTTGTAACAAACGAATCTAACGCCACTAAAAAAATTATAATTCGAACGCGTAACAAAAAGTTCGCCGTGCCAGGCAGCCATGTTACTGTTACGAACACTGTGACTGTGAATGATTTACCATTTGAAACACGATAACAGTGAAAATGTACAACAATGCTAGTATTTAGTTGTTAAAATATGTTTTCAGATAAATAATCTGGGTACTTTTATGTCTTTCATAACTATTAAAAGAATATTTATCATAAAACACTTATGAAAATAGCGAGTTTCAAGAGTAGAAATAGCCCTTCTAAAAAGTTGATGCCTTTTATCACTGTATTTCTTGTCTTTGTCACGAATAATGTCACTTCACAATTAATATTTATTTCTTTCTGAGTAAATCTATATAAGTATCTTTATAAAATATTCACCGGTTTCTTCCACAAGACAACTTTTATTATAAAGATCACGGAACAAAACACAACAATGGCGGACGCTTTCGCAACTGAGACACAGATAATTATATTTCAATATTTTTTGGCGCGTTTCGTTTCCCTCACCCTTCGGACCACCAAAATTAGAGCACGACCGTGCTGTAATCACGTGGGGGGTTAAGGGTAACTTCAGAACTAACATCGCACATGACATGGCATACACATGACTGCGTTCTACTAAATCTATAGTTAAACCATTTCCTATGTGATGTAATTAAGCCGTCACCATGGTTTCTTTGATAGTTAACCGATGGCAAACTAATCGCCTTTCCCCGCAAAAATTCGATTCAATCACATTACCTTAGAGCATCAGTGAACTCACCTTTCCAAATTTGTCCTTGTCTTCGATTACTTTCGACCCAAAAAGAATTGGCGAAAGGTTAGGAAGATACACATTCCAATACCGCCTACCTTACCCGTAAGAAAAACGAGCCAAATGAATTATTTCAATCATAATTCCGCTCGCAACGTAAAAGTAGAATTATTTTTTTGAATCGAAGGAAACAGAAATATTTTCGTTATTTTCGAACATATTAAATACACTGTTGGGTTTTGGGTTAGGGTTGATGTTAAAGAAAATCGTCGTTCATATACTTGCGGTGTATAATGTGAGGTTCCTAAAGCCATTGTTTCTCAAAGTCAATATTTGAAAGATAGACGCTTGCAAATTGGTAAAGTGAGTGTCTCCTCCCTCTAACTTTTAAAGTAAGAGAGTGAAAAATCTTAAAATAATGTATGTTGTCGATCGTAATAAAAAGTGCCAACGAACATTGGTTTTGAGTAATAAGAAGTAAGCAGTTTTTATAGCTCATGGTCAATAACCGCAAAATATAAATTTTTCGTTTATACAAACACTATGGAAAACAAGGTTATTTGTGTTGTGTTGAAGATAATGATTTAGATATATTTCATGCAAAGAGCACAGAATGGTGTTCTACTCTCCGCGGGTATGGTAACTAAAACGAACATAAATCTTTTGAAATATTTGTTTAACAAACACGTTTTAGGTTAGTTAAAAATAAAAATATACTTCTCTGTCTATTATATGAAATAGTGCCCTTTAATGACAAAAAGGTTGTTGACCTATCTGCAGCCTCTAGCACAAAAACAATAAAAACGCTTCTAAAGAATTTAATCGAAGAGTTGCCTGTGTTACCTAGATGGTCTCATCATTAAAATGTTATTGTTTATGTCGTTGAAAATACGTTGCTTTCAAAGACGATCCTCTCCTACTCTCGTAAAAAGATCAACAAAGATCAGAGAAACATATTACCATAAACATTGATTAACTGAATGGAATGCCGGAACATGTATCGAATAGACGTGTAACTATTAATTTATTAAATTTTTGCTTTTTACGGTTATTGTATTATAGCTTCTGAGTCTACGACAACATTATTATAGTTGTTTACGTCGTTGTAAGTACTATAAGAGCAATAATATAGATTGCAGGACTATGGGTATTATTTATAGGGTTGAAAGCTATCAGATTTAATATCAACCGTTTTGAATTGTTTATTTATCGTTTCGTCATCTATATAATTTGGATGCAACAACTAGTATGAAGCCCTGTTAAGTTTTGAGGGTACCATTTCGACATAGACAAACAGGGTTTCCAGGAAGTATTGTTATACAACTGATGGAATCTATTGATTGATGTAACAGTTGTATATATATAAATATATTTCAATTTGATTTCTCTAGCGGCTCCGCCCGCCTGAATTATACACTCGATGTGTTTTTCACAAGTGATCTCTCAGGAAGTTTGAACCTTCCTGAGAAATCACTCTACCTATTGATGAAAACCGAGTAAAAATCCATTTGGTTGTTTTTGAGTCTATCGCGTTAATGCAGACAGACAGGAAGAATAAAGGATTTCAGTTTAATACATTTCAGGAAAATCTTAAAGACGGTAACCAGGTCGTCGGCCGATCAAACTAGATAGAATCTGTTCTATTGTAACTGAACAACTTGAAAATATCCTATTTCAAGTAGTTCGTTTTGCTGCATACAAAAATTGTAAAATGACATTTTTAATAAGAATCGTACTCATCACATTAAGGCTGGTTTTAGAGTGACGCGCGCGGCACGCGCCGTCGGCCAGCGCGTCTCAACAGCGCGTTTGGCGCGCGGACCACTGTGAAATGAGTTCGCGTTTCTCATTGCAATGTATGCGCGCTTCGGCAGCGCGGCCGGCGCGCGCGTCTCACACGCGGCGCGTTTGAACTGCGTGACTATGAAACGCTACTACTAATCTAGTGTAATTGTAAGCGCGCGCGTGTGGCCGGCGCCGGTCAAACGCGTGACTCTGAAACCAGCCTAAGATTTCTTGTGAACAGAAGTCGACTTTGGCCTGAGCAAATAATTACTATCAGACTAACTTCAACTGGTCAGTTGAATAAAATATAATGTTATTTTTATTGTCTTATGTCCGATCGAACGAGCAACCCCTTCATGCGTAGTAATCATCACGAAGACCTTAAACTCTTTTCCTTCGTGCAGTATACAATATTGGTTATCGCCTTTCCTTGATTTCCCAAGGGTTCAACAGAAGAATACAATTGGGTTTTCAAGGATATAACCCAGTTATCTGCAGCCCTCAAACTTGGCACAATAACACAACGTCATTTGCATCCATTAGTTTATTTACTGCAAATGTTTGCTTAAAGCGGGCTCCGCACACATTTTCTAATGAACAATCTTGAAGTAAATATAGATGATGCGGTAGGTAAGGTAAAATATGAAAAGCCAAAATATATTTAATAATATTATTTTTATAATTCTAAAATATACACAGTTACACACATACAAAATTATTTAGATATTATAAATTTGTATATATAACATTTTTTTCGTATATTAGGATAATATTAAAAAATTGCAAATTGAAATGTATTATTTAAATAAACACTCCATTGCTGCAAATGTGGTTTTAATGAAATGCTGTATAATGTTTCTTATCACGTAATATGACACACTTTTTAATTCATGAATGACGATGAAATGTTCACTAAAATTTTAGTGAACATTTTACCGTTGCGTAAATCTTCGTGATGTCAATAATATCGAGCAATTAACACTGACATACAATTAACGTCGTTTTCGTAGTAACTAGTACACATTTATTTTAAAGCCGAAATATCATAAATACGTCATTTATATGTAATGATTTGTATTGTTCATCGAAGGTTCATTTAATAATCGACATTAGCTCCACAAAAAGTATTGTCATAATTATATATTTTTATTCTATGTTTTTATTGCGTTATTAATTGTTTCATATTGTCTGATTTTTGATTGCACAAATAGGAACGGAAATCCTAGCCCAAAGGCAGTAGACAGATTCCAAGTTGCTTTAGTGATTCAGGGAGATTATTCGAAAAGCCGAATGTTGGTCTGTAAGATCGATAGAGATGATGGACGCTGACTTATGTGCCTCAGTTATTATAGTGAGTATCAGCGTGAGCACCAGCAATCGAACACCATAATTGGTGAACCGACGAGAACGCGGCCGTTGTGATAGGTTAGGTAAGGTGCTAGGCTAGTCCATGCGAATACATATGGTGTAAGTCACAATTCATAATAATATATTTTTAGTAAATATTCTATTAACAAATGATAAACAAATCTGAATAATTCACTCCAACACATTAGTCCAATGAGCACAACAAACAAAGAAGTGTATTATCACAATAAAATGGTTTGAAATTACTGTGTACATTCCGGAAACAAATTGCTTTAAAATCATTTTGTTCCGGGTGGTAACAAATTCATTTAGAGTAATCCGATTCAGAATATTTGGTTCGCAGGAAGTTAAACTCACTTTCATACATCTATTGAACATTCCGTGATTTCCCCAAAGAATATCTTATAAGATAAGACGTCAAATCTAAAATGGATAACAATGAACCGATGAGTTACTGTTCAGTCACTGTAGTCTTACATATGTCTACACTGTTTTGTCAAATATATTCTCAGAATACTTGATAAACAAAAATATAAAAACATAAAACAGTGGTCTTGTGTTCATTTTTGTCACAGCCGTAGTTGCCGAGTTCCTGTTTTTTTACTGTAGCATTTGTCTTCTGAATTATAAAATGCTATGTATTGCATTGTTTGTTCTGACTCTGTTAGGAGGAAAGTATAGGATGACGCAAAAGGAATGAACATATAGAAATTCCTTATTTCTTTTTATGACATCTCCTGTCATTCTGATATTGAACATTTTGTAGTAATCAAATGTAAAATTCACTAAAAATAATCATTTGAGCGCTTTACTCCCTAACAACGTGGAATAATCGTGTCATCAGTGATAAAAACACAACATGAATTTGACTCTGCATCGTATTTTGGTCAAAGAATTGAAGATGTTTCCGTATAAAACTCAGATGACTCATCAGCTACTGCCTACTGATCACCGAAATCGTCTAGAGTACAGCCAACGCGTCATAAACCTCAACCTTGAAGAGGATAATTATTCTTCATAATTAGTTAATTTGGGATTATTTAAAATCTCGGGTGTATGTGCACAAATCACAGACTCTCGCAGATTTAAAAGAAAACATACACTAAAAAGTGTTACGGCTGGTTATGGAAAATGTCATTAATAGGGCTCAAATGTGCTTCAACTCTGGAGGTCAACATTTAATAGACATCATATTTAAATCATATTGCAACTAAATATTTAAAAAACTAATTCTAGTTTTCTAATTTAGAAACGAAGTTGTAGCTGAACTAAATAGGGTCATTACTTTTACGCCACCCGTTACTAAAAGGCACTGAAATAAACAAACTAATTTTAAAAGAGCTTTAAACTGAATAGATATATAAATGATAAATGATAATAATACTGAAAAAAAATTACAGTAAGATGAAACCCATTAGAAAAGGAGGGGAATATGATAAAAATGAAAGGAAAAATAAATTACGGTCGATCCGAGTTCGGGAAGTGGAGGGGGGGGAGGTTTTAAGGGTAAAAAGTGGTTTATCTTGATTTCCGGCAAAACTACAAGTCCTATGGAAAAAAAGATAAATGACAAAGTTGTAGGTAATAAAAAGATCTACAACTTTTGTATTTACATTTTTTTCACTTAACCTCAAAATTTGGGTGAAAAATTCAAATAACCAAGTTTTTGATTTTTTATTTTTATCTTTTTCAAAAACAAATATTTTTCTACGACATTTGGTGAAAACTTACCTTATTATGTCCCAAATACACTGTAATTTATTTGATTTAAAATATTTATTTTTTCGCCTTATTTTAACTTAATATCAAAAATGCACCCCTACACTTCAATCGAAAATTCTCACGTCAAAATATCAGCTTTTTAAAAATAATCTGGAGGCTTTTTGTTCGTTAAAATTTCTACTTTTTGATGGTTTAAAAAAATATACATTACTATAGTAAATGTTCTCAGAAAGTCCGACAATTTTTTTTAATTCGTTATGTACAATTTTGAGCTATTTATTAAAATTTACACTTTAATTACTCGAAAAACGTAAGATTTCATGTTACATTGATAAACGAAAAAAATGCAAATTAAAATATACTACTATTATTAACAAACAAAGAAGTTAATAAAGCTAATATTTAATAATACATCTACAATATTTTGAAAAAGTTGTAGAATCTTGTTTAAATAATATTTTTAGATGCCTATTTAATGTTGTTTTAAGATAATTTATATACCTGAGTGACCTACGGTAAATTTTAGCCCATTGTAAGGTATTTCATAGAGAAGTGGGGACGGACCTAGGAGGCTCTGGGCCTTACTACTTACCTGCTATTTTGTAGCAGCTGTAAAAACCGTTAGCCAGTATTCGAGATACAGAGCAGTGCACAACATCGTTTTTTAAAATACATATGCAGGCTGAGTTACTCTAAGAGAATTGTGAGAAAGGACAATGGCAGAATGTGGTCTGGATTTGTTATGGCGATATTAAACTTCATATGAAGAAAACAGATTGTTATTTTTTTCTACGATTTTTAATATTTCACTTTATCTCATTAAAGCCGGAGTATTTTACAATGATAAAAAGCATTCCAATTGATTACGAACTAGTTACCTACTTTATTATTTGATTGTTGCCAAAGACAATGGTGTAACAGGAATAAACGTTTGAGATTGATCCGTATCGATTATTAAATAAGTAATCGATACCATTGACCTTTATAGGATTGGTTTGGTTTAAAATATAATTATTAAAATGCAGTTATTTAATCTTTAATCAACATTATTTCAATAAGCTAATATTTTTGAAGCAAAACAACTTTTAAATCAAATAAAACGCCACAGCATTGTTTTCATGTTGTATCGATTTCACATAAAATCGATTTAAAATGTGCAGCTCTGCTTTTGTCATGTTGTACACTGCTCTGTATCTCGAATACTGGCTAACGGTTTTTGCAGCTGCTACAAAATAGCAGGTATGTAGTAAGGTCCAGACCCTCCTAGGTCCGTCCCCACTTCTCTATGAAATACCTTACAATGGGCTTAAATTTACCGTAGGTCACTCAGGTATATAAATTATTTTAAAACAGCAATAAATAGGCATCTAAAATATTATTTAAAGAAGATTCTACAACTTTTTCAAAATATTGTAGATGTATTATTAAATATTAACTTTATTAACTTCTATGTTTGTTAATTATAGTAGTATATTTTAATTTGCAATTTTTTCGTTTATCAATGTAACATGAAATCTTACGTTTTTCGAGTAATTAAAGTGTAAATTATAATAAATAACTCAAAATTGTACATAATGAATTAAAAAAGCTGTTTTTTTTTATTTGAGTTTTTTTTTAATTTTTTGCATTTTCTGAGAACATTTACTATAGTAATGTATATTTTTTTACACCATCAGAAAGTAGAGATTTTAACGAACAAAAAGCCTCCAGACTTTTTTTAAAAAGCTGATATTTTGACGTGAGAATTTTCGATTGAAAATAGGGGTGCTTTTTTGATATTAAGTTAAAATAAGGCGAAAAATAAATAATTAAAATCAAATAAATTACAGTGTATTTGGGACATAATAAGGTAAGTTTTCACCAAATGTCGTAAAAAAAAATTGTTTTTGAAAAAGATAAAAATAAAAAACCAAAAACTAGGTTATTTGAATTTTTCACCCAAATTTTGAGGTTATGTGAAAAATTGTAAATACAAAAGTTGTAGATCTTTTTATTACCTACAACTTTGCCATGTAACTTTTTCCCATAGGACTTGTAGTTTTGCCAGAAATCAAGATAAACCACTTTTTACCCTTAAAACCTCAGAACTCGGATCGACCGTAATTTATTTTTCCTTTCATTTTTATCATATTCCCCTCCTTTTCTAATGGGTTTCATCCTACTGTAATTTTTTTTGGTTTCAAAAATTATCGACCCTGGTCTAGAACATACAGGCTTGTATACTAAGCAAATATCGTCTGTACTGTTAAGTTTTTTTGCTCTGGATTCATTCCCGGAGGTGCTGATTATCATAAAAATGCGTCCCCATCGGAAGTGGACCAATTTTATATACAGCGATTTGATTCGATCTTTTTAGGGTTCCGTACCTCGAAATGAAAAAACAGAACCCTTATAGGATCACTTTGTTGTCCATCCGTCTATCAAGACTTTTCTTCTCAGAAACGCGTGGAGGTATCAAACTGTATTACTACTGTATTACTGTATATTATAGACAATTTATATAAACTAGTCAAGTTTACTGTCCCTTGAAGCTGTGAAAAAAATTAAACTTCTAGTCAACGCAATCAAAAGATACAGCCGTTTATGCTGCAAATTTCCGCAAATTTAAAAACTCAGAATCTTGAAATTTGGATTGAAGCAATGTTTTATAGCACAGATAGAGGAAAAATTCTAAAAACCGTAAATTGTTGTTACATCATACAATAAAAAAAAATTAATAATTTTAAATAAGTTACTAGCCCTTCCCTTATGAACGCATAGAGGTATTAAATTGAAATTCATATAAAATACTCCAGTCTATAATATCTTTAAGCTGTAACAAAATCAAACTTCTAAGCCAATGCACTAAAAAGATACAGCGTTATGCTGCAAATTTTCGCAAATTTAAAAACTCGCAAAGGAATCAAAACCTACAGGGTACTTCCCGTGAACTCAGAATCTTGAAATTCGGTACGAAGCAATGTCTTATAGGACAAAAAGAAAAATTTCCTAAAATATATATTTTTAGTTACATTATATAATAAAAAAATTAAAAAAAAAAAGTTACTACCTCTTTCCTCATGAACGCGTATGGTTATTAAATTGCAATTCATATCAAATATTCAGATCTAAAGCATCGTTAAGCTGTAACAAAATCAAACTTCTATCTCAACGCAATAGAAAGAAACAGCAATGTTAGCATATTTTCAACTTGCAACTACTCGCAAGGGAATCAAAACCTACAGGGTACTTACTTCCCGTGAACTCAGAATCTTGAAATTTGGTACGAAGCATTGTCTTATAGCACCGATAAAGATAAAAAAACCGAAAACCGTAAATTTAAAGTTACATCTTCTAAAACAAATATTTTTAATAATTTTAAATGTATTAACTACCCCTTTCCTCATGAGCCCGTAGAGGTATAAACTTGAAATTCATATCAAATGCTCTCTAAAGGGTACTCCCAGTTGATCTAGAATCTTGAAATTTGGCATAAAGCAACGTTTTATAGCACATAGGACAAATTTCAAAAACCTAAAATTTTTAGTTGCATCACATATTTTTTTAAATAATTTTATATACCTACAGGTTTGTCGGTGCGGGAGTCCGACTCGCACTTGACTTGGTTTATTTTCTTAGAGCAATTCTTGTATGTTCTAATTCATCTTGTACAATTTGAGCTACACCTACCAACCAACAAATCAATGGTAGCAATTTAAAACTTCGAAATTGAAAAATGAATTAAAGAATGTAAAACGCGAAAGTAGACTTTGTATAAAACACAATAAGTTCGTATTTGTGAATTTAAATAATTAAAAACCTGGCTTAGGCCAATAAACATAGAATAATCCAAATTCCGTCCATACGCTCGGCCAATCAGAGAAGGCCAACGTCCGTGCTCGTGGAGTTTACCATATATGGTAATACACCAACACCAACTCTGATGGAGAGCTCTGGTATATAAAGTGGCCGACAGAGAGGCCGGTACCGCTACTTATCACCCTGTCTGATATACGCGCTACGTCTACGTCGTACGTGTATCCTGGTCCCAGCTGTGGGTAAGTTACTACATTTACTGCGTTAGCGTTACTGCCCATCTCTCTACCTGCTAGCTGAGGCCGGCTGGCGCTGCCTAACTGACTCTATTGGTTGTGACTCTCCTAATGCTGCTTTCCTTCAGGTTCCAGGTCCACCTTGAAGCTCCGGGCTACGCTACCCTAGCTCTATTCTTCTCTACACTTCACCTACACCGTCTTCGACGACACCTCTGCCGACGAGTCTGGCCCTGCCCTGCTCATCGCGCACAAACCGCCGGCGCCTGCCAGTTGAAGCCAACAGTCTGCGAGGGTCTGCCCTCTACGCGCAGCTTCGAGCAGCCTGCCCTGCTCACTACCGGAGGGAACAGCGTAGGAGACTGCAGCCCTTAGTGTTCAGGCCAGTGTCGTGTTGTTGGTCGGTCATACTCGTGCATAGGAAGTGAGATAATACTCGGCAATAAACGTATAGAACCTCTTCTACGTTTAATTCTAGAACCCGTTACAGCATCAATAAAGTAATGTTGGATACTCCATCGCACATCCGAAACAAAATTCGAATCGTGAAACAAGAGCAAAAGGACGGCCATAATAAAATGAACGAACGGTGTTCGGTTAGTTTTCCACTCTGTATCGCAGTAACTTACCGTTGGATAGATGTTTATGAAAGCTATACCACAAATATTTGTTTCGTTCTAGTCTAACGGGCGAGATAGCTCGGTGCTCTATTTCGTTGAAACTGTACCCAGACTATATGGGTTGCTATTATAAATGCAGAATTTATGAGAGTGGATGGATCGATGTTTGATACTCTTTTTTTAAAAACTTCTATGCTGATTTGGACGTGAGCTCTAATTCTTTAAAATGATATACGTTACATCAAAAGTATTCAACATGGAAGTTATCACGGAAACAAATGGGACTTTTTGTTATGAATTAAAATTGTGTGCTTTGCGTTACACTTTAGTTTTGATCATAATTATGTCCAAAGAAAGGTGGTATATATTACAATTATTCTTAAATATTTATTTTAATACTTTGGCGAGGAGTAAATGAGGCACTTTCGGAGCGTTCACTGTCCTACAAAGCCTATTTTTTAAATGTTAATAGCATATTTTCGGTTCTATCTGAAATGAATCAGTAATGCTTATAATCTTATTTTAAACTACATAATGCCCGCAGCTACACTCGTACATTTATTTTTTAATTTAACCATTTCTACCTGATCCTGTAAAAATGTCGGAAATCCCCTTCGGAAGAATGTATGTTTTAAATTTCATGATCCTGCTTTCAGTAGTTTCTGCTGTGCGTTGTCTGTCTATCAGTCAGTCTTATAGAAAGTAGAACCTTACTAATATCAGCACGAATGGGATGGCTCGACCGAGGAAGTGTTATCCTCTCACAGAAAATCTAAATAAAATAAAAGTACATGTACCATTGACTAACGACAACTTTTCTGGTGTTAACTGTGTCCATGGGCGTCGGTTATCGCTTACTTGATACTTGACGGCACGGGCTGTTTCCGCAACTCCACGTCTTGGCGTGTATTTTGCGTGCAGGTGGGAATGGTGTTTTCATTCGAGCCACCCCAGCTCTTCGAGGAAGGTCAGCAGACTCTTGATGTGGCCCACTGCCTCCCTCAGGGTGCTGTATCTCGTCAGGTACTACTGCCTGTACTGTGCGACCTCAGGGCAGTCGAGGAGCAGGTGGGCTGCCGTCTCGTCTGCTGCCATACAGGCCCTGCACAGCGGGCTGTCAGTGATACCTATGGTAAATAGGTGTTTATTAAAGAATCCGTGTCCTGTGTAGGCGGCCGTGACTGTCCGCAGTTGTTGTTTGGACAGCCGGAGGATTTGTTTGGCTATCTTACCGTCTACTGCGGGAAGAGCCTCCTTGGCCTGCCTACATGTTTCAATACCAATCCAGGACTGGTTGTGTTGGGTCCTGGTCCTATTTCTTACCAGGTTGCGATAAAAACCAGAAGGGAGGGGAATAATGGGCTCGGGTCCCACCACCTCTAAAGTGGCCCCTCTTCTGGCAAGTACGTCGGCTGCGTCATTCCCTCTTGAGCCACTGTGGCCCTTGATCCATTGCAGTGTTAATTTGTTTTGTTTACCTACCTCTGTTAGTTTCTGGTGGCATTCAAGCGTGAGTGCCGAGGTGATAGTATGGCTTTTGAGGGCTGAGAGGACAGCCTTACTATCTGAGAGGATCCTAATGGATCGTTCCCTTACCTCACGTGCCATGATTGCTGTGGCAGCTAGGCATTCGGCCTGGTAGACCGTGTTGTAGGCTCCCAGCGGTGCTGCGATGTTGATGTTAAGGTCCTCGGAGAATACTCCTGAACCCGTACCTGTATCCGTCTTAGACCCATCTGTGAAGATCGTGAGCTCGTTGTGGCCAACCGCTCCCTCGTGTAGATCCTCGTACAGTTGGATTTTGTATTTCTTATCGAAAACAAATTGTTTCGGTATTCGGTCGCCAATGGCTTGTGTGAGAGGAACTTCTTTAAAGAGTGTGTTTAAGTTACTAGTGTGCGGTGTGTTAGTGTCTTTCCAGAGCTTCAGAGCTCTTACCCGGATCGCCGACATCGTTGCTTCCTGTTTTATGAACAGGTGCAATGGAGGCAAGTCCAGCAACACTTCGAGTGCCGCTGTAGGTGTAGTTTTCATGCAGCCCGTGGCCGCTCGGCATGCAAGTCTTTGAAGCTTTTGAAGCTTGTTGGCGGCCGTTGTTAGGTTGGTCCGAGGCCACCACACTACTGCGCCGTAGCTTATCATCGGACGTATTATTGTCTTATAGAGCCATAAGACAATTTTGGGGGATAGGCCCCATCGTTTACCTATCATCTTCTTGCACTGTCAGAAGACGATGCTGGCTTTATTGAGCTTATTTTCCATGTGGCTGTTCCATGTCAATTTGCTGTCAAGAGTGACGCCCAGGTACTTTACCTCGGTAGACAGGTTGAGCTCTGTGTTGAATAGCCTAGGCAGTCGGTAAGTACCCAGCGCGCGTTTGTGTGTGAACATAACTAGTTTGGTCTTGGTCGGGCTTACTGATAATTCGTACTCATTACACCACCACTCTACTATGCGTAGAGCCTGTTGAGTAAGGTCGTACACTGTACTAGTTACCTTACCTGAGGTGAGAATGGTCAGATCATCTGCATATCCTATTGTGTAAAAATATCTCGCGTTGAGTTTGTCTATGAGTTCATTGATGACTAAGTTCCACAGTAGCGGGGAGAGAACACCGCCCTGCGGGCAACCTTTAGTTATCAAGGCTGTCTGGGAGTCGCCGTGCAGGCGCACTACTCTTTTGCTGTGCATGTTTTGGATCCACTGTATGAGCATCTGATCCACACCATGTCTGGCTAGGGCGTTGCTTATACTGGAGAAGTTTGTCTTGTCAAAGGCTCCTGCTATGTCAATGAAGGTGCCCAGATAGATGCTTTTTTGTTGTATAGCAGCTTCTATCTGGTTCTCGACCTGATGTAAGGCCGATTCCGTCGATTTCCCTGAGCTGTATGCATGTTGATTGGCATGTAAGGGTAGGTGTTTAAGTGCCCCACTTCTTAATTCCCTCTCGCATAGCTTTTCCAAGACTTTAAGCATGAAGGAGGTCAGGCTTATTGGTCTGAAGGACTTTGCATTTGTGTAGTCTGTTTTGCCTGGTTTTGGTATGAAAATTAGTTTGACTTCCCTCCAATTCTTCGGTACATATCTAAGGGCCAGGCTAGCCCTCATGATTGCCAGAAGTCTTTTGCGGCCCGGTTCACCCCCCCATTGTAATAACCCTGGGAAGATGCCGTCCAGTCCGGCTGCTTTGAAGGGATGGAAGCTATCGATGGCCCATCGAAGTTTTTCTTCTGTGACCACGGTGTTTGCGTGTCTCCACTCGTGTTCGGTCGCCACTGTTGGTGTATCGTGCCACGTTATTACCGGGGTGAGGACGCAGCCTGGGAAGTGTGTTTCTAGTAGGACGCGTCTTGTCTCCTCCTCCGATGTGGTGTATGTGTTATCCGGTTTACGGAGAGTACCTGGTGCAACGATCGGTTGCTGAGCCAGTAGTTTCCTTACCCGGTTTGCTTGTTGGCAAGATTCAATGCTCCCACAGAATTTTCGCCATCCCATGGTGCGTCTGAATCTGAGGCATTTCTTGTAGCTTGATTTGGCCGCTTTATAAGCGTCCCAATCTACGTCCGCGCTTGTGTTCATTGCCCTGTTTAGGGCCCTTCTTACCTTCTTGCGCTTGCGTTCAAGCTCAGCGTCCCACCAGGGTTGTTTACCTGGGTTTGAGGGTAGAGTGGTTTCTGGGCATGCTGCGTGGTAGCTGTCTAGCATCGACTGCGTCCGTGTACATACCTGCTCGTCGATCTGTTCATTGTCACCCAGTACCGTCGGCGTAGCAGTAAGGGTAAGTTTATCTTTAAGTAATTGTACATACTTTGCTTTGTCAATGTTGTGTGGTTTCCTGCGTGGCTGTGTAGGTTGTATAACGACTTCCAAAGAGAAGCTGATCCATCTGTGGTCTGAGCACGATGCCTCTTTCGAGACGTGCCATCCCTTGATGCGTTCAGCCGCTCCTTCTATTGCGAGAGTTAAGTCGATAATTGTCTGACTACGTCTTATGACGAAGGTAGGCTCCGTACCTGTGTTTAATAGGGTAAGATTAGTGGTGAATAGGTATTCAACCAGTGATTTACCTCTGTTGTTATTGCAGTTCATGCCCCCCATTTGGTGGTGGGCATTAGAGTCCGTTCCTATTACGACCTCCGTTTTGGTTCTCTCGCACTGGTTAACCAGACGCGTGAGGTCGAACGGTGGCGGGTCTTCGGCCTCGGGCATGTAGCCCGATGCGAAAACAACCGCTATACTCCTTGGCTGCTGTGTTATTTCAATTTGTATCGCTGTGATGTCTCTGGAACAGAACTCCGTTAGAACTTGGGCTCTGATGTTTTTAGTTGTCAGTATGCAGGTTCTGGGATGTGTGTGGTCAGTTGAAGAATAAATCTTACCTCCCAGGCTGGAGAGGCCTCTGATGAGGCCACCCCTTATCCAAGGTTCCTGGATGAGCACGATGGCTGATTGTTGGACCTCCATCCATTTGCGCAGTTGCGCAGTGGCCGTTTGGCTGTGATGGAGGTTGATTTGAAGGCAACTGACGTCACTAGGCAGAGGGTTCATCTTTGGGTGATGTCCCCACCTCCCCGACCGTCAGCTGCGTTAGGCCGGCCAGGATGTCGCTAGCTTCCACCCCGTCGTCCCGCCGCACCGAGCTCAGGAGCAGGCTCTCATCTTCCGAGTTACCCTCGGCTGAAGGGCCAGCCCCCGAGCCAGATGCGGCCGGCTCTGACGGGCCGGGTTCTGCGTCGCACCCTGGCTTGGTGTTTGAGTCCTGCTTGACTCGTGTGGAGTTGTCATCCGGGGGATGGTCGACAAACTTACCTGAGGGGTCCCGGAACCTGACGTAGACGGCACCTACCCCAACGCGAGGCGACGCTCGTTCTTCATCAGGATCGGGATCTGTTCAACTGGGACGCCCACTACTAGGAACCACCCACCTGACTGCCTTTCAGAGTGCAGCATCGACCATTTGTCAACCTCCAACCAGGGGTTCTGAAACTTAAGAGCGCGAACCACGTCGCGCACGTCGTCTAAGACCCCCTGTTCGTCGGGTACGACAATGCTGCACCGCACTCTCTTCGGGGTCTCTTTCTGGCCCCTGACTTCCAGTTCGAAGCCCGGTGGTGGGACCAGGAGAGAGACTGCCTCCGTCAGCCAGGTACGCGTTGCTTCGTCGGCGCACCAAAGTTTGAGGACCCCGTCCGCGTGCACGGGTTTCCCGGTGAACGCTGGAGCGGGGCGTTTGGAGGTTTTGGTCGACCAGGCATCACTCAGGATCTTCTTTTGGAGCTCCTGGAGTACCTGGTCCACCAACTCCTTCGGCAAGTTCCCTGTGCGTTTGCATGTTACTGCAACACCCAGGGACGCCTTTGAGGCCTGTGCGTAGGACTTACCTTGTATCCTGGAGGAGTCGAGGTGGGGCTTCTTGTGCTCCCCTCGAGGCGAGCTGGTCTCGTTGAGAGCACGTTTGGCCTCACCTCTTTCCTTGTTTTCGGCAGTTTTACCTGCCGCGTTTCCCGGTGGTGCTGGGGCTGGATGCCGTCCAGGGTGGCCAGCCCGCCGCTTGGCGGCAGGCGGCTTCCCCGTACTGCCTCTGGCCTTCGTGAACCCCTCGCTTCTGAGCGTGGGCTGCGCGCTGGTCACATTGCTGGGACCTGCGACGGCAGCCTGCTCAGCTGTTTTAGTGGAGGCAGCACCGGCAGCAGCAGCGGCTTGTTCAGCCTTCCACCTAATTGCCATGCGCTGTCTCTTGCTTTTGTTGTTCCTCTTTTTCTTCATGGAACTGGTAGCAGCGGGGCCACTTGGTTGTGTGGTGGGCGGGCGTTGGACAGGACCGGTGGTCTTGCCCTTACCCTTGCCCTTACGATGACTCACCACTTGCCAGCCTGCGAAGGAGGAGTCATCTTCCCGCTTGATCTCAAACGGGCTGACGATTGTAAGGACGGGACCAGTACTAGCGTTAGCCAGCGCTGAAGTCACATCCTTGGGGGATGGTTTGACACCTGCAGCCGGGGCCACGGCGTCAACCATCTGTATGGTTTTGGTTGTGGCGGCGGGAACAGCTTTCGCCGTCCCCGTCGCGGTTGGGGTAATGAAAAGGATTTCGGTATCCATACGTTTACTTAAAGACTTCATCCCTCTGGTTTCCCACCCTCCATGGAGCCCGCAACAGGGAACGTCATACCGGACGTTAGGATTACCAGAGGGATATAGGAACGCAAGGCTGACTTACAGCACGACATCGGGCGCCCGCTCGGGTCAAAGGTCGGTGCCGAGTTACCAACTCCATCCGTCTTCCCTCGCTTGCGCCTTCAGTATAGCCTTCACCCACCACATCAACAGCCGAAATAAATTCCAACTGCTGATGCGGACCCCACGTCCCTAGCCTGTGGCCCTCTGACGGGACACGATGGCCATTTCCCCCGCTGCGGCTCACAGCGGGGGCTACCGTTTAGCGTGAAATCGGGACCAAAGAGGGCGTGTTGCTTCACGGTCGCATTACCGCCAGCGCCACTCAGCTCAACCCCCCAGGACTCCGTTATCCCCGCGTACGGCGCTCGACTGCACAGGTCCTAGCGCAGGTGGTCAACTTCTCTTACCCGTGACTGTTTACTACGGGCCCAAGCCCACCCGGCCACGAGGGGGCGTGGTGAAGAGATGTGTAAGTGAATGTGTGTGTGTGCGCGCATGTGTGTACGTGTGTGTGTATGCGTGTGTAAAGTGCCTGTTATTTGTGTTTCGGCTGGAGGTTTTGGTTGCATCCATTTCTGAAGGAACTGGACCAAGAACGGGCGGCAACGTCGAGAAGGATAGTCCACCAGCCTTGCCTTAAGGATCATCACGACCTGCGCTACCTCTGAGACCATTCGCCACTCCCTGCACTGGACTCAAGTGCAGGGAGTAGAAGTCAGTGCAGCTCAGTGATGCTAAAGATGAGTTGACCTGCACGGGCTTCCGCCCTTCTTCTTCTTTCTCGGTTATCGCTTACTATTTGTTCGTTTACCACCTATTATATAAAATAAAGTCAGCAACCCAAAAAAATTATATGTACAGAATATGTTACGCAATACAGTGAAATACAATTTATACTTATCTCAAAACGAATAAGCAACTGGCAAGATGTCTAGATACTGAAGCTTTTCTCCGCAAGTTGTAAAAGTAGACCGACGGAAAATATTACTACAATTTTAATCCGAAGAGACTGACATAAAAATACCCGCTTATCAAGCTATGCAGCCTTCTAAGTAATAACTTAGCTCTTTTAAGTTGACTGTGAAGAATTCACTTAAGCATTTAAGTAATGGTACATCGCTTTGTAGCTGGAATGCCTGTCTTATTATGCTTAATATGCGAGTAATGTAAGGAGATAACCTAATCCACCGTTTGTCTTTGAAGAAAGGCCTTTCATTCTACGTCAAGTTTTTAAGTTCATGTATCAGAAGTAAAATGTTAGTCTTTGTTACTTGTGTATCTACTAGCTTGGATCGAGTTTCATTTGCGTTACATTTCAGTTCAAAATAAAATGATACCTGAAATAATATTTGTACGGATTTTTGGCCCATTTGTTGACATAACTGTTGGGTTGTTATTTGTGTGTGTATCTGTGAAATATAACAGATTATCTGTAACTTTTTCAATCTATCAGACGTATGTTATTTTAACATATTGCTTTGGTAGTTGTATAGGTTATTATACTATATCAAAACAGCAGACAAAATTTAAAAGGCAGAAATCCAAATAAAGTACGTTACAAAATGTATGCTAAAACCGCACATGAGTTCTAAACCCAGTACAGTACTACCGAAACAGTAATGCAAAATTCGATACAGATTCGCTTTCGACAATGACAAAACCTTTGAAGCTTAATTGTACTAATTCACAACTGGGCGTTAACGGTACTCAGAAATTGAGGCTCAAGCTACAGTTATAAAAGATTTCGAGTCCAATACGTGTATGATATTTTAGTTAAGTCTTTAAATGGAAGCTCTCGCTATATACCATGCTGTTTCAAATTCTGTGCATTGTGGGTTTCAAATTTTTATCTAACAAATCATGCAACAAATCTGTATTACGTTAAAGTATTAAAAATAAAGGTTACATGTTTGCGACGTTTTGGCGTGGGTCACAAACCAACCGTGTTCACCGGATGATTCAGTTACTTCAATATAAGTTATCTGTTCAAATACGTAAGCTTTTGAGTATTCGTGAATAGCATTGTTGAAATAAAGTACTCAAATTTCAGTAATAAGTTAAATATGTATACAACTAAAACCAAAATTGCAATTACATTTGGTGTTAAATCAGTTTCAGAATACGATATTAATTAAACTAAAATATAATTTAAACACGCTTCTAAATATTATAAACGTAATACGCTATTATTGATTTACAATAAATTTATATAAGACTTGTAAAATGATACTGTAAAACTTGAAAATGATACTTGTGCAATCAAGTGCCTAAGAATTATAAATTATAAGTTTTAATAACTTGCAAATTTTATGAAGGTATGGTACCAATGACGTGAAAACTTATTTTTATAGTTTGATTTTGATTGAGAATGATTTTTAATGTTTTGGATTGAAACTCGCTACTAAATATCCAAAATTATAGGTAATTTAAGTTTTATTCAAAGTAGGAGGAGATTAAAGAATAGTTTAAAAAAATGTGGCACAGACACATTTGTATTTGATAATGAAGTAAAAGATGTAGGTTCATAGACCTTGTACTTTATTACCTTTGTGGCTTCTTGTTCCTATATGTAGGTCAAAGACAGTTGGACCTAGAAAATTGTTTCGCTTAACTTAGGTGTCGGCCGAAGGTAATCTGTCTGCCTCAGTTCGTTAGTTCGTTGTGGTCAAACAAAGCTTAATGTAGACACAGCAGTGTCATACTAGTTGTCTTGTATTAGGTAAATATTCATATTGTTCTTAGTGATTGTTGGAAAAGTTAAATTAGTATCAAATTGGTTATATTACGTATTCTTCTAACCGAAACTTAGCTTGTTGAAACAGTGATCAATCAATCAGTGGACAATCTAATTAATCTACAATATTTTAAGAAATTTAAGAAGTTAAGTAGGACCGAAGTGAAAATCTATCGCGATAACGTGCCTTGAAGTGTAGTGGCTCGCAGGGACGATCTTAAGCAGTAACATGCAGCGCAATCTTGTTGCATCATATTTGTTATAATATCATATGTATGGAAGAACAGCATCTTATGGATAGTTTATGTGTCAAGATTTCTTGTATACCTATACTTAAGCCTCACCTCCCACTCACACTTCAACCACTTATCCCCTGCCGGGCTATATTTTAATTAGGAACGATCGAGTCGGTCGGAGTGGCGGTGGTGTTGCCATCTATCTTCGCACCGATTTTCCCTATAAACTAGTCGCTATCACACCTTCTGATTCTATTTCTACAGCTGAATACCTTTTTCTTGAGGTTTGGGTTAAGGGGGCCAAAATCGTACTAGGAGATTTTACTGTCCTCCCTCAACAGATTACTTCTCCAGTATAGAAGGCATATTCTGACCCCAATGATTCCAGAAACTATACTGAAATCCTTGGGGTCAGAATATGCCCACCATATCATCATGGGCGATTTCAATACTAATCTCCTTTCTCCTCAGTCCTCTAGAACCCGTAAACTTCTACAGATTGTCGAGTCCTGTAACCTCCACATTCTGCCTTTACAAGCAACTCATCAAAACATTGATGGGGAGGATACATGGCTAGATCTAATTTGCACCTCTGCTCCTTCCCTAGTTTTTAAACATGGCCAATATCTCGCTCCTGGTTTCTCCAATCATGATTTGATCTTCCTCTCATACATCCTAATGCCTCCCCGTTCCCCTCCTAAGGTTCTGCATGTGCGTTCCTTTGGGCGTATGGACGTGAATAAGCTGGCAGGAGATGTGTCGTCCATAAACTGGGATCAGTTGGTGGCTTCTACGAATATTGACGATAAGGTTGAAAAATTCTACGCCACTGTACTCAAATTGTACAATGTTCATGCGCCCGTTAGGAAAGTAAAACTAAAGCTTCCATCTGCTTCTTGGATTACGAAGGAGATCCGGATAGCAATGAAACGTAGGGATCAGGCTTTTCTTAAATTCAAAAACCATCACACCGATGATTATTGGTCTCGATATAAGGTTGGAAGGAATCGGTGTAATCAGGTGATACGTAACACCAAACTCCGCCATATTCTCGACAGCGTAAATTTCTCCTCTCCTGCTAATATCTGAAAGTTCCTTGGGACTCTAGGTATTGGCAAACAACGAAGTTTTGATCTGCAGTTGACAGTTGGTTTAGATGAAATAAAAATTTTTTAACAAAAAATAACCGCCTCCAAAAATCTGGAAAATGTGTGAAAATAGCACTAAAAAGTAAAAAAATAAATTCCGTTATTTTTACTTCAATTTACTTATAAACATCACCTATTCAACTTAATATTACATACTTAGACGAGTTATTCGTATCTACCACTTAATTCACATACCTGACACAATACATATTTTTATATGACTAACAAACTAAATTAAATACCTATCACCAGAAATCAGATAAGTACATTATATTTTTGGACTAAGTACTTAGAAAAAAATATTTGTTAGGACTATAATTTATATACAATTATACTTTTTTTTGGAGGCGGTGCCAGCCAAGCGTTTTAGTAAATAATTTCTTGATAATGTACAAAATATATGAAAAGCTGCATTGATACGATAATTTAGCAAAACTTCATTAAACTTGTAAGTAATTAAAAAATGACGAGAAATGAAATCAACAAATATAAATCAAATTTTAGGAAGTTTTCTATAACACAAAATATATGTAAGTACCTACCTAAAGTTACATTAATACCACAATGTAGGATCTGACCAAACCTATTGTAACTGTGAAAGTAATGCTTTCTTTAAACCTCGTTTGAAGAAGGACAAGTCATAGCGCTCGGGAAACACCGCAGCAGGTAGTTCATTCCAGGGCTTACATGTACATGGTAGAAAAGATCGCTGGAAGCGCACCGTACTAGATGAGAACGCTTCCAGGTAGTACGGGTGAACTCTACTGCGTCGGCGAGTGGTACGTTGGTAGAAGGGTGACCCTGGTACCAAATTAAACAATTCTTCGGAGCACTCCCCGTGTAAGAGTCGGTAAAATAAGCAGAGAAAACTAAAGTCTCTCTGCTGATCCAGCGACTCTAGTCTAGCCGTGAGATCATCAACGATTCGAACAGCTCGTCTCTGTAGGGAGTCAAGTGGATCAAGCTGATATTTTGGCGCTCCGGCCCAGAAATGTGAGCTGTACTCCACAACTAGCGAAGAAATGGAGAAACGTTTATCTCAAAGTGGGGAATCTCGGTCCAAAGCTATTTCAAGAGAAAGTAGTGAACTGCGTGAAAAGAGGTTATAGCGTGAAAAATACTAAATCGTGTAAACACTGAAAAACGTACTCATCGTCTGCTCTTTGAATTAAACCGTACTACTATTAGTTATTGTGTGATTTAAAATCAAAGTTATTATATGTATAAGCTAGCAGTTGGCAGCTTCGCTCGTGCGTAATGACGGACTTTCAATATAAAAATACAACCCCTATTTCCAGAAATGCGTAAATACATGATCACTTATTTCTAATCAGAAGCTAGTTTATGAAATTTCATTTCGCATAAAAACTTTCAACCCCTATTTCAACGGTAGATTTTAGAAATCGCTAAAACACGTACTTATTTGTTTTATTTCTAACCAGAAGCTTGCCCACAAAAGTACACGCTATCTTTTTAAAAATGACGGACCTCCCATATAAACTTTCTATACCTATATAACCCTCTTAGTTGTTAGATTTGAAAATAATCTAAATTTGTAAATATTATATAGTAATTAAACGAATGCAATCTTGTGATGACACTGGCGATGTGGACGTAAGTGCTAGTCAACCTACCACATCGTTGACTGGTCTGGTGCGCTGTCCGGATTGCTCCCAGGACCGTTTTTTCAAAGGTAAGTGGGGCCTGAAAGTGCATTTTGGTAAAGTACATAAATCCCAAAATGCACTTTCTGGCTCCACAATATCTTCACAACCTGTATTAGGAGACACCACACAAATTCCTTTTTGGCAAACGCTATAAAAATTAAAACATTCGATCCCGGTTGCGAAAAGAGTTCCCCGTGTGGCAAGACCAACAGTATCCAAAAAATTAGCGGAATATATTGGTCTTGTCGTCAGGGAGAACTCGAGAACAGCCTGGGAGCAATTACTGACTTTCCCTTATAGGATTCTACATGTTGATAAAAATCAGGCAGGCCAAAATTCGTTGACATTCCAAATTAAATATAATTGTCAGGTTTCGGCACACTCTTTAGATTCAAAATTTACGTTTAACAAGCAGAAGTCGCTGTATCAATATGTAGAATCTAAATTAAGGGAGGGTGATATATGGGGCGCTTCTAGACTCCTTTTCAGTAGCGATGTGGTGGCGCCTTGCTCTCCAGATACGCTTGCGGGTCTGAAGAGCAAGCATCCAGCGCCTATTAATGATCTCTCCTTCCCTGAAGCTCCCGACAGGGAATCAGAACATCTGATCACCACAGCCAAGGACGTGTTAGCAGCGGTTGGCTCCTTCCGGAGTGGCTCGGCAGGGGGCCTCGATGCACTGACGCCCCAGCACCTGAAAGACCTTGTGTGTGCCAGTGCTGGGGTGGCTGGCGATACACTTCTGAGGGAGTTGACTGCGCTAATAAATATTATGCTCTCCGGTAATGTGGACGACGCCATTGTTGACATCTTGTATGGGGCGAACTTGTGCGCCCTTAACAAGAGGGATGGTGGCATACGTCCCATTGCCGTGGGTTGCACATATCGGCGTATAGCAGCCAAGATATGTTGTAAATTTTACAGCAGGGAGCTTTCGGAAAAATTCCAACCCCTCCAACTAGGTTTTGGTTCCAAGGGGGGTTGCGAGGCTGCTATACATGCCCTTTCTACGTACCTTGGAAGTGGTATGGAGAGGTCATTTTGAAGGTTGACTTGAAAAACGCCTTCAATTCAGTGAATAGGGACACTTTGTTGGCACAAGCAAAATTAGAAACCCCTAAAATTTTTAAATTTCTTTGGCAATGTTACAGGTACCCCACAAAATTATTATATCAGGATAAGCTTTTGGAATCAGCAGTTGGGTGTCAACAAGGTGACCCTCTTGGACCAGTCATTTTTAGTTTAGCAATACACCCCATTATTCGGCAACTAAATTCTAAATTTAATGTATGGTTTTTAGATGACGGGACCCTAGGAGGGGATCCAGATATTGTATTACAAGATTTAGCTCTTCTTAAAAATTAATTCTTATCTATTGGCTTGGAACTAAATACTTGTAAATGTGAGCTGTTTATAAATACAAAAGACTCTACAATAAGACTTTCGATACTATCTAAATTTAATAATTTGGCATCAAACATCAAAATTATTGTTAAGACATCTCTTCGCCTCCTAGGTTCTCCAGTATTCGAAGAATCTTTCGATTCTTTCTTAAAGGAAAAGATACAAAATTTCTGTGAAGTTTCAGATCGCCTATTCAAAATTAATATTTACTCGGCCTATACTATTATTCGATATTGTCTTTTCGTCCCAAAATTCACACACGCCTTAAGATCTTCCCAACTTTGGAAAAAATATGCACTTTTAGAACAAGTCGACAAGATTATCCAAAGTACTTTAAAGAGAATATTAAAAATGGACTTGGACGACCGAGTCTGGCTACAAGCGTCATTGCCTATACGTCTGGGTGGGCTCGGTGTACGCAAAATTTCTAGTGTCAGTTTACCGGCGTTTCTATCTTCGGTTCACAGCACGGAAGAGTTAACGAGGAAAATTTTATCACCTACACTAGTTAACTCAGAAGTGCTGTGCAAAACCGAAGCTGTAAACGCCTGGAAAATGGCTTGTCCAAGCGCTGATTTGCCTACCAACCTATTCTCCCAAAGACAGTGGGACGCGCCACTTTGTGACATTGTAAGGAAAAGTCTTTTAGATACAACTTTTAATGTTGCAGAGCGTGCTCGCTTGCTGGCTGTGGGAGAATGGGAATCGGGTCTGTGGCTTCAGGCACTACCATCGTCCAACACTGGAACCATGTTGGACGATGAGACGTTCCGTATCGCCACTTGTCTTCGCTTAGGTGCTCCGTGTGTTTCTCCGCATCGATGTCATTGTGGAGAAGACGTCGATAGCCTCGGACACCATGGGCTATCTTGCAGCAGAAGTGCTGGTAGAATTCCCCGTCACGCCCATCTGAATGACATAATTCGTCGTGCTCTTGTCGCGTCTGGCGTACCAGCTGTACTTGAACCAAATGGTTTGGTACGCGACGACGGTAAGAGACCTGATGGTATGTCATTGTTGCCTTGGAAAATGGGTAGGCCTTTGGTGTGGGACGCAACCTGCGTAGACACCCTCGCGCCATCACATATTCCAAGCACGGGAGGCCAAGCTGGCGCTGCTGCTGCAACTGCGGAAACCCTCAAACGGTGCAAATACAGTAATTTTGTGAGTAATTACGTGTTTGAGCCGTTTGGGGTGGAAACGCTGGGCTCATGGGGTCCGAGTGCTCGTTCACTGTTCCGGGAAATTTTGAAACGTTTAATCGACGTCTCACGTGACCAGAAGGCTGGTTTATACTTTGCTCAGAGAATCAGCATTGCCATCCAGCGTGGCAATGCTGCCAGCCTTCTGGGCACGTTACCCGATGACATTGATGCGGAGGCATTTTACGACGCCTAAACCGTGTAAATATTTTCAATTTTTAATCTCTTTTTACGTTTTTTTTGTACATATACTACTTAGACATTAAGATTATATTAAGCTTCATGTAGATTATAAAATGATGTTTATTTAATGTATATTCCTAAAAACTTAATTCAAATAAATATGCATCTAAATTGCGTGTTTATTTTTTCTAACCAAAAATATGTATAAAAATCCTTCCTTAGTGGGTGCTTACGTCATAATATGCGACTGTCAAATAAGTGCGTGCGTAAAATTTCAAGTCTCAAGCCCCTGTGGATTTGGCTCTGCGTTGATGAATCAGTCAGCCCAAGCAATTTTATATATATACTAGCTGACCCGGCAAACGTTGTTTTGCAAATTTTTTTTTTTTTTGAAAAATAGATGTTGGCCGATTCTCATAGATACCGGATAAGCACAAAAAATTTCATCAAAATCGGTCAAGCCGTTTCGGAGGAGTATGGGAACGAAAACTGTGACACGAGAATTTTATATATTAGATATAGATTTACTCTCCAACCTTTCTTCCTCCCGGTTTCATCAATACCTGGTAATGAAGCCCGAAGTAGGTCGGTTGATTGCGACTATTCTAGTGTCCACTGATGAAAAGTCACAGTAAATGCTTAATTTCGTTTACTTGGATGACTTAGTTTTTTGAGTTTTTAATGAAACTATTGAATTGATTTTGATAAAATTTAAATGGGACCCACCTGAAAGTATATGCTTTCAAACAAAAAAAGAATTTTGGAAATCGGTCGATAAATAACGGAGTTATGAGGTAACAAACATAAAAAAAAACATACAACCGAATTGAGAACCTCCTCCTCTTTTTGGAGTCGGTTAATAAATAAACATTTCTCTTCTTCTTCTGGATTCAGACCAGGACACAGTACGGTGACCGCTCTCCTAAAAGTGACTGGAGATGTAAGGGCGGGAATGGAGAACACCTTTAACTTGCTTAGTCACGAGATCCTTCTTTCAATCCTCTCCAGTTTTCAGATCTCACCTGAGGCACTCAAATGGTTCTCCAAATATCTCATGGGACGTCAGCAGTGTGTTCGCCATAATGAGTCTTCATCAATATGGTGTGACTTATAGTTACTATTTTTATAAATCTCCTGACTCAAAATCTTCAGTGTTTGTATCACTTGTACGCCGACGACTTGCAGCTATACGCACAAGCAGACATTGACAGTATCGGTTCGGCCATCGAGAAAGTAAATCAAAGCCTGTCCGCTATATACGACTGGTCAAAACGATATGGTGTTACCGTGAACCCTGCAAAATGTCAAGCCATAATTATAGGAAGCCAGCGCATCATCAACAGGTTAGATATTGCAACATTGTCGGCAGTAATATTTAATCAAATCAGGATACCTTTCAGCCCGGTTGTGAAAAATCTTGGCTTGCATATGGATAGCCATCTCAACTGGCGGCCTCACATGACATCTATAAGTCAAAAAGTTACGGGAGCGTAAGGACGCTCATTATATAGACTAAAAAACTTTCTTCCTACTAACACCAATGTAATACTCATGCAGACTTTAATCTTTCCTATTATCGACTAGGGTGATGTGTGCTGTTTTGACCTGAATGCAGACCTTCTCAATAAACTAGACCGGCTTCTTAATAACGGCATTCGATTTGTTTATAATCTTCGCAAATATGATCATGTATCTAATAACCGCTCTCAACTTAAGTGGTTGCCTATTCGCCAACGCCGTAGCTTACGTGCACTGACTACACTCTTCTCTTTTCTTAACTCTCCCTCTCTTCCCTCTTATCTTAGTTACTATCTTCAATATAAGTTCTAATCATGACAAACATTTAAGATCAGCAAATAATCATCTCCTTTTGTGTCCCTCTCATACTTCAGGGTTTGTTAACTCTTCCTTCTTCGTTCAATCCGTTCTGTTATGGAATGCGCTCCCTCTCGAAATCAGGATGTGCAATAATCGGTTCACCTTTAAGCTGAAGGTTCGCAATCACTTATTGTGTAAATTGGCAGAATCATCTCAAGTTTAACTGACTATCTTTATATATATATATATTTAACATCGTGTTAAATCTGTGTTATTTTTAGAAAATCTTTTGTATGTAAATGTTCAATCCCATTCCCATAAATTATAGATTACAGTCACAAGGCATCTTGGCGTTCCATTACCCACACGTAGGTCATAGCACCGTTGGAGGCCTAAAGGTTCTGACGTTACAGAAGAAACTCGATTGAATTTTAAGTAATTGACTCGGAATATTACTGTATCTTCAATTTCGGATTAAAAGCTAGTAAAACTAGTTTTGAAGTTAAATTAAATAGCTACCTGAAGTGGAATTTTGTTCTCGCGCAAGTTGTGTTTGTTTAAAACATAATTTATTAGTAAATTGATCTAAGGCGTGTTTTATCGAAGCAATAATTAATTAATGTTTAAGTTACCTACAAACTGAAAGGGATTCGTTTCGTTCCTAGTTATTTTTTATATCTATAAATGTCGCAATAATAACTGAACATTCAAGAAACTTTCATAGTTCAGCCTCCAGTTGTAACCTCTACTTCAACATTTATTAAAACTACCCGCGTAATACATTATTTATGGTGGATTGAATGCATCACCAGTCAAACTTTAGGCACAAATTATTTTGGTTATGTACTGATAATCGTGTATTCTGTAGGATAAAAAATATCTTATGTATCAATATTATGACATAAAGAAATTTTGGATAGACATCCAGGCTGACATCTCACTTGTCAGTCCTCTGGTGTTTTACCATAATAATACGCACCATATCTATCTGTCAGTCGATAAAAAAACTAAGTTTTCTTCCAATCATATATCACCACTGAAGAACACTGCTAATAAACAGGTACATGATATGTTGCATCGTGCACTCGGATATTTATAGTTTGAATATCCGAGTGCACGATGAGACGCCTCTGACAAGCATGTTTCTCTGACGAGATTCACGGATTATTCCGCAACACATTTCTAATAGCAGTATTTCACCCTACTATTGAACTATTCCTGGAGAAATTTATTTGTGGTTTGAGAATATTGCATATTCGGTTTTTAAACTGGTATACTATTATTCATATAGTCATATCATGGTTATTCAGCAGTGATTTTTACATGGAAGCCTGTTGAAACATAAAATAAAAAATACAGTCTTATATTTGAAATTATTACCTAGGCATATCTACCAGACTTTTTGCATTTTACTTCGATGTTACATAAATTGGCTAGCAAAACACTTAGTTCCTAGTACCCTTCAGTTTCAGAACCACCAATTCTCTTTGCTCAAACCCACTTCCAATTAATATTAATAATTAAATATCCTTTTCAGTCCTTTGTATAAGTACTATCAAGAAAAACAGATCTCTTCTGAAAATATATTAAAATGGACGACAACATGTGGGACCAAACTTAAAGTATTATTATAGTATATTATTAGTTAATGGGCTCTTTGATAACTTGTTTTTTTTTTTCTTCAATAAACGGACATCAACGATGAACGAAACAAGGAGAGTGTTCCGTCTGTAAAATGAATACTGTGTGGTTTATAAAACAGATAATTTTGTCTCACAGCTATTTACTTATGTGAAGGTAACGAAATCTTGGTGATCAAAGTACCTATTGGTTTTGATTTTTAGAGTAATGTACTTATGTAATTATCATAATCAGTTATATTTTTATTGCTAAAATAGTAGAAGTGAAGTATTTTGACGTGACAACGTCTTATAAATTGGTTTGCCGGGTGACACTTCAAGAAACTGCGTTACGCTCCGCTCACGTTATGCGCTCACAATGAGAGCGAGTGAGAGGCACGCGTCCCGCCTAAGAGCGAGAGAGACAGACATAAAAAGTGAAAGGCACGCGTCTTTCATCCTTCTTCCTACTATACGAATGAATATTCACATTAAAATTATTTTACCACTCAAAGTCGTTGTCACGTAAAACTTTCGCCCGTATACCGACTTTACAGGCAACCAATTTTTTTATGGTAGTATGCATACTACCATAAAAATTATGCATCACATTCCTGCATTTCTTAATGAAAAATTATGATTTTAGAGATTTTGTACACTGTCTACTAGATAACTGATAAACACGCATAACATAAATATTGTTGTAGAATATACACATTTAGTAAGCCTAGAAGTGTAATAGTATACACACAGGACTGATGATGACGATGATTGATAAATTACACTCAGACACAAAACAAGTTATTAAGATCATCACCCCAAAGAATTGTCTTGGGAGCGAATCGAAACTACGACTTATCAATCAGAGTCATTACTTACTACAGTAAAATGCCAGCCAATGCTTAGTAATAATAGGATCTGAAACCATGTTTCAATAGTTATAAAAAACTTATCACCTAAAACAATTTGGTGATAAATCAGGAAACACACAAATATACCATCCAAGAATAGGCCGCAAAATACGCTTATACAAAAATAATTTCTTTATCAACTCGCAACAAACGCATCACAAACACCAGACACAAAAACCTTGTTGAATATTGATACTAAGCGCTGTAGAATGGGAAGAAAAAACATCAACAACCGCTTAGTACGCAACGTAACTGGAGAAATATCACGTGTGCACGATACCAAATTCCGCTAAATTACGTAAAGCCTCCAGAGTAGATTGTTGAAAGTTTTTACAGGCTTGTTAACAAAAAACACGGTTTGCCCCTTTTTTCTTTTTCGTGTACTATGAAATTTGCATGTCAACGCAATTTGCGATCGCAACGTGGTTGAAGCAATTTTTATATTCAGCCATGTGCAGAAAACGTTGATGTTTTTAAGAAATACTTTGTTTCGTTTTACTCTAATAGTATTAGCGCTTTTTGTTCTGAAATTTTATTTTCACGTGTGTTTTCGTGTGGCAGCGTGTTCTAACGTGTGTAAAATATGAAAGGAAATTTCTGCACGGGGAAGTACTAAACATATTTGTTACTAGCCGTGCCGGCGACTCCGTTCGCGCGGAATTTGTCTTTTCATTGGCCTACAGAATTGATACCCAAAAAGTTTTAAGTTGCATATGAAATGAAATAAAATACTTCTTTATTTCGTGTAAACTTTGCAAGTACTTAGGAAACGTCATTAAAAAAAAATCATTATATACAATTATTTTTGTTTGTCGAATTAGAACAGCTCAGTCCCAAGCGTTTTGGTCGTCTTTATATTCAGATATTTTATAATATGCTTTTGAACACAATTTCGCTTTTACAATAATTTTGAACTTATTTATAGAAAGGTCTCTTATACTATAAGGGAGCTTGTTATAAAAGCGTATACATTGCCTCGTAAACAGCTACTTATTTTGTGGAGACGAGTGCTATGAACTACGAGATTATTCCTGTGTCTTGTATTTAAAGAATGTATATGACATTTTTTACAAAATTTGTAATTTTTTTATGTACCATAGCAGATTTCCATAAATATATTGTGATACAACAGTTAGAATGTTTATTTCTTTAAACTTTTCTCATAGAGAAACTCTTGGACCGAGGTTATAAATTCCCCTTACAGCTCTTTTCTGCAGAACGAATATTGTATTTAGGTCTGCAGCATTCCCCCAGAGAAGAATCCCATACGACATTAAGCTATGAAAGAAACTGAAATAAACAATTCTAGCTGTTTCTAAATCTGTGAGGCGTCTAATTGTCTTAACTGCATAAGCTGCAGAACTGACTTTGCCCGATAGCCTTTCTATATGTGGACCCCATTGTAGTTTGGTTTCCAGCATAATAACCAAAAACATGGTTGTCTCGACGAGCTCAATCCTAGATTCATTAAGTTGTACAATGGTTGTCATATTATGTTTAACATTGGGCATTTGAAAATTTTAAAAGTTTAGTTTTCTTATTATTAAGTAATAGATTATTTACATTAAACCAATTAACAACTTTAGAGAGTATTATTTACTTCGTCAAAGTTACTCTGTCGTCATTTAATATTAAAAATCAAAGAGGTATCATCCGCGAACAATACAATCTCATGATTATTCTTTATGTTATAAGGTAAATCGTTAATATATATCAAGAATAGAAATGGTCCGAGAATTGAACCCTGCGGGACACCCATTTTCAAAGCAGAACCTGGAGGTGTCTTACCATTAACCTCAACCTTCTGGATTCTGTTGCCCAAATAAGAAGTCAGGAGATCGAGAGCTTTATTCTTAATACCGTAATGATATAGTTTCCTGATAAGAGTATTATGATGAACACAATCAAAGGCTTTTGACAAGTCGCAAAATATACCTAACGCATCTTGCGACTTCTTCCAAGCTGCAAAAATACTATTCAATAACTCAACTGCTGCGTCAGTAGTTGAACAACCCCTCATAAATCCGTACTGTGTCTTGTGAAGAAGATTATGTCTATTGAAATGACTAAGTAACTGATTAAGAATTAGTTTCTCAAACATTTTGCTAAGTGTTGGCAATACAGAAATAGGTCGAAAATTTGAGGGGTCTGATGTGTCACCAGATTTAAATAAAGGTGTTATTTTGCTATACTTCGTTAAATCAGGAAATGTTCCAGAAGTGACACAACCATTGAACACTATTGCAAGATGTGGAGCAATTAATGTAATAATAGACGAAACAGTCTTTACTGACAATCCCCACAAATCTTTTGTCTTTTTCATATTAATAGTTTTTAAATTGTTTAAGAACATCATCAATAGTAACAGCAACAAATTCAAAGGCTGTAACACATTCCGGCACGCAGCCTTTAAGCAGCATTTCTGCAGACATGGAAGACGATTTGAGTAACTCTGTATTTACAATGGGTATATGAGCAAAAAACTTTTCAAATTCTGTTGCTACTTTTTTACTTCCAAGTCCTCTGCAATACTCTCTGTTTGAAATAGAATTAGTTTTTATTACAAGTCAAATCGATTAGATCGATTGAGTAACATTTTGTTTAGTCTATTGAAAATTTCTGACAATGGTCACACTGAACTGTCACTTGCGTCTTCTCCTTGAAAAATTACCTTGGTCGTCTCTAACGTAAAATATCGCCTTTTGAATTAACGCGAATTGAATTAAATTGAGTAAACCGTCTTGAATGCCGCCTGATCTAGTGCTGGCAACGGTAAATTGATTGTGAACTATTGATTGACATTTGTGAAAATTGTGAATCCGGTATCGAGTCCACGTGCCAACGTGTCCTGAAAACGTCGCGTTTGCAGCTTAATAGCTAAGTATAAGATACTTCATTCATTTATTTTGGCCAATATACTTGTATGAATGTGTCTAATTTAGCTCAAGCCTGAAATCAGCAAAGATAGCGGGTAAGTGAAATATAATATTGATATTGACTGATTTCAATTCATAGTGATGAAAGATGATGAATGATCCAGACACAATGCACTGCGTTGCACAGTGGTGCAACGCAGTGCATTGTGTCTGGATCATTGTCTATCGTGGTCAGGTAGATGTATTTCATCTTCCACTGCGCACTTCTGATACACCTTCTTGCCTGGCTACGGTAATTCTAGACATAATTTTGAAATTTAGCCGCTGTTGCATTACTGAGTATAAACTCAGATTGGTATGAGCTTGTATCTTATCACCTTGTAGACAGTATTGTAGTGTTTGTCAGGTCAGTTATTGTCTAAAATACATAATATTTAATTGTATAAGTTGACCTAGATAATTTGAAACACATTGTCACATAACCTCAATCAGTAATTGTTGATTTGTATTGTTGAAAAATCTAACTTAAATTTGTTGTTGCATTAATAAGTCAGTTTGTTTGGATACATAACAGCTGTATGTATCAATAAATTTAGAAAATTTAGTTTATTGCATATATTCATAAACATTATAACAACCAACTTGACCTTGCCACTTGGGCGGGTCACATTAATAAACTTTGTTTTGTTATAATATAGATAATATTGCTAGGTAACACATATTCTGTGCTTACTTACTATTGTATATCTCAAATAACACAGCCAGTCTGTCTGTTGCAAATAATTAACTAATTAATTTGAAGTTTCAACTTTTAATTTGTTATAAGTTATAACTTTTGATAACTTTGACTTTGTTTTGTGTCAATATATATTAAAACTATTAATTTTTTTGGACAGTAGATACCTGTCACTTGCCTGCACTTGCAGTAAACAGGCTAATACATTGTTGGTTTCAAAGAATTGAGAAAAATTAAGTTTTGATTGTTAATATTATTTAACGCTTGTCCGGGCTCTTTTGAATTTTGATTATGTCAGCTATCAAGGACTTGCGTGCGGCTGCTGGTGCTATTGCATCAGATTTGCGCTGGTTTGCCTCGGCCAGTGCTTTAGTGAACCGGCCTGATCGCCAGCAGGCCTTACTTCAAAGGTACGAGCAGATCGATGATCGCCTGGCAAGTGTGGAACAGCAGTTCCGCACTTTCAGCGCTTGCTGTCTCGAAGTGTCAGTCACTGATTTCACTGCTGACCAGCGAAATAAGGTCAGCGAAGACTATGCCCAGGTCTTAGACCTGTATGATGCTGTCTCCAATACTGCGAGACAACTAGTTGCCGATAGGGAAGGGCAACCCGGCCTGAAGCAGGAGCTTCCTAGGTCAGCACCGGGGCTGGTGAGTAGGCTCCCTACCTTGGACCTCCCCCATTTTGATGGCTGCCTAGGAAGCTACCTGGGCTTCGTTAATTTGTTCGACAGCCTAGTCAATGATAGGGCTGACCTTCGGCCGGCACAAAAGTTGGCCTATCTAATGTCGGTTCTGGATGGGGAGGCTAAGGGCCTCATCCAGCATCTGCCCGTGTCTGACGAGGCGTACCAGACGGCTCGGGACCTAATTACCCGTAGGTACCATAATAAGCGTGGCCTCGCCGACACGCACATCGAGCAGATTTTGGGTTTACCGACGCTCACCCGGATCTCTGGGTTGCGCACCCAACTGTTGAACCCGCTCTTGGTGGCCATCAACGCACTTAAGTGCCTTGACCTGCCCGTAGACCAATGGTCCTATTTATTGGTGCACATTGTGTTAAAGAAGCTGCCTGCCGACCTGAGGTCGCGTTTTGAACAGCGCTTTGGTGGGGATAGCGCGACCCATCTGCCCCCCTTTGCTGACCTGGAGAAGTTCCTGGAGGATGAGTGCCGGGTCTTGGACAACTCCGGTGGTGACAAGCCGGCTAAGTCGCAGCCGCCCAAGGTCATGGAGCAGGCTCGCGTTCACACCCGAGCCAATGTTGACCGGCGCCCTCCTCGCTTTGCGGTCACGCAGAGCCCAGCGGAGTGCTCCTACTGCAAGGTCACGGGGCACAGAACGGCCAGTTGTAGGGCATTCTTGGACCTACATGTCGCCTCTCTCGTAGGCGCATCGCGAATGCCCGCCGCCTTTGCTTCTCTTGTTTGGGGTCCCACTACCAGCGAGACTGCCCAAACTCTCGCCCCTGTCCTCACTGTGGAGGACAGCATTTGGACATTCTCTGTATGAATGCCAGAGAGGTTGGCCGCTTGTCCAACCAGCCGACGCCGCGCACGGGCGGGTGTTTTGAAGGTGGCAGCCGAGGCTCACCGGCGCGTAGCCGAGAGTCGCCTCGCTCAATTGATCGCCACTCGCCCCGCTTGGAGAACCGTAGCGTGCGCACGCCTCCTCTCTCTCGCGCACCTGAATGTGCTGTTCAGCGTCACCAGCACCATGACTGCTGCCCCAGGTATTCCCCTCCTTTGGCGGAGCGTCCCCGCCTTGACTCGCGCCCACCTCGTTTTGGGCGGGTGCGTCATTATGACCCCCCACAGATGGCGCGCGGATCGAGTCATCGCGCCTTTGAAGACTTCAAGCCGCACCCTCGTTTTGACTTGCCTGGTCCTGGCCAACGGTCGCCGCCCAGGCAACAATAGGTCATTGACCCCTGCCCTATAACTCCAACCTCCCCCATTGAGACCGTTATCCTACCAACGGTTGCTGTTAGGGTCTGGGGACCCACGGGGACCTCTGTTGTTTTCCGTGCTATATTGGACACAGGTTCACAAGGTTGCATTGTTTCCACTTGTTTAGTAGGGCAGGTTAAATTAAATATGGGCTCTTTTCCGAATTGTATACGGGGTATAGGTGACGTAGCCTCTAATGTTGAAGGGCAAGTTAAGGTTTTGTTTGGCCCTGTTGAATCTTCACACCCGAGGATTAAAACCTCGGCTATTGTGTTGAAGAATATTTTGGGTATGCACCCACAGAAGCAGCTACCTGCTGCTGTGGTGAATTTGACATCGGGATTGGAACTGGCAGACCCCAAATTTGACACACCGGGACAAATCAACTTGTTGATTGGCTCTGATGTCCTCGGTGGAATTTTGATTGGTGGGAAAAGGGTCTTGGTGCCAAATGGTTTGACTGCCATCCGGACCATATTTGGATTTGCTTTGATGGGCCCTGTACCTAGGGACCCCCCTCCACCCGAACTTGATAATTTGTTGGCTGTAGGCTCTGCTCTCTCTGATGCAGTTCAGAGGTTTTGGGAGGTAGAGGAGCCCCCTCAAGTTGCCCGTTTGAATCCAGAACATGAGGAGTGCGAGCTGTTCTTCCAGAACAACATTGGTCGACTCCGTTCTGGTCGGATTATCACGAAGCTGCCCTTTCTGTCTGTTCGGCCTCCGCTTGGTGAGTCACGACCTTTAGCCGAAAAGAGGTTGTTGGCCATGGAGCGCCGCATGGGTCGTGATCCGGAGCTCAGACAGAAGTACATTGAGTTCATGAGGGAATATGAACAGTTGGGACACATGTCTGTGTCAAATTTGGATTGGCGTTCGGTGGAGCATTACTTTCTCCAGCATCATGCGGTATTGAAGCCATCGACTGGCAAGCTGCGCACCGTATTTGATGGTTCTGCGCAGACTTCAACAGGCGTATTCTTGAACCAGTGCTTGCATTCTGGTCCCAAGTTGGTTAAGGACCTTTGTGACGTCATCACCAGCTTCCGACGACATCAGGTTGTCTTTGTGGCCGACATAAAAATGATGTTCAGGCAGACGATTATCCACACTGATGACCGACGCTTCCAGCTGATCCTTTGGAGAGAGTCTCCTCGTGATCCCATGGTCGTCTACGAGCTCAATACTAATACGTACGGGTTAAGGTCAAGCCCCTACTTGGCAATACGTTCTCTTTGGGAGCTCGCAGACCGCGAAGGCTTACGTTTCCCAAGAGCCTCCGCCATCTTGAAAGACGATATTTACGTCGATGACATTTGCTCGGGCGCCTCCACAGTGGACGAGGCGATCCTCTTGCGGGACGAATTGATAGGTATTTTGGCCTCCGCTGGTTATGAGTTGCGCAAATGGATTTCCAACTCACCAGCGCTTTTGGAAGGCTTGCCAGAGGATCATCAGCAAGATCCACATCTATTTGAGATTGTTGACAACCCCGCCATGATGGCTGTTCTCGGCGTTCAGTACAGACCAGTCCAAGACATCTTTACGTATAACGTAGACTTGAAATTGCCGTGTTCTTGGACTAAACGTCTCGTGTTGTCTACTGTCGCCAGAACCTTTGATCCGAACGGTTGGATTTTTCCTATCATATTTTGGGCAAAATGTTTCTTGCAGAAGCTTTGGACAGCGGGATTGACTTGGGACGAACCTCTACGCGGTACTCTTGTTGAGGAATGGACCTCTTTTGTATCCTCACTTCCTGCCGTCAACGAGATCTCCTTGCCTCGTCCAATCCTGCCTCCCGGGAAGTACAAGGCCACCCTTCACGGGTTTTGTGATGCCTCGGAACGTGGTCACGCGGCCGTGGTGTACTTGCGCACAGTCAGTGCCTCAGGTCAGGTGAGAGTTTCCCTGATCACGGCGAAGAGCAAGGTTGCACCCCTTCGGACATCTCTGACCATTCCGAAATTGGAGCTCTCGGGAGCAGCACTACTTGTACGCTTAATGAACCACGTGTCTAACACTTTGGGTAAAAGCATTTGTATTAATGGGACCTACGCCTGGACAGACAGCCAAATTGTTCTTTGTTGGTTGAAGGCTTCTGTTCACACCTTGGAGGTATTTGTCGCTAATCGCGTTTCCCAAATCCAGAAATCCGAAGTCAAACTTGTTTGGAGACACGTGCCAAGTGAGCTCAACCCCGCTGATTGTGCCTCGCGCGGATGCTTGACGCCTAGTTTGATAGGTCATTGGCTGTGGTGGGGTCCGGAATGGTTGAGTCGACCAGAAATTGATTGGCCTCGAACGCCAGTTTTGAATACTTCTAATTTGCCGGGTCTACGAACACTCGCTCTTGAGAAGGTAGAATGCGCCTTCGACCCCGATTTCCTGTTGAATCTTTACAGCTCCCTCGACAAGTTGTTAGGTGTTACTGTTTGGATAAAGCGTTTTGTTTTTAATTTTAGGCACCCACAACAGAAACGACTGACACCGTTTATCTCACCACAAGAATGACAGGAGTCCCTCACCTTTTGGGTTCGTTCTGTGCAGTTGGCGCATTTTGAAAAGGAGATTGCTATCCTTAAATCAGGGAGATCGAAATTGTCGGGAGCAATATCTAAATTGAACCCCTTTTTGGACGATACGGGTCTCTTGCGCGTTGGAGGGCGTCTCAAGAACGCCAACCTCCCTTACGGGGCTCGTCACCCCCTTTTGTTACCTAAGGACGGTCATTTGGTACGCTTGTTGGTAACTGACCGTCACCTTAAAAATTCGCATGCTGGTTGTAATGCTTTGTTGGCCATTTTGCAACGCGAGTTTTGGATTTTGTCTGCCCGAAGTATTATTCGGAGTATAGTCTTTCGCTGCATCCCTTGCTATAAGCTCAAGGCTTCTACCATGCAGCCCTTGATGGGAGACTTACCGGCAGATCGCGTAACTGAGAGCAGGACGTTTGACGGTGTTGGCACGGACTTCGCTGGTCCCTTTTTGGTGAAAACGTCGACACTTCGAAACAGCAAGACTGTTAAGGCCAACTTGTGTGTTTTTGTTTGTCTCTCCACAAAGGCCGTACACCTAGAACTGGTCTCCTCGCTTACGACCGAGGCGTTTGTAGCCACATTTGACAGATTTGTATCCCGCAGAGGGCTGCCTTCCTTGATCCGTTCTGACTGCGGCACTAACTTCAAGGGCACCTATAATTATTTGAATGATGTTGTTAATTTCCTTGAAACCAACAAGGCTGATATAGGTGATAGGCTTGCCCGACGTGGGATAAATTGGTTGTTTTCCCCACCAAATTGTCCACACTGGGGTGGTATATATGAGGCCACCGTAAAATCGGCCAAAACACACTTGCGCAGGACAATCGGTGAATCTGTCCTTACATTTCAGGAACTCGCAACTGTGTTTTGTAAGATTGAGGCCGTTTTGAACTCTCAGCCATTGTGCCCGATCTCCTCAGATCCGAATGATTTGGAGGCCCTTACGCCGGGCCATTTTTTGATTGGTCGCCCACTTGTCGCCTTGCCTGAGTACCCCTACATTGATACGAGACCTGGTCGTCTCTCGCGTTTTTTATTGGTACGCCAGATTACTCAGAGCTTTTGGAAACGCTGGAATTTGGAATATTTGCACATACTCCAGCAACGCGTTAAGTGGACCGACAAGACCGATCTACCAAAGATTGGTGACCTCGTTTTGATCAAGGAGGCTAACCTTCCGCCACTCAGATGGCGCAGGGGGCGCATCCTTCATTTGGTAACTGGGGCTGATGGAATTCCCCGATTTGCTGAGGTCTTGGTGGACGGTTCGATTCTGAGGAGAGCGGTTGCAACATTGTCACGTCTACCAACCGATTAGCGGACCGGTAGGCCGGTCCGGGGCGGGTGGATGTTTGAAATAGAATTAGTTTTTATTATAAGTCAAATCGATTAGATCGATTGAGTAACATTTTGTTTAGTCAATTGAAAATTTCTGACAATGGTCACACTGAACTGTCACTTGCGTCTTTCCCTTGAAAAATTACCTTGGTCGTCTCGTACGTAAAATATCGCCTTTTGAATTAACGCGAATTGAATTAAATTGAGTAAACCGTCTTGAATGCCGCCTGATCTAGTGCTGGCAACGGTAAATTGATTGTGAACTATTGATTGACATTTGTGAAAATTGTGAATCCGGTATCGAGTCCACGTGCCAACGTGTCCTGAAAACGTCGCGTTTGCAGCTTAATAGCTAAGTATAAGATACTTCATTCATTTATTTTGGCCAATATACTTGTATGAATGTGTCTAATTTAGCTCAAGCCTGACATCAGCAAAGATAGCGGGTAAGTGAAATATAATATTGATATTGATTGATTTCAATTCATCACTGTGCAACGCAGTGCATTGTGTCTGGATCATTGTCTATCGTGGTCAGGTAGATGTATTACATCTTCCACTGCGCACTTCTGATACACCTTCCTGCCTGGCTACGGTAATTCTAGACACTCACATTATTGATATTTAGTAGGTAGTGGCAACTGCGTGCTTTGGCTCTACCAATTTCGCTATTGATCACATTCCATGTTGCTTTTATGGTATTTGCTGCGCTTTTTATTTTATTTTTCAAATACATTGATTTTGCAGCATAACAAGATTTTCTAAATGTTTTTGAGTATTTTTTTATATAATTAATAAAGGCTGGACTATTATTAAAAGTTTTTTCATTATAAAGTTTATATAACCTAATCCGATTTTTATGAATGCCTTCAGTTGCCCAATCACTAAACATCAGACGGCCAGTTACATTTATTTTTTCAGGTTTAAATACAGTAGAAAATTCATCATTAATCAATTTAAATTATGAATGATATAACTGATCCGGACGGTCATTAATAGGCAACCAACGCATTTTATTTGATAAATTATTTTTAAAAACTTCTAATCGGTTTTCATTTATAGGTATAAAATTAATAATTTTAGTCTGAATCTTAGGGCTTTTTCTTGGACAACATACTAACTGCCCACAGTGATCAGACTGTAACATATTATTTAAGGATTTTTGTAAAAGCTTAGTGTAAATAAATATATTATCAATACAGGTAGCATTTGTGGCAGTCATTCTAGTTGTTTCTAAAAAATATGACTTAAATTGTAACATTCAAGAAGTCAATTGATAAAGAACATTTCTCTAAAATGTTTATGTTGAAGTCACCACAAATAGCAGCCGTTTTATGGCAATTATTAACGTTAATACAATTTTTTAAATTATTTTTTGTACAATGTGTGGTTGATGAAAGTGTGTTTTTCTTACTTATATTTAAATTAATCTATGTCTTGTCTATGTTATTGCCAGAGATTGACTCTATTGTCTCATAACTTAATTTAAAGGATTTGGAACGGAATCCAAGTTTAAATTCGATGTCAAGTTAGACTGCTCAATAAAAGCAGTGTTATTAGCCAAATTTTTGGCTGTGTTATTAATATAATATGCTAGCGATGATGCTATTTGTCTTTGAATATATTGAGATAGATAACAACTATGACATGTCAAATAAAAACTTCTAATGAAAGCATTAGAGTCAATAAAGTCAATAAAATCATTGTATAATGTCAATGTATGTAATTTACAATTTAATTTATATCTATAGCCATTTTCGGCCTTTGGCAACAACCTACTGAAGGGAAATGCAAGTAAAATATTTTTTCTAACTTTTAAGTGTAATAATTGGTCGAAATGTCTTTTTATAGTAGGTATTAAGATTTGCATTACCCCTTCTCCCAATAAATATGATTATTGTTGAATTAGGACAGTATGTTTTATTCAAGATGTTTTATAAAATTTGTGAAAAACTTGCTCCAGGCATACAAAAGTTGGTTACTGTTTGACTTGTCCTTTGTCTCAACAATTGGCTCATGTTCCTTCCTATCTCATCACTAAACATTACTAAATTGTTGGTGTTTGTATTTGTATTGTGATGTGAAAAGGAGGTGCTAGCATTAATGAAGCTGTTACTCATCACCACTGACTGAGATGACAATACAGAACTATGATTCAAAATGGAAGACTGAGAACAACTTTGTGGTTTCAAACTAGGTTCACTGACCTGATTATTATTAGTAAGTGATAGGAGTCTTTGTTCATTGTATTTACACAAATCCACTAAGTCATCCATCGCGAAGATATGTTCATTAATATGACTTTGTGATAATTGATATTTCTTTGTCATGTTAAGTAAAGAATCCTGTAAGCGATCAATCTCTGTCTGCAGGCAATGGATATCAGTATCATATTTTAAAAGATTATTATTTAGTCGAGTCATACAAATAGACATATTATCTTCCTTTAGGGCTATATACTTGCGGCAATAATTGACATATGATTTTGAATTTCTAAATTTTCTTTACAACTTTTCCTTTTTCCTAATTTGTTTAATCAATTTTACATACTTTTTCAGTTTATTTGATGAGTTTATGGTTTTACTTGATTGAATAATCGAATTGTCATTAGTTAAGTCAATTGTTATAACTTTTAAAATGAATAAAATAAAATAAAATAAATATTGGGAGAAGCACAGTTTTACGTCTTACTCCACATATGATACCTACATATGATACCTATATTGAATAGTATAGATGTATGTAAATGTCCTGAAAATAGCTCAAAAGACTTTCACTTGTTCGTGCGAGTCCACACCACGAAGTTTCCAATCGCGAGTAAAAGATCAGAGAATTCCTGTGCATGTTCGTTGCCTCATAATCGCGCTCGCATATTTAATGTCAAATGCATAGCGATAATACAATCCCATAGTTATGAACTCTTTAGACAGGCTCTAATTTCATCAGCTCTTATCTCATATTATGTGGCGGTATAGCAGAATTTTTTCGTGGCGATTTTCGTTAGACAGAGTCTAATGAAAATCGCCACGAAAAAATTCTGTTATACCGCACATGGGTTCGTCATTTGCCTTGATTTCCCTCGGTTTGCGATCTACATACTTAGACCGCTTCACGGTTTGCCATCGTATATTCATCTCATAATTATGATAAGATGAAAATAACGTTAAATCTTAGCTTTGTCACTGCTTTTAGAGGTATAACAAACAGAACTCTGCGTGGTTCAAGTCGAACGGAATTTTAAACATTGTAGGCACTTTTTAAGATTTTTTATCCAAAAATGGCAAAAATCGGAACCCTGATAGATTCGCCATATCTGTCTGTCTGTCTGTCTGTACTTCCGTATGTCACAGCCATCTTATACTGAGACCATTAAGACTACAACATTGAATATTTTTAGAAAAATGTATTCTGTGAACCGCTGCCCGACTTTTATACATAAAAAAGGAATGACAATTAAGGGGTCCTCTCCATACATGGAGCTGACGTGAAAATATGTTTACAATGCGGCATGTCTAGGTATTTCAAAATAATTTTAGGGTACCTGAAATTATCAATTTATCAAAGTCAATCGTTTGAGAGATAAACGCTTCCATAGTGGTTAAATGAGTATCGTTCCCCCGCCCCTCCGTCTTCAAACTTTTGAAGTACTTAAGAGAGTGACAAATCTAAAAAAAAGATATGCTGTTGATCGGAATAAAAACTTCCAACGAAAATTAGTTTGAACGATATGTGGTCAGCACTTTTTACATGCAAAAACCGCAAAAATGTATAACTTGGACGTTAATACAAACATGATGAAAAACAAAGTTATTTGTACCGGTGAAAAAGTGATAGTGGTATATGGTTAGGTGAAGATAATGGGTATGTTATGTTATATGTGTAGGTCATATCATACCTCTAGCACAGAGCCCTTCATGGGCGAGTCCGACTTGCTCTTGATTTAATTATTCAGCCTTGCAACAATATGGCTGTTTCCTGTCAGTATATATTAAATCATAGCGTTACTGATTGACTGACCGACAACGTGCAGCCAAAACTACCTATTAGTTGTAAGCAGACAACATTTCTTATTTTTTTAATTTTTAGATGACATATTTTGCTTGACTGCCTCGTTGGTCTCGCGGCATAAATGTGCGCGTGGGATTGGGAGGTCTCGGGTTCGATTCCCGGGTCGGGCAAAGTGTTATTGGGTTTTTCCGTTAGGAAATTCTCAATAGCAGCTCCGAGTCTGGTTATGTGCCCGGTACGGCAATAGGCTCGCCCCCTAATACGTGGGACTAAAATAAAGCTGGCGAAAAGTGGGTGTAGCAATATACCTCTGCCTACCTCTTCGGGGATATGCGTGAGACTATGTATGTATGTATGTATATCTTGCTTGGCGACCAGCCACTTGTACTATGAAAGGATTTCTCAAAATTCCTATGGAATTGGGAAGAAATTGTAAAATTAATAAAAATGTACAGGTAATAGGTATAGCTGCGGTCATCCTCTAGTTCCCGATGAAGCGACAGCAAGCGCAATCTTACTTAGCTTCGTACCTTTGCCGAAATCACCTTGGTAGGAAAAGTCTTCCCGTTCCACCCGCAGTATCTACAAATAGTATTTTTCCCAAAGCACTATCCACGCTACGACACACCCGATCATAATTATAATAAACGCTGTTCTTTAGTAAGTCTCGATACATAATTTTGCAGGCTTTCGGCTAGTTCTAATGAGTAATAGTTTATTTAGTGTATGGCGTAATCTTTATTCATACATATACCAGCAAATGATGGTTCGGGCAGGCCATATTGAGTTATAGGATAGGTATGTCTACTGTCAACGGTTTATTAGATTGTTGTGGGAACCTAAAAATATCTTTGGCCAAATTTTCTTCATATATTTATGCCATAACTATGCAGCATCTCAAACCCATGGTGTAATCGAGGAGGACTCTTACTTATACTTGCTTCAGACAATGTCATCCCAGTAAAATGAAATGACTCGCCACTCTGCGAGCTGTTTACATATTAGTGAGAAGAGTGTTTATTTTAAAAATAATATTAATATGTACAAAAGAGACCCCAAAAGATTATGGAACAGTATCAAATCAGTTGTAAATTATAAAAATAATTGCCAGTTACCTTACTATTGTAATGATCCTGAAGTTATCAATAAACACTTTCTCGATGTCCCTGGTAATGGAGAGGTCACTATTTCAGTGTTAACTTACTTCGAATTTAACCGCTATAGTTCAGGATGCTTCCAGCTTCAACCCACTACTGCAGAAACTGTCCTTAAGATCGTTCGTGGGCTCCGATCTAGTGCCTTAGGGATTGATAGTATATCTCTTGACATGCTGGTCTTGAAACTTCCGCAACTCACTTTCGGTTATCACTGGCATTGTCAACAGATCAATTACAACTTCAACCTTCCCTGACTTATGGAAGACTGCAATAGTGAGGCCCATTCCTAAAAAGGCCAATCCACACAGTATTAAAGATCTACGACCGATCAGTCTTTTGCCATGTATATATATAAGATACTGGAGAAAGTGGTATGTCTACAATTAAGGCAATATATTGAGGAGTATAATGTTCTACCTGAAAGACAATCTGGCTTTCGGGTGGGCCACAGTACGACCACAGCCTTAATTGACGTTGTGGATAACATCGTGGAGGACAGAGACCAGGGCAAGTGGACGTTGCTTGCATTTGTTAGACTGTTCCAGGGCATTTGATTGTATCAGTGTACTCCTTCTACTTTCAAAGCTTGCAGATTATGGATGTGACCACAAATCAATATGCTGGTTTGATAGTTATTTGAGCAATCGATATCAGCTTGTTTAGGTGACAGAAAATGATGGTAGTAAGTCAACATCTTCACTTGGTTCTGTTGTGAGAGGCGTCCCTCAGGGATCAATTTTGGACCCGCTTCTGTTCATAACTTACACGGCAGACATAGGTGGAACCATAACTCAAACTAGATTCCACCTGTATGCTGATGATATCCAATTGTATGTGTCTTGCAGGCCGGAGAGCTGCTCTGAGTCTATGGGTGAGATAAATAAAGATTTAGACAATATATCTGAATGGGCGAGCAGAAATTCTCTAATACTGAATCCGAATAAGTCTAAGTTTCTGTTCATCGGCACTAGGGCGATGGTGAGCAGGGTGCAGGGATGTGGGCTGGATGTGAGGATCAAAGGTTGTCAAATAGAGCAGGTACTAGAGGCTCGGAACCTAGGTGTTGTATTTGACCAGTGCTTACACTTTGAGACTCATATTGCAGAGGCAGTCCAAAACTGTTTTTATAGGTTAAAACTAATATATCAGATTCGACCCTATATTGACGAGGAAATGCGTTTTCACTTATGTGAAACGTTGATCCTATCTAAGCTGAATTACGCAGACACGGTGTATAGTGCCTGTCTGCTAAACCGAACTAAAAGGCTAATTCAGCAGGTGCAAAATGCTTGTGCACGATACTGCTTTAATGTTCCACCACGTTCACTTATTACACTCTTTCTAAACGAAAATAAGATCTTGAAGATGTCATCTCGAAGGAAGTTACAACGGGCCTCACTTCTTTTCGGAGTTATATCTACAGGTAGGTCCACATACCTCTACAATAAACTTACATGGTCCAGCGATCTCAATAAACATATAACGAGAGGGTCTACTTACCTATTGGTTACGCCTAGACACCGAACAGCTGTTTTTTGTGGTAGTTTTAAAATAACTGCAACTCATTGTTGGAATGACTTGCCGCCACCTTTAAGAACCCTGAAATCAAGTTTCAGTTTTATTAGAAGGTACAAACAACATCTGCTAAAACAACAACTTCAACTTTAAAACTTACCACTCTATGCAAAACTATACCGGTCTCACTGTACTTGTTATCATCCGGCCGGTCAGCGACATATTTAATTCTCCAACTCCAAGGCCAGTTGTTTGTGAGTATTTGGATTTTCTTTCACTCGGCTCAAAACTGTGATATGTACTCCCATATAATAATAATGTCCTGACGCATGGCAGTCACACAAAACCAATGCCGATATATATTGTAATTGTTTACAAACATAATTATGTGTTTCACACGTGCGGAATTTGAAATTTTCTCCAAATTTCTGTTTGTTTGTTGTTTGTTTATAGTTTCCACCATTGCTAGTATTGCTGGCTTGGCGTCTGTTTGCAACTTTCAAACTCCGCGCGATCAGCGCGTGCACAGATAACTAATATACGATAGCCAATAGCCATAGACAGGTGGCCATGGTGGAAGCTCACAATTTGTTCATTACTGTATGTATATTTAGTTTTTAAGATTTAACTAATTTGTGTTTAGAAACTTTTTGCTCGTGTTCGTAATATATTTATTATTTATTTATTTATTTATAAAAACGGTCCTAACAAAAAGCCTTGTGTCACAAGATGAAAATATGCTAAGTTAGTTTAAGTTTTTATGTTACTTTCTGTTAAACCTAAGCAAAATAAATGAGTTTTCTTCTTCTTCATATACATGTGCGAATACGTCCAGCCTAAGCTGAACCCTATTTAATATAATTAATCATACAGATTTAAGCTCAATTTAAATTGGATGGTCCAAATGTTCAAAAATATCCTATTAATAATCTTTCAACCCTCGTAATTTAACATTTGACTGATCATAATATATTAAGTTTCAACCAATTCAACTAAAGAGTTACTTATAATAGAACAAATTTTAACCGAACAAATGCATCGTAATGTTTAATTTGACACAACTTTTTTATTTAAGTACCGATTCGTATAAAACAAACAAAAAATGTTAAGTGGGGCTTACCACAATACATCACTGAAAACCGCATTCCGATTCGATTAGCCGTTTCTCGAATTATCATGCACAAACGCACAGACAAACAGACAAAAAATTTAATAATTATATTTTTAGCTTCACTTCCTTTATATAGACACCTTAAAATAGATTTCTCCTGAATATCTTCCACGTACAGATATCGGTCACTTACAGATTTATTATATGTATGTATAGATGGCCGTTTCGCGCGTTAAACAAAAATCAACGGTAAAGTCGTACCCATACTGGCGCGGCGAGATTTCAATTTTTTTAAATATCAAATACATAATTAAAGTGTACTTTTTAAATATGGGAGTTTGATAAAGATATACCTATGTGAAATACAATATATTTATCTATTTAATACACTTTGAAGAAATGCCTAAGGATTAACCACTGGACCAAGGAGGCAGTTGATGATAATTATAAACTGAATTATAGATATAGCGACCATTTACTAAGTTAGATGATATGTATCTGTGTTAAAAACATTCAACTCTATTCTGCGATTGAAATTTGCCTCACAGCTGAAACAATTTTTTTTATTTGGTTAAACAACCTACCTATAAAAGAAATTCCATTAAAATATTTTCTGTCGGTATACTGAAATATTTTGTTTTCTAACTTTGTTTCATAAAATATATTGCACATGAAATATTCGCCATATTCTACAATAGCTTACGCTGGAGAGAGCTTTGTTAAACAATTACAGTTTAATCAGCTTACCGTTATAATCTGTTTAATAAACTACAAGATATGTATTAGTTGTATGTTATTGAATACATTACATAAAAACATATTTTACAAGGAGATAAAGAAGTCTGTTTGCATGTTAATTTATTAGCTAGTAACCATAGTACATGTTTTGCTTAGTTTGGAACAGATTCTGTTGTATTTATGTGGTATTATATTTCGAATAATCGATTTTAATCTGTTGCGATTTGTATATATCAGAAAAAAATGATATAAATACCTATCTCTGTTTTGCCGACGTTTTGTCGATACAAAGACATTTGTTTTACCAAAATATGCCGTTCCAACATTGACAAGGATGAAGTGTTTATCACCCAAAACACCTCAGGAGGTTCAAATTCTGCGACACGTTAATAAACGTTGTGGCTAATTTATAAAAGATAGATAATTATACTATCAAGGACTTTTTTGTAGATCTTTTGAAGATCATCATCTTTGTAGTACATACTTTTGGTTTATGATCAACGTATGCGAGGATAAGAGCTCGAAAGCGCATTTTCATCCGACTTGATTCAAATTTATCGTCACTGCTCAGCTCCTATGTGTCTTAGCGTTATGTTAAATAGCTTATAATCTGCCTAGAAGTATGGACTACAATCGTACCAAGTTTGGTTGAAATCCCTTCAGTAGTTTTTGACCCACGCGTGCACATACAGACAGTCAGACAGACAGACAAAAAAATTACTGATTGCATTTTTGGCATCAGTATCGATCACCATTCATCCTCCAGTATTAATTTTGAATATATATTCAATGTACGGACTTGACCTCTCTACAGTTTTATTATAAGTAAGTATAGATGTGCGTACTGCCCCGGGGTGCTGACATAAAAGTCTTTGAGAATGGTGTTTAGGCGTAAAACGACGCTCTCAGACCGCCGTCTGACCTCTAGGCGTCCGTAGGCGCGAGAGGAAAATCTAATATTCTGTGTAATCTAATAAGACTGTAAATCAGACCCAAGCTGAAAGGGGAAAGTCTTGCATGGCAACTGATAACGTGTGACATCTAGTACAAACTAGGTCTTGTCTCGTTTGGATGGCTGTCATTTTGAACATTTGCATCCGACGTATAGATCCGAAATATACGCTCCGGGTAAAATGTTCGTTGCGTCTCTAGAAAGTTGAAAAATGTGCTTTTACTATTTGTATATTGTTCAAAACTGGTAAAACACAATAAAACAACATAAACTAAAAATAATTTCAAATCAATTTGGTAAGTATTACACAGCACGTTTACAACATCATCAACATTTTAAAAATTAAATTATTCAGACCTATTATTGTCAACTACTTTCAAAGGCAATTTAATTTTTAAAATATTTACCACAGTTTTTTATTTAAAAAAGGAAGCTGAAAATACAATCATCATGTGGTTAGCATGTGGTCGTGTTGCCAGTTTCGAATGAATCTTTTTTCCACCCATTACACTGGTTAAATACTATCCTATTTTTGCGCGATATGAAGTCACTGTCACTGAATTATTTAAATTTTGTTCCAAGCATACACATTAAAGTTTATGGAGATTACATTTCTGTTATCTGTGTCGGGATAGTCATCGACTACGCCATACATGCAGTCCAATGTAATTAGAGTAAAGATTGCTGGAGTTACAACTTAGCTCATGGTCGTGCTCAAGCCATGCATTTTATTTCAACTTTAAGAGCAGCGGCATATTTACTTTTAATTACTTTCCAACTACCTTTCAAAGTTATCTACCTCCCAAGATGGAATTACTTACGTACGTTTTTGTTAGAGACTGTATGGACGTAAGTTTATGGCCAGAGTGGAAGCGCGTTTGTGGGCGCGTCTTCACGTGTCCGCAGTGACGCGCCCGGCGCGTCCGCGGGTGCCATCTTTGTCAAATACAATACGGATGAAGAAGAATTAGTGGTAATAGAATTTTTTTACTAGAAATATGTGTTGAAAATAATGTTTAATCTTACATTGTAAAATTAAAATAACTTCATGTCCATGAAATTGTAATTTTACTTTTTTTCACAATCTTGAGATAACAATTTTCTTTTTATATTGCTTATGTTTTGACATCCATAGTGTAGGGCGTATTGAATTGCGCTTATAAATTTTTCAACATTCAAATAAATTTCATACCAGAAGGCGCGATCCGCACTATGATGCTTCCCACGCGCCGCGTTGTTCTCGCTTGTCGCCCTCGCATTCACTGCGGACACTTGTATGAAAGTCCTAAGGTTTGAGTTGCCTGCGTGATTCTCATGCTACACCGCCCGCGCTGCTCGCCGCGCCCACTTGCCCACTGCGGTCAGTCCAATAAGATTTCATGTGTTTAAGTTCGCTGCGCCGCGCCCGCGTTTCACTCTGGCCGAGCACTAAAAGTAATGCACATTTTGTCGCTTGTATATCGTTTTATTCACTAGATATATAATATGTCGTGACGGATCAAGAATACAAGGTGTCACAAGCCCATTACATACCATAAGTAAATAAGAGGCGACTAAGGAAAATACACGAAGCAAATAGCACGACGGTTCCTACGTACATAAGGTCAAGTCAAAAATCGAGGTTTACAGGAGAGCGTAATTTGTGTTCAACACGCCCTAGAAATAGTTCTATGACCAATAATAAATATTTACTTTTTACAATATTTTAACAGTTTTAAGAGATTTATAATGCTATTTACACAAATTTAATTTCTTTACGTTTTCTTGAAAAAACTGATAGATGACCGTTTCTACGCCGATAATAATGTCAGTCATGTCTATTATACTTTTTTTTATACGCTGTCCATGTGGTGACGGATTAAGAATACGGAATGTCACCACCCCATATCATCCCATGGGTGTCGTAAAAGCCGACAGAGGGAGCATATTATGCAGAGAACAGCACTGTAAGAGAAGGAAACTTGATACAAACCCTATACCAACCCCCTATACAAGACCGCATTCGCACCGAGTGGCACGCATTTTAAAACACCGTACAAAAAGACATGTACAGATGTCCGTATCTACGACACTTATTCGTTTTATTTATAATACTTGTTCTTTTACACGATTATTATAACAAGGTAAATAAATAAAGTTTAATAAAAAAATCGTATGTCAGTATGTGCGCATAGATAATCTAAAGCCTGATGCAATAAAAAGAAAATGCCATTTTCGACATGTCTTTATATACGTAGGGACCGTCGACTGCATCTTGTTGAAGAGATGGAAAACTCGTCATCAAACCCTATACCAATGGTAGGCCAATTTTCATACCTCACAATTATTGTGCTTTGGTCTAAAAAGCTCATGATGATTTATAGATTGAGTATCATAACATAACAGTAAAATCCGCTACTATAAGTGAAAATTAAGGAAATAAATGTGGCGCCGAGTCTGAAAAGCCTTTCAAGTATCTTCTCTATTGTTTGTAAGTACGCCCGCAATACTACAATTCAAGTTATAACCTTGAAGAATAATAGTCCGACATCCTGCTGCAAAAAAATGCAGGTAGGTACATGGTTCTTGTTTTTTTTTTTCACATTCACACAACACCGTCTAGTCCCGAACTAAGTAGAAGCTTGTACAATGGCTAAATATACACATATACTTTCTTTTTTTGTAAAAACATACATATTATACATAGCAATACCCAGACCAAGACAAACATCCATATTTATGCACACAAATGTTTGACTTGAGCGGGAATCGAACCCGCAACCTTCGGCGTAGCAGTCGCTTACACTCCCGCGGCGCCAACTGGTCGTCAAACAATTATTTTACGAATGATACTTGGTAGTAGAATAGATTACAGAAGGATTGCCTGAAAAAATTTAGCCGTAAGGAAAAAGACTTTTGATTTATTCATTTGTAAAAGAAATGGATCTTCAAGAAATATATAAAGAAATATTTGGTCTAATTTGACAAATTTCACAAATAAAATGTTATTTTGATCAATAAAAAATTGCAGATTATGGCAGAAGAATCTCGGACTATAATCAGCACTGTGCATGCTTTAACATTTTACTCCTCAGGGTGTTGGTCTATTTACGTCCTTTTAGTTCGAATTATTATATTTCGCATTACGTTTGCCTTTTCACCTGACCTAAATCTGTCACGGTGTCTGTGATTGCCGCGTTGGCAATCAACCGATGTGCTATCCTTGATCCTTCTCCGTTGTACTAATTTCTTCATTTAACTGACTTGTCAAGGATTTCGATAGCCGAGGTCAGTTCTAAGATATTTTGTTCTTTAACCTTGTTTAAATGAAAATACGAATACTGAGTAAGTGGTTAACTTACAAGCGTTTGCCAGTTAGGTGATGTTCTAAAATTGAATTGCAGTTTTCTCTTTCAAGGTTGTACTAACAAGTAAAAATAAAACGAAGCTGAAAATAATGTGTTTACGTCTATACTAAAATTAAAAAACTAAAAGTGCCATGGATCAATCACGTAATATTAATAACTAATATCTGAACGGCAGACATTTCATATTCCAATGCTTACCCGTACATAACATTTTAAGAATCGTACTACAACATATAAATGCTTAGACTAATATATTTTTTCTATTTTGTATGCACCCAGCAGCGGTAGCCTACCGACAACTGCTCCGCAGAGGGTCTGGAGTTCAAATGTACGGCGCGCCCTAATGACTTTTCGAAGTTTTACACGTTCAATTGTTATTTATCGCTGGTTTAACGGCGAAGGAAAACATCGTGAGGAGACCTGTGTGTCTGGGAATTCTCCATAAAGTTCTCGAAAGATATGTGGATTCTTTCAACCCGCAATAGGTCAGCGTGTCGAACTATGGCCTTACCCTTTTCATAATGAGAAGAGGCCTGTGTCCAGTAGGGGACAGTTTATGTTCAGACCCTGTGATAATATGTAACAAAAAGCAAAAATCAGCCGGTAAATTGGAAAAAAACTAGGTGCTTGCTTTAGAAACCTACAACGCTTGTATTCTTCAGGACCAATCGCAAATGCTAAATACAATAAGTGTTCAGTTAATACAAAAAACAATGCTAAGTTACCAAACATCCCTATGTATCTGGCATTACTAACGGATTCATTATGCATTGTTGTAGGTATCATGTAATAAAATTTGAGCCTCGCATTTTGATTAACGAATTCGCAAGCGTATACGACGTATAAGCGTGGTAAGAAAATGGATTGCATAGTGTTAAATTATGTGCATCTTTCGCATTGCTCAATTGTTAAGCAATAACTGGTGCAGGTGGTTGCAATTAATAAAACATGTCAAAGAATATTATGAAAATATACATTCACATATGCAGGTAAATTAATAAAAATAACATAACAATGTTATTTTTATTAATTTACCTGCACACACAATAATGTTCATGGTGATACGGTACTTCAATCCCGACTGGGGATCTTCATAATAAGATATCCCAGAGTATGTGATTAGCAAAACACGTTCGGCTGCGTTTGCGTCTCTCAATAAGCTGATACTCGGGTGAGTGATGCATAAACTGGATAGGCTCCTAATGCTCTAATGAGCATTTGTATTTTTTGGATTTTAAAATACCTAATAATTTTTTATTAGACAGCGATCAGAATAACAGCATCAGATAATTTACTATAAGTAATAACGACGAAACTAACTACATAATGTTTAAACGTAACACTATTTTTAAATTATATTGGAATTGGGAGGTCTCGGGTTCGATTCACGGGTCGGGCAGTGTTATTGGGGTTTTCCGTTAGGAAATTCTCAGTAGCAGCACGGAGTCTGGTAATGTGCCCGGTACGGCAATAGGCTCGCCCCCTATTACGTGGGACCTAAACATTCCTGGCGGAATGTGGGTGTAATATAACACCTCTGCCTACCCCTTCGAGGATACAGCCGTGAGTCTATAAATAAATAAATAAGAAATAATATGTAGATAAATAAATAAGCAATAGATGTAAATTGACGTTAATGTTTATGGTAACGAAGAATTATTAAAAATTCTAATCAGATTTTTCTCATTCTTCCCACAGTACGCTAGATCCTTAACAAAATTGAAAACGAAGTGTAACGTATCGTTACCACTATTAACGCCGTCACCAAAGGCTTCCTTACTTGTACTTTATTTTAAAACTAGTTTGTTTGTCGTCGGTGCATTTACAAAGTAAAATTACGAGCACATACAGGGTCAATATCGGTAACAAATTACATTATCTTCATAAATATTTCATGGCGTAAGGCTCGAAGCCAACGTGCGATATTTATCTCAAAATAAACATGACTCCAGCTTCCCTATATAATTTGTTTTCCAAGTATATGCTTCTCAGCAATTATTAGTCTGTGAGAGAATTTGATAGTCTAATGATTCATTTTAAATTTATATGCTGTCTTGTTGGTATAGTGGCACCAAATTCAGAAACGTTTGAGATCTATGCTTGCCGATACTGGTAAAGTGTTGGTGGAATGGCGCTTGTTTTTTGGAAATCAAAATGAATATCTATTCATAGACTAAACTCACTAAACACACGACTAAACTCTTAAGCCATCTTAAGACGATAAATATTACAGCCAAATTTCATCAGGTATGTTAGTTGAAACTTAACGTCAAATGCCGCACACTTTTTAATATTCCTTGCTATTACTCAGAATCGTTTTACATACATATATCGCAGGCAAATCGCTTACACACACCATTATTATTTTTACTATTTTTATTATTGTCTTCTATAGTGACATCTATCAGTTATAAAATTGTGGTTAACATCGTTATTTCAAACTAAACATACGAACATATCAATCCAATGATTGCCAATTTGCTTTATGCACTATATTTCCACAAACTAACTGCCAAATCCTATAGTTGAAGACCTCATTGTTTTTTGGAAAGGAGAACAGAATTTTAAATCACGTATTAATGTAGGTATAGATTATTATTTTACCAGTTCAGATAAATCGTAAACATAACAAACTATCTTATCCCCTTTTATACAATTCATTTAAATACTATCGAAATCCTCTGGTAAATAAGAATAAACGGAAACAAAATACGATTAACAAACAAGGAGAGTGAAAATTATTTAATTATGAATTAAATATTGTTGGATTATGAAGGTCTTAAATAGCTTAACGTGCGTGCGCATTAATGTAGCTCCTTTGATTGTTGATTTTCAATAAATATCCATATTTTCAGCAGTAAAGCTCGTCTATAGCTTCTGAAAATCGGTTAACAAACTTGAGATAAGGTGTTTTGCCTTTACCTGTTTATAAATATTAATATAATAAAGTCAGAAAGTTTGCTTGAAAACGCTTAATATACGCATTCAATAGCTCTATTAATATGAAAGGTTATATGCAGATCTGTTAAAGATTTATTTGTTGTTAGAAATCTCGGATCTGGTATTTCTGTAAAACAATTTTTGCTGTTCGAAAACCATACGGTGTACAATAAAGTTATCTTCCTATCTATCAACACAATTTCAATTTTACGAACCCATCGAATTAATTAATTCTGTTTAGGGGTTTCTGACATGTCATGTTGAAATAGAACAAGCATGCTTTGATTATATTTTCTAATGTTCTTTTAAAGACATTTATTTTAAAAATGTGCTTTCGCTTTTAATAATATTACGGAATGCAGTTAATTATTTGCCAGGCTGTTTTACTCAAGCATATTTGAGTTTAACTAAAAGCACAAAAACAGAAGTGAAGAAGGAATAAAATCCTTTTTTTTATTAATAGACTCACGGCTGTGTCACCGAAAGGGAACGCAGAGGTGTATATTACACCCGCATTTCGCACTGAATTGTTAGGTCCCACGTTATAGGTGTCGAGCCCATTACCGTTACCGGGCACATCACCAGACTCCGTGCTGCTACTGAGAATTTAGAAAAACCCAGTAACACTTTGCCCGACCCGGGAATCGAACCCGTGACCTCCAGTTAGCAGACGCATAAGCTAGCCACTGGACCATTGAGGCAGCCACGGAGGAATAAAAACCTGGTACATAAGAATTACAAGAGAGGACATTTTCGCATTTATAATACTGTTTTCTTCAAATAAATACCTTTAGAAGTTACTGTAAATATGTATAGCTTTCCATTTTCGTCAACTTGGACTAAATGAGTAACTAAATAAAATTAAAAGGCAACATGCCGTACTAACTCAATACTTTTTGTTAAAAAGGGTTGGATTAGGGCTTCCTTCTTACCTGAAGTTTAATTCTGTAAAGCGCTTTTTAAAATTCTAAACAAAAATCAACAACGGTACTGAGCGTTTCATATTGAGCGTCAATTATACACCCAAGTAAAACTTTTCATCGGCTTATTAATTATAAAAGTAAAAAGTAACAGAGATCAGAAAACCTGTAAAGATTAAAAGACGAATCATACTCCAAAGAGCATTGAAGAAAACATTTCTCTAAATTAACTTTGAACTTTTCCTTCTGGGATCTAGCGATTCTATTTATTCCGACTTCCTAAGAGGTCAATAACGGCTTTGTTCACAAAAAAACTCGTGATCCGTAGCTGTAAAGACGTCAGTTCAACGGAATGCTAAAAGAAATGTTTGAACACTTGTAATTTGTTTTTTTACGTATCAGCTCGCTGGTTTGGGATGAGATAAAATTAAAGTTATTTTGTAAATTATATTGAAGTACTTTAAGTTGAGTTTAATATGGCTAATGATTAGAGTTGGTTTGTTTTGACAATAGTAGAGACTTAATCGACAGCCGAAGTGAAGCGACAGAAGAATAGGATGGAGCACTTAAATGAAGCAAATATTTGTGCTAGCAATGTATGTTCTACAAAATAATCTAGAATGCTAAATAGTCGTGGTGGTAAAACATGAGAAATTAAGAAAAGCTAATTAGTAAGTAGGTCGCAATGCAGATTCTCATATGAACATCTGCATCGCGAGTGCGTAAATAGATAATTAGAAAGAAACGTAGGTTAGAAAAAGCTACTCCGAAGTAATTTCTACGTTTTGAATCTTTGCGTTTGTAAACGTAAAAATAAAACGTAAAGAAACCATCGGTTTCATCTGTTTATTATGTTGTAGTGTTGTGCCTGCTGAGAATAAAATTATTTTGGAAAATCCGCAATACGCAAAGATACATTTGGAACAAGAGGCTATAAGAGATTTCCGTAGCTTAGTTTTGTTACAACAAAAATCTTATGTCGGCCTTTAGGTAAATTGCATGCAATTTATTTTCAAATAGCTGCAGCACAGCTGTTTGTTAATATACTGCCTGTATAGGGCGGGACATTTAAGTCATGATCTTATGTGGATTCCAAATCTCATGTATTTAGATTGTCAAAAGTAATGATGAGATATTTCCATGTTGTTTCTAAAATAAATGGTGCTATACCTACGTACTCAAAGCTATTAGCTTTTGCATTTGCTTATTTTCATTCAACATTTGCGCACGTATCTTGTTTCGATTGGCCTTACGTTCACAAAGCGTACCTACACGGCACTTCACGACTTTTATTCAAAGTGGCGACTTTGAAGAACAGGCTTTTCCTGATAGCCCTAACTCAGCTAATCACGCGCTTCCGATTGAGTGGTAGGTCGAGACAGCTCGCAAAGAGTTTCCATGACTTCACCAAGAAAATAAGGGTGACCCTTATTTTCAAGAGATGCGGGTCAGGTATGGGGCCATTTTTTAAATTTAATCAAAAATTTGTATCACCAATGGAATAGAAACAAATCTATCACCATCTGGTGAGTACATTTCAGTAGTAGATACTGATTTCTAACAGACAACTAACTACACTCTGCACGTGGAATAGGATTGGATAGATCCATTTCCACACCTTTAACGAAATCATAAACTCAAATACGAACCAGACAGATAATAAAATAATAGTTGTAGTACCAGTGTCGCAGTGTCGCTAAACTTATCATGGTTCGTTAGAACAATGTCGTTCTATTTGTATCTCTGGAAGGAACTAAAACGGCAGTGTTTGTTATTTGTATATCTGGGTGACACAAGAAATATTTGTGTTCCTTTTAGGAAAAGTTGCACACCATTTGACTTCAGATAACAGTCACTTGGACAATGAAACGGGTCTGTTATAAATTCCCATGTATTATTTATTGGTCAAATCTGCTTATTATAACGTGGACTTAAAATCGGACTACGGAACCGAAAGTCATCCGGTATTGAAAGCTAGTTGTGAATCGACGTTTCTAGTAACTTGAGGCTGTTGGCGCATACTGCATATAGTTAAATCAGTAAGTAAGTGTGGTTAAGAAAACTTTATTGTAATCGTGTTTGAATGTGGATAGCGTACGTGGTTCAGCTTCACATATACAATAGCCTCTTAATATCCAATATACAAAAATCTAAAGGAACTTGATATACCATTCAGCTTCTTAGGTTTAATAGAATGGGGCAAACGCAAGAAGCTGTAAGGTAACTTTCTTTTGTTTTTTTTTGACGACGACATTCAGCGTTGCACAAGCACTGTACCTTGATTTTGAAGACTTATATTGTTGACTTAAAGACACCAATACTGAAGACTGTTTACTAAACTGTTCACGGGAAATTTCTAAACAATGTATGTAGTTACAAGGACTTAAACTAACTACATCCTTTTAAAATAAAACGACACTACTTAGAACAGTAGATTTCCGTCTAGCTTTCCGAGAAAGCCGCTCTGCTTTCGTGGAAAACGGAAACACGATCGTGCTTTAGATACGAGTATTTATAGTTATTATCTTAGACAAATTATTGGTATCGCTTCGCTATACTAGACTCCGCGCTACCTAAGAAAAATAGCTCCGTAAATGAGGCAACTCAGTATGACAGTGTGTGTCAAACAAAAGAAACAAGACGCATGCGTGAAGAATTGTGTTGTCAGTTTCTCAACAGTTACCCGAGTAAATGGGAAAATATTTTATCCTGTGGTCTAGCGGATAAGTTCTTGGTCTCAAAATCAGATAAGTAAATTCTTAAAAATTACAATTCATTAAAAGCATTTATATATTTGTGTATAGGCGTACCGCGTGAGTTCCTTTATGAGAAAAATGGTGGGTATATTGTCCAATGATAAGACCTCATTTTATTATGATGGTTTGTTTTATGTACTAATAGTATTTTGCAAATTATTATTAGAAATAACCATAGAGAAAATAAGGTGTTTCCAAAACAGTGCTTTCTACTTCCATGCTACTAGTCCATATAAATTTAGTTAGATATTATTAATTTAACATGAATAGTCGTAAAAACTACTTTGAATAAAACAATAATCGTACACACTTAACCAATCGTATGCTTAAGAGCAGATCTGCACGAGACACAATAGATTTTAATTATGTCTGGTAATCCAGCATACGAGAGGTTAATTACACATATAATTAGGTAAATCCCCTTTTTGGAAAAACCCATCTGCACTCTCCCAAATTGACAAACTTATACAAATTACTGTAAGCAAAATTCTAAATCTGGCCCTGAACGACCGAGTGTGGCTACAGGCGTCTTTGCCTGTACGCCTGGGCGGCCTTGGCGTTCGCAATATTACCGACGTAAGCTTACCAGCATTCCTGTCCTCGGTCCACAGCACTGAAGAATTGACCAGGAAAATTTTAGCATCCACACTGGTCGATTCGGAGGTGCCGTGTATGACCGATGCCATGAATGCTTGGAGAATGGCTTTTCATGACGCCCTTTAAACTTTGCTTTGACTTTTTTATGTATTGCCTTTTATTTGTTAGTTATTTAAGTATAGGAATAATTATTTTAATTTACGTGTACCTAAATAGCCACTTATAGTTAGGTTTAATTCAATTGTATTTAACCTTAAATTAGGTAAAACATGTTTCTTGGGAAAGATGTTTAGTTTCTAACAACTAACATTTTTCACCTTATTTGTAAAGGTATAAACATAAAATAATATAGAAAAAAGGTAAAATATATAATAAATAGGTTAGATAAAAGAAAAAGTAAAATATATCGAAATACAATAACTATAAATTCACATAATAAAAATCTCAACTGTGGGGAAGTTGATTTTTGTACTAGCAGCAACACTGAATGGCGTTTTCGGTTTTTTGTAATTTTATGTTGAAATTTCATAATAATTTTTATTTTACAGATGTGATAGCAGAGACCTTCTTATTTTTTGCTGAGTTATTTTTACTCAGGATCAAAGCGCAACTTGGCATTGTACAGCGAATTATTTCCGTAATTAATTTGGTGGATAGGTATACGGCTGTCAGTGTGACAGGCTCAACCATGCCATCTGGCATGGTCTTTTCTGCCTCATTTTACAAGTATGAGGGCTCCGTCTAGTAGAGCAGAGCGAGACCAATCATTAGTCTATGGTTATTATACAGTTTTACAAGATAAAATGGCATCAAAATCGCATATATCTCGCATGTATGAGAAAAAAGATAAATAAGGGCAAAATTGTCACTTAGAGTTTTTACCCTACGGTTCTGTGGCCAAAATATACCTTATCCACTTGAATCTAAAGCTCAGTATTGCTTGATTTTAAGTAATCAGTGGATAGGTAGTAATATTATTTTTTGTTTCGATTTGAATGTGTCTCATAAACGTTTCTCTATTATAATACTATCAGTTTATTGTATTGTGATTTATGATGGCGCCTATTAGCATTTATTACCAGAATGTACGTGGACTGCGAACGAAAACAGGTGTATTTTATAGAAATGTATGTATGAATGACATAATTTGTTTAACGGAATCTTGGCTTAATGATAGCATATTAGACCCTGAGTTGTTTGACGATAGGTATCATGTGTGGAGGCGGGATAGGGACTACGCTAGTACTAATCAGTCATTGGGCGGGGGCGTCTTAATAGCAGTCCGACGGGAACTTATCGCGGCCGTTCGCTAAGAATGGTGTTCCTCAGCTGAGGACTAATGGGTCACCCTGACCTTGCAATGTAAAAAAACACGAGTGTCATACAAAATGCATATTTGCGTTGTGTACATTTGTACACAGAGGGCAGGATACTCATTAGCAGCTCAACTTACGAATTTTTCTAATAATTTATCTGACATTTTTCTTAGACATTACTCTGACAAATTTTTATTTTTAGGTGACTTTAATCAGCCCAACATAGCTTGGCATCCTGACGATGACGGTCGCTCGCAATGTCCATTCTTGTACAGAACGAAATGCTCTGTAATCTTATCGACAACTTTAATACTTGCAATCTGTCACAGAATAACCGCTACCCCTAATTTAAATAACAGAATACTGGACTTAGTGCTGTCGAACCATCAAGTGATTGTCACATGCTGTGACTCGCCTTTGGTACCTGAAGATCCTCATCACCGAGCTATATATGTTTCTGCGGAGTTCTTTGAACTGCACAGTTTGCCGACCCGGACGTACACTAAATTTCTATATGCATCTGCCAACTACGACGCTATCAAGGATGAGATGAGTCGCATTGACTAGGAATGCGACCTGTGTAGTAGACCCTTAGAAGACGCTGTATCGTTTTTCTATGATACCCTGTACAGTCTACGTAACCAGTATGTTCCAACTAAAACGGCAAACAACTCTTCCAAATTTCCCCCTTGGTATAAAAGTCCACTGTTAAAAGTCATAAAAGAAAAAAATTAGTTTCATACAAAATATAAAAAATATAAAAACTTGTCTGACTATCAATCTTTTGTAATACTGCGTCAGAGGGCCAAAGGTCTAGAACAAGAAATGTTTGATGCTTACATATCGAAAATTGAAAATAACATTGCAAGTAGCCCTCGGGCCTTTTGGAGCAATGTGAAAACAAAACAACGATCGATTACGTACCCCGCGGCATTAAAGCGTGGACAACGTTCGTCTAGTGATGGCGATGAAATCTGTAATATGTTCAGTGATTACTTTTACTCTAACTTGCTAGTACCCAACAACCTCGACGATACTGCCTCGTCATATCAGCCCATTGACCGGCCTGATTTTTCCCTCAGTAACATTGATTCCGTGCAGATTTACGAGCACGACGTTAAATTACACCTCTCTAAAGTAGACATCAACAAGTCCGTGGGTCCCGATAGTGTGCCACCGGTCTTTATTAGGAACTGCGCGGAGTGTCTCTCAATTCCACTCACCATATTGTTTCGATTATCCCTTGATACCGGTGTCATGCCCTTAGTTTGGAAGTCGGCTTATATAACACCGATACATAAAAAGGGACCAATTAACGATATAGAAAATTATAGACCGATCTCTAAACTGTGCGTGTTTGCAAAGATACTGGAGAAAATCGTATATGCGCAAGTATACTCATCCTTAAAACGCAGAATTATAGACCAACAACACGGTTTTCTAAGAGGCAGATCTACCACGACTAACCTTATTATCTTCAGCGATTTCACGTCCGACTTTTTGTCACAAAGGTCTCAAGTCGATGTTATATATACCGATTACAGCAAATGTTTTGATCGAATTGATCATTGCACCCTAATTAGGAAGCTATATGCCATCGGTATCAGGGGAAATCTATTTAGATGGTTTAAGTCTTACGTTGAAAACAGATGTCAGACTGTTGTATTGAATGGTTACTCTTCTGGAACCATTTTTATACCATCTGGTGTCCCCCAGGGATCTCTGTTAGGGTCTCTCCTGTTTAACATTTTTATTAACGACATCACTTACTGTTTCCGACATTCTAGAATTCTATTATACGCAGATGACATGAAAATAATGAAACGAATAAACACTATTGACGATGCTATGTTATTGCAGGAGGACCTACAGAGGTTTCAAACATACTGCATTGAAAACAAGCTAGACCTGAATCCTGACAAGTGTAATGTGAGCACATGTACCCGTAAACCCGTTCCTATTATATACGTATATAAGCTCTTAGACACCACGTTATCTAGAGTGAGTACAATCAGGGACCTCGGGGTAACGTTTGACTCAAAACTTTTGTTTGATGTGCATTGACAACATTATAAAACCTGCATCCCGCTCGCTGGGTTTCATTTTTCGAATCTGTGCAGATTTCAAAGACATTAAAACGATGAAAATTTTGTACTGTTCCTTCGTTCGCAGTCACCTGGAATATGCGTCTCAGGTCTGGAATCCCAATTTCAACATCTATATAAATCGCTTAGAGGCCATACAGAGAAAGTTTCTGAGATACATTTAATATCGATCTAATTGCTATTTACCAAACTATTACAGTAGGTGTAAAAAAATTCATCTTCTACCGCTGCAACAAAGAAGAAATATTGCGGACCTGTCATTATTAGTCAGTGTCGCGAATGGGTCGATAGATGTAAGCGAATTGGTGAGCAAAATAGGGCTGCGAGTGCCATCCGCATTTCTGCGCAAACCACAGTTGCTGCACACACCAACAGCGAATATAACCTACAGACAAAACTCATTTGTTATTCGAGCGAGTCGTACATTCAATGCGGCAAGCTGGAGTGCTGATTTAGACTTATTCACAAATAGTAACAGCCAACAAAAAAAAATCTTATGCGCCACTTTCTTTGGTGATTGACGATTTCTCTGTTGCAATTTAATGTTTCTATAACTTTTCTTTCTTATTTCTTGCCTGTATCTACAGTCTGTACCACAAGTGAAACTGTCTACTTATATCTATTACTATTTATACTTGTCTACTCATTCTGTTATCTGTGAAAACTTTTAATTGGCCTTCATGTTTAACGCTCAACTCTGTGTATATTACATATTAGCTGCAAGTTTTCCTAAAATTGTAAAATAAAATAAAGTATGTGAAAAATCAATTCATCCATTCCCTTCGGAATAGATGTTTTTGGCGAGTAGGTTTGATGTCGGCATATTTGAAGATTAACATTTGTTAACTTGCTGAGGTTTTAGTCGACGATCGCTCTGTTGGTCTCCTGTGACCTACATATCATATAAGTGGTAGAAAATATAAGCTACATAACACGACTTATTACTTAGACTTTGTTGACTTTGTTTTAGAACGTGACTTATGTGATGTAATTCGATTCTGTTGAAATAATTGGTGCACTATAGATTTCTTAGATGGAGCATCAGCCAAATGGTTTAAGGTTTTCCTATTATAAAATGAACTTATCATTTTAGAATATAAAAAATGAAGATTAATTTTAAGGCTTTATTATGTAGAGGCGAGGAACAGTCTACACTATTGAGAACATAATATGTAGATGTCTAAGGATACGTGTATATAATTCTACACAACGTAGGTACAACCGAGTGTTTTTCTTGACAACTATTACACAAAGGTTATTCTCTACCCGGTTCAAACACAAACACGAGCTCGGGTCAAAAACCTACGCAGTAGACGTTTAACTAATATACTTCTAAACTTGGGTGTAGGTACAAATGTTATTATACATAGACTAAAGTTTATTTTTGCATAACATCTTCCTCTTAAATTCGTTGAAACAAGTCAAAAAAAAAAAAAAACATCAGTCGTATTTAGTTTTGTGATAAACTAAGTCGTTTATGTGGGCTAAGACCTTTGTAACAAATTACAAAGGTCTTAGCCCACATAAACGACTCGCCTCACACCCAACCAAAAGAATATCATTCAAATATGAGCTTTAAGTATTGCTCTTTAGGTATGCGGTCTGCGCGGTTTATCTGCTAATTTATGTGCCAGTGTAAAGAAGGTTAAAGTACAGGACCGTAAACACTGATGAGTTTACACCACAAGCAATATAACCATGTAAAGTTAAGTTAATTGGTTACAAGTACAATGAACCGCTCTCAACCGTTCAACAGGTATAATTTTTTTTTTAAAAGACAACTCCCGCTTTAGGACTAAATTCTGTGTCGCGGGGGACTTTACAAACATGCAACTGACGGACACAATGAACACCCAGACTCGAAACAACAATTTGTGAATTACACAAAGTGTTGCCTCGTGTGGGGATCGAACCCACAACACTCGGCGCAGTGTCAAGCGGTGAGGCGGCCGCTTAAACCACTACGCCAACCGTGCAGGGCAATTAGGCGACTCACAGCTAGTATACGTAGGCTGACGGCCTATTAAGAGATACTATAGTAAATTATACATATATTATACTTATAAAATGGACATCGTACAGTGGTGTGCGAATAAAACATTATGATCTATCTTTTATTAGTAGTACTATTTAACCAAAGACATACAACAATATTTTGCAATTTGTATACGTACTTGGGTTTATGTTTTTAGCAGCTGTGTTAGATAATCTCTAATCCACTAACTAGATAACCTAAAACCAATATGCAGCGATAGAATCCGTTAAACGTAGTTTGATTTCAATAGATAAATCTCTTTATAAATAACTCATACCCAATCTTGACCAAATCATGAAGAACATACTTAATTTATTGAAAACACTTTAGTTCCACTTTCTCGCATTGTGATTTCACAATATACGATTCTTGTTAAAAACACAGCAATCGAGAAATACCGTGCATACTCGCCTCACAATAGAATACTTACGCATCCCTATTTTTACAGGCAAACCAGTAATTGGAAGTTATTGTTCACAACTAGGCCGTGTGGTTGACGGCATAGAATACAAGTGTCACCACCCCCTATCTTCCCGTGGGTGTCGTAAGAGGCGACTAAGGGATAACACGATGCAAATACTATCTTTGCGTAGAGACGGAAAACTCGACATCAAAACCTATACGACTGCCTCGTTGTTCTCGCGGCATAAATCTGCGCGTGGGATCGGGTCCCGGGTTCGATTCCTGGATCGGGCAGTGTTATTGGGTTTTTCTGTCTCGAAACTCTCAGTAGCAGCACGGAGTCTGGAAATGTGCCCGGTACGGCAATAGGCTCGCCCCTTATTACGTGGGACTAAAGTATATCTGGCGAAAAGTGGGTGTAGAAATACACCTCTGCCTACCCCTTCGGAGATAAAAGGCGTGACGTTATGTATGTATGTATGTTCACAACTCTACCTTTGTTGAAGCCTTATTGTGTAACGGAACCTATTGGGATATTATGACAGGAATACACGTGAAAGAAAAGAAAATTATCAAAGATAATTAAGACTGACAATGACAAGCGGTCGTATTGGGCTGTAGTGTAGTTGTGAGTGAATCCAATGTGGTTTACTTATGATTGTTCGTGATTTAATCTTGTTTAGTTGAACTGTTCTTTATATGGTAGTGTTTTTGTTTAAGGTTTGATTGGCTATTAAGTTTGACAATGTTGTTGTCTTAGTTCATTAATATAACAGTCATACTGAGCCAAATAAGGCGTTGTTTAATTATTCGCTTAGGTGTTAAAATGCTTAGATTAATGATGGGACCAGAGTTTTGTCAGCAATCGGCCTAATAATATCGTAATCTTTATGGTAGTTATGATTTTTCAAAACTGAAATAACATATTTTGCTGACTACAGACAGATGAAAAAAGCCAATCTTCTTTGATTAGCTGACGCAATGTAGCTTATTTGTAAGGTTGTCACGTGCGGCAGACTCAACAGTGTTAGTGCAGCGAGTTAATTTACGATATCCGCTTTCAAGTCTGTGTTAAGATCAAAGAACTTTCAGCTTGCCATCTTAATAATAATAATAATTGTTTATTTCAGACCATTTGAGTCGATACAGTTAAGTTTCCATAAATATAAAAAGTGTTAACACATTATGTATGGTAGTGATAGTTGGGTATGGCAGAAGAGTCATGAAAGTAGAACAAATGCTGTAGAAATGAGAGCACTGAGAAGTATGTGTGGTGTTTCTCTGACTGACAGTGTAAAGAATTGTGTGATAAGAGAGTGTTGTGGGGTAAAAGAAGATGTAGTGACAAGCATCGAGAAAGGTATGCTAAGATGGTTTGGGCTCGTGGAGAGGATGGATGACGAAAGACTGACCAAGCAGATATATAAGGCAAGTGTGGAAGGGACAGGACGAAGGGGAAGACCTAGGCGGACGTTCTCTGACCAGATTGGAGACATCCTAAAAACAGGACAGGTGAGAAGTACCCTAAACAGAAGAGCATGCATGAGGAATCTGATGGGAGTGAATGAAGCAAGAGAGATATGTCAGGACCGTTGAAAATGGCGTTCCGTAGTCTCTGCCTACCCCTCCGGGAAACAGGCCGATGAGTCTATGTATGTATGCATGTTAACACATTGCTCACAAATTGTGCAGGCAACTTTTATTTAGTACACAAACACATCGTTCTAATGAGGAAAAGAAAAATGCTATAAATTTGAAGACCTCACTACTTACCTAAGCGTTTAATCGTCTGGCATTACAAACATTACATTTAGGCAAAACACGACTTCAACACTTTCATATCCGTACAAAAAACTCGCTGCATTTATCGTCACTTTCCACAGCATCAAAAGACCGCATAAACTATCTCACCATTCACCTCGCAAAGGCGGAGATTTATTAAATATTCCCGGGAAAATATTGTAGTAAGGCAGTGGAAGTCACGTTCTGGCCTGCATAACTATAATGACGTAGGGTAGTGATGGAATGAAGCTATTGTCGTACGGAAACTACACAATTTAAGATTCATACTCCCTAAAGATGCGCGAGGCAGCTGAGCTGTGTACGAGTAAGACATTCATCCTGATGAAATAACTGTTGATACAACACGTACCTACTACGCGTGCACATAATTAATAATGTTTAAGCTGTCACACATACCTACACCTATCAAAAGTCAATTACCATAGTTACACATCCTAATATCTTGAAATAAGTATACACTCATGTGGGTATTTACTTAAAGCGTCTTGCCTCTGATGCATTTGTGTGCTGACACTTTATATGTACTTACAGGTCTTTTTCTGCCTTATTCGTAGTTAAGACTGTTATTTAACAGCCTTTATATTTATAATTTCATCTGATAATTCTCTAGTGAGCTAAAAAAAGTTCAGCTAAAAATTTGGCTTTCAGCATCACGAATGGATCTTCCATTCGTGTTGCTCGGATTCCGCTTAGTACATCATCGATGGATTAGCAGCTTTAGTGTGATGTGAATGAGTGCTTTATACGGTCCCTTATTGCCAAGCTGACCATGCGCAAATTACAGAATATCCGGGGGATAATGATTACTTATCTAACATGATTTACAAAGAAATGATGGCTACTTATTTATATGGACTAACAATAATCGTTTAGATTTGTGTATTAAAACTGTTAATTATCGCTCACTTAATAATGTGCCCGGTAGATGGCAATAGGCTCGCCCCCTATTACATTGGGACCGAAACATAACTGGCGAAAAGTGGGTGTGTAATACACCTCTGCCTACCCCTTCGGGAATAACAGGAGTGAAGTTATGTTATCTTTGTAAGAAAGTACATGTGCGGGATTTCTGACCATGACTGTTGTTAAGGAGTATTTATTCACTTCTTTACACTTTACTAGATTTAAATGTTCACATATTGCCCAAAACTATGGTTCACGTGGCGTCAAGTATGGTTATATAACTATGATGATGAAAGTTTAAGTGTCGTCTCATCTGACACTGAAAATTTCCTCCGCAGCTACGCTCGCATTTTTTTTTTTAATATGACGCACTCCTTAGTGCACCCCTACGCTCCCAAAAGAACATTCTTACATGGCAACAGCTTCTAGGGCCATTCGTTTCGGCTCTAAATTGTCTGACATTCAAGCCAAGTATTTTATATACAGAAGATTTTATACAAATATTTACGGTCACCAGATGACACTAATTAATGAATTGACATTAGTATGACTTCACTTACTACCAAGGATGCCGAACGCCAGGCAATATGGAAACGTCGTAGCAGGAAGGCGGACCCCGGATTCTAAGGTCGAAGGTCTTGGAAAGCAACCGGGATAAAGCTAGTATGGTGATTATGACGCCAGTATTACTTCACATAGCCTGTAACTTATTAACAATCTAGAAAACTGACGATATTCAATAATCAATGATAATTTTCTGTTCAGGTACACGGCCACAAATAAAAATAAATACATAGTGGTTGAAATCATAGCTGCTCGTTTAAAAATATAATTACCACAAACACAACAAAACTCTTAATCCGACCATTAATGGTCACTTCATTACGGTCAGGATTTGTAACAAATAAAATGAGCTCATTACAATTTTAAATGAACAACCGCTTCCATTGTTGGCGTGTCAATCATTTCGTTGATACTTGAACAAGTGTCGGTTATCGTAGCAAGGGTCATTAATCAGACGTAATCGTTTGCACCAAGTTTGGGAAATAAATTAAGTGATAAGAGAATGAGAGGTAACGGAGAAGGAAATATGACGGATTGATAAATTTACCAAAATTTCCACATTTTAATGGCTTTGCAAATATTAAAAATTAAGCCGTATTTTTTTTAATGTTATATGTTTTATTACAAATTAATAATTTGTATTCATTATTCAAAAATCTATCTTTTAAAATGGAATGACGCCCAACTTAGATACTACTCTGATTCCTTATCTGGCGATCCCGTTGGCAGGGGAACTCCCCTAGAGCAAATTTTATTGCTAACTATTGGCTTCTATATGCACCGCTGCTTAATAATAATGCGTTAGTTTAAAGCTACAGGAGTTATGTCATAAAATGACAAGGTTACTCATTTATTGAGCTATTACACAGCGAAGGCAATCTATTGCACGACTACGTACGTACAAGTACGTAGTATATAACCGTGGATTTAACTAATACCATAACTCAAAATTATAAGGCTAGTAATAACATTTTTACGCAGCCACTAAGCCACTAGGCCGTTGAAGCAGCAACAAGGAGGAAATAAGGAAGACTTCTAAAGAATTTCTTGAAATTTTACTGCGGTAGAGATTATATTGCTTCCTTTAGTGTCCAATTTATGGCATAGCACTTAACTCGGACTATCACGGTCATGATTTCGTATACTATATGCAACGTTCAAGTTTACTACACAGAAGAACGTTTAAAGCATTCTCATGCACATTTTATATTATTTTCTGATGTCTTTATTTCGTTTTCGCGAATTAAATCATGGCAATGATGTTATAGTGCAGAATAGTCAAATGACTGGAACGTGCCGAGTTTTATGCGGAGGACAACGTATTAGCAAGTTCTCCAAAAGATAAATATCTAATAATCAAAACTAAAAAACCCACCAAAAGATAAACATAACTATCAACTAAAAGCAGTTCTCCATTAAAACTTTCCTCAAAATATACACTTAAGCAACTGATAAATATTAAATGAAAATAAGTTTGAACGGTAAAATTACGCTGAATTACACAAACAACTTTTAAAAAGATTTCTACGTTTAGATCTGAGATAATAGGAACTGATTGAGTACGATTATACTTTGCCTAAGTTTTGAACGCACAGAATTGCATTTATTGAATTTTTATTCAGAAACTTTGTACAATTTCGTCAAAGTTTGCTTACAAGATTCGTAACATGCTCTGACATTTTAATCTTGTTCAATATCGTTTTTCTTCTTCAAAAAAAGACGAGTCAAAATTGCGTTCATAAATTGAATATCTGAACAACAGAGGTTAATAAACATCTTTGGATATAATGCAACTTTTTGTATACATTTATTTACCATCATCTTTTTTTACAAGACTAATCAAGAGTAGATAGATGTTTAACACACCCGATCACAGTATACAATTACGTGTAATTTCGATTTTAAATAGAATAAGGGGTTAATAAGGTGAATCGAAATTATTTTGCTGATCAATGGACAAAATAAATTTGAAATGTTTCATGCATAGCAAGGTAGCCATATGGCATAATAAATGCCATTCTCACAATAGCATGACAGGTGCCGTTTTTACCACCATGTTGCTTGATAGACATAAATGTCCTTATAAAATGCTCATAATGCGAGGCATAGGTACTGCGTAATCAGGTCGCATAACAAAGCATACTTGCTCGTCGAAGTCCTACCTGCATACCACATCAGAGCAGATATGCCTATTGCATATCACTTTATATAGCACTCATAGCGGGACTTGACTTGCCGAGCGACCGATACGTAAAGTTAAGCTATGTTTACAGAGGTCTCCATTTGGATGGGTGACCGCTATCTACTGTGAGTTGCTTTGGAGGACACGTCAAACCATGGGATATTATCTCAAAACAAGAAGCGTTGGAATATGTCGGAGGGCCTTCGGGGCGTCTATAGAATATCCGTTACCACAGGCCTACTATGAGTTTAATTTTCAAGGTTATAACTCAATGATCTACAAAATGCATTTATTTTATTATAACGTAAACTATGAAGGTACACTAAAACTTGGAACCGTTCCATATTTTGTAAACTTCTAAAAATAACCAGATTTGTTACATTGATAGAATAAAGATAGCGAAAAAGAAAAATGCAGACAAGTCGAGCTCAGCTATCATTCCTAAGTTGCCCACTTTCAAAAAATATTTCATATATTCTGTATATATAATAATCATTTAAAAGAAAAACACCTAATTTAATCAAATATTATGTTAGCTGTACACATGAAATTAGATTTTTGTCCACATTTTATAAATATGATATACACCATTATTTTATAATTAGTACAAAAACTTTAAGGACAGATTAGCGAAGATATTATTATCATATATGTGACGTAAGAATTTCATTACACCATTAAAGAGCAAAGTTATTATCATTTGTTTATTGTAGAAAATCTACCTTAAATCATAGTCATATTTTACAATCCATTCACTAATTCATTGATAATATTCCATCCTGCTCATTCGCATTCTCTCTGTCGCACTTATGATGTAGGTAGCCATAGAAAATAAAATGCAGAAAAATAATAAATGTAGGTAGTTATTTTTTAATTTTGTTAATTCTACCCTCTCCTTTATACTTCATTCGGGCTTAGGACCGGTAAAATTTATCGTTTAACAAGTAATTAAATACGGAGGTATGTAATTAGAAAGCAAACAAATATCAAAATAAAAGAAGGTTGTCTGGACTAAAAGAAAAGAGTAATTTTGGCGTATTTATGAAGTTAGAATCATCTGCTATTTACAAATATTATTTTATCATCATCATGTCAGCCTAGAGACGTCCACTGCTGGACATAGGCCTTCCTCAAGTTGTGTGGAGAACACAGATCGATTTTGTAGCCACCCGCATCAAATTATTATTTACTTAAGTACGTATTGTTTACTAAACTTACAAGTATTTCCATTGTCCTTCGAAATGTCCACCACCGTTGTCAAAAGCATCCAATATGCACTGCTTTAATTGTTTGACACTGACCAGCTCACTTTGGTACACTCACAATAAGATGTCCATGGGTACACAGCTGCACTCGCGATTTTTCCACTCAAAAAGAACGCACGAAGCATAGGTACATAGTCTCGTGATATGAACTGATATTATAGGCCATCTTGTCGGGCAAACGTAGACAAACAATTAACTTTTGCAACGAAATTAGATACGCTTACTTTCGCTAGCAATTTAGCACTGTTTGTCGCATCGTCGGGGCGTGGCGCAGGCGCAGAGGGGCGTGGGGGGGATTTGGAAATTTATCAATGGTTCATTTTACTATGATTGTGCGCGGGTCGGTCATAGTATTAGTATTGCATTTACCAATTATCACGTATTTTTGTGGACAGTTTTGGGACTAAGTGTTTTTATTTTTTAACTACATAAATATGATCAGTTAAAGATACTTAGTGCTCTGTTAAATTTTTTGTACTAATTAAAAAATAGCGGTGTATAATCTAAACCAAATTGGTTTAGAGAGCAGCAACCGACAAGGTTATAAAAGACCTCGTACATATTTTCTGTCTGACAACTTAGGTTTAAAGATCAAAGAACTGGATTCAATCTCATAAATAGAATGGGCACAAAGTCTTATATCTCTAATGAAGTGATGATACTTCTTATTTTACATTATACAATCTGATTTCAATTTTACTAATTTAATCAAGAAATTCAATACGTTAAGAATAATTGAAGAAAAAGAATCAGATTTACTCAACATCGCGAAACATTTTAGGCGGTGTGTACGAGTGCGGTGGAGAACGTTGGTCATCAATGAAATAGTAACGGTTAAATGAAAATTATTGTTTAGTTAGGAATACCTTACAAAACAATTAATAACGTTAGCTTCGTTTAAAAAATATACTTTTTTAGTATCGTGATGATATATGGATATCCTTTGTAAAACTGACACTATATTTCTTAAATCGGCAGTCTGTCCCGCCGTTAGGGACCGACTGTCAAATACCAAAGTAAACATACAGTCCAACAAATAACCGACGTGTTCATGGCTGTAGGTAAAATTACTGTAAGTGTACCCCAGGGGGGTACCGGTGGAGCCGAAGAATCCTCCCTCGTCCGGTATCTGCAGGACGAAGCTGCTCCTCGTATTCTGGGGGGAGCAAACTTGCAGCTAGAGGCGGCGACGATATTCGCCATACGTCACGCCAAAACCAACAAAACCTGTGGCGAAATTGTTCACGTCGGGGCGGAAAGTGGACAGCGGAATGCCGATTTGCAACGTTGAATGTTAGAGGAGGAATGAATGAGAAGCTGGATGATGTTTACGAACTAATAAATGAAAGAAAACTAGATGTTTTGTGTGTGAATGAGACAAAGCGCAAGAGGAAAGATATGCTGACGCGCGGCCCGTTCACCGAGATATGGTCGGGAGTTACCGACGAAGAACATGGCAGTAAAGGCGTCGGTATAATTCTTTCAGAGCGAATGGCAGAATGCATTCGAGAGTATGAGTGCGTAAGTCCGCGACTTATCTGGGTCCCGATGAAAGTAGGCCTGACACCTATATTTTTGATAGGTGTATACGCTCCAGACTCTTCCTATAGTAAGGCGGTAAGAGAGGAATTTTGGGAACAAATGAGAGAAGTTATGTTATTGCGTAAGTGGAATGAACGTATTGTCATGCTAGGAGATTTTAATGCAAGGGTTGGAGTGAAGCGTGATGGGTATGAAAATGTATTTGGGACGTTTGGAGATAAGAGTGTACATGACAACGGCGTGTACTTATTAGATTTATGTGTCGAGATGGGTCTGTCAGTGATAAATACATAGTTTCAGCATAAAGTGGTACATATGTACACGTGGCAAAAGAAGGAAGGAAATGTTGTGTTAAGGAGCATGATAGACTTTGCGATAGTCGATGAAAGAATGAGAATGAAAATAGTGGACATCAGAGCTTATCGCGGATCTGATGTCGGCACGGACCACTATCTGGTAATAAGTAGAATTAGTGGCCTTTTCAAACGCTGGCGGCACAGAGATAAAGGTTCAACTACAGAATTAGAACGTATAAAAGTGGAAAGATTGAAAGAAAAGCGTGTGAAAGAGATGTACAAAAAACAATTGGGCGAACGGATGGATAAAAGCTTGAGTCTAGTAAATGAGGAAAGTGTAAGTTAAGTATGGTCGGTTTTTAAAAAAAATATTGTGAAATGTGCTGAAGATGTATGCAGTATGAGTAAAAGAAGAAGGAAGAATTGTGAGAAAGCTGACTGGTGGGATGATGAAACTAGAAGAATGGTTGATGAAAAGAAAAAAACATGGCTGGATATTCTAGCAATAGAAGCAACGAATAGAGTGAGCGGTGGTATGAATGAAGATAATGTCAAAGAAATGAAGATGAAATATAGATGTGTGAAAGCTAAAGTAAAAGCATGTATAGAGAGAAAGAAGAATGAGAAAAAGGAGAAATATGAGGAACAATTTGGCGCAAGTTTCCGAAAGAATATAAAACTCTTTTGGAAACTCGTGAAGGAAGCGCGGGGTAAAAATATGAACATCGATGAAAGTGATTAGGAACGAAAGAGGTGAAGTCGTGAATGAAGAAAGAAAGATACTAGAGTGCTGGAAGAATTATTTTGAGAGCTTATTTGAGAAAGATGTGAGTGAAATAGAACAAGAAGAGATGACAGATATGTTTTTGAGCCCTAGTGATGAAATTGGAATGGATGAAGTTATGAAAGCGTTAAAAGGTATGAGGTCAGGCAAGTCTGCTGGGTGTGATAGAGTGACGACTGAAATGTTGAAGGCTGGCGACGGACTCATAGTTAACCTGCTGCATCGCCTTTTTAATCTATGCTGGAAACAGGGCCAAGTTCCAGATGACTGGACGAAGGCAGTGCTTGTCCCAATATATAAAGGCAAAGGTTCGCAGCAGGGATGTCAAAATTATCGCGGAATCAGCCTTCTTAGTGTAGTTGGAAAAATGTATGCCAGAATTTTGATTGACAGAGTGGCAAATGTGACGCATGACAAGATATGGGACGTGCAAGCGGGATTTCGGAAGGGGATGGGATGTACGGATCAAGTCTTTTCCTTGCGCTGCGTCACCGAAAAATGTCTGGCAAAAAACCAGAAAGTGTATTGCGCGTTCATAGACTTGGAAAAGGCTTATGATAGGGTAAATAGAAAGGACTTATGGAAGGTATTATCCATGTATGGGGTGGACAGCTGTATAATAAGGGCTCTGAAATCCCTGTATAGGGATTCTAGAGCAAGTGTCCGAATAAATGGTGCCTATACGGATTGGTTCGTCATCTCGAAAGGTGTCAGACAAGGGTGTCCAGCCTCACCCTGGTTGTTCAACTTATTCATGGATAGCTGCATGAATGATATGAGAGAAACTGAAAGGGATCGATATGGTAGGATTGCGTGTTAAGTGCCTGTTGTACGCCGATGATCAAGTCATCCTTGCACCATCGGCGAATGAGTTGCAAGAAATGATTGACTGCATGAATGAGAGCTTTAAAGCTAAAGGTATGAAAATTAATGCAAGAAAGACGAAAGTGATGGTTTTTGAAAAAGATGAAAGTTTGACTGAGTGTAATATTACGATTGAAGATGAAAAAGTAGAGCAAGTAAAAGAATTTGTATATTTGGGTAGCGTGTTTACAAGAGACGGAAGATTGGAAGAAGATATTGAAAGGAGAGTGACTGCGGGCAATCGTGTAAATGGAGCACTGTATACCTTTATGAACGGCCAGACTGTGTCGAAAGAGGCGCGATTGGCGGTTCATAATGGAGTGCTTGTCCCCACGTTGATGTATGGAAGTTAGAGTTGGGTATGGCAGAAAAGGCATGAAAGTAGAATTAACGCAGTTAAGATGCGATCACTGCGTAGTATGTGTGGGGTGAGACTGATCGATAGAATTCCGAACGTAAATAACTATTCGAGAGAGCAGTGGTCAGTCAGAATGACGAATAAGATTTATAAGGCAAATGTGTGTGGGCAAGTCGGTCGCGGCAGACCTCGTCGGACATTTTTCGATCAAATTGGGGACGTCCTAAAAAACGGCCAGGTCCGAAGTACCCGAAACCGGTGAGCATGTATGAAAAGAGTAATGAGTGTGGGAAGTGCGTGAGGTTTGTAAGGATAGAAGCAAGTGGCGTTCTGTTGTCTCTGCCTACCCCGACGGGAAAAAGGCGTGAGTATATGTATGTATGTATATTTATAAAAGTCACGCTAGTCAACTAGTAAGGTCATAATATATGTCGTAAAACGATCGTGGGAAAACAACGACCATCCACAACAGTTTATTAATTTCCCAACGAAGAGTAATCTTCGGAAACCCGTTAGCTTTGCCTTCAAAGTCAAAGTCGAAATCCTTTATTCATTTGGGTCAAAATGTGACGTTTATGAACGTCAAAATAATACATTTATAAAATAATTACTTAAAGACTCTACATTTACATTTACTGCCATGTTCGCAACGCAAGGGCGTAGAACCATGAGAAAGAACGGGCAATAAAACTCACGGTCACTCTTTTTCATCGTCAGGTTTTGCATAATACACATAATATACAACATGTAATAAGTTTAATGCACATCCTGAAAGTACTTTGTTCAGAATCGGCTACTGAATCCATTTCTGACATTTTTAATATCATTTTTTTTAATCCTAAAATAATTAAAATTACGTGAATTATAGTCACTCATTGCTTTCAAAACTCGAAATATACGAAAATAAACCTTAAGTTAAGGTAGAACAGCTTCCTTTTAAATGCATTTGTTTAATGGTTCCACGTACAGGAAGGCAAACAATAATACAAGACAATAACACACAATTGACCACCAAAATATCTATCATCATTCTTTCGCTTACGTATTAACAGCGGGAAAGAGCGAAACGTAATGTGTCTCACGTCGGTCGCCCGCGCTGGTAGGTACAGTACAGTGCCGGCCAGGTGGCCATTGTTGCGCTTAGATAAATAAAATTAGTCATCTACCTGGATTCTCTGTGAGTGTAGTGAAAAAATATTTTAACAAGTTTACTTGTTTATTTACATAATGTGTATTATCAACATGATAGTGCCCCCGCGCATTTTACGTAGAACGTTCGAGATCATCGTGATGTCGAATACCTACAAGGAGCGCTGGATCGATCGCGGCGGTCCTGTCCAGTAGCCTCCTAGGTTGCCTGACTTGACGCCCCTGGACTTTTGCTTTATGGGGACATACCTGCCTATTAAACCACTAGTTGATTGTGACGAGACAACAAGTGCCGGGGAGTTAAAATAAGATATCAGCTGCTTTTGAAACGGTGAAAAAAAACACTGAGTGTTAAGTGAACTAAAGGAATATTTAAGCCAGGTGGTGGATACCTGGTGTCAGCATTTTATAAAGAGGACGCCTAACAAGTGACAATAAGCCTGTCAGTGATTAGGTTATTCTATTATTGTAAAAAAAATATGATTCACAACTTTAAACACCCCGTTCTTCTTTTATTCTCTCATTGATACTCATTTACTTTAATTTTTAATGTAGGTATAAATAATGCTAACTAGGTATGATTAAATTAATCACAATAGCCACTAACCATGTTAAAAAATGATAGACCGTACCTATCGTATTTCGCTATCGTTTGTTTACCACAGCAAAGTAACGTTTCGTGTGATTGTGTGCGTGCGCAGGTTTGTAGTGACCACGCATTTCACTTATAATCAAGTTTATACTTTCGATAAAAAACAATGTTTAGGCTAATAAAAAAATATTTCAATGCATGTATTATGATTATAACAAGGTTTTCTAATTGGGGTGTCTGAGGATGTGCATTATTTCCTTTACACGTTGTATATTTTGTAAGGTGCTGCAACTGTTACACCTTCTATATCACTTGTATAATATTTAATGTACATAATAATACTCAAGCATAATACTTACCCGTTCACGAGTATGACGCATGAGCGAGCCATCATCCCTCTCGCCATATTAGAGGGACAGGGATGACCCGACATACGACGCCACCACTAGAAATGACATTTCTACTAGCACTGTTATATACTGGTGATTGGTGATAACAGTGCTAGTGGTGTTGAACGCAAAAAACGAGTAAGAAAACGGGTAGACCGTTATACTTGCTCGTAACATTCATCCACCCGCAATACCCCCAGTACATCCGTGAACATGGCGCTTGCAACAGTGCCAAAATATCGGTTACTCCAAACAAAGGTACGTGGTATATATCCCGAAAGACAATTTACAATATAAAGTTAGACCTAAGAATATTGGTTGATGAAATAATAGAGGTTGATTCGACTAGTTGTGTTGTTTCCTTATTTAAAATTATATTAGTAGGAACACTTTTGACACTAGGCAAAGAGAATTTAATACATTTTGTTTTGCTAGGGTTGAGTACCAAATGATTTGTCGAAAACCAATCTAATACTTGTGCAAGAGGGTTACTGATGGTATCAAAGTTACTTGAATTGCAATGAACTTTAAAAATTAGTGACGTATCGTCGGCAAACAAAACAATTTCACATAAATTTTGAAAAAAGAACGGTAAATCATTAATATATATTAAAAAAAGAAATGGACCGAGAATAGAGCCCTGTGGAGCGCCCATTCCTACTGACAAACCTAGAGACCTACTCCCATTAACATCTACATACTGAATTCTTCATTCTAAATTTTCAATTTCAGATTGAGTGAAATTTCACTTCCAAATCAATTCTAGAGCCCTGAATCCGAAGTATTATACGCACTTACAATACTTGTCTAAGGAATATTGGAAACCAGGCTCGCTTAATGAGAGAACGAACCGACTCACATGCTGGTAAATTCCTACGCGTAGCACCTAATGACCGAGGGGACTGAAGGGCTGTAGGTGGTATTTCAAAGATATTGGAGAAGCAGTGCCTCAAGGATTTATGAATGGTTATTTCGTACCGTCAAAGACAAATTCACTTTACTCTTTTAAAGTGAGATCATTTGCATATAAGGCTGTGTGTATTTTTAAAGTAATTTTGAGTTCGATCTTTGGACAAAATTTAGGCTACTATTTTACAAATTCTTCAAATTAATATGAGTTTGGATATTGACAGAAACGAAAAAGAACTATAGATACAGATAATTACACCACAATATACTTGGTAAATTCTTATTTTTCTATCGAACCAATTTGGCGCAGCAAAATAATTATCTTTCCTAGGGAACGTTCTCCTTTGTTTCCTTGACCATTTTATTTAAACGATTAGGAAGGTTTTAATTTACCCATACCAAAAACATAATGAAGAGATATAAAACATTTGTCACAGATAAAGTAACGCTTTATGGAACGCAAATAAAAGGCAGTTTTCAAGTCAGTCTATTATAGTCAGTACAGCAAAATGAATATGGGTGCCTGATCCAGGACTATAGCAGTTTAGTTTAAAAATCAGTCATTAAAGTTTGGTGGGGATTCAAAGTTACTCTATAGTAAGGTCATGAAATCTCAAACAAACAGAACTTTTCTCATTAAATTATTTGTAGTGAAAGTAAAAGTTTGAACAGCTTATGTCACGGTAGATCTATGTATTAAAAGAATAAATAAACCTCATAATTGAGCCGTCAGCACCAATTGTTTTATTCAAACTTTAGGCGTTCTTGGCGCCCAATCTACATTATATCGATACGGCTTTCAATCTTTAAAGACCCCATTTACACCCTCTTTATTTCAAAGTAATAATGTATGTTGAAACTGTGATTTAGCATGAAGAGATTTTAATGGGATTTTCACAGGAAGACAGAGGACTTAGTAGGGCTACATAATATAGGCTGACATCTGAGCCAGTAGGGTTGTCGTCGTTGACGCTGGTGTCGAGAATAACGTATTTGTCGGGAGTAACGTAAGTACCGAAAATAACGCAGATGAAACTGTGGGAAACGGCTAGTAGCGAAATTAAATGGAAACCTCAATATGGTTATGACAACATTCGAAGGATAACACTTTAAAAAGAATATATAATATTGTAGGACTCCTCTGTGTTGCTTAGTACAACACCCACATGTTTCGAATGCCACCAGAGATAATGAAGTTAGGAATATGATAGCACACCCACGCAACGGTAAAGATCAAATGTACAATCGTCATGGGGTGACAGTACCCCTAGTAGCAGTAACCTACACTTGCAAAACGATAAAATATATAGTGTATCTATATACCTACCTTATATTTATAGAAGTAATGCAGAGGAGTAAAACGATTTGTGTTTCGTTTGTCGCGAAGTTTTCACCCTTCGCTTCGTTCCAAAAAATCTTATAGGAATTTATACTTTCATGGTCACTATCATTACTTTTTACTCAAAACAAATGTACGTGGTATATGTCCCGTAGGAACAGTAAAAAGTAATAAAAAAATCTTAGTTTGTCCCATAAAAGTAGTAAGCTAATGGAAATGTATAGAAGTAATTCGCCTATAAATAATCTATTTACAAAGTTATCTATGAATATTAGGGCACTACAACCTTGTACGTTTTAATTAATTGAAAAATTATTAAAATGTATCTAAACAGCACTAGAAACAAAGTTTTCATCAACATAACAATAGTTTTGATAAGTCACTTTGGAAAATTCTTAAAATTTTATCTAATTATTAGTTTCAACGATCAACTAAACGGGCATTCGAAGTCAAATAGCTGTCGAATGGAGTAAGATTTTATCAAATTACGAACTGATTTACCAATTATGATATTAATGTAGTTATCAATCATTTCTACTGTAACGAGAAGATTAAATTAATTCGTAGAAAATTAAATCCTAATATTAATTATAGTTATTAACTAATATGGTAATAACACCAACTGCAAGTATGAAGAAGTTGATCAAATGGTCGTTTTGCGTGGTAGTGGCCATTAGGTAGTGGGTTCGATTACCATACCGAACATTACTTAGTGTAAAAATAAAATGTTGTACCGAGTCATGGTTATCTTTGTGTGCTATAATTGAATGAAAGTGCAATCTCAATGATACAGGAATTTACACTAGAGCGAGCGCTCTTTGAAAAAAAGCATTTTCATCTCGACCGCAACTGTCACTTTGTATGAAATCACAAACAATTAATAAACCATATCCCTTCCGTAAAAGAAGTGCCACGAGGAAAACGAACGTAAAACCCCAAAAAAACAATACAATGCTCTAGGACCGATTACTTAATGTACTAATTTTGTCAAAAGGTGCGACATGTAGCGGTTTTGCACTTACTCCGATCAAAATAAGACCCAAACCTGACAAAATACAGTTCGATGCAGTCGTAGAACTATTTATTTAAAGTTAATTAAACCGACTGCCTCCGTTGACCAGTGGATAGCGTATGCGACTGCTGATCGGAGGTCCCGGGTTCGATTCCCGGGTCGGGCAAAAGTGTTACTGGGTTTTTCCGAATTCTTAGTAACAGCACGGAGTCTGGTGATGTGCCCTAAAAATTCATGGCTGGAAATGTGGGTGTGTATGTTACACCTCTGCCTACCCCTGAGGGGATACAGGCGTGAGTCTTTAAAAAAAATATATAATTAAATCGGTAATAAAACCAATTGCACTAATTTACACAGAAACATTGCTTACAAATAAATAGGTATATTGCATAAATCAATTTCGTTTAAACTATTATTAAACAAAACAGTTATGCAGATACACACTGTGTAGAAACATGATTGCAAAACAAAGATTTAGTACACTGATGTTACTATAATAATATCTTAACCTATGTACATTCAATACTATATATATGTTTGGTACGTTACGCACTACATCCAACATCCGTCATCCAATTTATATCGAACTCAGTGCATGATTTGTAGAACTGAATTTTGATACAGCTGTTATGCAACGTTGTTCCAAATATCATACAAACCTCCTAGTGGTATTTTTTGTTTGTATGAAGCAGCTGATATTTTATCGCGCTTTCGGCAAAATCCCAGAGAAGAGTTGTTCATAATAACGAGTAGAATCACCCCTTAAAAAGTTTGGACTATACATAGAATAACGTTGTATTAAAATGTGTAAAGAAAGTATTGACGTAATCCCGTATTTGTCAATACAACAATCAATCATAGCCCAATATTTTTTATATTTACAGTCTAGATACAAATCTTGCTGTACCGAATATATTTTTCTGCCTGAACATTTCCATTGAAAGCCTAAGACGCAACAGCGCCAGCCAATACATATAGTTCATTCTCTAATAGATTTAGAGATTGCTCTGTTATTGGTACTGCAATACTTGTGGTCATGGAATTGAATTATACGAATATTATGTTAATACACGTTTATTGTGGAATTGTTTTATGTTATTACGTGACGAGAAACGTACGTGTTCTGTTTGCAAAGCAATCGAATTTAATTATAGGCTTAAGAGTTTTAATGATTAAATATCTTGTTAATTATAATATCTTGTTAATTAAAGACTGCTTCGTTGGTCTCGCGGCATAAATGTGCGCGTGGGATTGGCAGGTCTCGGGTTTGATTCCCGGGTCGGGCAAAGTGTTACTGGGTTTTTCCGAATTCTCAGTAGCAGCACGGAGTCTGGTTATGTGCCCGGTACGGCAATAGGTTCGCCCCCTATTACATGGGACCTAAGAATTCATGGCGAAATGTGGGTGTAATATTACACCTCTGCCTACCCCTTCGGGGATACAGGCGTGAATCTATAAATTAAATAAAATCTTGTTAATGAACTAAACGAGCGCAATCGCATTGTCTGCGTAATTCAGTTTTCAATTACAGAAACGTAATAATTGTTAAAATGAGTGGTGAAATCCAGGCAATATAATAGTAAAATTATGTTGAATTCAGTCATTAGTATAAACGTGAATCGAATAGAAAACAAATTGTTACAGGACGCGCTTCACTGCGTCTTGGTGTATGCGTATGTGTTAGTAGTAGTTAGTAGTCGTTCACAAGCAATTTGAGCATTCAGCGTCTGGCCGTGCTAGAGTCATCACGACGCCGTCACAAAACTGCGTTACTACTAAAGCACCACGAGAGTGAAAGTAAAACATGTTATTAAATTGGATTCAATAAGTTTACTTATGAACTGAATACTTTAATGTTTAAAAATTAGTTCAGTGTATCGTATAAAGGGCATTAATTACATGAGATCTAATAAACCTTTCCCGTTTAACCAGAATTATCGGAAAACTGTGTAATTCCTGTTAAGTGAGGGCAAATAAAATCACAAGGAGCACTTGGACAAATATTAAATATGTGTTAATTGGCGCCACGTTGAGTGTGCCTCGCACATTTTTTCTTCTGAAAGAACTCCGTTCAAGATATTTCCGGCCATGAACTATAAGATCACATTAAAACAGACACTTACACAGAATACTAGAATTAGATTCAAAACCATAGCATAGAAAATGTAAGTAATTTTCCTCGATGAAATTCATTCACTGGAAGTAATATTAAGAGATAAATTGAGCCCTCGTTTAGCTCAGAAAAACTAATAAACGTTGAATACTTTGTATTTTATATTTACAAATAAGGTTTCGTGGTTACAATCATAATACATACCAAAAATAAAGAAAAAATACGGTACATAAATAATACGGTAGCATATAAAATAAAACAATTTTGGCACTAAAAAGTTACCTATTTCGCAAAACTAGTTACTTGAAGTGCCTCTCAGTTGGACACCACCCAATTCTTAATGGTCACAACCATTCTTTAATTTTCTTTATAGACTACTGTCTATAAATGATCCTTAAATCTAGGTCTATAAATGATTTGAAATTCAGACGTTGACAATTTTGTTGACTTATAATTATTAGCGATTGGTCATTGCTTTAAACTGTTATTGAAAATAGACGTTTCGAATAGCATTAAATAGTCATCATAATTAAACAATTTTAATAGTGACCTCAATATACGCTACAACATTATGCGAACACAACAAAACTTTACTTGTGTTTAAACAATGTGTCGATTGTAAGTGAAACTGTATGCCAATATAATGGACCACAGTCCTTTCAATCGGAGTGGCAAGACTGCCCGCTCTCCACTTCCAACGCCGGCACCTGAAACAGAACGTCAACGTAGAGCACCGACGCAAGGAAGCCATGCCTTTGAAGCCATCTCTACCCCAGAAATCCAATCCTGGATGTCGTCCATGGAGCAGTACCTCAACGAAGTATGCTCTGTAGCAGCAGAAGGAAAACTGAATACTGAGCAGAAAATGAAAGTCAGCCATCTCTGTCGAAAAGTGGGCCATAAAGTTTCAATGTTGGCAGTTCAGTACCAGTCCCTGAAGCCCATAGTACAATCAAATCTCAGCAAGACCAACTTAATTTGTCTCAAACACTACAAGATTTGGAATAATCTATACAAGAGACCTCGAAACCCACCACGAGTACACCGTCTTTCGCTGACATGGTTAAAAAAAGTGCACACAATTTCATCCAGCCAATAAGTTTAAGTTCGGTGGCAATTTATCCGAACGACAAGTTGAAATCTAGTGAAGATACTAAATCATTAGTTCAAAAAATCATCTGCCCTGAACAAATTCAACTTCACGTAAGAGAACTACGCAAAACTAGGAACGGGGGCGTGATAATCAGCACTGAGACCAAAGACGACATAGAGAAGGTGAAACAATCAGTACAACTTTCAAATGCAGGCCTTACAATCAATGAGCCACATAAACGGAAGCCTAGAGTTGTGATCGTCGGTCTGCCCTCAGCTATGAAAGAGACGGAAGTTTTCACATGCCTATACCATCAGAATTTAGCAGAGAAACTTCAGGACTGCAACCTTGAGACCTTTCTTAGTGAAGTTAAGTCACAAATCGGGCCGTAGAGACGCTGATACTTGTAACTATGTTATAGAAGTATCAGCAGCTATACGCAGGGCACTGATTGTCAAAGAAAGAATATTTATTAATTGGTCATCTTGCCCGGTGAAGGATTACACCTTAGTTACTCGCTGTTATAAGTGTCAGCAATATGGTCATGCAGCCAAGTCATGCAGGGAGTCCCAATGCACTTGCGGACATTGCGGCAACCAAGGACATACTATAAAGGACTGCCCAAAGAAAACCGAAGATCCAAAATGCGCAACCTGCCTGTACTTTAAGAAACCCAGCAACCACAATACTGGCGCTAGTGACTGTCCAGCAAGATTAAAGGCGAAAAAGAGGTATATCAGCTCAATTGAGTATTGGTGGTGCGTACTAAGAGCGTCATTTATTTGAATAATTTGCATATTCTTTTATATTTAAATTTATCATCTTAACTTGTTTTATTTTTATTAAGCCATTAATGTTTCATTTACTAATATTATAAACTTAACAGCAACTCATTAGAATATTGACCCACTAACATAAAACTATAAAATCATCTAGTTCGATAAAATGTGTGCGCATTCTAGTTTAAGTTATGTAAGTAAACGTAAATAATAAAGGCTAAATGCAACTATTACTAACATTGACATCACTCGCGATTCTGCTGACCCAGTTATTGTTACTTCAGTAAAATGCTCGACACGCATTTATATTGTACATACATGACCATCTTAATTATATGTAGCTATTATTTAATTTTAAGTTTTATACTGACCATTTTGTTTATTGCTAAATATGTAATATTGTGTATTATGAAATACAAATTTCAAATTTGTAAAGAGAGACCCAACCGCCTGTGATACAGTTTATAACTGATACAGGGGTATTCTCTCTCATCTTTCCAATCGATTGAAATTCATAGCATTAAGAGTAATATTATATTAGACTACTATTGTTTGACTTTATGCTTTCTGTAATTCTGTGAACAAAAATATTTATTATTATTATAATAATTATTGGAGGACAACCCTTTACGACTGAATAGGTTATTTTTTACATCTCTTGTTGTCCATTAGGGTGGAGCGTCTTTTCTTTTTCCATATTTGTGTTTTAGATCGCCTATACAAAAAAAACAGATACGTCCGAATAATAAAATAATTATTCATATTTATTTGGTTTTACTTGATACAGTACTCGCCTATGCAACTTTTTGCAGGTACCTGTTCAAGTTCCCCCCGTGGGATCTCCACCTTGTCGTGGTGGGGAGGCTCAGTAACCGTGGGTTTCAGGTACACCCACGGTGAAGCTAAGCGGGATCCCGGGAGGGGACGGTCCACGTGGGCTTGGGTGAAGCCTGCGTAGGATGCGTTCCAAGGTGCGGGTGCGGGGGACAGTTCTGTCTGTCCCCCGCCGTCGGGTGCGGTCGCGGGACGAGAGGCTTGTTGGTGTTGCGTTGCCACCAGCCGCTTAGTGTTTTGGGGGCGGAGCCCAACACCTTCATCCGGCGCCAAGGGGGTTTTGTTAGGGGCCCGCCTGACTATCTGGCGGGCCAATACCTGTCGGGGGGCTGCGAGGAATGCTTTGGTGATACCCGACCCTCCGACACATGGGTACATGAGGAACACGGGTTGGTTTTTAGTCAGTAAGTGTCTGACGGTCCCTTTCGGCCTTCCCCCAGAGCGGAGTGACTCCACGAGGATTTTTCAACCCGACACCACAAAAAGGTACCTATTCAAGTTCCTTTACATAACTTTTTCTACATACATGGACGCTCCACCGTATTATTTATTTTTTTATTCAATTCTTAGCTGCCAATGTATGATTCGATCTTATGCGAAGTGGTCGGAAATAGACAAGCTTGCGGTATTTGGATTTGCAAACGGCAAGCAAAATAAAGGGAATGCTTTAATACTACTACCTGCCTGAAGAACTAAGGAAGAAATAATTGTGTCTAATCTTCACTATTAGACGTAACGCAATATCACAAATACAATCAACTCATCAAACTAACAAAACTTTGTGTCGCAAATAAATACTTGAGTGACTTCTCAAAACTGATATTTTAATTACCGCTTCACTAACTAAGTATCTAAATTTGAAAGACCATAAATTTAAACTCCAATATAAGTGACAACTAGACTGAATGTTATGCCTATTATGAGGATAATTATTATCTTTCTTCACCACCGAATTGACCCTAAAATTATTCACGATATTATCATTATAATTAATAACTGTAATACATACCTAATATTTCATCTATTATTTTATATACGTACAATAGAATGCAAAACAAATGTATTACACATTGAATATTATTTACATAGTCCTCATAATAGACAGGTAGGTATAATGTTCAGCATGTTCATAATTACACATACATACATACATAAACTCACGCCTTTTTCCCGTCGGGGTAGGCAGAGACAACGGAACGCCACTTGCATCTATCCTTACAAACCTCACGCGCTTCCTCTACATTCATTACTCTGTTCATACATGCTCCGCGGTTCCGGGTGCTTAGGACCTTCCCGTTTTTCAGAACGTCACCAATTTGGTCGACGAATGTCCTACAAGGTCGGCCGCGACCGGCTTGCCCATACACGTTAGCCTCATATATTTGGTGCGTCATTCTTTCTTCACTCATTTGCTCCACGTGCCCAAACCATTTCAGCATTCCTTTCTCAATCCTTGTCACGACATCTTCTTTCAGGCCACATCGCTCTCGTATTACTGCATTCGGAATTCTATCAATCAGTCTTACCCCACACATACTACGCAGTGACCGCATCTCAACTGCGTTAATTCTGCTTTCATGCTTTTTCTGCCACACCCAACACTCACTACCGTACATTAACGTGGGCACAAGCACTCCATTATGAACCGCCAGCCGCGTCTGTTTTGGCACATTCTGGCCGTTCATAAAGGCATGCAGCGCTCCATTTACACAGTTTCCCGCAGTCACTCTCCTTTCAATATCTCCTTCACATCTTTCATCTCTTGTAAACATGCTACCCAAATATACAAATTCTGTCACTTGTTCAATGTTTTCTTCTCCAATCGCAATATTACACTCAATCACATTTTCATCCTTCTCAAACACCATCACTTTCGTCTTTTTTGCATTCAATTTCATACCTTTCGATTCAAAGCTCTCATTCATGCAGTTCATCATTTGTTGTAACTCAGTCGCCGACGACGCCAGAATGACTTGATCATCGGCGTACAAGAGGCACTTAGCACGCAATCCTGCCATATCGATCCCGCATTCCATTTCCCTCATATCTTTCATGCAGCTATCCATGAATAGGTTGAACAACCAGGGCGAGGCTGCACACCCCTGTCTGACACCTATAGAGATATCAAACCAGTCTGTATAGGCACCGTTAACTCGGACACAGGCTCTGGGACAGAGATTTCAGAGCCCTAATTATAAAATTGTCCACCCCATACATAGACAGCACCTTCCGTAATTCCTTTCTATTCACTCTATCATAAGCCTTTTCCAGGTCTATGAACGCGCAATATACCTTCTGGTTTTTTGCCAGACACTTTTCGGTTACGCAGCGTAAGGAAAAGACCTGATCCGTACATTCCATTCCCTTCCGAAATCCCGCTTGCACATCCCATATCTTCTCATTAGTCACATTTACTACCCTGTCAATCAATATTCTGGCATACATTTTTCCTACAGCACTAAGAAGGCTGATTCCGCGATAATTTCGACATTCCTGCTGCGAACCTTTCCCTTTATAAATTGGGACAAGCACTGCCTTCGTCCAGTCATCTGGGACCTGGCCTTGTTTCCAACACAGGTTAAAAAGGCGATGCAGCAGGTTTACGATTAGTCCATCGCCAGCCTTCAACATTTCAATCGTCATCTTATCACACCCAGCAGACTTGCCAGACCTCATACCATTTAGCGCTTTCATAATTTCATCCATTCCAATTTCATCACTAGGGCCATCATGTATATTGTGACGTCACATCGCGCTCCTGCGCCGCGAGCTTCGCTACGAGTGACGCACAGCAATGGGCCGTTCCCTCGCGCCCCTCCGCGCCGGCCCTATAAATACAACGGACAGGAGGCTTTGCCCCTTTCCTCCGGCCAGCACCACTGAGTTGAGTACTACGATCATCCGAAGACCAGTGAAATGCCAACGTCGCCCACGCCCTGGATAATTGTCTCATCTGCTAACCTTAATTGTCAGTTTTTTTATTTATAACTAAAGCCATCGAATAATTGGAATTATAACGCGAGTTTAAACTTTCCTGGTGATATTTTTTATTTATTTCCCGTAAGTCAACCTAATTATCTCTCTTTAATTGCTCGGCGAGTGATCGATCCCGGCTACCCCGTGGAAATCAATCACTCGTGCGACATTGGCGCCCAATAGAATTTTTAATTATATTATATATATAATTTTTAAAACGTAAGTTGGCACTTTACAGGTGAGTGAAATAATTTCATTTTCTCTTGTATATTTTTCTCCTGTGTGTGCATATATTCTGGTGTGGTGAATTGCGTACAGGTACAGTTTCTATCTATTTTTGTTGGCCATAAGCAATTTAACTGTGTAAATAACATAACGGTGATTTAATTAACGTCTGTCTAAAATCACGTTTCCACCGCGGGCAGCGTGTTGAGCCACCAACCGGTTCTAACCACTTAGCCATTGAACTAACGAGCCACGTGTTCGCGAAAAAATATTGTGATTCAACCTTTGAGTGACCTTTAAGAATTTTTTTCTTTCTTGACCAATCATCACACCATTGTATAATTTAGTGTATTTCAGCTTTTTTTAGCACGGTATTCGAATTTCTGGCGATATTTAATTTTTTTTTCTAGTGCCGGCGTAAATACTTAGATTTTCTATTATTTTTTTGTAATAATGGCTTACATTATAAATTTCTCATTATTAACTAAAGCGGAATTAGAATATGAGACCACAATACGCGGCGTTTCAAAGCCTGACGATCCCCGCAAACAAATCGCTAAACTTTCAGTTAAAACTCCCTCAGAGGATATATTATCTTCACCCTTCCCACCATAGGAGGATGTAGCAGAAGTGGAAAAGTCGCTATTAAGATCAACTAAACACTTATCTATGTTGGAAGCAAACTATACTTCCGAGCTTCAACAGAAGGTCGAAACCGTGCTGCACCATTGTTTTCATCGACTGAATAGGGTGGAATGGCTGTGTGGAATAAATTTAATGACTTATATGCGAAATTACAATTAATCACGAGACGTAATTCGCGGTCGGATTGCTCAGTGGCAGAGGGAAACACTTCCTATAATTACGACCGTAAGCTTTTTTCGGAATTAGGTAAATTCAAATTTAACGGTAAATCATGTGTAAGATCCTTTATTGAAAAATTGATGAATTTATGTCCTGTAGATCTATTCCTCACGGCAAGATGTTGTCTTTCGCTTTTGAAATATTTTCGGGTGACGCATTAGTTTGGTATCGTTCTGTTAAAAATAATGTAAAGACTTGGTTAGAACTTTGCGAACTTTTGAAACGAGATTTTAGTCCGCATAACTACGATTATCGGCTTATGACGGAGATTCGTCAGCGCTCAAAGGGCAAAAACGAATCAATAACTATTTACGTGGCAAAAATGCACGGTCTGTTTTCGCGACTTAGTTCTCCTATCCCTGATTCGGAGAAGCTAGAAATTTTGCTAAATAATATTAGACCTTGTTACACTAATTGTCTGCTCACTGCAAAGGTTGTTGATGTTGATAGTCTGGTCGAAGTTTGTCGTCTTTTCGAGAATTACCAAAGTCGCAGTAAGCAATTTTCTGAACCCCCTAAAGTTTCAAAGAATACTGTAGCACCTGATCTAGCGTATAACTATCCGTTTTCTAATTTTTCTTCAAACAAAAATGTTTACAATCATAATCACTTCAATAAATATAACTCTGTCGCTGATACATCGAGATACAAGTCTGTACCACAAGTTAACGCTGTATCGAGTACTTCTAATATAAATAAAATTTTTTGCGTGCGTTGTAGATGCAATTCGCACTCATTACGTAATTGCCGTCAACCACACTACCTAATCTGTTTTAAGTGCAGTACAAAGGGTTTCAAGGTGTCAGACTGCCCCAATTGTAAATCTAAGTCGACCCCTACAGTTTCAAAAAACTAGTTAACAAGGATTGTGGAAAATCAAATTATACAACTAATTGTAATAAAACAGAGTGGAATAATTGGTTGGACTTTTTAAAAAAATTCTTTAGTAGCTATCATATATCCTCAATCCGTAATTCTAAAGTAGAATATTTACCTTACGTTACCCTAAAATTAAACGGCATACCTACCGGTACGGTCTTTTAGATTCTGGATCTTGCGTTACAATTTTAGGTAATAATTTGCATAACTTATTTTTGAAAGACGATGTTTTGGATAAATCGAAACCTTTAAGGTTAATAACAGCTGGCGGCGAACGATTTGAGTCTTTGGGATCGGTGTTTCTACCCTTTGAGTTTCAGGATAAATTGATTAACTTCGAAGTTCATGTTGTACCTGGGATTCAAAATTCCCTTATCCTTGGCATGGATTTTTGGCGAAGCTTTGGCCTATCTCCTAACAAATTAGAGTCTGTTTTGATTGTGAACAAGTCTGACGCTCAAGTAATGGAGTTGCAGGCAGTTCCCCCTATACATTTTGTTTCTTATGATCATCTTACAGTCGACCAGAGAGCTACCGCTGACAACATTATTTCTAAATTTACCGATATTTCATACGAGAAGCGGGGTCTCGGTTGCACAAATATTATTTCTCATTCAATTGATACAGGTGATTGCCCCCCTATTCGGCAAAGATTTTATCGCATGTCTCCCGATAAACAAAGAATTTTAATAAAGCATCTTGACGACATGCTCTCAGAGGATGTTGTTGAACGATCTGAAAACCCGTGGTCAAACCCTGTCATTTTGACCCCTAAGAAGAATGGTGAACTGCGTTTCTGTTTGGACAGTCGTAAATTAAATTCCGTTACAAAAAAAGATGCTTATAGCTTGCCTTATATTTCGGAAATTTTAGATAATCTGAGAGATGCTAAATACTTGTCTAGTTTAGATTTGTCTAAATCTTTTTGGCAAACATTAATTAAAGAAGAGGACCGTTGCAAAACAGCCTTTTATATTCCTACGCGTGGCACATTTCAATTCAAAAGAATGCCCTTCGGTCTTACGAATGCGCCAGCTACTCAACAACGATTAGTTGATATTTTATTTTATGGTCCAGAATTTGAAAATAAGGTTTTCTGTTTTATCGATGACATAATCTGTATCACTTCCAGTTTCAACGAGCATATTACCCTTTTATTACGCATTCTTGATAAACTAAAAAGCGCTCATTTAACAATTAATCTCGAAAAATGTCAATTTTTTAGAGATAATTTAAAATATTTAGGCTATGTTGTCGACTCTAGTGGATTGCATCCCGATCCGGATAAAGTAAATTCAATGAAAAATTATCCCACTCCTTCTAATAAAAAAGAAGTACGTCGTTTTTTAGGCGCAGCCTCGTGGTACAGACGTTTTATACCGAATTTTAGCTCTATTGCTGCACCCTTAAATAAGTTAACATCTCAAAGTAAAAACGCACCTCCATTCTGTTGGACGACAGAGGCTAATGAGGCGTTTGATAACCTAAAGAATTGTTTGATTTCCTCCTCGGTGTTGGCTTGTCCTGACTACTCGCAACCTTTTGAAATACATTCAGACGCTAGCGATTTTGGACTTGGCGCGATCCTCTGTCAAAGGTTAAATGGTGAGGAAAGAGTCATAGCGTACTATAGCAAATCACTCACTAAGCAAGAAAAAAATTACAGTGCCACAGAGCGCGAAGCCCTGGCTGTTCTATCTGCTATAGAACACTGGCGTTGTTATGTTGAAAATGGTAAAAAGTTTATTATTTACACAGATCACGCTGCTTTGAAATGGTTCTTGACCTTAAATAACCCTACTGGCCGGTTAGCCAGATGGGGAGTTCGCTTATCTTCCTATAATTTCGAAATACGTCATCGTCGGGGTTCCGATAACGTTTTACCTGATTTTCTGTCTCGCTCTTTACCCGTTTCTGCTATTGCTAATGATATAAATATAGATATTAATTCTAATCAGAATTTACCAGTTTCTACTAATGATCCTTGGTATTTAAATATCTATAAAGGCTGTTTAAGTTCTCCGACTTCCTTTGTTAACTATCAAGTAATAAACAATAAATTGTATTGTTTTAAAAAAACATTAAACCCTCTCACTAGAGAATTTCAATGGAAAGAGGTTATTCCGTCTGACCAAAGAAATGACATTCTAAGGGAGAATCATTCTTCGCCCACTGCTGGACATCTGGGTATTTTTAAGACATACAAACGTCTCGCACTTAATTACTTTTGGCCTGGTATGTACACTGATGTTGTCAAGTTCGTCAGTTCATGTGAACCTTGTATCACCCATAAACACCAAAATCACCCAAATTTAGGTCTAATGGGAAAACCCAAATCATGTCAAAAGCCCTTTCAGACGATTAGTATTGATTTGATTGGTCCATTGCCTCCCAGCAGGAAACAAAACACTTTTATATTTGTGGTCAGTTGTTGTTTCTCTAAATATTGTTTACTTTTCCCCATTAAACGGGCAACTGCAGAAGTGATAACAAAAATTCTTGAGGAAAATGTATTTTTGGTGCATGGAATTCCATCTACTATTGTTTTGGATAACGGTAAACAATTTATTAGCGCAACCTTTAAAAGTATGTTGTCAAAATATAAAATTCCAAATTTGCATTTTACACCGTTGTATACTCCCCACGTTAACTCAGTTGAACGTTACAACAAAACCATCATGACAGCTATTTCAACTTTCATAGAATCTGATCATCGAATCTGGGACACTCTAATCACTAAAGTTCAATTCGCCCTTAACTGCGCAGTTAGTGAGGTTACTGGTTATTCTCCTAATTTCCTTGTTTTTGGTAGGGAGGTCATAACGTGTGGTTCTCAGTATATTGATAAGGAATTTAATTCCGATATGGTGCTTGAACCACGGGACGGCTATGCCGAAACTTTAGGCTATTTATCTTCTATTTTTGAGAAGGTATATTCAGCTCTGTTGTCGGCCCACCAACGAAATTGTTCATCTTATAATCTTCGCCGTAAACAGGCAGAATTCAATGTCGGTGATATAGTTTGGCGCAGAACGTTTCTTCTTAGTGATAAGGATAAATATTTTAGCAAGAAATTGGCGCCTAAATTTATTAAATGTAAGATTGCCTCAAAAAAATCACCTCTAGTATACAAACTTAACGACATGGCCGGAAAACCTTTAGGCAATTGGCACATCAAGGATTTAAAGTTGATTAATTACAAAGAATAATAAAAGTATAAAAACAACAATAAGAATACCTTCTACCTATTCATTGTTTATTTTTTTCAAACGAACGTTTCTAATTTATATTACCGTTTGTAGTAGTGCCTACTATAAATTGATATTTTCTGTGGTGGGTAGCAAATATTTTTTTTCTCGTAAACAATACTATTTTTCAAATTGCTGCGCAATTGTGTACTCAAATGTTATGTTGAACATTGTTTTAAAAAATACTAACCATAAACTAAATATATTGTTTTTTTTACCCTGTTGATCAGTGGTTAAAAGGTCGCTATTAGCTGAGCATGCAAGTTCGATTCTCGCATGTGTATTTTCTTTCCGCAAATCTATTTGTTGAAATGCTACTTGATTGGCGTATTGTTTTTCGCCGTGCCTTGTTCTGAAGTTCTGTTGTTATTCTTAATTCTGTATAAATTCCATAATCAAATTGTTATTATAGGTCCTTTATAAACGATCATGGTGATTAACCGTGCGTCGCGAGCTCGGAACAGTCGAATAGTACCTACCATTTAGATCGTACCTAGTTGTCGTTATGACGCACGCGCGTTCACTCAGCGACGCGCCGATAAATAAATGCCTAACTAATGACTCACCATTGTTTACATTCAAAAGGTGGTTACTGGTCGTGTTCTAGTTATTAATTAGAGCAAAATATTTATTAATTTCTTTCCTTTGACATTGAGCGGTCCGGTCGTGTCTGCGGCTTGTATTATTTTTGTTCATCTTTACGAAAAATCTGTTCTTATACCTAACTATATTCAAAAAGTTTACTTATCTAGTGGCAAAGGCCGAATCCAAGATTTATAAGTCGTAGGGCTAGATCAAGTTTCTTATATCTACAAATCATTATTACCTAATAATTACCCTAAGCACTTCTCCATAGATTGTTATCTTTAATATTAGGCTATTACACTGGCTTCGGCATTTACATGTAGGTATGTGTGATGAATTATAAATGATAAATGTTTATGTTCAAATTCAGACTGCCGTTGTACGCGTGAAGAATGCAAGCGTGGGTCATTATTATTTAGGTATCCTAATTAGCGTATAGGGTTGTCACTTGTTCAAGGTACTCTTGCCCTTGTTTTCTCTAATTTCAGGGAGTATCTTCAGGGCTGCTACGCCCGTTGGGCTAGGGAATTTTCCTTAGGGAAAATCCCGGTCTAACGGGGGGGGGGGGGGGGGTCGATGTCACATCGCGCTCCTGCGCCGCGAGCCTCGCTACGAGTGACGCACAGCAATGGGCCGTTCCCTCGCGCCCCTCCGCGCCGGCCCTATAAATACAGCGGACAGGAGGCTTCGTCCCTTTCCTCCAGCCAGCACCACCGAGTTGAGTACTTCCATCATCCGAAGACCTGTGAAGTGCCAACGTCGCCCACGCCCTGGATAATTGTCTCATCTGTAAAACTTAATTGTCAGTTTCTCTTTATAACTAAAGCCATCGAATAATTGGAATTATAACGCGAGTTTAAACTTTCCTGGTGATATTTTTTATTTATTTCCCGTAAGTCAACCTAATTATCTCTCTTTAATTGCTCGGCGAGTGATCTACCCCGGCTACCCCGTGGAAATCAATCACTCGTGCGACAATATCTATCATCTCTTCTTGCTCTATTTCACTCACATCTTTCTCAAATAAACTCTCAAAATAGTCCTTCCAGCACTGTAGTATCATTTTTTCTTCATTCATAACTTCACCTTTTTCATTCCTAATAACTTTCATTGATCCATTTATATTTTTGCCCCGCGCTTCTTTGACTAGTTTCCAAAACAGTTTTATATTGTCTCGGAAACTTGAGCCAAATTTATCCTCATATGTCTTCTTTTGCTCATTCTTCTTCCTCTCTATACATTCTTTTACTTTAGCTTTCACACATCTATACTTGTCCTACATTTTTTTAACAATATCTTCATTAATACCACCGCTCGCTCGATTCGTTGCTTCTACTGCTATTATATCCAACCACGCTTTCTTCTTTTCCTCAACCATACTTCTAGTTTCACCATCCCACCAGTCTGCTTTCTCACATTTCTTACTTCTTCTTTTACTCACACCGCATACATCTTCAGCACTTTTCACTACGTTGGTTTAAAATACCAACCATACATCATTCACACTTTCCTTATTTACATCACTCCAGCTTTTATCCAGGCGTTCGCTCAATTGCTTTTTATACATCTCTTTCGTATGCTGATCTTTCAATTTTTCCACTTTTATGCGTTCTAATTCTGTATACGACTCTTTGGCTCTGTGCCGCCAGTTTTTAAACATACCACCAACTCTTGATATCACCAAATAGTGGTCTGTGCCAATATCCGGTCCACGATAAGCCCTAGTGTCTACTATGTTCATTCTCATTCTTTCATCGACTATCACAAAATCTATCATGCTTCTTAACGTAACATGTCCATCGTTCTTACGCCACGTGTACATATGTATCATCTTGTGCTGAAACCACGTATTCATCACAGACAGACCCATCTCCACACATACATCTAATAAGTACACGCCATTGTCATTCACACTCTTATCACCAAACGTTCCAAGTACCTTTTCATACCCCTCACGCTTCACTCCAACCTTTGCATTAAAATCTCCAAGCATGACAATACGTTCATTCCACTTACGCAATAACACAACCTCTCTCATTTGTTCCCAAAATTCCTCTCTTACCGCCTTATTGTAGGAAGAGTCCGGAGCGTATACACCTATCAGGAATAGAGGTGTCAGACCTACTTTCATCCGGACCCACATAAGGCGCGGACTTACGCATTCATACCCTCGCATGCATTCTGCCATTCGCTCTGAAAGAATAATACCGACGCCCTTACTACCATGTTCGTCATTGGTAACTCCTGACCATATTTCTGTGAAAGGGCCGCGCGTCAGTATTTCTTTCCCCTTACGTTTAGTCTCATTTACACACAATACATCCAAATTTCTGTCACACATTAACTCGTATACTTCATGCAGTTTCTCATTCATTCCTCCTCTTACATTCAACGTCGCAAATCGACATTCCGTTGCCCACTTTCCGCCCCGACGTGAACAGTTTCGCTTGAGGTTTTGGTTATTTCGGCGTGACGTATGGCGAATATCGTCGCCGCCTACAGCTGTAAGGTTGCTCCCCCCAGAATACGAGGAGCAGCCTCGTCCTGTAGATACAGGATGAGGAGGGGATTCTCCGGCTCCGCCGGTACCCCCCTGCGGTAAATTTACTGTAATATTTCCCACAGCCATGATCACGTCGATAGTTTTACTGTCCTATTGCTTATTTTTGGGTTTGACAGTTAGTCCCTAACGGCGGGACAGACCTCCGGGTTTCTATCGAGTTTCCTTCTCTAGGACTAAGGACGCCAATCAAAATTATATTTTGCTTATATTACAGGCGTCGGATTACCTTAGTCGCCTTTTACGACACCTCGGTAGGAGTGAGGGAGGGCTATTCTACTCCGCCAGACACCCCACGGTACAGTTCATAATTGAGCTGCAAAGTTAATTTTAAATGATTTTCCATATCACTGAATAAATAGAATTCATTATTTTATTATTTTCGATTAATTTTCAATTTTAGGTAGACACAATGAAATTGAATGATTGACTATGCCAATAATAATTTAAAACTTATTTACAAGTGGAGAATATTAGGTAGGCTTTTACGCGTATACGTAGGTCCAATCACATAAAACTATACTAGGTTTATGTTGGAAATTGTTTGGAATAGAAAAATTGTTTATGATAAGTTGAATCGAATATATCAGTTTAGTAGCGTGTTACTTTTTCTATTGTAAATTCTGACTCTGGTCACACAATGAACTGTCAAATCATTCACTCTTTCTCTTTGTCGCTTCCGCAAAAAACTCTCTCATTTATCGTTCTGGAAAATTCCCTTTTGTGAACGTGTTTTGACTTGTATTAATTGTAGAATTGAATTAATTTTGTTAATAACCTTGCAACTGTCGCTATTGGATTTGCTCGACAGGGTTGTGAGCGATTGATAAAAAGTAAAATTAACACGGTTTTGTCCTCTCCTGAAATGTCGCCCTTTGAACGCACATGGGTGCTTCACGAATCGTAGTGGTATTGAAGTGAATTTGTCTTTTAAATTCTTGTATTTGCCGCCCCTTGAACATTACCGGCAAGAGTTGTAATAAATTTGTAACATACTGAGCATTTGCAAAAAAAAATTGTGTATCAACCTACCATTTGCATCGTGATCTGAAGACCCTGACCCATGGACCCTATGGTAGCTAACTATAACGATTTCTTTATTATTTTGGCCAAAATTATGAGTGAATATTATAGGTCTACTCAAGAATATCATCAGTGAAGATTTAGGTAAGTAATTGCACATGTAATAGTTTTAATCTCACCGCTGTGAAAACACAGTAACATATGTTAGACCCTTGCCTTGGCTAGACTAGACTGGATGAATTAATCACGCTTCCATTGCCCTCTGCAAACCTTTCCCAGTCCTTCTGGCCAAGCTCTAAACATAAATTTGTGGTAAGTAGAGCTCGGTTGATTGTACCAGCCGCTGTCGCTGTTGAGTTACTAAACTCAGATTAATATTGTAATCTTGTATCTCATCACATTGTAAACAGTGTTGTAGTGTTGTTAGGTCAGTTTCGCTGTTTGTTTTTGTTTTTCGTGTGAGTGTGTGGCCAACTCTGGTGTCGGAGTTTTCGGACCGCCCAAAGGCCTCCGACATGGCCTAACGACCCTTATCCATAGACAAGAGCCGGGACCGACAGCTTTACGTGCCCTCCGAAGCACGGTAGCGCTCAGATGAAAATGCCACACACGGTCACCCATCCAACTGGTAACCTGTGCAAGCGTTGCTTAACTTTGCCGATCTGTTACGAACAGCAAGCCAAGTCTCGCTATGAGCGCTACAGTTTCGCTTAAAATACATGATATTTATTTGTATTAGTTGTCATACATAACATCAAATCAGTAATTGTTTGACTTGTATTGTTGAAATCTAACTTGAATCAGTTGTTGTGGCATTAATAAGTCAGCTTTGATTGGATACATATATACCTCCACGACCAATTTCGGCCACGGCAACCTCTTCAACTCCCTTCTAGCTGTCGTAGGTGTGCTCGTGTATGGCTAATATAGCCGATCTTATTTCCAAAAGTTCGCGCACAATGCGGACAAGTGAGCACACCGTTGCAGTAATTATATATTATTGCACAAGGTGGGCGTGCCTTCAGTTCATCGCGTCGAGCATCTAATAAAGAGCAGCGAGTCTCTTCAAAGCTTTTGACTCTGGTTTTAACCAAAGTCCTCCAATCCTGTCGCTGAAAAGCTCTCCGTTCCCACCCCCACGGCTCAATGACGCACTTTTTCATATGGCTCTTAAGTACATCTTTCAAGTTCAGAGAAAAAGATGCACTTTGCCAAACGTTGATCGGTCATTCGCGACTCGTGTCCGCACCAACGGAGTTGTCTGCTTATAAGATAGGCCTCCATCCCCATAATATTGGCTCTACGCAGCACTTCCGTGTTCCAAATGCGATCAGACCAACTGATGTTTAATATTTTGCGCAGACATTTAAGATGGAATCGATCCAGCGTTCGTATATGGCGGCGGTAAACGGTCCATGACTCTGAGGAGTATAATAAACTTGGTAACACCACCGCCCTATATACGTCAATTTTGGTAGCCAGCCTCAAGTCATGTGAGCTAAAAACCTTTCGATCGAGTTTACCGAATACCGCAGCTGCGGCACCAATCCGACTGTTGATCTCAGCATCAAGGTCGCACTTGGATGTTATAGTGCTCCCCAGATAACGGAAAGTATTGACCTGCTTAAGTACATCATTGCCAAGTTTGATGGTCAGTGTCTCTTGACCGTGGATGTCTACAGACATCGCTTCCGTCTTTTTGACATTAATTTTTAGACCAAAACTACGGCAGGACTCGTGTAAGGTAAAAGTAGGTAGGTAGGTAGGTAGTGTTGGATACGTATCAGTTATATGTATCAATTGATTTAGTTAATTGCATATATTGAGTTTGAAACATTATAATAACCAAATTTGACCCTGCATAGATAAACCTTTTTTTGTTGTAATATACTGATAATATTGTTAGGTAACACATATCTGTGTTACTTAGGGTTGTATAATATCTCAAATAACACAGCCAGTCTGTCTGTTGCAAGTAACTAATTAATTAATTGAAGTTTCAACTTTATTAATTTGTTGTAAGTTATAACTTTGATAACCTTGTTTTTTGTCAATATATTGAAACTATTAATTTTGTTGGGCAGTAAATACCTGTCACTTGCTTGCACCAGCAGTAAACAGGCTAATACTTTGTTGGTTTCAAAGAATTAACAAATATTAAGTTTTGTTAAGTTTTAATTGATAGTATTGTTTAACGCTTGTCCGAGCCCTTTTGAGAACTTAATTATGTCAGCTATCAAGGACTTGCGTGCGGCTGCTGGTGCCATTGCATCAGATTTGCGCTGGTTTGCCTCAGCCACTGCTCTGGTAAGCCGGCCTGATCGCCAGCAGGCCTTATTACAAAGATTTGAGCGGATCGATGATCGCCTGGCAAGTGTGGAACAGCAATTTCGTACATTCAGCGCTTGCTGTCTCGAAATGTCAGTTGTTGACTTCACCGCTGGCCAGCGAAATAGAGTCAGTGAGGATTATGCCCAGATTTTGGATTTCTATGATGCTGTCTCCAACTGTGCAAGACAGTTAATTGCCGAGAGGGACGGGCAACCCACCTTGAAGCAGGAGCTTCCTAGGCCAGCACCGAGACTGGTGAGTAGGCTTCCCACATTGGACCTCCCGCATTTTGATGGCTGCCTAGGAAGTTACCTGGGCTTTGTTAACCTATTCAACAGCCTGGTCGATGATAGGGCTGACCTTCGGCTGGCACAAAAATTGGCCTACTTAATGTCGGTTCTGGATGGGGACGCCAAAGGCCTCATCCAGCATCTGCCCGTGTCTGACAAGGCCTACCAGACGGCACGGGATTTAATTACCCGTAGGTACCACAACAAGCGAGGCCTCGCAGACACCCACATCGAGCAGATTTTGAGTTTGCCCACGCTCACCCGAGTCTTAGGATTGCGCACCCAACTTTTGAACCCACTCTTGGTGGCAATAAACGCCCTTAAGTGCCTGGTTCTGCCCGTGGACCAATGGTCCTACTGCTCTTACTGCAAGGTCACGGGGCACAGAACCGCAAGTTGTAGGGCATTCTTGGACCTTCATGTCACCTCTCGTAGGCGCATCGCGAATGCCCGCCGCCTTTGCTTCTCATGTTTGGGATCCAACTACCAGCGAGACTGCCCAAACTCTCGCCCCTGTCCTCATTGTGGAGGACAGCATTTGGACATTCTCTGCATGAATGCCAGAGAGGTAGGCCGCTTGTCCAACCAGCCGACGCCGCGCACGAGCGGGTGTTTTGAAGGTGGCAGCCGAGGCTCACTGGCGCGTAGCCGAGATTCGCCTCGCTCATTGGATCGCCACTCACCCCGTTTGAAGAACCGAAGCGTGCGCACGCCTCCTCTCTCTCGCGCACCTGAATGTGCGACTGTTCAACGTCACAGGCGGTCTGGGAACCCACGAGGGCCTCGGTTGTTGTCCGCGCTACTGGACACAGGTTCACAAGGTTGCATTGTTTCCACTTATTCGGTAGGGCAGGTTAAATTAAATATGGGTTCTTTTCCAAATTGTATACGGGGAATAGGTGACGTAGCCTCTAATGTTGAAGGGCAAGTTAAGGTTTTGTTTGCCCCTGTTGAATCTTCACATCCGAGGATTAAAACCTCGGCTATTGTGCTAAAGAATATGCATAATACATCCACAGAAACAGCTACCCGCTGCTGTGGTGAATTTGACTTCGGGATTGGAACTGGCAGACCCCAAATTTGACACACCAGGACGAATCGATTTGTTGATTGGCTCTGATGTCCTCGGTGGAATTTCGATTGGTGGTAAACGGGTCTTGGTGCCAAATGGTTTGACTGCCATCCCGACCATATTTGGATTTGCTTTTATGGGACCTGTACCTAGGGACCCCCCTCCATCCGAACTTTTTTATTTTATTTTAAAATCTTCTTGCACATAGGTAATTAAAAATAATTGCACAAAGGCGGACTTAATGCCATTGGCATTCTCTACCAGTCAACCTTTGGGTGGTGCAGAGACAATCATGGTAGGTGCATAAGAAAAACGTAAAGTTAATTAATAAATATGAAATATGTAACGTTATACAGGAAACTAATAAAATAGCGAACAATATAATAAAATCATGTAATAAATACATATAATTTTAATATTGTGACGGCCGGTGTCATGTCAAACTGTCATCCCTTGCTGTCATCACTACCGTTGTCAAGGACTACTGACGTTTACACGACAAACTAGCCGGTCGTCAAACACAATAATTAGCAAAGAGGTTTGAAGACTATTTTATTATTTGGAAATGAGTTTTTAGTTCGATGACGTATACACTCTGTCAAGTGTTCGCCAAATTCACCAGTCATTGACAACTAGACAATGGCCGTGCGGATAACACATCACGTTCACGTTCTGATGGCGTGGGTTCAAATCCTCGTCATAACAGTTATGTGGATTATGGTTTTTATTCAATTTGGAAAATGTTTATGAATATTTGGCAAATATTTAAAAAAGATTATTTAAATATTTCGAGTAAAAATTAGAAAATTCTAGAAACTTCAGGAAGGAATGGAAAGGTTAAAAAGAGACAGGAGATAGAAAAACAATTGAATTACGAAATGACAATCGGAATTAGTGGATCTAGAACATTCCTAGGGGTATATAAGGCGGTGTAGACGCGTTGAGCGCCAGTTTAAGTTGAAAAGTGGTAAAGTGAAGAACAAAAGGAAGAAGTAAAAGGAAGAAAGAAGAAGTAGTAAAATAAAGTGAAGTGAAAGTATAGTGCAGTAAAGTGCAGTGAAGTGCAGTGAAATGTGCAGTGCAACAGACGCTAGTGTTGGTGCTGTCCGTGTCGAAATTAAACGGCGCGTCGTGTGTAAAGTCAAATAAAGTGTCATCAGTGCTACTCGGTGTTTCCTTCCAATCCCGTTACCCCGTCCGTAACAATTGGTGTCAGAAGTGGGATTGGAAGGTTCGAAGACGTTAGCAATGCCGAGGAAGGGTCAACGTGCTAAACTCGTTCAGGAGCAAGATTGCTCAAGCCTAGAAGTTGAAGTGTGAACGGAATGCGCACTTTTGCAGGAAAGCGGTTGCGGAGAAAGAATGTCTTCAGCTGAAAGCGCAGCTGACCCATTATCTCTCGAAGGCATCGCTGCAATTTTTGAACAAACCTTCCGTCAGCTCCAATCCAAAGTCGAATCTCGACTCGAGGAAAACTCGCAGCAGCTCCAGCAGAACTCGCAGCAGCTTAAATCCGAACTCCAGCAATATTCGCAGCTTCATTCCGAGATAAAATCTCAGCTTAGCGAGATTATGAATAATAAATACATACGTTACGTAATATTATGTACAAATATATATAAAATAACTTATATACAAATATGCCTACTGTTGTGATTCTGTCAACTGTTCCATGTATCGCCTACGTACTCTAGCCTTAAAAAGTTCACGAGACGAAGACATCCTGATCTCTGGAGGGAGTGAATTCCACAGATGAATAGCCTGGATGTTAAAAGACGAATGGACAAGAGAGGAGCTATGGGAAGGAACCAACAGAAGTAGATTATTTGTGGAACGAAGGTTTTTGTCATGTCCACTGCAGAGATACTGAAAGTGAGGAGTCAAACAAACTTGATTATTTGTTGGCTGTAGGCTCCGCTCTCTCTGATGCGGTTCAGAGGTTTTGGGAGCTAGAGGAGCCCCCTTAAGCTGCTCGTTTGAATCCAGAACATGATGAGTGCGAGCTGTTCTTCCGGAACAACACTGGTTGACTCCGTTCTGGTCGGATCATTACGAAGCTACCCTTCCTGTCTGTACGGGCTCCGCTTGGTGAGTCACGACCTTTAGCCGAAAAGAGATTGTTGGCTATGGAGCGTCGCATGGGTCGTGATCCGGAGCTCAGACAGAAGTATATTGAGTTCATGAGAGGATATGAACAATTGGAACACATGTCTGTGTCAACTTTGGATTGGCGTTCGGTGGAGCATTACTTTCTCCCGCATCATGCGGTATTGAAGCCATAATTTGGCAAGCTGCGCACGGTGCTTGATGGTTCTGCGCAGACTTCTACAGGCGTATCCTTGAACCAGTGCTTGCATTCTGGTCCCAAGTTGGTCAAGGACCTTTGTGACGTCATCACCAGCTTCCGACGACATCAGGTTGTCTTTGTGGCCGATATAAAAATGATGTTCAGGCAGACGATTATCCACCCTGATGACCGTCGCTTCCAGCTGATCCTTTGGAGAGAGAATCCTCGCGATCCTATGGTCGTCTACGAGCTCAATACCAATACGTACGGGCTAATGTCGAGCCCTTACTTGGCAATACGTTCTCTTTGGGAGCTTGCAGACCCCGAATGCCTACGTTTCCCACGAGCCTCTGCCATCCTGAAGGACGATATTTATGTGGATGACATTTGTTCGGGCACCTCCATAGCGGACGAGGCGATCCTCTTGCGGGACGAATTGATAGGTATTTTGGCATCCGCTGGTTATGAGTTGCGCAAATGGATTTCCAACTCGCCAGCGCTTTTGGAAGGCTTGCCCGAGGATCATCAACAAGATCCACATTTATTTGAGATTGTTGACAACCCCGCCATGATGGCTGTTCTCGGCGTTCAGTACAGACCAGTCCAACACATTTTTACGTATAACGTAGACTTGAAATTGCCTTGTTCCTGGACTAAACGTCTCGTGTAGTCTACTGTCGCCAGAACCTTTGATCCAAACGGTTGGATTTGTCTTGTCATATTTTGGGCAAAATGCTTCTTGCAGAAGCTTTGGACAGCAGGATTGACTTGGGACGAACCTCTCCGCGGTACTCTTGTTGAGGAATGGACCTCTTTTGTATCCTCACTTCCTGCCGTCAATGAGATCGCCTGGACAGACAGCCAAATTGTTCTTTGTTGGTTGAAGGCATCTGTCCACACTTTGGAAGTATTTGTCGCTGATCGCGTTTTCCAAATACAAAAATCTGAAGTCAAGCTTGTTTGGAGACATGTGCCAGGTGAGCTCAACCCCGCTTATTGTGCCTCGCGCGGATGCTTGACGCCTAGTTTAATAGGCCATTCGCTGTGGTGGGGTCCGGAATGGTTGAGCCGACCAGAAATTTATTGGCCTAGAACGCCAGTCTTGAATACTTCCAATTTGCCGGGTCTACGAACACTCGCTCATGAGAAGGTGGAATGCGCCTTCGACCCCGATTTTTTGTTAAATCGCTACAGGTCCCTTGACAAGGTGTTACTGCTTGGATAATGCGTTTTGTTTTCAATTTTAGGCACCCACAACAGAAACGACTGACACTGTTTCTCTCACCACAGGAACGACAGGAGTCCCTCACCATTCGTTCTGTGCAATTGGCGCATTTTGAGAAGGATATTGCTATCCTAAAATCAGGGAAATCGAAATTATCGGGAGCCGTATCTAAATTGAACCCCTTTTTGGACGATACGGGTCTCTTGCGCGTTGGAGGGCGACTCAAGAACGCCAACCTCCATTACGGGGCACGCCACCCCTTTTTGTTACCCAAAGACGGTCATTGGTACGTTTGTTGGTAACTGACCGTCAATTTAAAAATTCGCATGCTGGTTGTAATGCTCTGTTGGCCATTTTGCAACGCGAGTTTTGGATCTTGTCTGCCCGAAAAATAATTCGGAGTATAGTTTTTCGCTGCATCCCTTGCTATAAGCTCAAGGCTTCTACCATGCCCTTGATGGGAGACTTACCGGCAGATCGCGTAACAGAGAGCAGGACGTTTGACGATGTTGGCACGGACTTCGCTGGTCCCTTTTTGGTGAAAACTTCAACACTTCGAAACAGCAAGATTGTTAAGGCCTACTTATGTGTCTTCGTTTGCCTCTCCACAAAGGCCGTTCTTTCGGAACTGGTCTCCTTGCTTACGACCGAGGCGTTTGTAGCCACATTTGACAGATTTGTATCCCGCAGAGGGCTGCCTTCCTTGATCCGTTCTGATTGCGGCACTAACTTCAAGGGCACTTATAATTATTTGAATGACGTTGTTGATTTCCTTGAAACCAACAAGGCTGATATAGGCAATAGGCTTTCCCGATGTGGCATAAATTGGTTGTTTTACCCACCAAATTGTCAACACTGGGGTGGTATATTTGAGGCTGCTGTAAAATCGGCCAAAATACACTTGCGCAGGAAAATTGGTGAATCAGTCCTCACATTTGAGGAACTCGCAACTGTGTTTTGTAAGATTGAGGCCATTTTGAACTCTAGGCCATTGTGCCCGATCTCCTCAGATCCGAATGATTTTGAGGCCCTTACGCCGAGCCATTTTTTGATTGGTCGCCCACTTGTCGCCTTGCCTGAGTACCCCAATATTGATACTAGACCTAATCGTCTCTCGCGTTTGAATTGGTACGCCAGATTACTCAGAGCTCTTGGAAACGCTGGAATTTGGAATATTTGCACATACTCCAGCAACACGTTAAGTGGACCGACAAGACCGATACACCCAAGATTGGTGACCTCGTTTTGATCAAGGAGGCTAACCTTCCGCCACTCAGATGGCGCAGGGGGCTCATCCTTCGTTTGGTAACTGGGGCTGATGGAGTTCCCCGATTTACTGAGGTCTAGTGGACGGTTCGATTCTGAGGAGAGCGGTTGCAACGTTGTCACGTCTACCAACTGATTAGCGGACCAGTAGGCCGGTCCGGGCGGGTAGATGTTTGGAATAGAAATATTGTTTATGATAAGTTGAATCGATTATATCAGTTTAGTAGCGTGTTACTTTGTCTATTGTATTGTAAATTCTGACTCTGGTCACACAATGAACTGTCAAACACAGTTTACAGTGTACTAGATTTCTGAATCTTTTTAAGTCATTTAATTTAAGTAATTTATTCTGTGAACCTACTAGAGTCTCTGAAACATCTTCTACTTGTTTGGATAACATATTTAGTTCTTGTGTTGCTAAAAACCCAGTAGTTATTAGTTCTCTTCCTTCTGATCACCGTGGACAGATAGCTAGTTTTTCATGTACAACATATGATAAATCACGTACAGTAGAATGTAGGCCTCAAACTACCAATCGTCTTATACGTTTTAAAAACAATATTATCGCTAAACTCAATCCCTCAATTTTGAACTCAGAAAATCCAAATACAATTTATAATTCACTTTTTGGAATAGTAAATAATGAGTTTCAAGATACTTTCAAGAGTAAAACTGTTACATTAAAGGGTACTACCGGATCTTTTAACCAGTGGGCCACTATAGGTATTTACAGAAGTAGAGCCAAATTGTTTGAATTATATGGTATGAAACAACATAGATTTGACACACCTTTTCTAAATTATGTAAAAAACTACTCAAAAATTATTAACAAGTTTGTGTTATGGCAAAATCTAAATTTATTAGTAGCAAAATTAAGCATTCAACAAATGTAATTAAAGAAACTTGGAGAATTATAAATAATGAAACAGGAAGAGCACGACCACGGGAAAATCAATTTGAACTAAATGAAAACAATTTATTAGTCACCAATCAAACTCAAGTAGCGCATATGTTCAATAGTTTCTTTGCGAGCATACCTTTAACAACTACTAGCTCTTTACAATCATCATTCTTAGACGCTGGAAATTTTTTGCTTAGCAGTGTACCTGAATGCAAGAGCGTGTTTAGATTCGAGCACGTTACCCCGCGAGATATATTGATCGCATATAATTCAATTAATATTAAAAATACCGGCGACTTTTGGGGCATTTCAATTAAAATTTTAGGTACTATAGTTGAGACTGTTGCGCCTTACCTCTCTATAATTTTTAACCAATGTTTTGACTTAGGCGTATTTCCGGATTTGATGAAATTAAGTAAAATCATACCTTTATTCAAATCTGGCAGTAAAAATGACGTAAATAACTTCAGGCCCATCTCTATCTTGCCGGCATTTAGTAAAATATTTGAAAAGATTTTATTAAAGCAGCTACTAAGACACTTTAATTTAAATAGTCTGCTTCATAAAGATCAATACGGATTTACTAAAGGTAGATCCACTACTGATGCGGGTGTTGCTCTCATAAAACACGTTTATAATGCTTTGGAGTCATCTAAAAATGCTATCGGTGTATTCTGTGACCTCTCAAAAGCATTTGATTGCGTTGATGAACGCAACTTCTGTAATTCCGTCATCACCCGGCGCCTTGTTGTTTTTGAGCTGTTTGAGAGCCACACTAATCTCGTGCATGCTGACGTCCGGGATATCTTCGGTATAGTGTCGGGTCAATCCAGCTTTAGGGTCTGACGCTGGAGTACTTGCGGGTTGTTGCGTTGTCGTGTATAGCTGTCCATAGAACCTTTCGATCTCCTCCAAGAGCTCAGGCTTGGACGATACGATTCTGCCATCCTCCGTCTTCAGCTTTATCAGCTGACTCTGCCCAACAGACAGATCCCTCTGGAACACTTTGGATCCCTTATTCTGCTCGATCGCCTCACGAACACATTTTGTGTTGTATTGGCGGAGATCGCGAGTCAGAGACTTAGAGATCTGTCTGTTGAGGTGCCGATATTTCAGCATGTCGTCGGAGGATAGCAGAATCATCTTGCGCCTTTCCTCTAACAGCTCGAGGGTCGGACCCGAGATGTTGCTGGTTCTCTTGCTTTTTTGGGGCTTAAAAAATTTTGCCCCTGTTGTATGGACAGCATCCACGAACCCGTTACTGTACTCGTCCACATCTACGCATTCACCCAGGCATTCGAAACGGTTCTTGAGTGCGAGCTGAAAGCTCTCGGGGTTTTGGATATGAACCGGTGCCGGTTGGAGCGTGGACTTTATCAACCTCGACCGTTCGAGGCTTGTACAGATATTCAATGTGCCTCTTACAATTCGGTGATCGCTCCCCACTTTAAGTGAATTGATCACGGAGACATCATTGAATATCTGCCTCTTCGTCGACATGATAAAGTCGATCTCATTTTTGGTAGCACCGTCTGGACTTACCCAGGTCCACTTGCGGCATTCTTGCTTCTTGAAGAAGGAATTCATCATATAGAGGCCTTCCTTCTCCATAAAGCTAGCCAGCAAGTGACCCCGGGAATTCCGATGCCCATAACCAAATTGCCCCACTCTCAGCTCATCACCGTCACGTTTGCCCAGTTTCGCGTTAAAATCTCCCATGACCACGGTGTAATGGGTTTTGAAGCCATGTATAGCCCGAGATATGCCCTCGTACATGGCTTCCACCTTCTCATCGGGGTGCGTCGAGGTCGGAGCGTATACCTAAATGACCTTCAGCGAATACCGCTTGGATATTCTGAGTATAAGGTACGCTACCCTGCTCGACACACTCCCGATGTTTACCACGTTGGTCACGAGAGATTTGTGGACGATGAACCCGACACTACCTTGGGACTGTTGGTCGCCCTCCCGGTAGAAGAGCAAGTTGCCGGAATTGAGAACTATCGAGTCCTCCCCCTGTCTTCGGACTTCAGATAGGCCTATGATATCCCATCGCAACTTGCTCAATTCTTCTTCCAGCTCGACAATCTTCTCGTCGGTCCGCAGTGTGCGCGTGTTCAGTGTTGCCAGGGCCAATTGTCGTTGGTGGTGGTAGCCCGATCTCTTCCGGAGATTCTTCGGACCCCTTGCCACGCCGTTACCATGGCCGCTACCATAACCAGGACTAGCGGGGCCGCCGGGGACTAGGGGCCGATTTTTATTGGTGTGGTTCATGTATGGGGGGATTTGCCATAATCGCCACGCTTGGCAGGCGTATTGGCGATCGCAGTGGCGGAAGTTTTTAGTGCTGGACGCTGCTGCCCATCTAGCAACTTGGGATTTACTTCCGCCAGGTTCGGATGGTTTGACCGCCATCTTTCGGTTGACTGCTTGCACTGGGGGAGATAATATGACGAGTATCTACTTGTCAGAGTAACTCTCTCAGTGGGCGGTGGGGTCCTCACGTCCCGACGCCGTCCGAGATCTAAAAATGCTATCGGAGTATTCTGTGACCTCTCAAAAGCATTTGATTGCGTTCATCACGACACACTATTGCGTTAGCTCCGCCACTACGGCGTAGAGGAAACCGCACTTTGTGTTGTCGAGTCGTACCTGCGGCAAAGATTTCAGTGCGTCGATGTAAATGGGACTACATCCTCTAAATTACCTATACAGTTAGGCGTTCCACAAGGCTCTATTTTAGGTCCTTTTCTATTCCTTGTATATATTAATGACTTACCTTTTTATTTAAAAAATATCTGTGATGTCGTACTTTTTGCAGATGATACGTCACTTATTTTTAAAGTAGATAGGAATAGGAATCAATTTGATGATGTAAATAATGCACTTATACAGGTTACACAATGGTTTACAGCAAACAACCTAGTGCTTAATTCTCAAAGACTAAATGCGTTTAATTTGCTTTACCTAACGTTAGACAACTGGGACCTAATATAAGGCTAGATAGGGAGGAACTTGACACAGTTGACTCGACAGTGTTTCTAGGCATTACACTAGATAATAAGTTACAATGGGGTGCACATATAGCATGTCTTGCAGGTAAGCTCAGTTCTGCTGCGTATGCTGTCAAAAAAGTTAGACAATTTACTGATGTTGACACAGCTCGTCTAGTTTATTTTAGCTATTTTCATAGTGTCATGTCCTACGGTATTTTGTTATGGGGCAAAGCTGCGGATATTCAGAATATCTTCGTTCTACAGAAACGAGCGGTACGAGCAATATACATGTTAGGTGCAAAAGATACTCTTAGGGAACGCTTTAAGTCTATAGGGATTCTTACAGTAGCCTCGCAATTTTTATTTGTTAATATATTGTATCTTTCTCTGAGCGTTATCCCAGTTTCAGTCTGGGGTCCGCTTTCTAGTCTAACCGGATTTGGCTGAATATTAGCTTTTCCACGGAGCGACTGCCTGTCTGACCTCCGCAACCCGAAGGGATAGCGATATTCCATGGTTTAGACTAGTGTCAGTTTATTTAGAAGGTACTGACGCCCTGTAACGACTGTCAAAGATCTTCATGACAACCGGGACCGACGGCTTAACGTGCTCTCCGAGGCACGGGACAAGCGATAATTAACAATTCAATACGCACATAACTCCGAAAAGTCAATGGTGCGCGCCGTGGATTCGAACCGGGTATCAGGTTCTGCATGGCAGTCTGTTGGTATATCCACTCGGCTATCGCTGCCTGCATGCCTGCTAATATATTGTATATATAGGTTTATTTACTACAAAAAGTTATGTACATAACATAAATACTCGAAACAGGCATAAGTTATATGCCCCTTATCATGGTTTACATAAAGTTAATAATTCTTCTGTAGGGCTAGGTATTCGTATATACAATAAAATACCAATTAGTCTTTTAGAATTGCCATTTAGTACGTTCAAAAGTAAAATAAAAGACTGCCTTATTAGGAAAGGTTATTATACCATGAATGATTATTTCAGTGATAAGGACAGATGGTCACTTACACTAGCCAACTCTTGATTTTTTTATTTATATAGATACCTTACTTTTCAGTTTTTTTTTATATAAAATCTCTAGTTCTATTTATTTAATATTCATGCATTATTAGGTCATTCAACTTACTACATTTACATTTTCATTGTTGTTCCACAAATTTTATTAAAATTTGCTACAGTGTTAGATGAAGGTAACTCGTTATCATGGGCTGGATACTAACGTTTTTGTAATTTTCGTGTATTCATATACCGTCACTTTCTGTAACATACTTTTCCACCATAGTTCTGAACATGATCGCGAGTTGCCTACATTATAAAGCGTAAGTGGATGCTCCTGTTACACAAGATTCACATTTGAAGACTACTACAGCACTGAATTTAATAACTACATATTTTGTATATAATATGTATTTTCTTATTTACTATTTACAAGTAATTAATTACAATGTGAAACAGTTGCAGCTCCTTACAAAAACAAAATATGTACCATAACACTGGCGATTAAAAAGAGTGGCCACGAGTTTTATTGCCCGTTCTTTCTCGTGGTTCTACCTATTGCTTTGCGAATGGGCAGTAAATGTAAATGTAGAAGCATTATTAATTTACTTTAAAAATTTGACGTTCATAAGCGTCACGTTGTGACCTAGATGAATAAATGATTTTTGACTTTGACTTTGACTTTGAAAACCATTAACTCTTTCTCTTTGTCGCTTCCGCAAAAAAATCTCTCACTTGTCGTTCTGGAAAATTCCCTTTTGTGAACGTGTTTTGACTTGTATTAATTGTAGCATTGAATTAATTTGGTTAATAACCTTGCAACTGTCGCTATTGGATTTGCTCGATAGGGTTGTGAGCGATTTATAAAAAAAAAATTAACACGGTTTTGTCCTCTCCTGAAATATCGCCCTTTGAACGCACATGGGTGCTTCACGAATCGTAGTGGTATTGAAGTGAATTTGTCTTGTAAATTCTTGTATTTGCCGCCCCTTGAACATTACCGGAGTTGTAATAAATTTGTAACGGCTAGACCAGACTGGATAAATTTATCACGCTTCCATTGCCCTCTGCAAACCTTTCCTAGTCCTTCTGGCCAAACTCTAAACAGAAATAATTTGACAAGTTACTATTGTGAATCAACTAATATAAACAGTATAAAGATGTATTCGGTAGATGATCTTATAATCTACATATCTAGGTGACATACACAATCTGAGAACCAACAAAGAACCTTCAAAGATCTCCAGGTGAAGTATAAACCCTAATCTTATACGTAGAATCGCGTATACATCTTATATCTCGTATAAATTACCGCTCTTACGTAAGAGTAAGATCAGAAAATAACGCTTACTAAAAATATGCATTGAAAAACCAAATCAGGAGATAACTAATAAAAAAGTTTAGTTTATTCGAGTTGTCTGTGGGACATTGTTACCAGGTTTTTACGAGGCATCATAAAATGAAGTTTACGATGGCAATTTGTAAGGAAATATGACCGCAAATCTTATCAGGTTAATACCCATATTAGTAGTATTTATAAAAGCCCTGTTGATGTTAAAGCTAAAACATACATACATATATTCACGCCTTTTTCCCGTCGGGGTAGGCAGAGACAACGGAGCGCCACTTGCTTCTATCCTGACAAACCTCACGCGCTTCCTCTACATTCATTACTCTTTTCATACATGCTCGCCGGTTCCGGATGCTCTTGTCCATACACGTTTGCCTCATATATTTGGTGCGTCATTCTTTCTTCACTCATTTGCTCCACGTCTCCAAACCATCTCAGCTAAAACATTTATGACGAATAGCCATTCTGGTAACTGTTTTACAGCTCTACGGCTCCAAATAATTTTACGGTGTATGCCTTCAGGCTTGAACACATTTGATGTGTTGTACAATCTAGTAAAATGAAGTTTGCTGTAAAAGCATCGTATAAAAATATATATAACACTTGCAAATGATGCAATGCCATGTGGAACAGGTCCAAAACTCTCACGTTCAAACGCAACGTTTTAGATTTTTTGACATTTTCCTTGAAAGGCCAAAATGTTTTTTGTGGTCTGTTTTTATTTTTATTGGAATACCATATTCAATGCGCTTTATCTTACAAAGCCCCGTAAACAATAGTTCAATTAATGGTAATCTGTCACCTCACCTTCGCAAGCAAGAGGTTACATCCCCAGCTTATTTTAATCGGGGTTAAGAAAATTTAGCCGAGATAATGAGGTCCCACAATTCGTATAATTCTATATTACGATCTCGTTGCTCAAAAACCAGTATGAAGTGGTTTTTTACCGTTATTTTTACCTTCCGCGGTAACACTTACAGGAAGTGTGGGTATACAGAAAAGTGTTTCAATTTAAACTTGGACTAGGACTTCAGTTTTATATGGCTGACAGCGGAATTTATGAGCCTCGTAATGGAAAGTGGTTGTGGGAAACTTTACCTTTGAAATGAGTTATTATTCTTTGTGGTTTTCATTTGTTTGTAACAGTAACCGAATTATGGAACATGTTTCCTTAAGAGCGTTGTGTCACATTTCAATTAGAAAATTTATTTTTAAACCGAGTTAAATTAAACTTGCAATTTTGCCTATTATTTTATTTTTGGCTATAACGATATTTGAAAGCCGTATGGCTTGTAGACTGTTAAGGTTAATTAATAATAATCTTTCAATAAAGTAAATCTTCAATTACTCAACTATAGGTTTTCAACTATTTTTAATCTTTTTTTACACCTATGTGCCTATTTACCTTACGTTCTTTCATATAAAATTGAAATTATGCAAATAAGAGTTATTGAAAGTATGTATGTAAACGTTCTCGTCATATTAATAAACGTATATTTTTCCCTAGATAGCCTTGAAGATGTGTAATAGAGATTACCACATTTATGTATGCTATAGTGAACCATTTAGATTAGTGGCAGAGTAGGCTTGAACAATACACACTTAAAAGTACATATCCTAACCGAAATATGTTCTCACAAGAACGTCCGCTGAACGAACCTAAAATCATCGACTAACGATGGTCCTATACTACATGGTATTTAGTTCGATACTCGAGCTAAACAAAATTATTTTAAATTTTAGTTTTATATTTCAAAACTAATCTTGCCTGTTTTGGTTTGTACTCCTACACCGGGATCGGTTCCCACCCAGGATACACATTTTAGTGCAGAGGAAGATTACATGTTCTATATCTGGCTGTATTTTTCTATAATATATATGTTTTTCGGCATATTTAAGTATGTTTATCATTATTTGGCTTATGTAGTACATCAGTACCTACAACAAATCATGAAAGTAGACTACTAACTAAATTATTTCCTTCTTTTTCGTAAAACAAACATAACGTACATACAAACATACATACATATACTCACGCCTTTTTCCCGTCGGGGTAGGTAGAGACATCAGAACGCCACTTGCTCCTATCCTTACAAACCTCGCGCGCTTTCTCTACAATCATTACTCTTTTCATACATGCTTGCCGGTTTCGGGTACTTCGGACCTTTCCGTTTCTTAGGATGTCTCCAATTTGGTCGACGAATGTCCGCCGAGGTCTGCCGCGATCGACTTGCCCTCACACATTTGCCTTATATATCTGATTCTTCATTCTTTCTTCACTCATTCGCTCCACGTGTCCAAACCACCTCAACATTCCTTTCTCAATCCTTGTCATAACATCTTATTTCAGTCCACTGCTCTATCGTATAGTTGCATTCGGAATTATATCAATCAGTCTTACCCCACACATACTACGCAGTGATCGCATCTCAACTGTGTTAAGCGAGATAGGAATTACGTCGCGACGGAGTAGACCCTCGGCGGGGGGGTCCTGATCGCGGTGCGACAGGAGCTCGTCGCCGAAGAACGTGCCGACTCGTGCTCGCAGGCCGAGGACTTGTGGGTGTCACTCTCATTACGTAATATGTCTTCCAAAGTTGATTACAAATTACATGTGCCGTCAAAACTTGAGGCACTCACTTGCATTACAAACATCATTATTTACGTCTACCCTCACCGATATTTTGTTGGCTCGGCCACTAAATAGATTTGTTGTGTTGGGCGACCTTAATTTACCAAATCTAACGTGGGTACGTTCTGATGATGGTGTATCTTATGAACCACAGAATGTTTAAGGTGGTTATTAATTTGATTTGTTTGACAGTGTCACTATGTGTAATTTATCGCAGTATAACGCAATTTTAAATATTAATAATAGAATTTTAGACTTGGTATTCTCAACTAATATTTTATCAGTATCGCATTGTTTAAGTCCTTTAGTCCCAGAAGACCATCATCATAAAGCCCTATGTATAGTTACTAATTTCGATCGTTCTCAGCCGCTTCAGTCGCATACATTTCGTAAATATTTTTATAATAAAGGTGATTACACATCCATTTCAACAGAATTAAATAAAATAGACTGGCTGAAAGCCAGTCTATTTTGTGTGTCCTCAACAATGTTTAGATGCCTCGCTGGATTTCATTTATAAAACTTTAAACGAACTGCGTAATTCTTTTATTCCATCAAAAACTATTTTTCCAATACGTAAGTACCCTCCCTGGTATAGATCACCGCTGATTAAGATACTCAAAGAAAAAAACAAAATACCTTAAGAAATATAAAATATACAAAAACGTAAGTGATTCAAACTCTTATAATATTTTTTTTTTTTTTTTATTACTGAAAACATACAGTGTATTACATCTCAAAAACAACAAATGTAAAAATCTATGCACCATTTACATGTTTCCACAAGTATAAGTCTAAAAGCTTATTATGTAACATAATAACAAAATACAAAAATAAAGCACTGGTACAACAATATTTTATGCGTTCTATAAACTAAACAGTCTGAGAGCCAAACCATGAGTTTGCTAATTTCTTATTAATAACAAGTGGCTTTGAGTTGAATAAGTCCAGTTCAGGAAATGTTGACAATTTATTAAATTCCCTTGCGGCTCGCACGAAAAATGCATTCGATCTATAAACTGACGAACAATGAGGAGTGTCCAGATATGTTTGATGTCTCTTTAACCTGTTTGGGACTTTAATGTTGATTTTAGACAATAGATACGGTGAGTCAATAATGCTTTGTGAGATTTTAGCAAGACACGTGATATCGGAATATTTGCGTCTTTCAACCAGAGGCAAAATGTGATGTCTTTTGCATCTTGCCTCGTAAGAAGAATCAAAGGTATTAGACTTAAATTGTAAGTGTCTTAGAAATCTTTTTTGTATAGATTCTAGTCGATTTATGTAAATACAGTAACACGGATTCCAGACTTGCGAACAATACTCGAGGATACTGCGAACCAAAGCGCAGTAAAGAATTTTGATAACTTTCAAGTTGGTAAATTGAGTACATGATCTAATCACAAAACCTAATGCTTTGTTGGCTTTTTTTGCTATGTGATCTATGTGTTTCTTGTATGTTAATTTGGAGTCGTGAATAACACCGAGGTCACGAATAGAATCCACTTTTTGCAACATCTGTCCTTTTATAAAATATTGAAAATGAAATGGTTTTGTTTTGCGTGTAAATGTGATAAATTGGCATTTTTTTACGTTTAATTCTAAGTGGTTTTGATGACAGTATTGTTCAAATATATTTAAATCACTTTGAAGAAGTTGGCAGTCATTAATACAAGTAATATGTTTGAATAATTTCATGTCGTCAGCATAAAGTAAAAATTTTGAGTGTTTGATGTGTGTGCCAATATCATTAATGAATATGTTAAACAAAAGAGGTCCAAGCAACGAACCTTGAGGAACACCAGAAGGGACGTTCCACCAGGTAGAACAGAAGCCATTTAGTGCTACAGCCTGAGATCGGTTTTCAATATATGAAACGAACCACCGGTAAAGGTTACCATGGATCCCCGCTAGGATAAGCTTTTGTAGTAATATCCTTTGGTCAATTTTGTCAAATGCTTTACTGCAGTCCGTAAAAATTGCGTCCACCTGACTACCAGCATCCATATGTGAAGTAGTATAATAGGTAAATACGAGTAGGTTAGTCAATGTGGAACGATTCCGTAAAAAGCCATGTTGTTCCGGTATAAAAGTTGTAGAAACCGTCTGGTAGACTTGCGTATAGACAATTTTTTCCAAGACCTTGGCAAAGACACATAATTTTGATATGGGCCTGTAGTTTTTTGCATCGTTTTTGGCGCCATTTTTATGTATAGGTGTGATAAATGCCTTTTTCCAGATGTTGGGTATATGGCCTTCCGATATTGATCTTTTATAAAGTATTACGAGGGGATCTAATAAGCTTGTCGCGCAATTAACGATGAATGAAGGTAATATATTATCCAGACCGGCGCCTTTCGTTACGTCAAGGGACTTCAGTAGTTTTAAAAGAAAATCAGCATTGACCTCAATATCACATATACTATTCGGCGCATTATCAGCATATACGAGACTTGGATAAGAATGCGATGGTGGAAGGAAGTTAGAGAAGAAATGGGCAGCAAAAAGGTTACATATTTCATCACCCGTCTCAGCTAACTGTCCATCGTAAGATATGATAGAGGGGAATGCGGACGATCCTGTTTTATTAGATTTAATGTAAGACCAAAACGATCGGGGGTTGTTAATAATGGAATCCTCTGAATGTTTTAAGTATTTAGAGTAATATTCTTGCTCCATTTTTTTAGCACGTGTACGGAGAAGATTAAAGGTATTGTAATCACTGAGATTGCCATATATTTTATATTTTTTTAAATACTTGTATTTTTCTTTAAGTATTTTTTTCAATGGAGCGCCATACCAAGGCGGAAAAGAGCTGGGAGTAACCAATTTATGTGGAACATGGTGGTTTATTACATCATATAAATATTTATAAAACTTATCGACAGCTTCCTCCATAGTGTTATTATTTAGGCATGTTTTCCAATTGATACTATTTAAAGACAATTTAATTTCTTCATAATTTGCTTTGTTATAAAAATATTTTAATCTTGGACTACTTTCCAACAGACATTCTTGAGTAAAATTTAAGATAACATCCAACGATTTATGATGATTATCTTCTATTACTAGCGGATCATTACATGAAGTAACTGTTACTTTATGGTTGCATAATATATAATCTAAAATCCTGCCGTTAATGTTTTTACTAAAATTATATTGGACTAGCCCACACTCTGCTAAACTATCAAAAAAGGTCACTTGTGATTCTCCAGTGACGTCGCTAGGTTGCAAAGAGTTGTCTTCGACTCTCCAATTTACGTTGCCTAAGTTGAAATCGCCCATTATTAAAAATAAATCATTTGGGCAAGAATTAACAATGGACAAAAGGTTAGATGTAAAACTCTGCAGTTGCGTATTAAAAGAGTGACCTAACTTTTCTTTACACAGGTATATTGTACATATATGTAATTGATTAGAGTAATTAGCAGTGTTATTGTTTTTTAAAGTAATAGTAATCCATATATCCTCCGCTGTAGATCGCCATTGCGAACGTTCAACCGCGGCTATATCGCGCCGAATAGCCAGGAGCACCCCACCACCGTACCTTTCCCCAGTGGACGCATAGTTCCTATCCCGTCTAAAGACATTATACCTTTTATCAAACAGTTCAGCGTCATACACACCTTCCAGTAACCAGGTTTCCGTTAACGACACTATATCATAGGAGGCAAGCATGAGTTTCCGTTTAAAAATGTGCGTCTTGGTGCGCAGTCCTCGAGTATTCTGATAATATACGTTTAAATTACAAGTAGCCATTAAATTCAACAGTATAAACACGTAGGCGAAGCAAATCAAACAAATAAATTAATGCTTTCAATATAAACGCACCCAGCATAACGAGTAACGTACTCATAACATTGACATCGATACCCTTGTATTGTAGCAAAGCAAGATCGTAATAGTACAAGTGCCGCGAATAATTAAAGGTAATACTCACTATGATACATAATAATATAATAGCCCACGGGGATAAAACACATATAAAACCATTTCGTATAACCGCAAAAATAAACTTTTTCAATATAATTACATACAAGTAACATAATTTTATTTTTAAATATAAGGTAAACATAAAATAATCGTTTGTGGCCGAGAATGTTAGATATCGACACTTATGCCAATGTACAAGCAATCTAGAGCTTAGATCACTCAAACTGCACGCGATAATGACCGTAATAAGTATGCATAAATGCGAGAATAAGTGTAAGAAATTCATATCAGGTTGAGTACTTACGCGCGAAAACCGGTTGAGTGGACTTGTTGAGCACACATGATGACGATCATAAATCATTAGACAAAAGGCAGGTAAACTGCTGGTGGTTCTCAAACTGTTTGTTATCTCGTGTAATAGGTTGTAATAAGTGATTAAAGCACAGTAAATAAATATTAATGTAAATATGAAATTAATTCTGGTTATAAAATTTTTGCGAGATCTTCTTCGCGTTTTATAAAAAATATAGGCGAACTATCTGACTTTCGTGCCATTATTTTTGAGTGCTTCACCCATATGTATTGGAAGTGCCGCTCCTTTGCCAGTGATCTTGCTCTGCTAAGTAACTGCTTATTCCGTTTAGTCAAGTGATCATTGACGTAGAAGTTGCCAGATAATGAGAAGCCCATGTTGTTGAGTGTAAGCTGCTTACTTCTACGTGCTGATGCAACTAATTCCTCCTTAATGTAGCGATTGTTAAATGCTATAATAATTGGTTTAGCAGTATTAGGTACAAGTGTGGGTATCCGGGCAATATAGTTGATTTCTTCCTTCTTTATAGGAAAGTTACACAGACTGCCGACCTTCAGGGCAAGTTCAAACAGATTCTCGTTATTCTTCTGAGGAATGCCACGAATCTCAACATTATTTGCTCTACCCCACTGACCTCTATCGTCAAGTTCACGATTCAGTCTATCAATCTCAGCCTGAATAGTTGGCATTACAGATGCAATTTTCTCCACAGAGGATACTCGATCTTCCAAGGCCTTAATACTATTCGAGAAATTCGATATCAATCCATGAGCCATTTCCAGTGAGTCTTTGAGGTTGTTGACGTCGGACTTAATAGACTTAATGTCTTCGGCTAAAGAGGCCAATGGAGCAAGCTGGCCCACGATTTGATTCAGCTGCTCCTGCATCTTGTCGAGTTGACTTGGCATATATGGGGTTGTGACTGGAGAAGGTAAAGGGCTCGACTTGCACCTCGGGCAACGCCACACGTTTTTCCTCTCACCCAACTTTCTGAAGCCATTTTCGGTCACTCCGGCACAAGCATAGTCATATTGCTTTTTGCAAACACTGCAAATGGGTCCGTCGGTGTGTTGTAAATCACAGCTCGCACAAATAAACATATCGACCAGATTGAGAAACACTGGAAATGCCTAGTGGTGAAATAAGCGTGCGGTATCTAATGTAGCCAAATGGCGACTGTTATATATTATGTGATATGTTATATGTGTGTGATATGTTAAAAGATAGGGCTACTCAGTTAGAGGAAGACATGTATCGTGATTATATCAGAAGCATTGAAGGGAACATAAGGCAAAATCCGAGAGCCTTTTGGGCATATATCAAATCTAAGAAGCAAACCAATTCCTATCCCTCAGTGCTTAAGCTTGAAAACAAAGTTTCGGATGAAGCTGATGAGATTTGTAATATGTTCGGTCAGTATTTTCACTCCACTTTCTTGCAGTCTTCCTCCTCACACACACTGGACAGTGCGTCACACAATTATGAAGCGCCCGACGTCAGCGCTGACATTAGCACAGTGGAAATATTAGACACTGAAGTCATCAAATTATTTAAGTCCGGCGTACACCCTATAATCATTCACAATCGTGTGGACAGTCCAGCGGTCCCGCTTAGTATAATATTCAGGCGCTCGCTTAGGGAGGGACTGGTACCCACAATCTGGAAGTCTGTTTTTATTACACCTGTTCATAAGAAAGGACCTAAAAATGACGTAAAAATTTCTGTAATTTTTCACGTCATTTTTAGGTCCTTTCTTCCTAGGAATTTTGGCAAATACGCACAATTTGGATATTGGTCTGTACCAATATCCAAATTGTTGTGCGTATTTGCCAAAATTCTAGAAAAAATGTTTACAGGCAATTATATCACGCGTTAAAGCAAACATTTAGTCCAGTGCAGCAATGTTTTCTTAAGGGGAGGTCTACGACGTCCAACCTTGTATTACGTAGTGAGTTTATATCTAAGTACATGTCGGAACCCTCGCAAGTAGACGTTATTTATACTGACTACTGTAAGTGTTTCGACAGGATTGACCATTTCATACTACTTCAGAAGCTTCAGCAGGTAGGCATAAGAGGCGACCTCTTCAGGTGGTTCTCGTCGTATGTAGCTAACAGGTGCCAGACGGTCGTCCTCAATGGCTATTCATCTGCTCCTATGAGCATACCATCTGGAATAAGCCAGGCTTCTTTGCTTGGTCCACTCCTGTTTACTTTAATTATACACGACATATCAAACTGTTTTCATTTTTCAAAAATTATTCTTTACGCCGACGATATGAAAATACTTTGTCCCGTCAGAACTATTCAAGACACGTTGCGTCTTCAAGACGATTTAATCCGGTTTCAAGAATACTGCACTCTAAACAAATTAGATTTAAATGTATCAAAATACTTTGTGTGTACGTTCACGCGTAAACCGATATTTATTTTTGGCAATTATAAAATAAGAGATTCGACTTTACCCACTGTATCTAGTGTATCTGACTTGGTTAGTACTTACTATCTATTCTGTGCTTGGGTGTAGTCTTCGATTCAAAACTCATGTTCGACGCCCATATCAATGCTATAATTAAAAAGGCGTCAAAAGCGTTAGGCTGGTTTCAGAGTGACGCGCGCGGCACGCGCCGTCGGCCAGCGCGTCTCAACAGCGCGCGCATGACACGCGGAACACTGAAACGAGTGCGCGTTTCACGTAGGAGGAGCTCGGGCGGCGCGCGCTTCGGCAGCGCCGGCCGACGGCGCGCGTCTGACACGCGGCGCGTTTGAACTGCGTGACTGTGAAACGGTACTACTAATCTAGTGTAATTGTAAGCGCGCGCGTGTGGCCGGCGCCGGTCAAACGCGTGACTCTGAAACCAGCCTTAGGTTTCGTATTGCGAATGTCAACTGAGTTTAAATCAATTAAAACAATTAAAATACTGTATTGTTCATTCGTGCGTAGCCACCTCGAATACGCGCCCCAAGTGTGGAACCCAAGTTACAATACCTATATAGATCGCATAGAGAATATCCAAAGAAGGTTTCTCCGCTTTCTTAAGTATCTCACAAAAACATACTTACACGATTATTCTTCTCTCTGCAAAAAAATCCATTTATTACCGCTACAGGAGAGACGGCGCGCGGCTGACGTAACCTTCCTTATCAATATATTGAACGGTACGATCGACTGTCCCGAGTTACTTGAGCAAATAGGCTTAGTTTTCCCCGCGGTGTCGCTTCGTAATCGCGATCTTTTACACATACCACGCGCAAATAGAAGGTACAGGCAGAATAATTATTTAATACGTGCATGCAAATGTTATAACTCCATCGCCGATGATGTTGATATTGATATATTTAACACTTCGGCTTCTAAAACTAAACGGTTGCTTAATAACCGTTTCTTTGAGAGTTAAATATGTAAAATCTCAAATGTATACGTTAAATCATATGAATAGTTTGTATAGATAGGTAGTATAATCTATGTATAATTGTATGGTTTAAACAATGCACAAATTGCTGTTCTTTCTTGTGCACGTTCGTATCCTTAACTTTTATTGTATAGCTAGGAACCATATGTGAAAACTTTTAATTAGCCTTTAGATATTCTATAAGTAATTTGTTATTTTTTTAGACAGCTGTTAGTTTTCCGAAAAGACTAAAATAAAAAATAAAAATAAAATAAATAAAATAAAACTTCTACTTTCATGCTTTTTCTGCCATACCCAACATAAACATCACGAACTAAAATAAAACAGAGCCACTTAAATCGGTAACAGAAATATGACACACAATGTGCTCACAAACTCCATTGAAACCTAATAGCACGGTTTCACTTACAAATAAATAAACATGATGTTAAAGAGAGATGATTTTTAACCAACTTCAAAAAAAGGAGGAGGTTCTCAATTCGGCCGGTATATTTTATTGTCTCCTAGATTTCTGAACGATTTACGTGTTTCTTGTCGTGTTTGTTTGATGCAGGATAGTTTCAAAATGGTCTTATAAAAATTTTATTCAGATAGACTCAGTAGCTTTTATTTTATTAGCATTTTTTTATTTTCCTTCACCTATCCCGATGTCTGAAATAAAATTCACTTCCCGGTTACCGATTTAGCTGAAATTCTGTATATGTATGTAAAATGGATGACAATGAAAAATGATTATGACATAGAGCAGATCGGATGATGGAATAGAAAGGTGGCCATAGAAATTCGGTAAATAAATGACAAAACTATCGAGTTTGGGCTCGTTACATTCATCTTAACGAGCACTTTGGTGCGGATGGTAACTAGGATCCTCTAGGATCCGTTGAAGTAGCCAGAAGGTGGCCATACGAACTCAGTAATTAAAAAAATCTATTTGGCTTGTACAATGATGATAATGGTGACTTCAAGGACGTAAATCATGCGGTAAGGCCGTTTCTAGAGATCTATATTTTTTAAGGGGCACAGCACCTTTTGTAGGTCTACCCATAATTAGTTGAAAATACACTAAAAAGTATTAAATAAAAATAACTACGTTAATAAAAACCGACATCAAAAACTAAAAAGTAAAAATAATAAAGATTTAATATTAATTAAACGCTACCTATTATTTATACATACATAGACTCACGCCTGCTTCCCCGAAGGGGTAGACAGAGGCATATTAAACGCCCACTTTTCGCCAGTGTTTTGATCCCACGTAATAGGTGGCGAGCCTATTGCCGCTTATCGGGATATTTTGTTTGCCAGAGCCTCGTCCGTTGATCGGCAGGTGCACCACTTGCAGGTGAGGTTGGCTTGGGACCCTAAGTTCTTGGTGGGAACCCTATGCACCCTGCATGCATAATAATAGGCAGTATTTAATTAATATTAAATCTTAATTATTTTTTACTTTTAGTTTTTGATGTTGAAATTAAACTACAGTTTACGGATTTTATCGCGATGTATTGGTTTCACTGAGTTATTACATTTGAAACTAATGATCTAGAAACTACATTTTTAATTTATTACTAGCCGACGTTTCGAATTCTTTACAGGATTCATGTTCACGGCAGACTGAGGTTTGATGTTGGTTGTTTTTAACGTAGTTATTTTAGTAGAAACAGTTTCGAGTAAGATCAAAGATACGAAGAAACTTATACATTGAAATATGAATAGCAACGGTTGGTTAATATTCTATTTGCTGATTAAATAACCAAAGTGATGAACTCCCTGATTGAGTTTGAATCAGTTCAAAGCTTTTATTAATATAATGTAAATGTTTAATAAGAGATTTAATTAATAAGTCTTGAGATTTATTAAGTAAATAGATAAAAACAGTTTGCTTGATGTAAATTTATAAATCGATTTCTAGTTTTACTGGGTATTCGGTGGGGACGTTTAATTAAATATGAAGCAATTCAGTAATTGCAAATAACTTTAAGCAAGGCACACACACTTAATTGTAGTAATAAATGATATGATCAGCCGCAGTCATAACAGGACGGGCTGGTCTACAGGTTTTTAAACATTTCTGTCTTGTTAACACTATACACCGTGTAGGTATTATAATTCATTGTTTTCCCCGAAAAGTATGTACTCAGCATATGATATAGCAGCTTCTATAGCATTTATGTCACAAAATATACTAAAAAACATGTTCTTTTCTACATTCATACTAATAATAAAACTAACAAAACTAGACTGCCTCGTTAGTCTCGCGGCATACATGTGCGCGTGGGATTTGGAGGTCTCGGATTCGACTCCTGGGTCAGGCAAAGTGTTATTGGGTTTTCCGTTAGGAAATTCTCAGTAACAGCACGGAGTCTGGTAATGTGCCCGGTACGGCAATAGGCTCGCCCCCTATTACGTGGGATCTAACAATTCATGGCGAAATGTGGGTGTAATATTACACCTCTGCCTACCCCTTCGGGGATACAGGCGTGAATCTATATAAAATAAAAATAACAAAACAAAAAGCAATGACGCTTGACAAATAGGGGCAAAGTATTTCCACTGTATATCAATAGCCATTTATTTTGTTTGTATATACATAATTATGTACATATAATAAAATTGCAGGACTTCAGTAAGTAGTACCTATGTATATGATGTAGTAACGAACTTGTCATAAATTTTCAAATTTACAGGGCCACTGAAGTTTTCTATCTAAGTATTCAATCTACTCGTCAGCTACATATCGTGGGTATAATGGAAGAACTGAATAACTCAAAATTTCAAGTTTCGAGATAATAGCGATTTACTGTTTTTTTGACACTTTTTTTTACATTTCTAACAAATGGAGAACAATTTTACGTCGGCGATTTTATATGCTTTAAGCATGTTTGCTGTCCATTCTATGCTTGATTAAACTAACTTTTATCATGAACCAAAAAAATAATAAAAATGAAAAACCAAGTTATCCAATTTTTCCACACCAAGATATTGCAAACATACCGAAGTTAGCTAGCTAATTCTATATTGTAGTTATTCAGTTTTCCCACACATTAAATGAATGTGAATACATGAATTTGGGTAAATTAAGTACACTTATTGAGTTTTGATCCTAAAGAAATAATTAAACACGAAAGTTAACGATTCTTACTGAAAGTTTATCTGTGAAATTTTATCACTGATATTGATCTCACATGAAATAAAAGACCTGGTTTGGAAGTAGTAACATTGTATATAAAAAATATAAAAAAAACCTAAAATTACAATATCAAATTAACAGAATTAGGTATAGCAACAAATATAATAATAATAATAATATAATAAAGCTTATTTAATTCCATATAGGCCTGCTTACATTACAGTACATGCTGATAATAAAAAAAAGGACACTTAAAATTAAATCAAAATTAAACCAAATTCAAATTAAAATCAAACCAAATTTAAATTAAATCAGAATTAAATTAACATCAGGTTAAAAATTAATTAAAAAGATAATTAAAATTAAATTAAAATTTAATTCAAATTAAATCAAAATCAAATCAAAATTAAATCAAAAATAAATCAAAATTAAATCAAAATCAAATTTAAATTCAAATTAAAATTAAATCAAAATTAAATTAAAATTAATCAAATTAGATTAAAATTAAATCAAAATCAAAATAATTCAAATTAAAATTAATCAAAATTAAATTAAAATTAAATCAAAATTAGATTAAAATTAGATTAAAGTTAAATTAAATCAAAATCAAATTAAAATAAAATAAAATAAAATAAGGATTTATAAATAATAACAATAACATTGTAGTATGTTAGATAAGATTAATTCATGCTAAAAGGTTTTATATTTTATTGTGGCTTATATGGACCCCCTTCGGGTAAAAGCCTCCTCCAAGGATCTCATCTTTCTTTGGCTAGAGCCAAGGATAACCAATTTTCTCCTGCTACTTTTGTCAATTCATCGGCCCACCTAGCGCATGGGCGACCCTAACCCTACGACCCGCAGGGCCTTGCCATTTCACAACTCTAATTGTCCACCTGTCGTCGTTGTAACGGGCTATATGTCCCGCCATCTCCATTTCATTTTCAGTGAGAGAGTTAAAGCGTCGGTTAATTTAGTTTTGTTGCGAATGTGCTTATTTTTAATCTTATCTCTTAATTTTATACCTAAT